>ML675649.1:12562304-12643761 GCA_007922155.1 Mesoclemmys tuberculata
ATTGGTCCCTTCTGACCTATGAGTCTGAGTCTATGAGTCTATGAGTAAACAACAACCAACCGACCGACCAACCCACCCTCAAACAAACTACAACAACATGAGAAAAGATATAAATGAGAATTCTGTCTCGTTCATAGGGCCTTGTAGACATAAGAAAAAATTCACACTGACTCTGGGCTTTTATCTTTCTCCTTTGGAATGCATGAACATGACTCGCATTGGATTTACTTGAAGCTACCTACACCCCCTTGAATAAGATTCTAATGGCCCCAGTTAGGCACATTCTGTTATTAATTTTGAAAAGGCCCATATACCTGTTAGCCATGGACCAAGCCAAGCAAAAACAGGCATTACGAAATAATAATTGCCTTGGTACTAAGATATGTGTAATAGCAGTGATTGGTTTAATAGGTGGCTCAATAAAAGTTCTGTTGGCAGGATTTGATTCTGAAGAGAAGTACTCCCACAGACAATTTTGTGGACAATAGGTCTTCGAATATAGAGGCAACTTGTTTAGTGGTTAGAGCAGTAAACTGGGAGCTGTGGATTTGCATATATACTAAACAACAATTTGTTTTCTTCCAAATTTCTGCCGGGGTTGTATGTTACCACACTTGTACAAAACATTTCTTAAAACTTATGATCTCACGCCAACTTCAGGTAAAATAAAAGAGGATTTTCTTGAACTAGTTGTGTAATCAATTCTTTTTAATTATACATGGCATTTCAGAGATTTCTCAAAAAGACAGGAATAAATAACTAGCCTACTTTTAAAACAATATGTTATTTTAAAGACACTTTGTTATTATAACTGTGATCAAATTCCTAAAATGACCAACCAAATGTTTTGAAAAAATATAACCAAGACATTATTCAGTTATTCTTTGACTCTTAGTCCACGGTAAATGAAAATTTTGCCTTTAAAACTTACACAAGATGTACAAAATTTACAAGAGATATCAAAGCCTTCAAAGATCACTTCTTTCACCAGATATACATACTGCCACTTATCCCTTTTCCTCTTTTCTATCCACTCTCTCTCAGTCCTTTCTTCCTACTATTTACCCTTTGGGGCCCTCTTACAAAGGCACTTCCAACAAAATGAACAAGCCTCTTTCTGAAAATGTTTACATGTCTATCATTACAAATACTGCACTAGCAACAGTTAGGATTTCTAATGTCAAAATCTAGGGTCCAATCAAAGGATGGGGAACAGGAAGTGGAGGACAGTGGCTGGTTGTGAAGATTCTTGTGGTCTCTTACTCCCTTAGGGCATGTGGGGAAAGAGAAACAGAAATGGCAAAAGAAATAGCAAGTAGATATACACATTCACATTTTACCTATACAAACTGAAATAGAACATATGTGCGTGCCTGTATATATCTATATTATACATCCATATATGTGCATATATGAAGCTATTTCTGAGCATTGTATAACCTACTCTTCAAATCTTCTTTTGCTGCTAAGTAAATCAAATTTTAGAACAAGTCATTTGAAAAGAACTTTCCAACCTATGAATACTATCTGATACCTCAGGACCACTTAGTTAGTGTAATCTAACACATACTGAGGAAACTTACCACACACAGATATTATCAGATAACACTTGATTTTGACAATCAGGGTTCCCGTAATTAAGAGAACACATCACATTCCCTCTAATTTCAAGCTCTGCATGAGCATCTGTAAATTACCATGAAACAATGTGAAATCAGGATTTAAATATCAGACACAGCAAAATTCTGACATTTTCCCATTTGAGCCACTAAGGTTAGGAGAAAAGAACAGCGCTGGCTGGTGGGTTTCAGAACTTCCCTGGCCAGGCAGAATGGCTAAAGGTGATTAGAAGGAGGGACAGGAATGTGTGGTGGCACATAGCAGGTCCTCCTAGACGGCACCTTTTTAACACAAAGGTGACTGGGGGCTTAACTGTCATCAGCAAAACAATGAACTTCAGGGTTTTTCTGTACCATGCCACATGATAGCTGGTCCCCCAATCAAGCACTCTCTGAGCAACTCAGGTTGCAACTGTGGGTCCCTTCTCCCTCCAAGCATCTAGCACATCTATACAACAGACATGGCATTACCAGGCCCAGAAAAATATAGTTAACAAAGGATACAGACTGAAGTACTGAGAGACATACAGAGTTTCAATATACACACAGAAACACTGAGGCTGAAGCTAGCTTGAAAGAGACATCTGTTCATACGGTGACAGCACACTCACTATTACTAAGGCATACATTTGGTTTGGATCACAGGAGCACAAACAAACTGAAGGACACCGATTACCATCTTGATATAGACGATAAGATCAGATTTATCTGTTATTGTTATTACTATAATTTAGTATTTCCTTAGAAGCAACAATGTGCTCAGCACTGTGTAAAACATACAATCATTTGCTGTCTGGAGTGCTGAATTTGGCCTTCCAGACCAATGGTTAGCATTAATTGTCTTTCCATGGGAAAGACAAATGTGGCACATCCCATGCAGGTCACGACAGCTGATCCCTCACTATGCATATTTCCTACCTTGTAATGTATCAAAAGTCTCCTCAGATGATGCATTTACTTCTCGCAGAAGGCTGAAAGGCAAACCCCTGTGTGGGCTCTCCCCCCTAGGCTAACTCCCAGGCAAACTCCCTCTATGACTTTATGATTCTACCTGACACTGAAAATATAAAGTGCTATTTAAGTGCAAAATAACAATACTATTATAACTACTCTGGTGTACACATATGCCTCTTTGGAATTGTAGTTTTGACAGGGTAGGTCTGTAGAGAACAAATGCATTGACTAGAGAAGTAACGTATTCCACATATTCTATTTGTTTAGGTTTAAGGTTGTTTTGATGTAATTTAATATTTTAACAACTGGGGAACAGAACAGGGAAAAGTTAGTCATTTTCTTCTTGTTTCAGAGACTTGTTCTGTGCCCTTGCAGCAACAAACAAAAGAGAGCTTCATCCTTCTTTGTCAAGGAACGTTATTCTATTTTTTTTTAATTACAATACTACTAAACATTCAGACACAGGATAGGTTACTTGAATTCCCCGTGGCACTGGGCAATAAAAAGAAAAAGTTTCCTTCCATTTACATTAAGACTTACATATAGCAATAGTGAAGTATTGTGTACTCCTTATCCCAGTTCACTGGGATTTTTAACTTCAGAGTTTCCAACAGGCAACTCAAAAACCTGCAATCATACGTAAGAAATCAATTATGAATTTGATTTAAGCCATTATTTGTCATTATTGTTTTGGCTTTGGACATTAGGAAAACCGTCCTAACTGGCAGGATGGTTAAACACTGGAACTTTCTATGATTATTCCCTCTGTTGATTTATGTAACTCTTCATGAGGGAAGCTAATCTCATTGGAGTCTAAGAGGTGTTGTTCTTTGTCTTCATCTAGGAAATAAAACAGCTTGTACTCTTCCTACTATTATGACTTGAACCCAGTCCCATTGATTTCAGCAAGAAGAGGATCAGGTCTTTGAAGCTATGTTAGTGTTTCCAAGCTCATATCCTCAAAGGTATGTAGGTGCCTAATTCTCATAGAAATCGATGGGAGTGAAGCATTGACATTACCTTTCAGGGTCTGGGCCTTAATTCTTACATTCAGCACACATTTTAGAAAATGTAGGGTTTGTTTTTTTCCAAAGTCAAATAATCTGTTACTAATAGGTCTACTGTATTTCCTGACAAAAGACATCCAAAAGGAAGTGGAAAGCTGCTATAATGCTCTGTGCTTTATCAGCCCACATTTATCTACCATGTGGATAATATAGTACCTTTAAAATGTTTTTGAAATAACTTATTTGCACTATCATCCAAGCAATACCTCTGCATTTTATAATGATTTTTGTTGTTGTTACTGGGGAAGACTCTTCCATGCTGTCAGCCATAGTGAGAGTTGTGCCATTGGTGAAGCTGGGAAACTCACACTACTGCAAAAAGATCAATGTAAAATAAATAGCACTTCTGTGCACCATTCTGAGCCGTTCTTTATTAACCGAATAGCTGTTCCCAATATAAAGATTCATGCAGGGGAAAGTGATCCAGTATCCCAGATTACGTTGAGCAATGTTCTTTTTAGTTCCTGAGAGTAGCAAGAACAGATCTTCACTGAAAAACTGATAACTATGGCAGACTGCTTAGACTCATGAGCTCATCCATTTCTACCATTATTAAATGGATCTATCATCTTTTCCCAAAAATAAATTTACATTTCTTCGGCTAGCTCAAAACCAGAAGCAATTTTCCATGTAATATTCCAAGCCTAAATCACTGAAAAACCAAGAAAAGCCTGTTAAGTCACTGGAGCTATCAATAAATTCTCTTCATTTAGAATAATGCTACTATGAGCTCAATTCTCTATTCCGTTAGCCTGGTTTTATGGTGCATGATGGACTTAGCCAGAGTAAAAATGGTGTAATCAACTGAAGAACCTGGTCCTACATTTGAAATCTATTTGTTTCTGATACAAGAAATGCAAAAAGGAGGGAAGATAGAATTTTGAACATATTACAAGACGTTACCCAGGATAAATGAAAGGGATGGGGAGGCAGCATTAGACACATTTTAGTAATTCTACTATTTGCTATTTGCAAAGGTGCAGCTCTCTCACAGAAGTAAATTTCTGTGTGGCTCCAGGCCAGATGGCAAACAGCTTTTGCAAAGAATTGAGGAGGTACTGTCATGAAAAGAACAAAAATGATGCTCAGGATGATACAACCGAGATATGCTTAGTACTGAATGTATCATTTAAAATTATTTTAAGGAAATAATCTTGGTGGGTTTTTGCATAAAAATCCTTTCTAAAAACATGTTTTAAAATTGATTTTTCAAAGAAAGCATAGTAACATCAAGTAAGCCAGTCAAACTGAAACATACAAACGGTAATAAAATATAATTGAATGTGAAATAAAAAATGATCAGACACTATATTACAGACAATAGGAACTGCCCATTGATCAGATTCTGATCTCAGTTACACTTGTATACATTTGGTGTAAGCTCAGTGAAGTCACTTACGTTAAAACAGATTTTACACCTCTGTAGCTATGACTTAGGCCCTTATCTCTATACAAAGTCCATAAACCCAGTCAACTCTCAGATACCATATAATGCTTCCTCCTTGCAATGGTTATTTCTTTTAATTGAGGAGGGGCAAGAGTCAAACAAGAATTGTGATATTTCTAGAAAGAAAATCAACTCTTTAGAAGCCACCTGACTGGGAGGGTTTCTATTTTGTGGGAGATTATCCTACAGCTTTAAGTCTTTAAACCATGATTTAAGGATGTCAATAACTCAGTCATAGGTTAGGGGGGTCTATTACAGGAGTGGGTGGGTAAGATTCTGCGGTCTGCACTGTGCAGAAGGTCAGACTAGATGATCATAATGGTCCCTACTGATCTTAAAGTCTATGAGTCTATGAGCTTTATTCACATCTTGACAAATAAATCAATTTTCCCTAGCATATACTTGAAATCAACTTTTCATATTACATTCTTTTCAACGAAAGTTCAAATTAAGTTGACGGAATGATGGGCGAACACCAATTTACTTCAGCAGAACATGTTTACCAGCCAATTGCAAGGTTGCCACATGAGTCCCACTGACAAGACCTTGCAGATCAGGAGGTTGGATAAGGGAAACCGTGATCAGCTGAAAAAACCCTACACTGGGACAGGAGGGGTTAAGGAACAGATCTGGGTTCAGGCGACTCCACTCCGTCTCACCCCCAGAGCCTGCTCAAGCTGGAGCAAAGGCCTAAAAGAGAGCCAGATAGCTCAGAATGGGGTCAGACAGGAAACATTTATCTTAGGAGTGCCTAAGTTAAGGTGGAGCAGGAGTCCTGAATGCAGGGGAGATGTCTGCAAGTGGCAGTTACACCTGGCCCCAGAGAGGGGACTAGCCTTTCCCTTGGACTAGAAAATCCTTCACTCTAACTTCTGGTGGATCCTTTGTGAGGCTTTTGACCATTCTGTGGTCTGGGAAAGCAAGTGGTAGGAAATGGTCCAGGGACGCAGCTCTCTTACCCTATAAGAGGGCAAACACAAATTGATGACCTGGCCCAAAGGCTGAGTTACTACATAGTAGAAAGGGGATCACCACAGCATTGGAGAGATTGCTGGCAAGGGACTACAAAGACATATTACTGGCAAAGGACTATGAAGACTAGGAACCCAGTGACCTAACTACTGGGAAACACCACCGGTAAGCTCAGCCCTGTCACAGAAACACAACAGGACAAAGATATACAATTTTGTTTAAGGTCCCAGTTCAGGATTTCCTAAGCCTGGCTATTTGGGACAGGTGGTGAACTGACCATATATTTTAAGATAGTTACTTGGGTTTGGCAGAAATTGATACAAAGTATTGGATCAATCCACTATAGAAAAAAGGGGCTAGATTCAGGTTTGCATTATTAATTGCCAACTTAGTTGTGGATGGTTTAGATTTGTGGAGGAAGGGCCTTGGTGTGTGTTTTTCTAAATCTTTTATTCCAGTACATTAGACCTCTTAATCTAGAAAATTCCAGCTTCTAGCTGTTGTTGTTGAAGTTGTTGAAAAGACAACACAAGAGGTTAGCTTAGGAAGATGAAAAATGTCTGCTTCTAACACTAAGAAAAACGTCATAAGGTTCTGACATCCAAGTAGGGTCAGATTTTCCAAATTCTGGGTAGTAATAATCTGAGATAAATCTATCTGGGCTTAATCCCTCATAATTTGAAAGATCTTTCAGGATTTCTCCAATATCTTATTTAGTGAAAACCATAATATACTTTTAATGTGAGTTCAGTAAAACATACTAAAAAGCAAACTATAAAAAAAGTTAGAATTATAAAGTTGCATTATGAAATTTCTAGGTGGAAGAAGGCAAACTGATTTTATGCAGTATGTTTGCAGTGGTATTGTAGCTGTGTTGGTCTTAGAATATTAAAGAGACAAGATGGGTGAGGTAATATGTTTTATTGGACCAATTTCTGCTGGTGAAAGAGACAAGTTCTCAAGTACACAGAGCTCTTCTGCAGGTCTGGAAAAGGTATTCAGCATATCAGAGCTAAATACAAGGTGGAACATGTTGGTTAGCATAAGTAGTTAACACATTCTACGAGACCATTCAAAGTGAGGTGGCCCATTAAAAACCTCTCCAGTCATAGGACAAAACAGGGGGCTAGTGGTTACAGATTATTGTAATAAACTATAAATCCAGAGTCTTTAGAAAACCATGATTTTTAGCGTCTAGCAAAGTTATGAATTTAATCACCCGGGCTCATCTTTTGAAGGTGATGTGCAGGTTTCCTTTGAGAACAAGGCCTGAGAGGTCAGAAATGGAGTGATCATTTTGTGAAAAGTGATAGCCCACGTGTGATATGGTGTTTTTGCCTTTTAACATCTTTCTGTGCAAGTTCATTCAAGTTACATGATTGCGTGCTTTCACCCACCTAGTTGTTAGTGGGGTATTTAGTGTACTAGAAGAAGTACACCACGTTTCCTGTCTTATCTTGTCAAGAATTGTGACTACAAAATTATTTCATCATTGAACATTGAGGAGTTAAGTTTCTAAAGAGGGGTTCAGATTTCTTTTTTAATACAGCAGATGTAAAACAGCTCCTTGCTAGAGAAAAATTTGACTTCAGTCAGAACTGGAGAAGGTTTTTGGAAAAGAGGCTGTAGATTATTTCCCCCTAAATAATGCAGTGCCCAGTTACTGCTTCCTGAAACAGTGACAGTTCATGCACAATGCATTAAAAAACTGTTTTCTGTTGTTCTATCTGTGTATTATTTATCGCCTTATATACAACTTGTCTGGTAGTGATGGATAAATATTTGAAGTAAAAGATGCATCATTCCCAATGCTCTCGAAGGTGCAAGAAGGTTAAAAAACTCAGCTGTTTTGTTGTTGTTGTCGCTGTTCCTGTTGTGTAATACAGAGCATTAGGGAAATGAAAAAAAACCCAGACTTTTTTCTTGCCTTTATGCTCCCTATAATTACAAACCTACAGAATAGCATAATTACAACATGTGATAAAAGTGATAGTTTTCATTGTTTTTGGCCACATAGTCGAGGTCGGGATGACACAAACTCAGTAAATACTGAAGGTTATGAAAACCTCAAGATGTCAAGAAATGAGGTCTAGACCAAAGCTACGCAAATATACATACCTTTGCATGTATTCAAATGGCACCATTTGTGCAATGTAGGTAAGCCTGCTTCAGTGTCTCATGGGGTTTATAACAAAGCTTTCCAAAATCTGCTGTGGATTGCAACTTGCCACATAAGGGCATCCCAAGAGCAAAGCTTTTTACCTTTTTAAGTCTGGTTGGTCTTTCGTAAATTAGTGTGTAAAAATGTAGCTTCGTGTGCTCTCTTTCCCTCTGTTTGGTAAACAAATACTTCCATCATGATTTGAGCATAATGTCGTTTTCAGTGCTTTTGGCACTACGCAGAGAAATTAACAGGACCAAATGAGTAATGCATGTCCTTCTGCAATAAAAATAAATCTATCATGGAGGATACACCCAAATCACATACACATCATCCTATGATGATCTCTGTTCAGGGCTCCAGATGAAGGCTATTAATCAGAAGTCTCTGTCAACACACCACAGAGGAAGGAACTCCATCCTTACTTGTATTTGGCTATCAGTTCAAACTGGTGTTTGTGAACAAGAAGGACTCATCATCTTTTTTGGTTTTGTTGTGTTTTTGTTTGAGGGCTGGAGGGGTATTAAAAACTTACAAGACACTGAGGTCTCAAAATCAGGTGATGTTAATGGAAATGAACCTTTGTTCAACATTTCCCAAGCACTTTGTGCCAAATTCTGTCCTGAAGTAGGATGGTATTTTTCAAAAGCATCTAACAGAGATAAACGTACCAAATTCCCACAGGAAATCAGTGGAGCCAGAGGCCTGATTCACTTAGTTGCTTTTGAAAATCCCATCTGTAGGGCTGGTCTACCCTACCCAGTTAGGTCGACATAAGGCAGCTTATGTTGACCTGTGTATGTCAGTGTCTACACTACAGCCCTCCTCCTGCCAATGTAAGTGCCCTACTACACTGACATAATAACTTCACCTCCACAAGAAGCATAAGGCTTATGCCAGTGTTGTTAGGGTGGTGATAAAGAGTCCCTGTAGACACTATGTCCCTTACATTGTCTGTCTTGATTTCATCGAAGGAGCTGTGAAATTGACAAGAAAGCCAGTCGGCTAGAGCCCTACTGCCCCCTGCTGACCTGAAAAGCAGAGCAGCTGGATCCCAGTCCCATCTGGGATCTGGGTCAAGAAGCTCCCTCAGCTTTGGACCCTGCTCCCAGCTGGTAGGGCTTCAGATCCCACTCCCAGCTGGGAACTGGGGTGAGAAGCCAAGGCACTCACTCCACCCCCCTGGCCTGCTCCCCACCAGGAGCAGGGCAGCCTTTTCAATTTCACCACGCCTGAGCTGTGAAATTGGCAAGGCTGCCAGGCTCCCGGCTGTTGGGGGCAGGGTGGAGGTGAAGAAGCTCAGCCAGTGGACCCCACTCGTCGGGGCCAAGAAGCCCTAATGGCTTCCCCCAGTTCCTGGCAGGGAACAGGGAGCAGCGGTGGGGAGCCCAACAGGAGCCCAGGAGACTGTGGGCCAGCCAGGCTCCCAGCAGGGAGCTGCCAGCGGATATGAAAGACCAAGCTCTCAGCTCCCCACACTGTCCCTCTCAGGTCGGTGGAAGAGCTCTTGGTGAGGATGCACACCACCAACCCAAGAAGGGTAGTGTGGACATGAATCACCGCAGTAGTTTCAAGTGTAGACATACCCTTATACGCAGTCCCTCAGTGACTTTCCAGGGCTTGATCCAACACCAAAGTTAACAGGAGCCTTGCTATGGATTTCATTGGCCTTTGGATCAGGCCTCAATTTCTTGTATTGCGTTATACAATATCAGCTCTTCCAAATGGAGACAGTGACAGAAACATTTTGTAAAGCCCCATGGAAACTTACAATCATCTATATGTGTTTTATTAACATATTATTAGTAATGAAAGATGAAATTGTAAGGAGCACACTAGATGATCATGTATAATTGTGGTCATACACTTACAAGCAAAAACTGAATATCCTTCATCTATCTATTTCCATGTATTAATACTGTTACAGTGGACTTAGTTTTAAAATATCACATAGTCAGTATTCATTTTCCAGGATTTTGAAAAAGAACAATAGATCTACATGCTATTTATTTGCAGTTGACATCACATAAAGAATTCATGCAACTAAGGGGGATCTTTGTTTAATAACACAAAAAGAGTTGTACAGACTTTCTGTGAATATTTTTCCTCTAGAACTGTTATGTGATAATCAGACTGTGTCTAATGCTTCCAGTAAATAACAGAGATGTGCCCAAACACAAGGTTTCCAGAACTGAGACAGGCGGGGAATTAAATATGCACTCCAAAATTTAAAAACAGCTAACATCATGCAGAATGAAAATAATGATTTATATCAATCCACCCAATGTAAATGTTGCCTCACCAAATATAGAATACAATGCAGCCTCTACAACAGGCAATTGTATGTCTCAACAGGCCTCTGACTAATTCCAAATGCATGTGTTAGTTTAAAACGTTTAGTATTTCTTAAGTATTTTTTGTACATTCAAGCTATAGAAGTGCAGATATGGAAATGAACATTAATTCATAGGCTGCAGGAAGGCTCCTTAAATGTTAAAAAAAATCTATAAAATCCTTTGATTAAATCAGCATAGCACAATAAAGTGAACAGAGTTATGCTGTTTTACAAAGGACCCATCCAGATCATATTTTTTATTAATAAATTGCTATACTTTGTGTCAGAGCTGGATTTAGAACTCGCCGTTCCTGTTTCCAGAGCTAGCATTCAAATCACTAGACCAGCTCAAGTACATCAGAGCTCAAATTCTGCTCAATTACAGTGGTGTGAATTTAGAATAATTCCACTGAAGTAAAAAATAGTCCTTCTATGTAAATAATTGTTTATAATATATAAAATGTACACTATCTGTACATTACACAGTTTGCATAAATGTAATATAATGTAGACAAATCCAAGCAATTTCACAAATATTACTGGCCAAACTCTGCCTTAAATTACACTGGTTCCACCTTCACTTATTGCAAATTCTGTTGAACCTCTAATTCAAAGTATAATCTTCCTACCTGATCTCATAAAGAGTACAGTTAAAAACAGCTAAGGAGAGTGTGTCTTAACTCTGACAGATTTCTAATCTTCCAGCACATGATCTAATATCTCTTTTCCATTGAGTCTCTTTTTCTTTCTTCTTTGAGAAAAGACGCGCAATAAAGTTCTGGCTTTAGTCAACAAATCCTCTTAGCATCACATAATCTTTTTTCAGGAAAAGAAGGACACTTAGAACTCAGCTGGTTGTGTCAACTGCTGGAGGCCTCCAACTGATGCAAAAGCTTACTGCTGTTTTGAAGCATAGATACCTGGGAGCAAGAAAAACTTGGACTGCAATAGGCATCTCACTTCCAGATTTACAACTATTTGTCTATGCTGCTGTATATGCAACCACTGTATGATCCTGTAATCATGTTTTCCTAAGTTGACAGTATAATACAGAAAGCCCTGCTTCCTTCTGTTCAGTTTGCCTTGAGTAAAGGCTGCACAACAATGTGTCAAAAATCCTCTCGAAGATAGCAGGAAGACTGACAAGGACTGCTGCTTTCAATATTTGGGTTCAGGTCAAAACCGTGACACTGACCTAATTAATAATTAGAAATTACTGCGTTTGTTATATAAATCTTGACGTTTGAACGGGTCCCGCATGGATGCCAATCAAAGCCAAACCAACGTCAATGGAGGAAAGGAGGAATTATAAGTCGTGTTTGGGGTGGAAAATACCCAGAACAGGTTTTTTTTTCCTGCACTCCTAAAACAAAAAAAAAAAAAGAGAGAGAGAGAGTAAGGCAAAGAAAATTATACTGATAGGGCCAGAGACAGCCCTGACAGGTGAAGTGAGGCGTAGGAGAATTGACAGAAGTTCGGGGAATCCTGCCAGTCAGGGTGGGAGACCACAGGGCTGGCCTGTGAGAACTGGCTCTGGAATGCACTTTTCTACAGAGAACCAGCATGCACTCCTGGATAGTGTGAGCTGCTGACTGGTTTGAAATTGGACGGAACTTCTAGCACTCCCAGAAGAGTGGACCAGTAGAGCATCCAACTCCTCTTCACCTAAGGGTGCCTTGAACACTAAGGAGAGTTCACATCTTGTTGCTTACATGGAAATGGGGTCATGATGAAGGGCTAAGGGGAAGTAACTTACTGCAGCCCTGAGAAGGGTGGTGGCCTCCCTACCCACTTGCTTAGAGTAGTAGCAACCATTACGCAGGGACTGCGCTCCACAAGGGAGCCAGAGCTGTGATTCCAGTAGCTACATGGAGATTGGTTGTTTCTCCCCAACAACCAAACCACATTAGGGCTAGTGACAGTCTAGCCTATAATAATCAAATATTACTTGGCCAGATTCGCTATTGTTGCTGGTCTTGTCCTGCATTGACAAACATTAGGAATCTTTTCCTAGCACAGTTTAAAGCAGTACTGGAATTAATCGACTCTATAAAAAAAAAAAGAAAACATTAAAACAACATTAAACAGCTGGGCACAACATCTGCCTCTATCAGGTCATTAGTGCTTCAAACAGGTAATTTATAAGACTAAGGAGTTAAAGGGACAATGTCAGTTTAAAGTTTAGCGGCTTTCGTTATGACACCCCGATTATGATACATGAAGTGACTAGAGGGAAAGGATTTTTCTCTGCTTTTTCAGTTGGCATTATACATTGTTGCCAATTCTTGCCAAAAAATCACAGGTCTATGATATCTGACGTTGTCCTTAAAACTCCACGTCCTGGAGTCACGTGATTTTGTGAGACTTTCAGCTATCATTTAAAATGTTCATATAAAATGGCTAGTCTTCCGGTTGGAGGAAAAAAAGGTTGAAAACATGAACCCAAAAGGTTCAAACAACAAAAGGAAAATTAAAAGCACCCAAAATCGTTTTTTCCCCTTTAAATCTCATGATATTTAAAACAATTTCATGTCTTTGGGGACTTAACTCATGATGTTGGAATGCTTGGAGTAAACAACACTGCAACCCCAGGCATTTGAAAATCATGAGTCAGGTTCCTAACTCGTTAGTTTCCTCTGTTGTTTGTTCCCCTGTTGATGTTTTTCACAGGAGACAGACAAACATTTTAAAATACACAGGAAAATATTACTGTAAAACCACAACAGTTGACTGGAGGACTCAGGAACAGCTGTAGGAGCTGAAACTAATTTTTCACTCATTTACATTTCAAGTGGTCAGTGTCTATTTTTAGAATGAAAAATGTAATTATTCTTTTCTTTTATAGTTCTGGGCAGAGAGCTACTAAGATTCTTGCTTTCAAAAAAACAAAACAACACCATTAAATAATTAAAAAACCAGAACCTGAAAATGGCAATTTTAGAAGACAATCAAGGTAATAATTATGTTGAAATAGCAACAAGCTGTGATCAAATACTCTATAGGAAAGCACTGTTACTGATTTCTTACAAAACACATTTTAAACAACATCTCTGTTGCCAAGCTCAGAAAGCTTATACTGCTGCTGAAATCCACTCCTTGCCAAATATTAGACAAATTCATATCCCTTCATTTCATGGTTTGAAATTGGAGGCCAAAAGCAGCTCTTATTTCTAATCACGGACTTAATTAGAGAGATGTAGACTCTCTGTAGTTTAAGGGTCTGCCAGTATTTCCATTATCATTCCGTGTTTTAGGGGCTTATTACTAAAACAGACACTCCAGGGAGGATGTTGTCAATAAAGCAGCTTGGCATGGAAGAAAACAGGTTTTACAAAATTTCCCATTTTAAGTTACTTCAACAGAAATAGGGCAATATCAAAATTAACATTAAAAAAAAGAGGTGAGAGCACCAATTTCGGAATCAAAGAAAAAGGTGCACTGAGCATTTAAACAAAGGAAGATATTCTACTATAAATTAATGCACAGAAAGACATTACATTTAACAGAAAAAGGAGTCAGGCATATATCCCTGTGTTTGCTTTTTTATTTTTCATCCTCTAGCTCTGGGGCCCCAGTCTTGTAACAAGCCCCATGTGGGTAGAACCCTCCGCCCGCACTGAGTTCATGGCAGGATTGGAGATTACATCTGTTTTGAATTATGGCTGCAGCCACTGCATATGATCTCTCCCAAGTAGTGCCTGATCTTCCTTTTATTCAACTAAGTCCTTGTCTATTATAGAAAGTTGTACTATTTTACATCCGTCTAGTTAAAGCAACATATCACCCCTAGTGGGGACATACTGTAGTTATAGGTGTAAATGTGCTTATACCTGAGTAGCTATTCCCATTCAGGAAAAGGGAATAAGCTATTCCATTATAAGGCACTCTTATACTGGTAAAACTGTGTCAACATTAGGGGTTGTACTAACTCATATACTTTAGTTATGTCAGAACAAAGTGACCAACCCAAAAGTTCTGTTTGCTTTTACTAATTATTGTCAGATTTTGAAAAGACAGATTTAGGATCATCCCAGATTTGTTTCCTGAACAGTGTTTTATAGGCTGTAACCTATCACAGTATCATCCCATTTTTAATTGCTCAATCCAATCATCTCTAATTGCATAAATTCTTATGTTAAGACACTTGTCCGCCAACGGTTCTCCATTCTTTCCAGGTCCCAATGAACATAAGAACAGCCATACTGAGCCAGACCAATGGTCCAGATAGTCCAGTATCCTGCCTTCTGACAGTGGCCAATGCCAGGTATTTCAGAGGGAATGAACAGAACAGGTAATCATCAAGTGATCCATCCCGGTCACCAATTCCTAGCTTCTGGCAAACAGAAGCTAGGGTTACTTCAGAGCTTGGTTTTGCAATTGACCAATTCTCTCAGGACAATTTTGTTTCAGTACTCAGAATATGCCTTTTCTTTGCATAAGGTACTATATAAATTGCTTTCATAACTCTTAAAATTTTAGGGGGACCAACAAATAAAATATGGCCTCTGATACACTCTGTAATTCCATGTATCGAACTATCAGGCTGCCAAATTCCATTTTTCAGCCCCAAGAGTTGGAAAAAAGTGTCAGTCAAACAGAGTTAAACCAAATGTTATAAGAAATAATATATTCGCCTAAGGTGAGACATTGCATGCCAAGATTCAGCCCAGGCTGGACAAACTTTTACAGCTGAGTTAAACAGCTCTGAAAATAAGGCTTTTGATAGAAATGCAAGAAAACCCTTAACTACAGCAGCATTTGAAAACTTTGAAGGTGCCATTACAGGCCACTGTGTGAATGATCCTTAGAGTACAGAAATATCTGACATAATTCCACTGTGACTTGTTTTATATAGCAAAGTGAAGGGTGAATGAATTGTACCATTATAAAGAAATGCAAAAATCTAGGTTTCCATTCCAACTTGAACTTCACCTGCTGTGCCTCGTTACTTCAGCTTATGTGTTACTTAAGATCACATCCTAATCTTAGACTCTTGCAGTATCTAGGTACAATAGAGCAGAGAGGATGCAGTGAATGGGAAATATTGCCTTGGATCATGTGGCTAATTCATATTAGCATTAACAGGTGTTGTATCAGGAGGAAACAATATTCCAAAGCCTTAAGTCTGCTTTTGTGTTTAGACCTTTGGGGGAAATATTTCAAAGCACTGCAGAGCGTTTCAGTTATGCAAGTCCCATTGATTTTACATTAATATGATGCCTTTCATTCAAGGATCTATCCACACTTTGCAAACTTTAAATTAAGTCTCTGAGCATCCTGTAAGGCAGCTAAATATTATCCCCATTTTACAGATGGGGAAATTAAGGCAGATTAAATGACTTGCACAAGGTCACACTGTATGTCAATGATGGAGTATGGAATACCATCTAAAACATATTGACTCCCTGTCCTATTAATCCAGAAAATGTACAGCATGAGCAGCAGAAGTGGAGGCTTTGTAACATCACAGAACCAATATCCTCAGCTAGTACCTCCAAAGGAAAGAGGCTAGTTCCCACAGACTCCATCAGCATTCAGTCCTTGACCTCTGCTAAGATTGCCAACAAAGACAGAATTCCTGATTTCTGTAATTTGGACTAAAATCTACTAGTACTATTCTAACATTGTGTGTCTTCATATATTTAATGAAGCATTAAAGCGTCAGACTTTTAATTAAATTTACTACAAGGGCTACAAGTGTGACATTCATGAAAGTAACTTTTAGTTCAATTAATCAAGATTTGTCTACAGCGATTAATCCTCTGCCATGAAAATAGGTTTTTTCCTGAATTTGTCCTCTTTAAAGTCACCCTGCACCTACATCTTCAGCAATGCCTGCTAAGAAAACAGGCAGCAGATAGAGGACACCTGGAAATGGTGTGCCCAGGCTTCCATTTCACAGACTTCCCATGCACATATTTAAAGTCAAAACCCATGAGATGTTTTATCCAAACAGCCCTGAATTATGAAAGCTACCTGCCAGTAATCAAGTTCAAAATCATGGCCAGCAAGAGACGTGCATAGTGGAAAATAATATAAACAGACAACTTCAAGGTAGAAACATGAGAAATTACTGGAAAACGACAGGCGGAGAGTCCCCTCTCCCTCCTCAGAGCTTCCATTAGTTCATGACTTTTGCAACTCGGGCATTTCTGAGTGACTTGAGACTCGACTCTTCACTTGCTTACAAGCGTCCTTTGTTGGTATTTAACTTTTAAGGGCCAACAATGTTGGGGCTCCACTGTGCTAGTGTAACCCACTGGTGAGTGTGTGTGTTACAGGTTCTCCACTGTTCTGGTCCACAGAGAATGTGACTCTGTTACCTCACCAAGTAGCACATATGGGCTGTGTTAGCTCAAGCTGTGGCAGATTATGCTTTCAGCTCTGGAGGTCACCACTGTGTTGGTCAAGATGGAGGCCACCGTACAATATGCTGTACAAAAACACAGGAAACCGTCTCTGCCCCAAAGAGCCTTCCCTTTAGATTGTATTCCATCTGCAATGGCAACTCTTTCCAGGTGAATTTCTTTGTGGTGCATGGGCCTTGTCCTCACTCTCTCCACAAGGGTGTATTTCACCTGGCCCATTAGAATGTGTCTGTGGTTTGAGTGTCAAATTCCTGCATATACTTTCTTCCCACTTTCACTTCAACAACTAAAACGTTACCTCCTTTTATTTAGCAGCGTAGTAGCAGTCCGAGTTAGAGTAAACTGCAGTTAGGGTCTGTTTTTAATTGAATTATTTCTTATCTATCACCACTAATATTGAGCCCTGAATTGAGCCACTAGAAATTACAAGATCGGCTACCCGTTGGATGACTGAAAGCACTCTCTCAAGCAACCCACCAACTGGAGGGGATTAGCTCACAACTGCTGCCACTATCAGTGAAACAGCAAGTAGCAGGCAGTTCATTTTACAAAAACTTAATGGAGTGTATGGCTCTGGCTGTTTAATATGAGTACTGTCAACAATTTAAGCAAAAAGTCTCAGCTGTCACCGCTGACAAGCTGAGCAGAATTTTTTTTATCACAGCAGACTAAATAAGGAGCTGGTGGAGTGGTATCTGGTGTTACTACTACATCTCCATACTGCGGCCACAGATAGCATGCATATGGCAACTTGGAATACACTGGCAGTGGCACAAACCTACTACATTGCAATATGGTTGTTATTTTTCCTTCATATTTTAACAATCAACAATTCCTTTGCTTTGCTTTACACAACACAATCAAACACAATCTCCCCTGTGCATCTCCAATGTTTTTGCTGAAAAGTAATACCACAAAATCACAGATCAATGACCAATTCCTTAATGGATGTACTCAATGGAGCTCTGCTGAATGACACCAGCTGAAGAACTGACCCACTGCGTCTGCTGCTCCACTGTGCATCAGCTTTTGCCCAGACTCTTCTGCGAGCCAACTCACAAAGGACCTGATTTCCTAGCCTTAAGCACATTTGGGTTATTTAACAGCAAAAACAAAACAAAAACTCTCCTAACTGATATTTATCTGCAACTATTTATCATGCCAATGGTGAATTTACATGGTGCTCCTCTTTATACACACACACAGTATGTGCCCACATAGTCAAGGGGACTTAAAATTCCACCTGTCCTGCTTGTAAAGCATCTTCTTAAAAAAGAAAATGAATATGAGTCATACATTGGAATTCACCATGCAGGACAGGAAAGCTCTACTGGAGAAGACGAATGTTAAAACTCCAGCACTGTAAGTGGGAAGATGTTTCCTGACTCTTGAGGTTACCTATCTACTGAATACAAATGATCAAAATCTAATTTCAAGTAAAATATGAAAGAGACAAAAAAAACCCGATAATGCTAACTTATAGAGAACTGTATCTGGTGTACAGGTGGTGAGCTAAGACTAAGCAAACTACAAATCCCACTTGTTTTACTATTATCTTGCCCTTCCGCATTCCACACACTTCCATTTGTCTGTCTTATCTACCTATATGCATCCTGTCATAAACCTAAATTGTGAGATTTTTACAGTAACGGCTGTCCTTTTTACTATATGTTCCTTCCTTGACTGAACACAATAAGGACCTAGTCCAGCTGGAGTGTCCTAGACACTACTATAATATGCATAGATGGTGCTATTAATGGCCATAAATTAGAGAGGCAGCACGGTTCACTGGACTAGGAGGCAGGAAAGCAGGATTCTTCTATTCCTGGCTCTTCCAATGACCAGCTGTGTGTCCTTCAGCAAGTCACTTCATTTCTCTGTGCAACCAAATGGTTACAAAATACTATTACAAATTTCTAAAATATTTTAAAAGCTACTTTAAACCAGTTGGAATATTTTAAACACAATCCTGAAAATACTTCAGCTAAAACCTTACTAAATTAAGTAAATCATTGATCAGCCATTTGAAGGTTGCAAAAGTGACTGTGTGCCATTTAGTTATAAACTGACATGTTCCCACAACAAACATTTTTAACCATTCCACATATGATGACAATGAGTACTCTGAGGTTTATATACAAGTTCAAGTCTGCAGATGTAACAGGGAAGATCCCATGGCAGACATGCTCAAGGGACTGTCTTCTGCAGACTGTGAAAATGTCATCTGGGACATACAATTAAGTGCATACTTCCTAAGGGCAGCTGCTCAGTGTTAGGGACTTCATTATTACACCTATATATTTCCTCCCACTCAGATCATTAATGCTGATTCAATTCACCCGAGACAAAATCCTCATTGAAAGCATCCCCAAAGCACTTTTATTCTTGCAATAAATTAATCTATCTTCAAGCGGTAGAACTAGAAATAGTATATCTTCTTTGTATTATGCCAAAACTCTGCATTAAATGCGTTCTGGAAATTCTAAGACAAGGATATTGTTACCAACCATCAAACATTGATGCATGCACTGTTTTCTGTTCATACCATTAAAAAGTGACAAACTGCCCACTCAAAAAGGGGGTAAAATGCCCAGTTTGAACAGACGTCCAAGTGCCAACAAAAAAGGTTTTGAAATTGACTCCTTATCTCATCCTTCCTTGCAAATTGATCTTTAAAGTGGCAATGCTAAAGAATTCTGAGTACTGCAGAGATTGCCATGCATGAACATGATGCTTTCCATACACTGATAAAGACAAAGGAGGGAGGGAGATGAAATCACAAATGGAAGAAGTTAGGCGACCAACTCTCATGTGCCTCTCCCAAGAAGGGAAGAGGAACTACTGGAAGAGGTGGGATGCACAAAAAGATCTGAGGGAGAGAGAAGGTATTCAATGGGTGAAAATAGGGTGATTCAACTTGTTTCAGTGGTTACAACATACCATTTCTCACTCAGACAGATATCCTCCTCATAGTTTAAGGCAGGAAAAGGAAATTCAAGGAAGGAAGGAAGGGGAAGAATGGTAGAGAGTAAAGAGGAAGGGCTTATGAGCAATTAGAATTAAATTACAAATGGGGTCAAGTTACAAAAGGCTGTTAGGTGAGGATGAGGAAAACTGACTTAGGCATGGTAGATAAGTGAAGAGAATAAAGGATACACTGTCTTCCCCAACTCAGATTGGACAATGCTGCTGCCCGCTATTGCACAGCAAGTGCCCAGTACTGTAGTTCTTGTATGTTCTGCTCTGTTAACGCTGCCTAGTTGTAGTCCCTCTAGAATCCTCACAATAGTGATCTGAGGCTAGTCCAGTAAGCAATATGTTAAATATTATTAATAATGTTTATTATAGATTGCCTTAGGGCCAACCAAGAAAGAGGTCCCATTGGGCTAGACACTGTACAATCACAGAGTAGTAGATGGTCCCTGCTCTGAAGAGCTTAGGATCTCAATAGCCAACATAGACACAGGGTGAGGGAAGGGATACAACACACAAGCAGAGTGAACAATGTTATGGCAGGTTATGTCAAGTTAATGCCACCATTTTTTATTTTATTTATTTTATTTTTGGCAGGGAGGGAATTAGTTAGGAGCATCTGCTAAATGGAAAGAAAAGTGAAGGAATAAATGAGGCGATGGGGACGAGGCAGGGGAGAAGAAGGTAAGAACTGGATAGGTTTAGAATGAAACTGAGGTGAAGAGACTGTGAATGAGAGGGAAGCCGAGCGTTGAAATAAACAGCCTACCAGCACAGGCCAGAGAAAGTCCAGTAAAAACAGTATAGTACATTATTACAAATATAATATTGTGTTCATAGCAACAAATTTTTTTTTCTCATATACTTTATTGCTGGGATTTTAGGAGGAAAAGTGAGATTGTCTACAAAAGTGCATTTTCTGGAATATTCTCCTTCAGGAAAGTTTTAAAGGGCAATTATTTACATTTTTGTCAACCAAGAAGAGAAAGCTTGCATGAAAAAGTCAACTTGCCTCATTTTCCACATTTCCTTTGCTAGTATGGCGTTTCCTTTTTCCTTTTTTTTTTTTTTTAAATTTCATCTATGAGTGTAAGCTGCTTGGGTGAATCGGCCATTTCCGCAACAACAACAACGAACCATTTTTCACTCAGACAGATTTCCTCCTCAAGGTTTCATTCTTTAGTTTTTTAGAGTGTGCTGGTTACAGCTGAAATAAAAACAGAAAGCCTTGGGATGTAAAATAGCCCTTTAGCTATTTAGATGTAGGTTTCTTACTTCCCAAATATCTTCCTCATTCCTAGGCATCAAGTGGCTGCTTCTAATATAGTTCCCTGTAAACCATTTGAGAGCCTGATAATGCTTTCCGTCTTCTGCCCTTCTGTAACAAAACTGTGTGCTGTAGACAAGAGGTGCCTACTGTACTGCTCACATGCACACACCAGAACCAGGACAAGAACTCTCATCCTTCATTTAAAAAACCACAGGTCTCTATCCCTTAGACTCTGTAGATGAAATTCACTGCTGGCAGAGGATCATCAAAAGACTACTTAAATTATGATGATTTGAATTACTGTAGCTCACTTGGTCTGTCAAAGGATGGCATAAGTGGTGCACAAATATCGTACTAGCTTTCTGCAGAGAGGGGAATTTCACCTGGCAGGTGAACCATTAAGGGACCATGTTTCTCAGTCATACAATGACAGAGTGATACTCTGTCTTGTTACTCTTCCCTGTGTGAGGGCTAGGAAGAATTTATTGCCTTTTTTGACAGAAAACAAGTCTGGCATCCACAGCTTAGAAAAAACAAGCTTTGGCTTTCATAACCCAGAAAGCTCCTTTTTTCCTTGATTCTGAAGCGAAGTCCATTGCTACAGTTACACCACACAAGGCTTTGTCTACACAAGAAAGATGGGTCAACACAAGTTACAGCAATGATCAAAAAGTACTGTAAAGACAATATTTGTACCTGTCCAGACAGCACTCACTGTGAGGCCAAATCCCATCCACAGATGGTGCTCTACCATCAACAGTGACAGCAGTGCACTGTGGGCAGCTCCAGTGTGCAGCTCACCACCTTGTACTGCTAGGAGTTGTAGGAAGGTGAAAAGGATCACAGTGTATTGTGGTGTGGACACAATATCCATCCCTTCATGTCATGGTTTTCCAACTGTATTTCTTGGCATTTTTCAATGGCCCCAGTTTCCCGTGGTCTATCCCATCTCTATCTGAAAGGACGTTCCTGCACTATTCTCCACGTTTGTTGTCAGCATTCTGAACACATCGCGGCTGGTCATGGAATATATATCACGAGCTCCCAATTGGAACTGGAATCCAATTGCACGACCTGATGTATGCCATGCAAACAAACAATGCTGGATTGCTGTTTGGCTTCACAGAGCATTTGCACATGGTGCACTGCCACTTTTGGGCATATGACACAAGCACTGAGTGGTGGGATTGCATTGTTATGCAGGTCTGGGATGATGAGCAGTGGCAGCAAAACTTTCAAATGCACAAAGCCACCCACATGGAACTCTGTACGGAGCTCGCCCCTGCCCTGCAGCACAAGGCCTCCAAAATGAGAGCTGCCCTCTGAGTGTAGAAACACTTGGCCATCACCATATGGAAGTTGGCAAATCCAGACTGCTACCAGTTGGTCGCCAATCAGTCTGGCATCGGGAAGCCCACCGTTGGAGCTGTGTTATCACAAGTGTGCAGGGCCATTAATTGCATTCTGCTATGAAGGACTGAGAGTCTTGGTAATGTGCGTGAAATAGTGGATGGCTTCACAGTGATGGGATTCCCTACCTGTGGCGGGACGATAGATGGTATGCATATCCCAATTTTGGCCCCAGATCATCTTGGGATGGAGTACATCAATAGAAAGGGGTATTCCTTTAAGGTACTGAAGGTGCTTGTGGATCACTGTGAGCATTTTATGGACATCCAATCAACGCGGGTTGGTCAGGGAAGGTGCATGATGCATGCATCTTCAGGAACACTGGCCTGTACAGAAAGCTGCAAGCAGGGAATTTCTTTCCAGACCAAGAGATTCTAGTGGGGGATGTTGAAATGCCCATAGTCATCCTGGGAGACCCAGCCTACCCCTTACTGCCATGGCTCATGAAGACTTATATGAGCAACCTGGATAGCACCAAGGAGCACTTTAATAACAAGTTGAGCAGGTACAGATTGACCACTGAATGTGCGTTTGGCAGATTTAAACTCGCTGGCTATGCCTTTATAGGAGGTTAGACTTAAATGAGGAAAATATTCCCATGGCTATAGCCGCCTGCTGTGTGCTCCATAATATTGGTGAAGCTAAGGGTGAAAAATGAACAACCAGATGTCAGGCCTATTAGATGGGCACAGTGAGTAGCCACTTGAATCAAAGAGGCCTTGTGAAACTATTTTGACAATGACTACCACTAAGGTGTCTTTATAAACAGCACTGTGCCACGTTATGACTATTATCCAGCTTATACTGTGTATCAATGTGAGGTGTAGCCACTGTGTGCAAGAGATAAATAAAGATTGCTTATTCTTCACAGAGTATATATCTTTATTATAGAACAATTATTCACAACATATTTGAAAAGCTGAACTGGAGGGGAAAAAAACAGTGAGGGTCAGTGTGAGCTATGACAACTGGGTTTAAGTTCTGCTATCGATCTGGAAGCTATCTGAAGGGGTGGAGTGAATGGCGTATCGAGACGGGATGGGAGTTTGGTAGGAATGTGTGGCTGGAGTTTGGGGAGTTCATGGAAAGCAGCTCTGTAGTGGCTGCAACGGGGGGTAAGCACACATGAATTCAGCCTGCAGTTTTATGAGTAACTTTAGCAGCTCCGTTTGCGCCTCCATGGCTTTTATCATGCACTTGGACCTGCTATTACTCGCTCCTGGTTTTCCCTGCTCTCCAGCCTATCAATTTTCTGATTTTTGGTGTGTCTCCATGCCGTTTTTACTTCTTTGTCCACCTTAGAGGACTGGCGGAGTTCTTGGAACATCTCCTCTTTGCTTCTCCATGGTCATTTTCTTATCAGCCTCAAGCGCTCAGCAGGTGTGAAGGGATTTCCCCTCAAGAGCACATATGTAGAAGCGCAATAAACAATGAACAGAAGTATTATTTGAGTACAATGACAGCACTGATGCATTACTGTAAAATACATTTCCTTCTCACTGTCCCCTGGCAAGCACACAGACTGATGATCAACGTGGTGAGTTGTGCCTGGGGAAAGGTGGTTGTTTGGGGTATTGATGATGGTTGATAAGGACAAAATTTCAAATTGTGTCACTATTTTACATAGACAGGGGCCATAGAAGCCGATATCCCACTCCTGAGAGTAAGCAGGGATGCTAGGGTGCATCTCTTCCATGCACGCAGCTTCAAACTGGGCTCTGTGCTGCTCTCCTGTGTGCCATTTTGGTCCCTGCACAAGTGATTGCTGATTGGAGCAGGAAAGTTTCCTACAATGGGGAAAGAAACAAAGCCTCCTTGCCAAGGAATCTCCAGCAGAGGATTGACAAGTACATCCATGAAAGTTTCCTAGAGATCTCTCTGGAGGATTCCTGTGAAATCTCGGTGTGCATTAAGAACTTTTCCGCTGCACTATCTCGCTGAACAGGGAAATGGGAAGCACATGCAAACACAGCTACTCTTGTGCATTTCTATCCCTTCAACCAGCTCTATAATGCAACAAAGCAAAGGACAGCTGTAACTTATGTAACTGAGCAGCATCAGCTCAAAAAAAATCACTTATCTGAGTTCCCTTCTTCTGCATCCTGCATGCCAGAGCTGAAGGGCAGGGACTGGCTCAAACCTCCAGGGTCGAGAAGAGATCCTGGCTCCCCATGTCAGGAAACGAAAAAGTCCATCGTCCTCCAACTCGACCTCCTCATCAATGACTTATTTATTAGGGTTCAGTCCAGTGTCTGCTGCCTCTGAGCCCATGGAGGTATCCACAGGTCTCTTGGTGGTGGAGGTGGGGTCGCCACTGAAGATGGCTTCCAACTCCTTATAGAAGCGGCAGATTTTTGGTTCTACACCAGAGCAATGGTATGACTCCCTAGCCTTTTGGTTCCCCTGCTGCACACAGCTCCTTGATTTTCACACAGCACTGCAGCCTGTCTCGTTCATAGCCATTTTCTGCCATTGAACGAGGAACATGACCATACATATCTAATTTCCTTTGGCTGGCGTGGAGCTGGGCTCCTTTGTCTTGAGTGGAGGTGAGACTGTTTGGTGCATGGAACTGCCATAGTCAGCTGGGAAGATGAGATGTGAATTCTCCATGCCAATTAAGCAGAAAGTGGAATTTCAAAAATTCCCGGGACTTTAATGGGGGAGAGACAGATGGCTGCAGGACAGCAGAGTTCAAACTGATGGCCAGAGCAGTCAGGATGGGCATTGTGGGACACTTCCTGGAGGCCATTTACCATGATGTTACCAAGCACAGTGCCTACACTGACGCTTTGTTGCTAAAAGTTTGTGTGCGCCAAACTCTATACCTCTCGTTGAGGGGGTTTTACAAAATCAGAGGAGTTGGGTCAGTGGGAGGGAATGGGGGGTGGATTGCAACATGTACGCCGCCACTGTTTCGGTGCGAAAAGCTGACTTTTGTTGACCAAAGTCTCAAGTGTAGACCAGGGCTAATTTGCAGTGTCACAAAATTAGCATTATTACTCCTCTGCAGAATCAAATAGGAGGGAAAATAAAAGGAGACAGGCTGAGGAAAATTAAATAATGAATGCAAATGAGAGTAAACAGCAGCAATCTGAAAACATCCAG
Organism: Mesoclemmys tuberculata; assembly: GCA_007922155.1. Taxonomy (NCBI): domain Eukaryota; kingdom Metazoa; phylum Chordata; order Testudines; family Chelidae; genus Mesoclemmys; species Mesoclemmys tuberculata. The sequence continues at coordinate 12,587,989 of ML675649.1, forward strand.
TAGAGACAGACACTCGTTAATTACACAGTTAAAGAGTGCTTAACAAATGGGTAGCCAACCTGCTAACTGGGTGCTCAGCAAAGGGCTCAGAAATGCTAGCAAAGACAGCATATCATCCATAAAAGCACATTTCAGGAAGAGCTTTAAACACCATGTGAACAGTCAAGATTTTAAATACAAACAAAAAGGGAAGAGAGGAAATAAACTCACCCAGATAAATAAAGGCTGTTTGAGCAAAAAACTGCCTCCTAGAGATACAGATTTAGAAAAGAGCCATGCTTAAATTCTACCAACCAGTGAGAAAGCTCATGACATCATGCTTCTCAGCAGACATTAACTCAACCGCACAAAGAACAAAAAACAAAAAAACTGAAAGTAAATTACAACATCCTAATTATACAAAAATGGATAAACTGAAATGGGAAACAAAAACAATCACATAATTCACACAAGAGATTAAGAATTTTAAATCACTAACCATTTAATTAAAGCCAAATTAATAAAATAAGTATAATGTTACCAGTTACAGGACATTAATCAACTCCAAGATATCAAAACATAGAACAAACTTTCAAAACATAAAAGCTCTTACACAAGAACAGAATCAGAACAGGAATAAACAAGGTTTTCTCATTAAACCAGTCTCAGCCCAGAAAAGATTAGTTGGAAACAAGATGGTACCCATAGTTACCCTTCCCCTCTAAAAACATTGCTGAGAATATATGGCAGAGACAATCTGAGGCTGGGAAATGAAGAAGGTATCCAAGACCTCCACATATCATGCACGCTTAGACCGTTCAAATCATGAGCTTGCACGGTGTCATCACATATGAATTGTATATGTTTGGGACAAAACAATTGCAGCATGATGCTGCATCATAAAATCACAACGGTTGCAGCTGAAAATTGCGCCAGCTTATTATCCTCAGCAACACAACATCACAACATCAGTGTTTGTCATTATTACGGTGTGACATATAATTTTGAGAGGACCTTGAAAACCACATGCTCCAAAACTCTCTACTGTATGAATGGGCAATGCCACTATATTCTAATCAATAAAAGTGTCACAGAATACAGCGCTGTCTTGGTGATTCCACCTCTCTGACTCATGTTGAGTCATACTGTACTCTACAAGCAGCCACTTTTGCACTTTACTCGCAGAGTAAACTATTACTCAGTGTAAGTGAAGATGGCAAAATTAGCCAATTTATTCATTTTACTACCCAAATATATGTTTAGTTTTAACATGGAAAGTTTCAAGGATGCCAGAAATTTAATAGGTTTTCAAAAGACATCAATTAAATTACAGAAGTATCCCAAAGGTTCGCATAATTACCAACACTGTGGGCGATGACCTTTTCTCAACCTTTATGATTATTTGCAGGAGTCTTCAAAATATGTCTCATGACCTATCCCTTTAGTTCAGCTCACAAGATGCAAAATCAAACACACCTGGCCACCTGTTTTTTCACTGAATATAGAGAAGCTGGAAGTGCAATTCAAGTGCTTGTTCAGAACCCAGGGAAAATCCCTTGTATTAGCTCAAAAAGATATCAAAGATGTTCAGCGTGTGGTGCATGCGATTGAGAAAATACTGGCACAGGAAGATGCCAAGGAGAGAGAGAGAGGGAGAATGCACCTGCTGTTCTTTCATAGAACAAATGACAAAAAAACTAAGCCATAGCAAAACTGGCTTATTGAGAAAACATGGAAAGGACAACTTGTCTTTCAATTACCTTACAAGGTCATTACCATGAAAGTTAATTTAACGACTACTGTAGAAGCAGCACAAACAGAGAAATACAAGTTCTATATAATTTTATCACTGAAAAACAGAAGCACATTATAGTGGATGTCATGAAGGTTGCTTTCTCCAAAAGAGAAACCGCATAGAAAATTATCGTATTAATTTCTAGGTTTTCCTTTCCTGGATGCTGTTCTCTACACTGTAACCTACTATTTGAGATCTCCCTTTAAGCTCTCAATGGATAAGATAATGGCCTAGTAAGAGCAAGGTTCCTAAAATGGCCGAAATGAGAGAATATAGAGATGTGCTTTAGCCACCTAAGTCTCAGAATGGAATCCTATTTCCTTTCATGACATATGAATTAGTCTTCCAGGGTGAACGTCATGCTACTGTTTTGATTGTCTCAACCTGTACCCCACGTCATTAAGGCCAACCAGTTCCACAGAAGCTTTCTGTTCAGAATGCTGTCCTCAAAATGCACTACTATCTTATGAAGATACAATAGCTCCTTTATTTGCCCTTTCTCCATGTCTGTTGTGTTGCCCGATTTATTCCATAGTTCTACGTCTTTACTCTTGTCATCCAATGACAATAGATTGTGCTCCTTCTCTGTATAACTTCTCAGACAGCAACAGTTCACAGTGTCTTCAGACTCTGTAGAAGCATAAACACTCCACACCATACCAGATACCGATGCTATGCTCTGAGTCCCCTCCTTAGTCTATGTAGGCATCCGGAAAAAACAGATCAAACACCGTAATCCAGTGATTAAGGGAGCATTACACAGAGTCTCTTGTGTGTTTTTTCCACAATGGACAAGGAGATGCAGTCATCATCTATATGACCATACACATAAATTATGTCTTTTTTGAATATTGATTTTCTCTTACTGTACTGTATCTCTTCCCTCTCCTGCAAGACTACATATAATACTTAGTGTGATGAGAGGAAATTTGTTCATCTCTTGGATTCCTAGGTTCAGTTCTGCTGCAGCTGTGAAAAAAAACAAATATATGATACTCATGCAAAGCTGTTGCTTTTGTTTCAACCTTATATTTGATCTTTAACATTAAAGAATTCAAGTATCAAAGTCAGAGCTTCCCTGTCCTCCATTAGCATAAACATTCTTGCATTCCATTTCCATCTTCATCACCCTGCCCCTCTTCTGGTTCCCTTTTCCTCACCAAAAATAAACCATTTTCAACAGACTCAAAATAAGGGCTCTGTTCCAATAACATTGCTCATGAGTCCCAGTCTTCTTGTTTGCAGCACAAGTAGCGGGACATCTCTCCAAGAAAAGAGACGTTTGGGGAGATTGAAATCCTGAATCTTCCTATATTGCACTACCAGAACTGTTTGGATCTTCACCTTCTCACTAGTCATTAACCTCACAGAGACTTGGATATAGACTGCAAACTACGGAATGAATAACCTCTGTCAAATGGCAGTGTTTGATGAGGTCATCTTACCGCAGTTGTTCCAGTATGCCATTATGATAATACTCTTACAAGAGTTATTCCAAACAACACATTTTAACTAACTGATGCTATAACAAAGCCACATTTGTGAAGGCATGCTGGAACATACGGAGAATAGTTCAGGGTACAGCACACTTTGGGAATAATTCAAGCAAGAAGGTCTCACTGAGGGTCAATACCACTGCCTTTCTGTACTACCACTATCTTTTTCAATGGAAGAGAAGGTAATTTCATCTGAAGGCTCTACCTCTGGTCTTTTAATGAAATATCTTTCTTGTCAACCTTATTTGGAGGGTTTTGATGTTCCTAGGTAAGGCAGGTAAAAAGTGACAGGCAGAGTCAGTGGTACTAAGCATGGCTTAGCAAATGCTGGTCAGAATTTCATTTACAGAGACGTTTGTTCTTCCTGGTCTTCACTTCGCTGTGTGCTTCCAACTTCTCTCTGGTGCCTATCCTTCAGAAAAAGCATGTGAGTGGGTCCCACATCCAAAAGAGGATGATGCTACAGCCTATGAAAGCGTGAGCAATGCACCGAAAAGCATGGGCAGTTCTGTGGTCATCTTAAAAGCTGGTATCTATGCTTGGTACACAAATAATCTATAGCACACAAGGCAGACAGGAGAGAAAAAGTATATAAGTTAACATATTGCACTTTTGCCCCCAAAAGATCTAGTAGGATGACTAGAGATGTAATTCGGAATGGTAAATCACTGTGTTGGTAGCTAATCTGAACTGCTCATGCCACATCCACGCTACCTGTCTGTCATAGTTGTGACTAATTGTAGTTGCTCACCATTACATAGCCCTATAGATCGAGGGATTATAAGCATGTTTCCTTGGCTTGATGACTAGACTGTGATATAGTAGATAAAATACAGGTGATTTTAATGCCAGTGATATTGTAGATTAAAAACGTATAGAGAAATATACACACAGATCCGGAACAGCAAGGTCAGAGGCAGTGCTGGTTTCCTCACTCTTGCTCGGGTTCTCCCAAAACCTCTTTCACTTGGTCCCCCAAGAACTTGATTCCAGACTCGTCACTCAGGTTTCCTTTATTTGAGCTCATCAGCCTCAAGCATAGGATGTACCACACATCTAAACTTACACAGCAAAACTTTTCTTTAGATACATTTTTACTAAGGCTAATAACACATGCTTTCTTAACTATACACTGCATCACACACTTCAAACTTGGCTTGGTTACACTGTGGGAACCAAACTCTGACAGCATGTTCTGTCCACACACTGTATGCATGACCGACTTCCAATCATGCCTGCTAAGAAACAAGGCAACTTATTTACGTCAAGTTACTTTTGTGCAAACCTACAACACTATCCTGCCAATGTGCCATAACACTTAACTGGTGCATTGACCTCTATGATTTAAGTGTTTTGTTTGGTTTTCATTCTCCATGCCCAATCAGTTCTCAGCCTTTTTAAATGAGTGCTAATTAGTGGCAAGAGAATTGGTGAGGGCATTTTGACACAGACATCTGCCTCTTAGTAGTTATACTAAAAACACCATTTCATTTCAGTCTTCGATGGTGGTATTTAGCCACTGGTGTGCTAACTTCAAGCTTGGGATCTAGAGATAAACAGATATAGTTTCTCTTAAACCCAGTACTCATAGGCTCAAACACATCTTACAAAAGTCTCTGTAAGATCTACTTTTAAATATCATGTGAAAATGACACTTTTTGTTCACTTATCAGAACTGTTCACATGTATATTCAGAATCATAATTGCTGACTTCCAATGGTCCTGCAGAGCTGACAATTCAGAGAGCATGAGCTGGATTCTATTCTTTCTTAAGCATCGTGAAGAGAATTGTTTACTAATTGCAATCTGATACACCTGTGCAAGTAACATTACCGAAGTGTTGCTGAGGGTAGACACTGAGGTTGTATGGTGAAACTGAGGGTCTAATCTGACTGTCAAAACCTGTATCACTCATAGTGATGAATGGGAAGGAAAGAACCCAGATTGACTTTGAGAGCCAAGATTGACTTTACAGAGCTGGAAGTAAGAAATACTTTCCTTTCACTTGCAAGTTATGGACATTCAAGTCAGAAATCATTGAGAATCAACAAACGTGGCACTGAACATCCTTTTTACACGGTCATTTGTCCAATAAGAACCACATTTTGCAAGCTTCAGAGAACACGGGTGATGTCAATGAGCCTTCCCTGAGGTGTGTGTATCACTGTGCTCTGAGAACACATTCACTTCACATCCTCCATCCCTGATACATTCCTAATATGGCCAAAGAGAATGCCATATGGCTTCAGTTTCCATAGTAACACAAAGTGTTATATCCAAAGCCAGGAAATCCCTGGGTAAGTGGAAAAAAATGCCTTCCCAATCTGAATAAAACCCCAACGAGCAAACTGTGATCATCCCATACTGAAATAGAATGCCTGCTTCCTGAGGTCCTTTGAGTTACAGTGCACCTTCACTGTACAGCAATGTAGTGACTGCCCTATAACGCTAGATCTTACAATGTTACATGCTATTATAAATACAAGGACTGACACTTATTTTGTAAACGAAGATGTGGATCTCCAGTCTTGTGTTAGAGATAACCCGAATGGGCCTACAAAGTATGTTTTTTAACCTTTATTATTTCTCAGCTATTTTATTTGATCAAGTTATCATGTTATGGAGTGGCATGGGGGGAGTGAGGAATAGTCTAGTGTGTTTTTTAGAAGATCTGAGAATTAAAGAACACGATGGAAACATTATTCAGATAACATACTTAACAATCATTACTGTAAGAAAAATGAATAAATTAAAAAAAATATATTAATAGAATCTGAAAATGTTTAATGAAGCAAGGAATAGCAGTGTGGCTGTACTTTTGTGCCTGAGATGCTCATAAGTTTGCATTATGATTATTTCAACAGTTTTCTGTTTCTTCTCTATCAGCAGGAAAGTAATTTATCACGTTGCAATGATGGTCAGGCAATCGCAGGATGATGAGTGCATCTTTTGTGAAAGGACAATCAGTGTAATCTGTGTCTTAAATATTTCAGGAAGCAATCAAACCTATACTGTATATTGAGGCAGAACGAGACAGAAAGAGAATATTTAAGAGGCAATTTACAGCTGAAATTTCAGGTGACAATAAGGATTTCTGAACTGCTATAGCTATGTGGAAATAGAGCTTCCTCTCTGTGGGAATTTGTTACTGTTTTCAACTGGTTAAGGTAATTTTTTCTCATTATTCCATTTTTACTTCAGTTTAAAGTTTTAATATACCATTAAACCAGAAGACTGTGAAAACGATATCAAAGTTACTTAAAATAACAGATATTTAATAAATCTACATATATGCACAATCCTATCTTCGGTATTTAAAAAGCACCAATCACTGCAACACGTAAGAGGCACTTTTCTAGCTGACAGCAATGACAAGAGATAAACTGGAAGATGCATCTGATAGCCAACAAAACGATTCTAATGATTTTGTACTTCTAGGATGAACGTACTGAGCATATTGTTATCGTAAGATTAAAACACTTTATTACAAACACTGCAACCATATCTGAAAATAGGAGCCAGATCATCAGCTGGTATAAAAGTCAATATAGCTCCTTTGACATCAGTCAAGTTATATCAGTTTACGTTAAATGAGGTTCTAGCCTCAGCTTTCTTAGTCAACCACAGCAAGATGCTCTATATTTTTCGGATTGGTTACAGTCCTCTCTTTTCCTCTGGGAGCAATGAATTTTGTGGACTTGAAACCCCCAGCTGGACTTAAACGAAGAACTTCTATTTAGGCTAATAGTCTCATAAATGTTTGTGGAATGAACTTTACAATTGTTTATGAATAGCTGGCACTCTTACTGGAGAAAGAATGGCTATCAGCAAATCTGAGGTCCTATCTGGCAACCTTTATTTTTGGAAGCATCCCGATGAAATTAATGGGATTGCTTAAATCTGGAAGAATTGTTTGTGTTCGAGATACAGGCACCTGAAGAGACTGCTGGATCTGCCAGTCCTTTCAGCACCGTTGAGAGCTGCTTTGTCAGTGGATGCCCAAGAGGAAAAGGAGGAAGGGGAAAGATGAAGTTTGGAACAGCTAGAGACTGAGCTGATGTAATTTTTCCTGCTTGCTTTTGTTGTCCTTTTCTCTTTCATGTCATTTATCTGTCTTTTTGTCTTTATCCCAAAATTAGTTTTTGTGATTGTACTAACCAGTTTGAATGGAGGAGTGTTCGCTCTAATTAAGCTATGAAGAGATTCAATAGTTGTGTTTTCAATCTTCCTCCCTGCGCAGAAGAATAAAGGTCTCAACTTAAAAAAAAAAAATGCTGTGCTCCGAATGAATGAAATCCACTTCTCTATTTGTATAATAAAAGGAGCACAATCTACATAACGCATCAGCCTCCCCTCCACATCACAAAGTATATAGGGTTTCTGTGGCATGCTTTAGACCTGCAGCCAAAGTGGCCTCTTCTGACCAGGACCAAATGGGACGCAGCAGCAATAGTATTTACATGGCTGCATAATCCTCTCCCGAAGGGACTGTCACAGTCTCTGCTCAGCCTTATGGCCATAAAAGGCAAGTGAGCCCTTGGTGAGACACCGTGAATACAACCAGTTTTCTCCCAACACAGCCTGAGTTCCTTCCTGCTTGACTGACAGCTGGGAAAAGACTGCATGGCCCCAAGAGGGTCTCCAGTTTATGGCACTGGGAAAAGGGGAAAACAACCCATTACCCTAAGCCCTGAAGTTATGCAGAAAATATTACAGCTCTTGGACTTCAATAACTCCTGGGCTTCGACGGCATCAACAGAGAATAGAAGAGGTTGGAATCTATGCAGAGCTTTACCATGGGGATGAAGAAGCAGTGGCTAACGGAGATCACTTCTCAACCTTCAGGTAGCTCCATGCTTTACTCCTCGGAAGCAGGTGATTCCTTTCCTCTACCTTCCTCCCTGGCACATTAAGCTGCAAATCATATACGGGACTGCTTGGCCCCCTGAGCAGCCGGTATTAAATTGATCTAGTTTAGGCTATTTCTTTTTAATAAATGCAATGGTTTAAATCAAATTTGCTCAGAGGGTAGAAGATTAGTTAAGAAGAGAGGTAAATGCAACATTAGATTAAGGTATCACTGGGGATTAAAAATGTAATTTTGCATTATTACCACTGGTATACTATGAATAAAGAATATGCAATATGCAATTAAATGCAGCACAATATGAACACCAATGGAGAAAAATTAATCTGATATGTAGGGCAGAAAGGTCATAAATACTTAAACCCAACTCAATTTTGCTTTGCTCTGTTCATTTTCTCTCAGGGGCAGCTCAGTTTAAATATTTCCAAGTGTGAGGTGAAAGTCAGTGACTAAGTTCTGCCTCGCACAAACGTCTCATACAACCAGCACGGTAATAGATCAAATTGCTCTCAAAGAGCAACGTCCGAATCCTGCAGCTTGTTTTGTGTGGACAGATTTCTACTTCTTGCAGGTAGCCCTTTGGAGGACAGTGGGACATGGTTGTAGCAGTTCAGCTGCATGCAACGTGTAGCAGGATCAGAACAGAACATACACATTTTAAAATAAAAGGCTTCCTCTATCTCAGTGGTAAATCTCAGAGATTAGAATTTATGATCTGATTTCATATCCAGCGTGCACTAGCCTGTTTCTCTTTATCTGCGAGGCCATTCATTTCTCTATGCACCTGCTAATCTTTTAGAAATTTCAGGAAAGCTGGGCTAACATGCATTTTTCTCCCTCCCTTCTCCCACCCAATTATAGCTACAACCCTCCCAACCACCCCTGGAAAAAAACTAAACTAGGAACTAGGTTACTTTTGTAAAATTATTAACAAACATATAAGAGCTGAATAACAAACACACATAAAATACTCACTAATACCCACCGAAACAACCAGCATCTCCATGTATAATGATTATTCTTTCTTTGTACACGATCAGTCTCCTACAATACTGGTTATTTTGCCTGACCCAAGTACAAAGGCTTGCATTCAAATACGTCTTAATTTTTCATCTAATGCTAATACTGCTTAAAAGTCCAACCCTGCTCTTACTGAGCACTGAAAACCTGCGACTCGCCAAAACATGGAAAGTAAAAATCTCTGCACAACTTTTGAACTCTGTAACGTGTTTGCAATTCATAATAAGTGTCCAACAGGCAGGGTTTTCATAGATTCCAAGGCCAGATGGGACCCCTATGATCATCTAGTCTGACCTCCTGTATAATATAGGCCACAGAACTTCCCTGAAATAACTCCTAGACTAGAGCGTATCTTTTAGAAAAATATCCCAGTCTTGACTTAAACGTTGCCAGTGATAGAGAATCTACCATGAATCTTGATAAATTGTTCCAATGTTTAATTAACCACACCATTAAAAATTGATCTCATTTCTAGCCAGAATTTGTCTAGCTTCAACTTCCAACCATAGGGTCACATTATACCTTTCTCCGCTAGACTGAAGGGCCTGTTAACAAATATTTGTTCCCCATGTAAATACTTATAGACTAATCACGTCACCCCTTAACCTCCTCTTCTTTGTTAAACTAAATAGATTGAGCTCTTTGAGGCTGCCACTGTACGGTATAATTTGAAAGCCTTTTAATCATTCCTGCGGCTCTCCTCTGAGCTTGGTCCCATTTACAAATACCCTTCTTAAACTATGGACCCCCAAACTGTACGTAGAATTCCAGCCGCAGTTGCACCCATGCCAAATATAGAAGTAAAATAACCTCTCTATTCCTACTTGAGATTCCTCTTAGGTGCCATACAGGTGCAGTCATTTGCTTGCATGCGACAAAATTACAGGCCCAGGCATTCTCTATTTTTTTAAACTAGCACCCTGATGTATTGGTTGGGAAATGTTTTCCCCACTCCCGTACTCTTTTTTTCCTCAAAAATATTTGTTAAACACGCCACAGTTCAGATCAAAACTGTTTTATGGTTTAGTCTTTTGTCTTCTGAATTCATGAATCCAGTAAGAGTCCATCAGTTTAATTAAACCTGATAAATTTGGGGATTTAACGAAGCTGTCAGTAGGCATTTGTGAAATTTTGTAAAGAATTTTAAGTTTCAAAATAATCAATCGTGCTTTACCACTTGCCTGAAACCCGCAATTTTTTCATCAGTTTCATGAAACCATTCATTTTATCCTTCCAGAAAAATTATACATTTTCATCATTATCTGTTTATCCAATCTATTGATACTTCTCTTCTACTTAATGTTTCTTAAACTAATTCAATTGCATGTGTACAATAGAGAGATTTTAAGGTCAGAAAGGACCATTATAATCATATGGCCTACCTCCTGAATAACACACATCATAGCCTTTAACTTAAGTTCTGCATCAAGCCCCTAAGTTTTAGCTGAGCTAGTGTATATCTTTTAGAAAGACATATAATCTTAAGGTAAATACTTCTTGTGATACAGTCCATCATTTGCCCTGTGTTGTTTGAATGTGTCTTTTGCTGCCTTTGACTGCTAGCGTTCCCAATTTAAGAAATCTCCCCTTGTAAATACTTACAGAGTTTGATCAAGTCACCTCTTCACCTTCACTGTGATAAATTGAATAGATTGACAAATCATTCTTATGGCTCTTTTCTGAACGTATTCTAATTTTTCAGTGTGTGTTTGTGTCTCCTTAAGTATCAGTTATTCAAGGAGAAATATCAATAGATCCCATGGGCTGGAGAAAACAATTAGCGGTGAAAATGACTACAATCAAAACTCTACATTTCCCTTTTTTAATGTGTCCTCAGTCTGAACCCTCTGTCCTCAGTCGGACATCCCTGTTCCATGGTATATATGAGTCAGCCTGTTCCTCTACTATCCTCTTCCCATGGCGTATTGATTTGCATGTTTGAAGACAATATTCTGTCAACTGTGCTGCATTGCATTCGGTTCGTTATTTAAATGTTCACATCACTTCACTGGAAATTCTCCCATAGTGCAGCTTTTATATATAGTCTTCAATGAAAGGCTCTTGTAACCTCTGCACATTAATAATGACCTCTGCTACACACATTTAAGTGCTTCTACTAATTTATTTATTCATTTGTTTGCTTACTTGTTCAGTTTGTTTTTCTATCTAGACCGGAAAATGATAACAATGATTTAGCATAGAAATAAGTCATGCTAGGAAGATGGCACAGTTTCATCTGCCCCACTGGAGTGGGCAGTTATTTAATTACCCCTATGAGGTGTGACCCACCAGTAGAGTGACCAGATGTCCTGATTTTATAGGGACAGTCCTGTTACTTGGGGCTTTTTTCTTATACGGGCACCTATTAACCCCCACCCCCTGTCCTGCAATCCTGGCTTTTTGATTAACTCTTCCAGCCAGTGAGTGCAGTCACAGATAATCAATCATATTCCGTTTTACTGGCATCTCCAGAAACATGAGCCCTGATTGGTTTCAGTACTCTCCAAGGAGAAAAGCCTCTATTTTAGCTCAAGGGACTGTGCGTCAGAACACCTGAGTTCCATTCCAAACTTTTCCACAAGTTTGTGGTGCATCCTTGTCATGTAGGCCAAAATTTACAAACATGAGTGCCTACATTTAGGCACTTAAATAAATGGCCTGATTTCTAGAGGTGATGAGAATCCATCACTTCCCTTAAGCTGTTCCAAAGACTAATTGCTCCCTCACAATTAAAAATGTGTGCCTGCTTTCCAGGTTGATTTTCTGTAGATCTATTTCATTAGTTGAATTCAAATGCATGAATTTAGGAATCCTTATTCAAAAATTTTGGCCTGGTGTGGGGAGACACAAAAATAAACCACCTTATAGTTGTTGTAAGCTTTTGCTGGTTATTAAAAATGTTCTACAGAGCAGACCCAGTGTCTCAGAAACATTAATATTTGTAGAGAGAAAGTAATCTGTACTTTCAAATATTATTGACCACTGGGAAATACATAGGGGGAAAAAGCTCTTCAAGCATTCTTGCAGATCAGAGAGAGGTAGCATGTGTCACTTCATGCAACGCTTAGCAAGGCATTCTCATGCAGAAAGCTTCTTGTTACAGGTAAGAAAGAAGCTATAGATCTCTGAACGCACCGTGTGAAGCTGATTTTGGCATGAAGAGTGATCAGTAATGTAAAAGTATTTATTCTGAAAGTTAGATCTTTTGTGTATTTAAATATTATGGTTGGTATTGTTTTTAAAAATGGAAATACTGTAATTGCAGTTCTTTGTTTTGTTTTTTTTAAAAGCTAAATGTGTAGTATAGGATTTTAATTTTTAAATTGTCCCTCTTACTGCATGCAGTGGAGGAGCATTAAAGTTTGAGAGCACGCTGCATGTTATTAACATCATAGCTCTTCTGGAGATGTTGGTTGGGGAACTCCTTCTGGTGGATAACTGAAGATGAAGTCTCATGCTTTTAGGCCTACCAGCTCCATTCTACACCATTCATTTTGAAGTAGTGTTAAGCTCTAACAAGCACTGGAAGAACTGCTTTAATGATTCTGTTCCTTTCTTTCTGAGTGATCCCACAGAATAGTTTGAGGCAACTGTTTATTTCCCAGGAGGGCTCTCTCATTTTTCCATCTCCCCTGTTCTATGTATACATGGAGCTAACAGGAGGGCTAAGGCGGCGGGGTGGGTTGCGATGTCTACAGTATTCTGAAGACACCCAGCTGTACATCTCCATGTGTTCTAATCTTGTTCATACAAGAAAACACTGACCCAGTGCTTAAGAGAGATTGTGGAAAACTCAGAGTTAAAATCTCAAATAAGACCAAGATAATACTTACACCAGCATCTCTGTTTGAGAGACATGACCCCAATTCAGGAAATCAGTAAACAAGTGCTTAAACCCCATTGTCTTCAAGCTCACTTAAGCACATGCTTAAGTGCTTTCCTGAATCAGGGTTTACGTCAACTGTTTGCTACTAAGATTCCCAATGTGGGGGCAAATTGCTTCTGGAGTCAGGTAGCAGTTAGCATGCGGTGTATTTTCTGTCACTTGTTCTTGGCAAGAAGATTGCATCCTTTGCTTTAAAATGCAGATGTCACCCCAGTTATCCATGCCTATTACCTCCAGTCTGAATTACTGTAATACTCTCTAGATAGGTTTACTCAGAAACTGCAGTCAACAGAATGTAGCTGCCCACTAATTAAGCAGCATTCCATAGATTGCCAGGTGAAGTTTAAGGTCTAAGGGTTTAACTTTACGAAGTCCTAAACAAGAACATAAGAATGGCCATGCTGGGTCAGACCTGGTCCATCTAGCCCAGTATCCTGTCTCCTGACAGCGACCAATGCCGGGTGCTTCAGAGGGAATGAACAGACCAGGTAATCAGCAAGTGAGCCATTGGTTTGGTTCGTTGTTAGAGATGGCCTCTTCCTTCCTGTCCCCATCATGCAGTATCACCGCAATTAGACACCGAGAGTGTAAGGCCAGGAGGGACCAGTAGACCATCTAAACTGACCTCCCATAAATCACAGGCCACCAGAACCACCCAGCACCCACATACTACACCCAACAACCGGAACGAAACCCAAGTATTACAACCCACAGGAGACTAGATTGTTATGTGCTATAGGCAGAGAACAGGAGAGAGCAAGGCGCACCAGGATTTGAGGTAATCAAGCTAAAAAGATCCTGTAGGATAAATGGTAGGTGTATGGCTAGCGGATGGTCTCAGTGACAGATCTTTGGCTCTAGAACTCATTTTCACCATCATGTGCTATCATCTGAACTTGGTGACCTTCCAAGCAAGCTTACCAGTTTTCCCAGGCTTTTATGGATGGCAGGGGAGAGGGTGATTAGCATTACAAGGTGGATGATAGGAAGGACTAGCCTGGAGGACCTTTTATGGGAGACTCCTCTTAATGCTGTTTTGACATATTAGTTCACAGCTTGTGTTTTGGAATTCTAGGTTCACCTAGACAACTATGGAGAGGCACAGTGTATTAATCTAACAAAATAAATTTAAAAAGCTTAGGAATATCATAATAAATAGTACTGTACATAACAAGTTTATATGCAATCTTCCATTTAACGCAGCTATTAAAACTTCACTTCTTCTAGCTACAATACCTAACATTAAAATATTTTAAGTGCCATATACATTTAAGGTTTGCCATTAAATCTTTTCATGGAAACTAGATGATTTAGATAGAGAAAGCAATTGTTAATTGGTATTTAATACAAAGCCTGTACAGTTTCAGAGGTGTGCTATTGAAATGCAGATGAGCCTGGATTCTTCAAAACAGGGGAAAGGCATGCATTTTGAAATGTTAATTAAAAACACAAGGGATATGAAAGAAGGGGGGGGAATGATTGTGTTGATTGTAAGAAATAAAAGAAATCTTTTATAACAGAGCTCTAGGAATAACAGTGAGAGTAAGAATAGGGAGGGATGGAGAGCAAAAGAGAGTGCTCCAGTTCACATTCTAACAAAAGGCCCTGTTAATTGCTGTACTATATGCTTAGGTTCAGACAAACGGTTTATTTACACCATTCTCCAATCCAGCTCCCACGGTTGTCAATGAGAGCTTTGCCACTGACTTTCATGGGATGAGGATAGGACCCTAGATAAACTAAAATGCACTTAAACTCAATTCTGCCCATTTGTGCAACTCTCATTGCAGTAAAAGAACTTAACTTACATGATTTCAAGTCAGTCATTTAACTTGCACGGCAGTGATATTTGTTTGAAAATTTTACATTATATGGGCTTCTGGGGAGGAAGGGAGACTGCAAAGCACAGTGGATCCACTAGGGGCATACAAGACACTTCTCCCATGCAGCAAGTTCTCCAAGTGAACAAGTTATCCATTCCTAAATAGCCAGCTACACTTTACCTGTGTGCCAGTATTCCTCATATCCTCATCAACTGCGATGCATTTTCTCCACCTCCAGATCAACCAAGCAAAAATAAATAAATAAAATCTAACACATATGGGCCTCATTCTGATTTAAGTTACAGCAATATGTAAATCAGGAGTGACACCACTGAAGTAAATAGACTGCAACTATGCAAACCCTGTGTGAGATTAGGCTCCGGACCAAAAATATAAATGAAACCCTTATTCGACGGCTAACAATTGACTTTAGTTAGTAAAAATAAACTATTTTTCATGTTATGACAGCAAAATATATATCACATGACAGCTTTGTACATCTTTCCCAAACAACAATGCAAGTAAGAACTAATCTGTTCAGCACATTTGTGAGGTAAGTTTAATTCCCATTTTATAGGTATGAAAATTGCAGCAGAGAGGTAAAAGGATTTGTCAAAGGCCACAGAAGTAGACCGTGTCATTGATGGAACTAGGATTGCTCTGAATACCGTACTCTTAACTAGATTACAATGCAAATCTATTACTTTCCTGTGCAGCTTTGCCAAAATACTTGCTTGTTTTCCTGCACGGATGAGCACATTAATCAACACGAAAGGAGTGCTGCTTCACTTGGGCATTAATGTTTAGGCACCTCAGCAATGGATACTATCAGAATCACCGACACACAACCACATTTTTAACATAGAAGGCATTTTCAACAGTCGTACGGCATGTAGAACATAAGAACCAGCTGCAAAGTACACTGCTAATGGGAACTCATTCATCCAATTGCACATGCTTTCCCAAAATAATGCAATACTTTGTCATTTATTTTAAGTGTTAATTATCTGAGCTAATTTTAGTTGCTCTGCTATATGCAGGATCAGTGTACACCATAGTCTTTGTTTGCTTCTTTTGCGCTAACTGAAACAAATCAGATATTGCCAGAAAACTGAAAGTATTAAACAATGGAGATAATGGATCCAACGGCCACAAGGCAATGTCTCCATCTGCTGGCAGGAGGGTAATGAAGCACCATTGTAATGTAGCTATTCATCAGTTAGGGAAAGGCCTAAGAGGGTTGCCAGTGAACACTTAACTTCAAAGGCATCAACCCCTTTATCCAAAGTCTAATAATGGAGACCTAACACACAAGTGAAAATGCCTGAAAGAGGTACGCTACAGAATTGGTCTTCTATTTTCCAGCCCGCTACATTACACAGACACCGGATGAGTCTCTCATCTTAGGGAAATGCTCTTTGGCGTCCTGTGTCTCCTCTAATTCAAGCACACAAGGGAAGGCAGCAGTGCCTGTGTAATGTTGGGAGACACCATTTTGAAAGCATGTGTGTGATTTTAGGGCCGTTGCTGATTCATAGGCTCAGACTGCTCCAGATGGTGGCAGTAATACAATATTGCAGATGCTCACTGAGTTGATGGGGAAAACACAAATACAGTGCTGTACCAGCTTGTATTTTTTTCTTTATTTTTATTTCCTTCTGCTTTATTATCCTGCCTGTTCATGGGTGAAGAGTGTTGGTCTCTTTGCTTCTTGCTAGCCAGGGGATGCAAAAGGGGGATTGTTTTAATATCTCAACAAATAAAAAACTGGGGGGAAAGCATATACAGGCAAAGGGATTAAGTGGATGGAAAAGACACACTAAGATGGATACGGGTCGGTCAACACTACAAAAAACAACCCACAGCAGCGAGTCTCAGAGCCCAGGTCAGCCGATGTGGGCTCGAATCACAGGACTGAAAATCACAGTGTAGATGTTTGGGGCTAGGCTGGAGAATGGGCTGAGACTCACAGCCAACACTGGGTATCGGAGCCTGGACTCCAGCCTGAGGCGAAATATTTGCACTGTTATTTTTAGCCCCATAGTGTGAGCCCAAGTCAATTGACCCAGGCACTGAGACCGTGTGTCTTTTTTTCTACGATGTAGCCACGCCCTGCGCATGCAGTGTGTTCAATATATTTAAGGGACAACCAACACATTTAGAGGCCTGGTCAGCACGTAGTTATACTAACACAAGTCAGGAGTAACTCAGCTGAGGTGAACGGAGTTATATTGGTGTAAATGGGCACATGCCAAGAGTACAGTAAGTCCTCTATTTCTGCAGGATGCTGGAATGTGTTAAAATAAGACAGTACGTCTACATTCTAATTCAGGTTATATTGATTTGCTGCGGCACAGTGCAATGTGCTACAATACCAGCATACTATTATTAGTATACTCATTCATAGGAGTCATTTTGAACAGTCTTTATAATCAAACACTGTTGAGTTTTATTGCACTAATATTTTTCAGTTCCTCAAAGCACAGGTTTTCTGTAGTTATCAAAAAAGATTTTTCAAAACTAGGCCTTATGGATAACTAAACATCTGTCTTTTTATTGCAATTCAAATGAATCTATCTTTTAGAATTTAGCATATAATTAGTTCAGTTCTATTTTCATCTACTATAATTAATGGATCATAAAAGACTAGTTACTAAAATCATTAATGACATTTTAAAACTGCCATGAAAATTATATAGTCATAAGCTTTTTATGTACAAAACTAATGGACTGTAAAGTTTCATTGTTTCAGCAGGTAATATTGGAATTATATGATTTTTCTCCTAAAATAATAATTTATTTCAGTATTTTTTGTTTTGACCTTCATAGAAAAGAAAATTGATGTGTTTCTCCCATAGCTATGTGAACAAAATATAACAGTGCATGCACACCGGTGCACATACACGCAAGTAAACCGCTGCTGGTTATTGGGCATTGCTAACAGCTATTCCTTACTCAGGGACTCATTCTTCCTTACTTAGAGAGAGAGAAACATGACTGTGTTCCCTAGGGGTTTCCTAATATTGGCTGGTGCTCAGATGCTATGGTGACTGGGGACTAAACAGTTTGAAGAGGGAAAAAGCCTTGCTCCACTTCCTACCTTTCCTCAGCAGACTGGGCTCTGGTTTGTAGGCTGAAGAAAAATCAGCAGGAACCCCCTGCTCTGACCCATCTCAACCTCCAGGCCAGATCCTCTGTGGAGTCTTGATCTTTGTAGAGCCTACTTTAATGAGCTTTCATTAGATGGATAAAGGAAAAGCCCTTCCAGAGGGCTAGAATATACTCCGCATCCAGCACCCCACTTCTAAACAGCTCTGCAAAAGAGCCATTGAAATCAGATAGGCAAATCCTAAGGTTCTTCTGCAGTTTTTACCCACTCCTTACTCGTGCAATATCCCATTGACGAGGGAGTTCAGTTTGCCTAAGGTAGTGCCTCAGGATGTGTAACAACGGAGATTCTTCCTGAGTAAAGACAGAAGGAGTTTTACCTACAAGGAGGACACCTGATGCTGTCGTTTCCTGTGGAATTTGCAGCAAGATGCCACTGCTAACATGAAGAGAGTCCTTTCTATTGTTAAAGTACATTGATTTGAATAGTTACCACCTGAAATTAAACCTAAAATTAATGGGATTAATTAACTTTTCTTAAAAGAATTTCTATGGGTGCCCCAACTGTGAGCTAATTTGTCAAGCTGTATAATCTTTATGGTACACGGTCCACTATTATTGAGGACAACATATAGGTATAGTGCAGTAACAGAACATCCTCCTCTTTCAGAGAATTTTAGATTTTACATACACTTCACTTTCTTTGCCCTTGCATAGGATAGCCTTGATTCTGCTCTGCATACGATACATTCACAGACTTACCTGAGAGTTATGTGGAGACAGAGTAGTACAGCGGCAACCTTTTAAAAGATCAAATATGAAAATCTAAATATTAAACTTTTTTCTTTAGTGCAAAAATACCCAGACAGTGTTACTATACAGTGCAATATCTTTTCTACCCACAGGGGTTACTTCCAGAATTCACTGTTACTCAGAAGAAAACATTTTAGGGAACCATTTTACTATCACTATTGTCAAGTACAGATATGTGAAAAGCTTTAGAGACAATAAAAACACAAGGCCTGATTCATAGGCCTGACTGACCTTCATGGATCACGAATTCTGGGATTCATAAGAAGTCAATATGGCCTCTGGTCTAAGCTAAAGAAGCCTCAGGGCTTTTCCAACTCAGTGGTTCTCAAACTTATTTGACTATCTCCCCCTTCTTTGTGTCTGTAGTAGTTTATGCCCCCCGCCACACAAGTACATATACCAATTAAAAAAGAAAAATCAACATGCAACGTTCCCTAAATACTAAAACAGTAAGGCGTTGATTCAAACAGAGCCAACGATCCAATGCAATAAGAGCAAAAGCAAAACTGTGATTATGGTTGATGCATAAAATTAAATGTGCATGCCATGTTGTAGCAAATAACCTACAGAAGGCGGCAACTTTGTATAAGCTTAACAGAAATCCATCAAATGCACAGCGCCATCTAGAATCAAATGCATAGCACTATCTGAGGACCTGATATGTCGGGAGGAATCAGCTTTGCTAGTTATGCTGTTGGTAAAATGTGCACAGTAAGGTTTTCGCCCCGCCGAAAATGTGTCTGGCCCCCGAGAACATTCCAGGCCCCCCCGGGGGGCCGCTCCCCCCCCCCCCCAGTTTGAGAATCTCTGTTCTAATTTATACCTTGCTGCCCAAACCCCAAGAGACTACTCCAACAAGTTGGAACTAGCCCAGTGCTTCCTTTGTTCATGCTTCCTTTGCTTTGGCCACCCTCTATGCAGGAAGAAGGAAAGGGGGTGTAGTGCACAGCTGACTCCATGCCATCCAGGAATTCCTACACAGGGGAAATTCCTACTGGCCAGACACCCTTGATTTCCAGTCTGTTTGTAACTAAGGATCATCAAAAATGAGCCATCATTGAATTAGGCCCACAGTTCCTGTCCCAGGAAGTTTATAATCTATAGGCCTGATCCAACTCCTGTTAACGTCATGGGAATACTCCCATTTACTTCAATTTAAAGATATGACACAGGAAGAGATGACATCAGGCAAGGGGAATGTCCTAGCTCTACAACCTATAGAAATTACTACTGCATCATCTATAAGTTTCAGCATTCATAAATATTTTGCTATCTCAATGACTCATGCAGTCTTGTAGCTGATAAAATATACAGTAGAACCTCAGAGTTATGAACACCAGAGATACTAACTCACTAGTCAACCACACACCTCATTTGGAACTGAAAGCATGCAATCACGCAGCAGCAGAGACAGTGGGGTAGGGGGGAAAAACAAATACAGTAGTGTTAAACATAAAATACTAGTAGAATAAAGGGAAAGCAGCATTTTTCTTCTGCATAATACAGCTTTGAAACTTTACTAAGTCAGTGTCCAGTTATAAACTTTCTCTATGTTTTGTTCAGAGTTATGAACAACATCTATTCCCAAGGTGTTCATAATTCGGACATTCTACTCTATACAACTCCAAGGCCAGATTTAGTGGCTGGGATACTGGGATTAGGGGATACCAGGTTTAGGATGCTGTTTTTGTTGTTAGCGACATAAGGGAAAATAGAACATTTGAAGTAAAATGTTTCAGGTATTCCATACGTGGATTCATTTTTTACTTACTTCACAGACTGTTCTGGACCTTTGTAGAATCTCCTGGAATCTTCCAGACTTTCTGAGAACCAAATTTTCCTCAGACCTCCTAGAATGCTGTCAGCCATGCCCTCATGGGCATAAGGGGCAAGGGGCTGCCAGTCAGTCAGTGAGATATAAGAACTTACTGAAGGGAAGTGAGAGCTCAGCTGCGATATTATGAACCTTGTTTTATTCTGTAATTGTGAAAGCGTACTTGTGTTTTGAAACTTGAAGAGTGTAAGAAGCAACTAATAAAGGACATATCTAATGAGACACCATAGACATCTATTGAACCTCTATCTATGCAACAATATAAACTAAACACTGTTATTCCTTTGCCATGCTTAACACATAATGTTTGATGACTTTCTAAGAGTATGTCTACACTGATGGTGGCAACTTTGCCGCTGTCAGATCAACTTATCTGGATCAACTGAGTGGTCAGTGTAAACCCGCTCAATCGATCTGGAAGTCGACGTACTAAAACCATCTCCTCAAGTGGCGCAGTGCAGTGAAGACATTGCGCAGAACAGAAGTACAGCAGTTGATGGGAATTACCAAGCTACTCTCTGTAGCTTGTGTAACACCAGTGGACTGCTGCCAAATTGCTGGATAAGTGTAGACCAAATGTAAGACTCCAGAACATAGACTTTTGCTCTCCTAATATTGTCAGTTTTTCCTCGTAAAAAATAAAAGATGCCCCCCAAAGAAGCCTTCAGGAGCTCAGTATAGGAAGAAAAAAGCTCAACTTCAATCTAGTTTGCAGCAATAGGCAAGTTTAATGGGAAAATATCTGAAAGAGACCAACTTGGATCGGGCTTTAGGCGGTAGCAATCGTCCCAGTGCAGAAGAAATTGAGGAGTGAAGCGTAAATGATGGAAGTCCTATTACTAAGGAATTAGCAGATTTAGCTGAAGATAAGAAATGGAAATGTGAGGAAAGTGATGGAGAATCATCCAGTTTTCCTGGCGATGTAAAGGAGAGTGTTGATGAAAAAGAATGTAGCTCTCATGAAAAGAAGAGTAATGACAAAAAAAATTTAGTTTACATGAAAAGGAGAGAAACGATAAAGAAGAATCAGCCTCGAATGAAAACAAAAGCAGCACTGAGATAAATTACACACCACAAATTGATACATCAGATCCTGCTTTATGGCCACCGATCCTAAACTCTGCCAATGTTGACTGTACCATTTTGAACGGGCCGAGCAAAATTGAGGATATGACGTTTCCAGTAAATGAGCAAAAGTGATACTTCTAAAAGACACACTGTAAAAGAATGCTCAAGAATGGTGAGAAACTGAATCGGTGTTGGCTAATTCACTCGAAATCAACTGATAAAGTGTTCTGGTTTTGTTGCAAAATACTTGACAAGAATGCCAAAACATTGCTTGTGCTTTCCGGTACAATTACAGGCATAATTTAGCTGATACTCTGAAGCAACATGAAAAGTCACCCGGCCATTTTACAGCTTATTCCAAATGGATGGAGGTCAAGTCCAGGCTCAAGCTGAATAAATGATAGACGCAGAAAACCAGCACGTTATTAATGCAGAAATCCAGCACTGAAGGAATGTGCTCAAGGGTCTGATCTCAATTACCCTCTTCCTTGAAAAGAATAATTTGGCTTTCTGAGGCTTGTTGGATAAGTTGTTCACTGAACCTAACAGTAATTTCCTTGGTTTGGTAGAGCTCCTTGGGAAATACAACATCATGCATGAGCACCTATGTCTAGTAGTTTGTATGGACCATTACTGTAGCAAAACAATTCAAAACGAATCGACTGACCTTATGGCAAGGAAGGTGTTTGATAACATACTGATGTGGCTCAGCGAACGAAAGTACTACGCCATAATAATGGACTGCATTCCTGATATTAGTCATAATGAAAAGATATCATTTACAGTAAGATTTGCTGGCGACGAGGATGGCTGTATCCAGATAAAGGAACACCATCTGTTTCTGGTCAGTGGATGACTGCTGGAAAAGGCCTAACAGAACTGTTTATGAACATTTTAAATGAGAACAAAATAAAGCTTCATGAATGCCAGGGCCAAGCATATGAGAATGGTACAAACATGAAGGGAAGAAACAGGGGTGTCCAGACAAGCAACAGCTTTCTTCGTGCTTTGTGGCTGCCATTTCTCAACTTGGTTGTGTCAGATGCAGCATCCTCTTCTTTAGATTCAGCATCTCTCTTCAGAGTACTGCAAAACATATACATCCAGTTTACAGCATCTGCTATCAGGTGGAAGATCCTCACTGACAATGTTACAAATCTGGCTGTGAAGCTGCTAAGTGACACTCACTGGGAGAGCAGAATTGAGAGCGTAAGGCGAATGAGGTACCAAGTGACTGAGATTTATGACGCCCTGATGGAACTGGCGCAGTCGAGTAAAACCGAGGCTGGAATCCAACATGAGGTGCAAAGCCTGGCAAACCAGATCACTGACTTCGTATTTCTGGTCTCAGCTGTGGTTTAGAACGATAACCTCTTCCAAGTGAACATTGTAAGCAAACCACTAACTTGGTTGACAGACTTCACAGCCACTACTACTTTGATGAGAGGCTGCCCTGATTTCATTGTAGCCCACAAAGACAACGGATTTTAAGATGCCATCACTACTGCCAAAGAAATGGTGGAAAACTTAGGAGTTGAGCCTGTCTTCAAGGAACCTCAGATTCATCAGAAGAAGAGACAGTTTGGTTATGAGGGCAGAGATGAGGTG
Organism: Mesoclemmys tuberculata; assembly: GCA_007922155.1. Classification (NCBI taxonomy): domain Eukaryota; kingdom Metazoa; phylum Chordata; order Testudines; family Chelidae; genus Mesoclemmys; species Mesoclemmys tuberculata. Next base: position 12,611,286 of record ML675649.1, read on the forward strand.
ATCGGAAGCTTGGAAGGACAATTCAAGAAGGATGCTTTTTGTTCAGTCATTGGTACTGTTTGAATGTCCATTGAAGAAAGGTTTGGAATAATAAAGCACCACAAAAAGACCTGGGGGTTTTGTATGACCTAAGTAAGCTGCTGGTGGACAGGAAAACACGCAAACAATTGTACGGACTGTAACAGGGTAAGGTGGGGGGGAAGGTATACTCCGCCCTCGTGAGTCCTGCGCTCTTCCGGCCCGGCCGATGGTGCAGCTGGGGGAAGGTGAGCCGGAGGGATAGGGAGGAGACGGGGCCTGCTCTGCCCCTGAGTTCTGCTACCTTCCCTTGGGTCAGTCTGTGGTCTGCTCCCTGCTTCCCCAGCTGGGTCCTCTGCCTCCGGTGTTGTGGCAGCAACCGTGGAAGCTCCAAGCTTCTGCAGATTGCAGGCTGCAGACTGCCAACTCCAAACTGCAGGCTTTCAAACTGAAAACTGTAAACTCCAAACTATAAACTGTAAACTCCACCCTCTGCACTCCACAGCCTGCCTGCCTGAACTGGAGGCTTTTAAGTGCTGGGGCAATCTCCTTGATAGGCCCCAGGTGGCCTAATTACCTTAAAGCAGCCCCAGCTGGATCACCCGGGGAATAGGGCTTTGCTGAGCCTGGGGCTAATATATATGCCTTCCAGCACCCTCGCATAGCCATCTGGACTGGCCCTGCCACAGGACCTTCACTGAACACTAACACATCGGGAATTTTCGGGTGTCAATGATAAAGACCTCTATATCGAATTGGACAATATCCATCCCATTTTGCCAGATGGAAAGCACTCTCCACTCCAAGTTCTCCAATTGATTCACGATGTGGAGCTGAAGGACACTTTTCGTAACGTGGACAGCTTGGAGGTTTCTGCTCATGTTGCCAGTCACAGTAGCAGTTTTTTGAAGCTCAAGCTCATTCAGACATATCTTTGATCGACAATGGCCAATGAGAGACTGACATCGCTTGCTATTTTATCACTTGAAACTGCCACTGGCCAGTCCTTGCATCTCTTTGACTCTGTGCTTCAGTTCGCGAGGGCAAAGGCAAGAAAAGTGACCTACTGAACTAAAGGACAAGGGTTAAAATTCTAAGGCTGTCACCAACTGTAACACTATTTAATACTGGTCCCTAGGTGGACTGTTCTGAGCCGCTCCATGATTCCCTTTCCCCTCTCCCTCCCTCTCCCCGCCTCGCCGCTGGCCAGCAGGAACACCTTGCAGTCCCTGGAGGCCACCCTGGTGGCCTGCCCTGGCCTGGCGGCAAGTGGGTGCGCAGCCCCCCACATCTTCCTTCGAGGGGGTCCCGCAGCCCTGCCAACTGCATGTATTTTATGAACTTCAGATCTTCATGTCAGTAAAAACTAAAAAGCAAGTTCGGCTGCCCTGTCTGGCATCCTACACTGGCTTACTCCAGACGAGAAGAGGACCCCCACCACGAGCAAGCCGCTGGAGGGTACAGTTGGACCCCAGGAGAAATGTGGATCTCTGCTCCTGCTCCTCCTCCACTCTTTCTGTGTGTGTCTCTCTATGAGCTGTGGGCTCCCTCCCCGCCTGGGCAGCTGCCCCTCAGCTGTAACTACTGTCATACGATTTAATATTGATCCACCCAATGCTGGTGCACACTTCAATTTCTTGATGTTAGTACATTTCAGCTATTCTTAAAATTAAAGTTTCTATAAACTTACTGGAAACAAAAAAAAATTATTTGCTTATATATGGCATGAATAAATATAGATTTACAGATCCTAGCATGTGACTGTATCATCTTATACGTGTGGAATAAATCAAACATGCAAATTATGCATCAAACTTGTGAAATGGGCTACAAATGCAACAAAAATAAGGTATTGAAAGTTTAACAGATGGGTGAGGCTGGGGGGGTTGGCGCTGAAGACACGCCTCTCCTGGGGTGTCATTTGGTCTAGGGCCAGCCCTGTACACCTCTATAGCTAGAAAAGGAAACTGAAAACTACAAAAAACTGAAGTAAATAATTAATATTTATACAAATCAGAGATATTTAAATAAACTTGAAATGTTCATGCAACACTTTCTCTTTTAAATAACATTTGGGTCTCATTGCATTTCATTCAGTGAGCTAAAAATGACTCCAACTACTTAATACTCCTATTTACATAAATAATTATTAATAGATGTTATCTTACCATAAGGCACAAATGAATATATCAGATCAAGGAGGAGTAATCAATGCATCCCCTTAATGGGAAATCAATGGGAGCCTCAGTAAAATTTGACTCAGCCTCAAATTTACTTTTGAATATTTATTCCTAAATCATATTATTCACAAAACAATAAAACATGAGTGTTTGATAGCTATGGATTTAGATTTAACACTCTGAAGCAATCTGGTAGCACACCACTCTTGTATATGCACACACACACAGATTTACACAATAGATGTGTAGCCATTACAGGTCACTGAATCATGAAAGCATCTTTTAAATCAAATTATAAACATAGATTTCTTGACAGACTAGAATTTGCTCTAATATGGACCTTGCCAATGTCTTCCATGCCTTTGTGACATCCCAACTGGGTTATTGCCAGGCCTGCTACAGGAAGCTATACTTACGTGTCTCCTCCATAGCAAGCTGTGTCCTCTCTGCTTCATGGTAGACAGCAGGCTCCCAGATATGTAAAAGGTGCAGAACAAACCAAAAATACATACAAATAAAAAAGTGTTATACAGCTATATAGTCTACATGAATTCATTCTGCCTCCTGGTCCATCAGAAGGAAAGTCTGGTGACCTTCTGGGCACCATGTAATGTTCATCTGTTCATATAGGGTAAAATTTTCATAAGTGATTTAGGAGCTTAAGTCCCATTTTCAGAAGTGACTTAGAAACTTGAGGCTAGATTTTTTAAAGGACTTTTTGTGCCTAAAAATGAAGATAGAGGCTTAGTGTGATTTTCACAAGAATCTAAGATGGATGGGTGCCTGGTTTCCATGGACCAGATTTTCAATCGGAGTTAGGCTTAGGCATTTTTGAAAATCCCACTAAGTGCCTATCAGCATCTTTAGCACCTAAATACCTTTCAAACTCTGGACCTTGGACACCTAAGTCAGATTGAAAGTCCATGGGAATTAGGCTGCTATATCCGGGAGTATATACTGCAGTTTTCAAAATAGCCTTCTTTAAAAAAAAAAATAAAATCGGTTTGGAATATTTTCCATAACATTTTTGTTCTGTTTTGCTAATAATAATAATTTTCTGAGATGGGTTTTCAGTTTGTGTTTAAACACACACATGGGCTTAGAAGATAGGCAATTCACAGATCAAGCCCTGGCTACATCAAAGACCACATATCAATCTATGAACCCCCATGACAGCTGCACTCCTCTGTGACAAGACAGATCACAAAGCCCAGAACAGAGCATGTGACAGATGAAGGCAAAACCATCCTCAGTCAATGGGATCCAGCTATAGAACGATCTTCCAGAGGAGATTACGCACATGCAGAGTCTGACCATCTTCAGGAAATGCTGCAAGACCTTCCTCTTTGAGAAAAACTTTAAACTGTGATGTTCACAATAAAAACAAACACCCTTTTCTATTTGCAACCCCCTCCTAATATCCTCTTCCAAAAAAGCCATCCTACTCCAAGCAGAGATTGCAGGAGATTCCATGAAATCTACTAGAATACTACCATTGATTTTATGTGCAAGGGATTCAGATACTGTGTGTGATGGGTAGCTGTATGAAATAGACAGACAGACAGACCGACTGACCGATTTTGCACACTGATCAATAATTAAACAGAAAATATAAATTTTCAAGAAGGCCTTTTGCTTTTTACATTCAGTGCAAGCTCAAGAAAACGAGGAATTTCAAATGTTCCATAAGCTCATCCTCTACGTGTCTTGTTCTTCCATTAATTTGCTGGACAGCTGAGGACTACGAACGTCAGTGAAGATGAAAGACCCATCTCCTTGTAAGGTTTCACTTCACAGTTCTTGGCCTACATTTTGTATCAGACCACTCAAATATTGTTCCAAGACAATATACTTTTCATATTTAACAAATTATTACTTAACATTGGTAAGCAGAATGATGGGTGGGCACAGCCCTTTACACAATGAATAAAGACATGGCCACCTTCCCCAAAGAGATTACAATATAAACTGATCTCAACAAGACAGGACACAGGGGCAGATACCTACAGAGTATGAATATAAAGTAAGCAACTTTGTTACAAGTGCTTTATAATATTACCTATATTTTAGGTTAATATGTGGTTTTTTAATACCTATCTGTTACTGCTGCTGAATCCACTGGAGTTACGTTACAGCTTCTTTATCAGATTGCAATACATTCCTTCACAATTCCTATCTACTTTCAAATTTAAGCAAACTCTTGGGAGCGTAGCCTTTCAGTATTTCAGCTGATAGATTAGCAGTTATGTGGCCATCTTTCTCAAGAGAACTTGTTAGGTTTAATACCTCTATGGAAAGGTTTAAGTAAACATTTGTTCCATGTCCTGAAAAAGGTAAAAATAATTATGCCATCTTCTTCACTAGGACAACCAACTCCACGCTATACTGCAACGGAATTAAAAAAATAGTGTCCTTAATCTAGGGAGACAGTTTTATTTTTTCTGCAGTAGATTTCAGAAATGCCCATCATAAAGAAGCTGTAAAAACATCTGAATAGATATTTCTTATCGCAGAGGGTGGAGAGCGAATAGCTAAGACATCACTTGGAGACAAGTCAGTAGAATATTTGTATCTGTCAGCTTCAGCTGACCTGAATGAATGAAACACGAAACTAAGAGAAATGTAATGGGCTTTTCACATCTGGTTGACGGACATGATAGAGCTGTTCAAAAACCACTGATGGCTATAAACAAAAGGTTATAGTGTTTTTATGGCGTACGTTTATGGCTGCACCTTGGAAAACTAATGCCAGACATCACCACCCTACTTCTCCACCTGGTGGTAGGGGTAGTAAGTGAATCCTCTCCTCTGTGTGTCTATTGGTGGTGGTCAGTTTGGTCCGCAACCCCCCACTCCACTTCACATGTTCCCATTCATTCTACCTCGACTGATGTGCTGTCCAGGCAGCCTCCACCTCTACTTGCATCACTTGAGGCAGCAGCGCAGTGCATAAGTGGAGCGAAGAAGCCAGCAGCAGCAGTGTGGAGGGAAATGAGGTCCAAGAAGGAACTGGCAAAATGACAGCTTATTATTATGCCGATATTCAAAAGAAAAGAAAGAACACTTTTCCCATTGGGAGAGAATGTGGGGTGCATTTAATGCTATTTGGCAGAGAGCATATTTCCTTTTCAAAAGACTTTGTTGGGGGCATTTTGGGAAGTTGCACCACGAGTTTTGTAATTACGAAGGAGAATTCAACAGACATTACACAATGCATTAAAAAGTTATTACATCCATGTGCAAGCTGAACTACTAATGAAATGATTTGCAACTCACAAAAGGATTTTACCTGTTTTGTAATTATACCTACATTTTTATAAACTGCATTATTCCGTTAGCTGAACTGCATTCATTATATATGTTGATGAAAAAGTAAGTTATAGTATTGTCTAGATGAGACATCCTTTTTCTAGGAAGAGAGGTATACATTATAAAAAGAACCACATGTAGCTCAGGAAAATAATAAAGCTCCTCATAAGGTTACCCAGTGCAAACTCACTTAATGAAAGGGCATGAGCTTTCTGCAGTTTACAAAGTTACCAACACTTAGCTTGAAGAGCTTTAAACAGGCTGCAGAGGTAGGCCATTCTAACAAGAGAATACTGGTATAGAGAGGAGAGGGGGAAGAAGGTGTAGCAGTACTTTCACAGATTCCAAGGCCAAAGGAACCACTGTGATCATCTAATATGTCTTCCTGTATAACACAGGCCATAAAACTTCTCCAAAATAACTCCCACAGCATCTCTTTTAGAGAAAACATCCCATCTTGATTTACAAATTGTCAGTGATGGAGCATCCACCTCAACCTTTAGTAAATTATTCCAGTGGTTATTATTAGCCTCACTGTTAAAAAATTACACTTCATTTCCAGTTTGAATTCATCTAGTTCAACTTCCAGCTATTGGATCAGGTCATACTTCTCTCTACTAGACAGAGGGGCCCATTATCAAATACTTGTTCCCTGTGTAGGTACTTATAGACTAATCAAGTCACCACTGAACCTCCTCTTTGTTAAACTAAATAGACTGAGCTCCTTGAGTTTATCATTATAAGACAAGTTTTCTAATCTGTTAATTGTTCTTATTGGTCTTATCTGAACCCTTTACAAATTTATCAAGATATTTCTTGAATTGTCAACACCAGAACTATTCCAGGAACAGTGGTACTAGTGTCAAATGCATAAGTAAAATAACCTCTACTCCTACTCGAGATTCCCGTTTATATACTCAAGGATTGCACTAGCCCTTTTGGCCACAGCTTGGCACTGGGAGCTCACATACAACTGATGATGTTCTGCAACTCCAAATCTTTTTCAGAATCACTGCTTACTGGGATACAGACACCCATAATGGAAAAATGGCCTACATTCTTTGTTCCTCGATGTATGCATTTAAATTTAACCTAAAAAAAAATGCACATTGTTCGCTTGTGCCCAGTTTACCAAGCGATCCAGATCATTCTGTATCACGTGTTCTGCCCTCTTCATTATTTATCACTCACCCAATTTTTGTGTCATCTGAAAACGTTATCAGTGATGATTTTATATTTTCTCCCACAGCATTGATTAAAATGCTAAATAGCATAGGGTCAAGTACCAAACACTTGGGACCCCACAAGAAACACACTCACTGGATAATGATTCCCTGTTTACAGTTACATTTTAAGACCTGTCAGTGAGCCAGCTTTTAATCCACTTAAAGTATGCCATGTTAATTTTACATAGTTCTAGGGTTTTTTTAATCGTGTTGTGAAATACCATATCAAAGTATATAATGTCAACACTATTACCTTTATCAACCACATTTGCAATCTCATCAGTAGATACGTTAGCTTGACAAAATCTATTTTCCATAAAGCCAAACTGATTGGCATTAGTTATGTTACCCGTCTTTAATTCTTTATTAAAGAATATCAGCCACTCCATTAACTTGCCTGGGATCAATGTCAGACTGACAGACCTATAATTACCTGGGTGATTCCATATACCTTTTAAAATACTAGCAATTGTAGGATCGTGTAGAGGTTGTAGAGCAAGACTTCTAAACATTACTAGAGCAGCTTACCCATCACTGCCTTATTTGCTTACCGTGCCTAATAGAAAATGGTCTGAACAGTAGATATAGTCATGAGGTCTGTATTCAGTGTTTTGCAAGCCTTAATGTTCTGGATATCCTGTCTCTTAATGCTGAACGCTTATAGTTCTTCTAATGCAGGTTTTGTGTTCGCATTATGCAGATTTTTTACAAATTGGGTCATCATTCCTTGGTTATGGTTTTCTGAAAGTATGTCATACAAGTACAATTAACTTTTGTGAAAATAAAAGCAGGTGCAAAATATGTGCTTCAGTGGATATAAGCTCCCTTCCTTGATGCATTGAGAAGTAAAGTAATTAAAAATGTTCATACAGGATTGTGAAATATTTTGCTTTGGGCAGCACTGTACATTTACATATATAAAAAAAAATTTCATTGGAGCAAATCATGGTCCCACTGAAATCCATGGAAGTTTTGCCATTGTTTTCCCCATGACCAAGGTGATTTATTTGTACAAAACGCAAGCATAATGTTTTAATAGGAAACCTAGAAGATGACAACATCATAGACACATCTCATAAAACACTATTTTAAAAAGTTCATTAACAAACTGCTTCGACTGCAATTGATTTATTGGTCAAGCTATTGCCGATCATTTCTTAATGCCTTCCCTGCTAAATTAGTCTGTGGGCCCGGGCCTGATCCTATTAAAATCAATGGGAAAATTCCTTCTGAGAAGATTATTCCCTATATAAGCAGAAGTCTTAAGATAGGTTAAAATATCCAAATACAATAGTCAGAATGCTTTATATTTGGAAAAACAAATTACTGCATAAGAATAAATATTTAGATACACAGATATAAAACACCCGATGTATAAACACATATCACAGACTTTAAGGCCAGAACGAATCTTCATGATCATCTAGTCTGACCTCCTGCACATCGCAGGTCACAGAACCACGCTCACCCACATATGTAGCAGGTCCATAACCTCTGGCTAAGTTACTGAAATCCTCACTATCTTGATGTAAAGACCACAAGTTACAGAGAATCCACCATTTACAGTACTTCAAATAAGCAAGTGAGCTGTACCAAACATTCCAGAGGAAAGTGAAAAAATCTCAGAGTCTTTGTCAATCTAACCTGGTGAAAAATTCCTTCCTGACCCCAAATATGGTGATCAGTTAAAGTCTGAGTATGTGGGCAAGATCCATCAACTAGACACTTGGGAAAGAATTCCCTGTAGTAACTAGGAATCCTCTCCATCTAGTGCCTCACCTGTGACAGCTGGAAATATCTGCTAATAGCAGTCATGGATGGGACATATGCCACTACAGGCAATGGTGTATAGATGTCTTTATTTCACATCAAAGCTAATTGTGAACTCTTTTCCTACACTTAATTTAAATTAGATTGTAAGATCTTTCGGGCAGGGACAGTCATTTACTCTGCCCCTAGCACTATGGAGTCCAAATCATGACTGGGGCATCTAGGAGCTATGGTAACAAACTAATAATAAATAATAATAGAACTCTCTCTCTTAGGGGTGGCGTATAAATGACAAGTAAGTAATGCATAAGACGTGTGACAGCGATGGTGATTTCCTGCAATATCCTGGACAAACCTTACTAAAGTAAATTAAACCTTGTTAAATTAAGTTTCACTATCTTAGAGGCGCACTGTATTAAAATGCAAATGTTTCTATGTTACTGTGGGATTGTAAGTAACTTGTTTAGGAGATAATTAAAGTAAACCTTGTGAAGCATCATGAGCTTCAAAGGACTCTTTTAAACAATGGGCTAAGCTAAGAATGAACGGTTAGTTGACTAGTTTTCCTAGGAAACATGGGGGAGCAGGGGAATGCAAATGCCAGCCTCTGACCCTGATCTTTTGAAACGTCACGCTGGAGAAGGGAACTTGCTCTACAGATTACCTACTCCCAGGACCAAAAGGCCCAAACAGCAGAAAGGCGTAACTCAGATCCAGGAGGGTTCTTTTTTCTGAGCCAAAGGGGTTATGAACTTGTAACCACAGAAGAACCCTTTGGTGGTGTTTGAGTCACCCCAGAGCCCTTAGGGGACTTGAGGTGATCTTTGGTAAACTTGTTAGCATGAGTGTAGGTTCTGCTATTATTTTAATCTTTTCTCTTTAATGCTTTTACCTTAAGAGTAATTGTGCATGCTTAGAAAAGAGCTGTTTAATTAAACTGTGGCAATTACGCTGTTTATCATCTTGGAGGAGAAGTAAAGCAGGCCTGTTTAGGCTACTGGACTCTGCTGGGGAATTCATAACATAGGCAGGGAACTGGGCACCCTGGAAATACCCCAGTCAGGTGGGAGAGAGACATGTTTTTTGCCAAGAGAAGCTAAAGCTGGGGAGCAGAAGCCTAAAAGCAGGAGTCTTTGCTGAACCATAGAGAGGGCAGACAGCTGCAGTCGCTTTGACAAGTTAGCTTAAAGACCACTGGGGTAAAAAAATGTAAGACTTTTTGGGTAACAGATGTTAGGGTAACTAGATCTGAAGTTAATAATGGACACTCACCCCCTCCTTTCCAAATAGCAAATTATCACTTGAGTTTCAGTTGCCCAAAATAAATGTATGTACTCCCATCTCCAGCTGGAAATGGCATTCACCTCTGTGAAAGTGTAAAGCAAAAATGAGGAGTACTCTGAAAGGCAGCATTTGAGGAATAATAAAAAAACCCTTACTTTCATTTTTCACTTTCAACTGGTGCTCCAGTTCTACCCCTTGGAAGGGACAGCAGGAGGCAAAAATGAAGGTGGTTGTGTTTCTTTTTCCTTGTGAGACTTTAGGCTGCTAAATGTTGTGATTTTTCTAAACTACAGCACAAACAAACATTTATTTAACTCTTCTTCTGCTACACTTGCCTTTAGTCCTAAAAATTAATATCAGGGGGAAAAAAAAACACCTGCTCAAACAGCCAAAAATATATGGACTTGTTCTTGCACACTGCCCATTGACATTTGTGAACAGAGCAAATATTGATTGTGCAATACTACTTGAAGCAGAAGGCTGAATATAATTCAGTATGATCAAAGAAACTGTTTGAAATCTTAGGTGCTGGGTTACTGCTCTTGCCTACAGGCAGCCATAGGAGCCTCTTCCACATATGTTTCATTTTTACAACCTGTCCTCACACTCCCCTGTACATTCAACACCACATACTCTATTTACAGATTCTTATACAGATTTGGATCCCCAAAGCAAGCTTTCCCCCAGCTACTACCTAGGCACAGGGTAAGATGGAGGGCAGAGAGATATCTCACCTCTCTGAGATCCTGAGTTTCTTTACCCTTCCTTCTAGCTTTCTCTTCTTCCTGACTGCCTCCCTTTTACTGTCTCCAGCTGATGAGCTGAATCTCCTTGTTAACTGGTTAATCACCCAGTCCTTAACCAATTATCTCCTCAATTTGGCCCCTGCAGGGAAGTTTACAGAGTGATGAGTCCCACTCTGTCACTGGGAGCAGGTAATCCCTGCCTCATTCATGCAAAAATCGTAAAAAAAAAAAAAAAAAAAGCAGGATTGGGCTCACAATCAGTACTTCTTTTACTAACCTTTTGGATTTTTCTTTTACAATCCTATTCCTTTGCCTAAGCAGGTCAGGTGCTTAAGATACCCTGTAAAAAGCTGTAACGAGGCAATGGCAGGAACCACGAGATGCACCTGATGGCATGGAGGGCGAGTTTGCTCTCCATGGGTTAGACACAGCTCAGAGTAAGAGCCATACTTCGCAAAGGGTACGCTTCCATGAGGCAGAATGCCTCCTTCATTACCCAGCACACGGCAATCACTTAGTTATGGGTGCAACCAGCTGCCAGTCCCACTCAGAGGGTGAATGCAGGGGATGTGACTCATCCTTACCCCCTTTGGTTTGCTGTGCACTCCTCAGGGAGTAGAGGTAACAGTCCCTGCCAGACCTTTACATAGGCCACACAAAACTTAAGTAAAGCTCATTACACCCTGGCTCCTGTGCACCTCCATAACGGCCAGGCATGAGCAAAGCCAGCAGGTGGGTTAGAGACCAGCTGTATCAGTCTCAAGGCAACAGCATGCCATATTACCCGGGATCTGAGTCTGCTCCCCTTGAACTCCCTGGTAAACACTGCAGCGAGCAGTTTGCTGGACACACAGTTTGGCTTTACAAGTCATATCCTGTGTAACAGTCGAGTGACCAACCTTTCCAACCCATAGCAGGTTTCAGTGTTCTGTGCAAAGTAGGGGAGAATAAAGTCTGACAAGGCAGGGAGGTAAGGATTAAAAAAAAATCAGTTTTCTCCTGCTACATGTGAGGGTATCCACTGATCTGGCTTCTAAAATATACTGAGCAAATTTTAAAAAAGATACACTGAGTTAGAGTGAAGCCTAAATCAATTCAACACAATAAGCAAGACAATTACAGAGACCAAATTACACCAGGATTTGATGATGGCTCATAACTTCCAGTTTACCCTTCTGGGAAGAAACCTTAATTGATGAGGTGACATTTAAAGGACTCATTAACAATTCAGTACTACCACTTTACTAGAATCACTCTGAATCAGCTAAAAATATTAGTACAGCACAGGGGAGATGGCAGTAGGTGAAAATGGAAATGGGATTAAAAAGACCCTTTCACTGGCCCAGGCCAACAGTAAATGAAACTCATTAGTAATGACTCATTACACCCGCTAATGGTCATTCAGCATTATATGAGAAATAAATCGCTGGTCTCCATCCAGTTCCTAGTGACCACATCACAGAATACATCATTGCAACTGGCATGTTTGTTGACAGACTCTTCTCCGACACATAGGAGTAAATGGGTCTTGACTCTGAACACTCTTTGAACCTGAGAGTTGATCCCACTAGGACACAGCTAGACAGGGCAGCCTTCCAGCACCTAGGCATGTCTACACTTTACAAACAAGTCAACCTATGTTAGGCTGACTTACAGCCACCGCAGTAATTACTGCTGTTTTCCATGTCCAACCACTACCCTCCTTCCGTCAGTGGTGCTTGCACCGACTTAGGGGCAGTGTGAGGGAATGAGAACCCTGGCTCTCAGCTCCCCACTGAGCTCCCAGCTGCTGCCCGGGCTTTCAGCTCTCTGAGCTCAGGCGGCAGCCAGGCTCCAACTAGGAGCTCCGTGAAGAGTGGGGAGCTGAGATCCTGGGGGCAGATGGGCTCCAGATGGGCAGATGGGATCCCACAGCCCAGGCTCTCAGCATTGGGCAGCCAGCTGTCATTACTCACAGCTAGAACCCTCTCCCCCTGCTCAGTTTCAAAACAGGGACCCTACCAGCCACACTGACAGCCAACCGGTAATGCAAATAACTCGGTATCTGTATTGACACTGCGTCACCCAAATTACGTTAACCTAAGCCTTACAATTGTTGTTGATGTAAATGTACTAGTTCGGTATAGCGGGCAATTTACAGTGGCAGGAAGAACACTATAGTATACATGCTTATATTGTTAGGTCGACATAAGCTGCCTTACATTGACTTAACTTTGTAGTGTAGACACGCCATATATCTGTGGCATTACTTTGTGATCTGCATATCCAGCAGTCATGGGCCACCAATGATGGGGGCCTCTTAAGTTCAGTGCATATCTCACAACCTTGAAACAAAGGCTGAACATTTGCCTCTATTATTTTTTTTTAAACTAATTTCCTGGTTATACCCAGTCTACCTCAAAGACACTCAAACCCAGCTTTTGACTGATTCACGACTAAGAGGAAGCCACCTGGACTTCTGCCAGTGGTGGTAGGACTCCCAGCTTTAGAGCGGACTTTGGAAAGACAATAGAATATACAAGGATCTGAGGAAAGCAGAGACCTAAACATAGCAAAGAGCAATGGGGGATGGGGTGGGGGGGAAGGGAAGGGGATTCAAAAACAAAAAAGACTTTGATTCTACATGCATGGATTCTGATTCTCCCCTACCTTATACCTGGTGTTGTCATTTACACGTGTGCACAATGGTTACAAAAGCAATTATCTTAGGTCCTTAATATCAAGAGGTTGAGGTTTTAAATCAAATCACTTTTGTAAAGTCTGGAATGCAGCAGAAGTGCTCTCTGCTCTCCTGGGGAAGGACCAGGAAACAGAGATTTCTCTCTCATATACCATGGCAGATCTCTGGGTCCAAGTGCAATGTGTACATTTAATTTTTTCCCCCTTTCTGTTTTCTATGTAATGAGATTTCACAACTGAACAGCCAGGCAGCTCTGACCTGTAGACTTAGCAAGACAATGATCAAAACCCATCATTTGATAACGCAATATTCCTGTATGCTGTAAGTACCATTGTGCAAGAGAGGCTCCTACAAAACATCTTTTTGCATTGGGTGATAAATCTGGCAGCTAAAACCACTCCTCCCCCTTCTTGGGCTCTCAATTCTGTAAATATTTGTAGCCAGTTGACATAAGATAAGCCTATAGAAACCAGGAATGTCTGTGTCCACCTTGTTCCAGTTTTGGTGGAACTCGGCAGACTGGCCATCTGAAGAAAAAGCCATTTGTCCCGTGGGGTAAGTGACATTGAAAACTGGCAGGCTGAGTGGATATGAGCCTTAAAGACTGTCTTATAAGGCCCATCTCATGTTAACACCACCCTTATCACCTTAAGCCTCTCTGGGTATATCTACACAGCAAAGACAAACCTATGGCTGGTCTGTGCCAGCCGACTTGGACTTGGGCTGCAGGACTGTTTCATTGCTGTGTAGACTTCAGGGCTCAAGCTGGAGCCCTCACTCTGGGACCCTCCCACCTTGCAGGATTCTAGAGCCTAGAAGTCTACACAGTGATGAAACAAGCCGGAGGCCCGAGCCCCGCAAGCCCAAATCAGCTGGCACCAGGCCATACCCGCAGGGACATACCCGCAGACATACCCGCAGGGACATCTCCCCAAATCTCTGCGTGGCATTATCTAGGTGTAGAGCCCAGCAGAAACTCACTCTGACTTTGGGCAGACTTAGGTGAGTCCACAAGGAGATTGGCTGCCTCAGTGCTTCCACTTGTCCATTGTTTTAACATGATATTTTTATTCTAATCAGGACAAGGACTGTTTGGGTGAGGTGAAAGAAAGGATCAAAGCCTCTAGTCTCTCTCCCTCACATTCTGTCCAAATCCTTCCATGGCCAGCTTCCTGCCGCACACCAAACCAGTCTTCTGCTCCTAATCCCAAACTGATGTCTTGTTTTTCCATTTTAAACACCTAGCTTTCTGTATATTGTTTAGTCAAGCTAGATCTATTTAGATCTTCATCCTTCTCTGGACACCTAACGCTCAGACACGTGGCCTTTTGATTTTGTTAATCTCAATGGTCTTTTTAAATAATGATTTTCTGCGTAGGACTCTATAGTTATATTAGTTTACAGTGGCTGCCAAAACTTACGACCATCTGTCATGAAAAATATATTTTTTGTCTTGGCACAGAGTCTCTAGTACTCTTCAATCCTCATTGAGCAAAAGTGTATTTTCCTCAAATTTCCTTTAAGGCAAAAGTACACAACATTTTTTGTCAGTTTTAAATTCTAAGACAAATACTTTCACTTCCAGTTTGCTTCAACCATACCATCACTGAGAGACAGTGCAGCCCTTCAGGAGTTTTATTACATAAATATGCTGTCTAGAAAACCTATATGTTGTTCTACAGGATTATTTTATAGCCCTACAGTATTACCATGGTGAGCTGTAAATGACTGTGCAGTCAGAAAAGATTAATTCATCCCTCTCTGGAATTAATATGCAATACTAAAGGATTATGTTATGGTCCTCTTTAATTACTTGTTATGCCCTACAGAAATAGAGAGATACAACTTTAAAATATCATCACATTTATGTTTGCAAAATGTTGTTTGCCTTATGTATCATTTTAGTATGACACATTATGCCACCACAATCTTCCTTTGCCTTTTGCAATTCAAGTTTTTACAGATGGTAAAATCTTAATTACATCTACATACTAAATTACAGAACTTAGTCCAAGTTCTTTCCCAAAGTAATGGAGCGTGGTGAGCACTATTTATGGAAGTTTTGCCCTTGACTTCAGTGGGGCCAAGATGTCACCCCATTTTTAGCAGTGGGGAGGGGGGAGTGATGCTCAGTCATTTTTAATTTTCACTGGGATTTTCAAAGCAGTATAGGGGTTGGTATAGAATGGAACCAAAATAACTTAATCCACTGCAATTCTTGCCTTTATTGTTGCAGTTCAGGTCTGTGTGGGAACATTATTTTGGAATAAATGGGCTCCATTTCAAAATAATTCCCTATTTTACTCCATTGCATTCTCTCAAAATAGGGCACTCGTATTCCAAAATGAGGGCATCCCCACACAAACATGAGCTGAAATAATGAAAGATGTTAATTACAGCCCATTTGGTTATTCTGGTTGCATTTGCCATGTAGACAAGGCCTAAGGGAGTTACGCACCCAAATCCCACTGAAAATCAATTACATTTGAGCATTTAAATGCCTTATGCTCCTTTGAAAACCCCAGCCTAATTCTTTGCATTAATGTTTAGAGGCCCTGATTGGTTAACAGTGGCCATAGTGCCAAATGCTGTCCATATCCAAAAGAAGACACAGCCCCTGTCCCAAAGAGATTACAATCTTAGGGTAAGTCTACACTACAGATGCTACAGCAGCACAGCTGCAGTGCCGTAACTATGCCATTAATGCCTTCAGTTACACCTCTCTAGATCATCTTTCTTATCTGACTATCAGGGGAATGTATCCACAGCAGGTAAATCCTTCCACCTCTTCATATCTACCATTAAGACTATCCTATTGCACCTAAGGGCCAGTGTGATAGCACATCCATTTTCCACCCTTTCATCTCTAATTTCTCCATTAAAACTGCTTCACAGTTTGTTTGGTTTTTTTGATGGTTAATCTGTTTGGTCATTATTAAATGTGCAACAATTTGAGGCAATAATGAGATGGTGGTCAACTAACCAAGTGATTTCGCAATTTCCCCTTTCCCACTCACAAACCCTAAAATAATCCAGGACTCTGGACCTGACCACCATGTCACAATGAAGACCCAATTCACTTGGCTATTCTCCTTTGAAATGCAAATGACCTAAACTCAGCTCATTCAACCACACAGACAAGGTCTGTTAGTGCTGCCGAGGGTAGGCTTTACGTACACTTTCCGTTCAAGTGCCCTTGTTTCTATTAATATTGCTACAAGCACTTGAAGTGATGTTAGTGATGAAGCATCTGTTCAAAAGTTCCTGGAAGGTACAAAGGACCACACTGGTTGGATGGAGTAAGTTATTATAATAAAAACTTGAGCATAAGTTCTGTTTAGTTTCAAACTGCATCTGAGACTGAATGGATTCGGGAACACGAAGCCCAAGATGGTTATAGGCAATAAAGTTTAAATGTAAAAGCCAAGGAGTTCTTGAGGTTGAAATATGGTTATTACTAATAGCCAAAATCAGATTCCCTTATGTTGAACAATACTCTGTTCCATGGGTGGTCCCACTGAAGTCAAAGGATATTCATGGAATAAGATGCTACTCCACATGAAGAAGGGTGTCAGAATCTGGCCCTATTTTAACAGAAAGGACCTTCAAGTTCTTCACAACAGGAATTTTAATTCATATTGCCATTTTAAATGAAGGGGAGAAGAAAAACACAAACTAACAGGGCCATGATCCAGCCCAAAAGTAAAAGTTCAGTCCTTCTGGCTCTTATTTCCCCATCTCCTCTATCCCACTGTCTGGAGTGGCTCATGACCATGAGTGCGAACCACAGGGCATACTGTCAAAAAGCAGGACAGACATCCCAAACTAACTGTATGTTATCTCACCAATTCAGTAACAACTGTGTTTTCTCAAAGCACTATATCAGTCTTACCACTGAGACACAGACAGTCCCCTCATGCATCCCAGTCTATCTTGTGACTCAGGCAAACTGAATTATGTGGAAAACGGTGACTTATATAAAAAAACTCACCAAAATTCAGGTTACTCCCAGTTACAACGAGGTAAAGGTTTTGTTGTTTGCTGAGTTACATAGTTCAGAACAAACATTTTACAGCTAGAGCGCAAACACTTCAGCATTACCTTATAGCGTGGGATACAGGCATTATAAGTAGGATTAATACATGTAGCAACTTACAGGCATTTCATAAAGCCAAAACAGTAAACACATTGTTGTAAGTCCAACACCCATTTTAACTAACACATCTGTGAGCAGGACTGGTTTCTAGCAATGAATTTGTCAGTGCTCAGCTGATGCCTAAAGCCTTGGCAAGGGCCGGCACCTGATCTGCCAACGTCATGTCCTCATCTTGCCCTTTCCACCTCCTTCTCTCTTATTTCCCTTCTCCAGTTCCTTTGTTTCCTACAGTGAAGCAATCTCTTCTCCCCAGAAGAGCTGTCTTTCCCCCCCACACTTACATAGCAGCTGTCAACTGGGATAAAGAGACTGGGAGAACCCTAGTGCAAACAGAAATGGTACATATTGTAATAATTCTCTTGAGGAAAAAAAAATGCCTATTACGTTTCAGAGACAGAAAGAGGAGAGGGATAAAAAAGAGTAAGATAAGTTGAAGAATTTAACTTTTTGGTTTTTAAACAGCTCCTCTTTCAGAACTTGGGCAGATCCACTTCCCTTGCTTTTTGGAATTTTTTTCTTCACTCTAAGAAAAAAGCTGAATGTATTTCAATGCAGG
Source organism: Mesoclemmys tuberculata (assembly GCA_007922155.1). Classification (NCBI taxonomy): domain Eukaryota; kingdom Metazoa; phylum Chordata; order Testudines; family Chelidae; genus Mesoclemmys; species Mesoclemmys tuberculata. The sequence continues at coordinate 12,629,211 of ML675649.1, forward strand.
CAAGCAGCCTGGATATTCCAACTACAAGAGCCAATCAGTATAAAAGAATTTTAGCAGCCAGTAAGGATAGCTGCATCTAGCATATACATTGCATAGCTATGGTACAACTATGAAAAAACAGAAAGGGCTAGATTGCAGCTGTAGACACACCCAGTGCAAAGAGGGGGTGTGTGTAAGTTACTCCACACTAGCAAGAGGCTCAGAAAGCTCTCTTAAGTCAAAGACAGCCCTGAGACCAGGTCTACACTTACCTGGAAATTCGGCGGCAGTCAACAGGAGTCATGCAAGCTACACAGAGCAGCTTGCGTAAGTCCCGTCTACTTCGTAACTTCCGCTGTGCATGGCGTCGTCACTGCGCTGCACTGACGGGAAATGCGCCATTTGAGGGGGTGATTTTAGTGCGTCCACTTCCAGATTGATTGAGCAGATCTTCATTGACCGCTCAATTGATCCAGAAAGATGGATCTGATGGTGGCAAATTTGCAGTGAAGAAGCAGTGAAGACATACTCTGGGTCCCTCTCATCTTCCTCCTGTCTCCTGGCAGGTAATTATTTACTGGTGGCCCGCATTAGCAATAAATTACTATTCCCTACGCACTGGCTCAGCCACGATAGCCAGTGAGGGATGGGTAGAGGCAAGGCTCTTTTGCTTTGCCTTTTGTAGTTCATGCCCTGCCCGCCTACTCCATGGAGAGTCAAGGAAGAGACATATTTTACTACTCCTGGCTCTAGGAAGCCTGCATAGAGATGTGAAGGGCATTTCTTATTTTTTCTGAGTTCCTTGCTGAGTATAGTCCAAGTCAGATCATGTTGGTTACCGGTTATTGCTAGGGACAGCCACCAGTTAATCACCAGTTCCTCAAACTGCATAATACTGTTATTGAGAAATAACTATATCATCCATGCACGTCTAACTGCAGCTCAGATAATTGCATATTTTGGGTGGGGGAACCTCTGGAGTTATGCATCAGTACATTACAGCTCTCCCCCTTCATTCTGACTGGTTAGGACAATTCAATTTCAGTATAATTCAAGGTAATATTGTGAGGAGAAATAGCACTACTTTATTACGAGGCTCACATATCAAAGTTTGAGCTGCTGCCCATTTACCGAATCATAGTCTGCCAAGATCTTTCTACCATTCAAGACACTATAGAAGAATTTCCTAGATTTCTTTGAGCAATACTTATTCACATTTTTATACATTGCTCTATTTCTATTTACATCAAAACCATTTCACTGTAATGTTAAAAGTCAAATGTTTTCCAGGGTTTGCAACTGACAGTGTTGTACATTATAGTATTTTCATCTCCTTTTGAATTTTTTCCCCCAATTTCCTTAGGTACTGTAGTGAGAGTCTGATTCATTATATCAGTATATCAATTCATATAATGACATGTTACTATTTCATCAGCCTTTGCACTGGGAAAGATCTTTTCTGTCTTTCTTCCTGTTTCACATTTCAGATTTTCTCCTACTTTACAGGGGATGAAAGTAACATCAGAAAACTCACTGCAGATTACAAACTTGATACCATGACTCTCTTGGAAAATCTGGTCCCAAATATTGTACTAAGAACTCAGGCCTAGGTGTCTGTCAAAGAGAACAATCTAAACTCTTAAGTACTTTAATCAAAAAAGAGGAAGTTACAAAAACTATTCTAAACAAATATTTTCAAATCTATTTTAGGTACTTAATTTTAATTATTCAAAACCTGTTTCTTTTTAAGGTAATTCCCTTGGTCTCTGTGAACCCAAACACACCGCTACTGTACTAATACATGAGAACAGGAAACTGAAACTAGCTGTGAAAGTGACAATTGTGTGTCAAATCTTAAATTATGAAGGAACAACTGCATCTTTTTGCAGTTTTAAACAAACAGGACTATCTGTATTCATGTACAAATGTGGCATTTCAGAAATAGCAGCATTTTACTTCTTGTATTAACAAAACTGAAACTAACTAAGTTATTTTCACAGACCAAGGTGAATGAACTACTGAATGTAAACACACCAACATGAAGAACAAATAGCAAGTCAGGAACCTGATCCTGTTTACCTTGTATAAATCAGTCTCCCATTGGACTCTGCAGGAGTTCTGGATGTACAAGGAATGGATGACTGGGACCTAAAATTCTAAAATTCTTTCTGTTTTAATAATCTAGCGTATTCTTGGTAACAAGGGAAAAACATCAAACAAAGTGACTCTTCACCTGACACCATCCTTCTAAAAATATATATTCTATGGATGATACAAACAGAAACACTCACACTCAAAATCTTTGTTAGAGGTAAACTTTCAAAATAGATACAATAGATATACGTTTATTTACAGGAAATTGTTTAAAATCCAATCTTACAAACACTTGCTTTTGGGTTTTTGCTTACTACTTAAAAGTCAATGGGAATACAGTAATAAACCCTCCCCTTGGTATTACGGTTTGCTGGTTACAAACTTTAGTTGCTATACATGATTTCCAATGCACTTTATTACCAGAACAACAAACACGGAAAAATGCATAAAACATGCCATCCAGTTACGGTTACATTTAGCTCTGTCATTATGAACCTATCAACCTCTATAGAAAGAATCAACTGAAATTCTGCAAATATTAATGAAGTTGTCCTTGCACAGTAATTTTAGCAAAATACTTTCTGTACTTTTGATTCCTAAAAGCACAAAGTAAAGTGCAAAGAGCAAAATAACTATTTAGAGCTGTAACAGTATTAAAATGATGATGGTGGCTTAGAGGCTCCAGGGGACTGTTGCAAATATTTCTTCAACTCGAGTTCCAAAAAGGATTTGCATTCTTATGTTATTCAGACTTTGACAATAAAAGCCTTTATAATCAATAATACCCCACTAGCCTACTTATCTAGCCAGAGGAAAAATAAGAACTTGCCCATTCTTGGATATTTGCAAGCAAGGATATGCACAGCAAAAATGTCTTATAGAAAAGTACATTGTAAAAGAATTATGGATAATATGTAACATTTGAGGAAAAGAATGTTAAAAATTTAGGAACATAGCTATAACTTCCTTGGTAAAAAGAAAACATATAGCCCCAGGCCTTTTATAGGGATAGCACTGTTATTTCAATATTTATATTCCTCTAAATCATCATCATATTGATACATATTTCTACAGGGAAGAAACTATGAAACATAACTTATTCTGATAACACTTTCAAACACGGATGGTTTCCTACATCTCTGATTTGCACATATTGGCAGTCTTGCTGGTTGACTGCTCAAAGAGGAGGACATAACACACTCTTCACCAATGGCCCAAACTGTTGCCCAAATATTAATGAAAGGTCACAGACCGAAGTCTTACCCTGGGTCAAATGAAAGAAGGCCAGGACCATCAAAAGCTATTTCCAATGTCCAGCTGAGAAATCTGAAACAGAATAACAAAGACAGTTTGTGACAAAGCTGACACACAGTCCGCTGGAAGAAGCAAAATCAATTGTGACATTTTTCATTTATTTGTAAATGCCGCTTTGGCGGTACACTCACTCAAAACGACAGTTGCCTCTTACAGACTGGGGAGGTGATGGTAAAATAGAGGAATCCTGACAGTTCCTTTAATGAGATTCTGCATTAGGTCCACTCTAATGCTTTCCCCCAACAAGGAGCATGCCCTTCACTTTCAATTTCATATTCCCCTAAAGCGTTAACCCTGTGAAAAACTGAAATCACCCTTCTTTAATCTGCCTCAGTGCGCTGTTCCCAACTCGCCTCCATCTCATCTTTCCCGTTATAAGAGGGAATTCCAAGCATATTTCAGTAAGTATAAATGGCAAAAAACAACTATTAAGATTTTGTCCCTCTTTCTCATGTTTTGCAGGAATCATTGAGGTCAAAGTTTCTGTTGTTCCTCCTATTTTGGAAACATTTATAACCCAGGCTGCAACTTATCTTACAAGTAATTGTTGAGAGAATGACTCCTTTGGAGGTAGGAGCAGAGAGGGAATCTCAATTTTTGTCACTGACTGCAAAACAATACAACAAATTTGACAATATTTCTTGCACTTCATTTACTCGGCTCTAACTTCAGGTTAAGACATTAAATTTCTCCAAAGAATACTTTATGCCATAAATCAAACCAGAAAGTTGAAATGCTGTCCTGCTTTCCTGTTGGTTACTATGCTGTCTGATCGTGCAGACTAGGGGTCTAATCTTGCAGCCTTTACTCACGTGAGATGTTTCACTGGCATCACTGAAAGTAACAGGACACTCCTGCGTGAGCAAGGATAATTCATAGGAGCAAGGGTTGTTTGACCCAACCCTTGATCTTCTACTCTTAGATTTATTATTATAAACACAATATCCAAGGCAACATGCAGATAAACTTTTAATTTTTCCACACTTAAGGAGGTAATTATTTTATTTCCCCTTTACATGTTAATACTTCCCAGGTTTATAATAGCAAGTAGCAAGTAGCACTTCCTATCATTTAGTGACCAGCTGGGTTAAGAGTCTGAAGCAAATAACTCCATTAAACCAGGCAGTAAAACTTCTAGGAAATTCCATCCCCATCAGCCATTGCCCCTTAAATTTGCTATTATGACCACATAAGATTCTGTCACAACTATGCATTCTAGATTGGCACCTTAACAGCAGCATACATAATTTTCATACACCTATAAAATTAATTTCTCCAGGCCCTGTTTTCTTAAGGGGGACTACAAATGGGGATAAGGTTTTTGCTCTTATGGTTTACTGCTTCATTATTATGTATAAAACCAGCTTTGATAAGTTAAAAAAGAAAAAAAAAAGGATCCTGGTATCAGGAATCTCATTCCAGTAACAGTGCAAGGATCACACAAGAGGCAAGACTTACAAGGTTCAATTTACATTCAAGGAACATGCACTTTTAAAGACACGTGAATATTTAATATATGATTATGTATGCGTGCCTTTCTGCATTTCTGACAGATTGTTCACTGGGTTTACTAGAGGACTGCAAACCTAGTGGATTGGTAAAACCTAAATCTGCAGCTTTCTCAATCCTCCGTTGAAGGAGAGGGGATATTAACTCTGCAAAAAAAGAAATATTTGCTAAAATTCCATAGCAGGGCATGTTAGCTTCACGAGTGGCAGCAACAGGGAGAACTTTAGACGTGTCAGCTATCACAGGTGTTTTAAGTATGGGTGGCTGAAAATTGTCTTTATGACCTGTTTTTCAATGGGAAATTGGGGTTTTGACAAAATGGATTTTTTTTTCCTAAAAAAATGTCAACTACACATCTCCTCTGAATGGAAACTGGGAAACCACAGCTCATATTACATAAGAATGGCAATACTGGGTCAGACCTATGATCCATCTAGCCCAGTAGCCTGTCTTCCAACAGTGGCTGGTGCCAGATGCATCAGAGGGAATGAACAGAATAGGGCAATTTATTGAGCAATCCCTCATCCAGTTATTGAGCTTATGGCAGTTGGAGGTTTAGGGACGCCCAGAGCATGGAGTTGCCATTAGTGATTAACTTGCTAATAGCCATTGATAGACCTATCTTCTTTTTTTAACCCAGTTATACTTATGGCCTTCACAACATCCCTTGGCAATGAGTTTCAGAGGTTGACTGTGCATTGTATGAAGTACTTTCTTATGTTTGTCTTAAACCTGCTGCCTATTAATTTCATTGGGTGACCTCTGATTCGTTTGTTCTGTTCTGGCTTCTTGTGATGTCTTAATTGCACTAGCTCTGCAGTCCATTAGATAGTCCTTCAGCTAAAGAGGGAAGTCAAGATTTCATATTTCTAATGCAAAATCACATGCAGAACAACTCTTCCATATAAAAAAGTCATGTTTATGCATCACAAAGAAGCAATAAAGCCTTGCGTCTTACTTTTAATAGTCCAATACACCAATGCTCAATCACTCCCATATGTGAATTCGTTTGTTTCAGAGACCTTACTTTGCAAAATGTGTCCAAGATTTTAACAATTACTAGTGATTTTGGTGCCTTAATTTTTAGAGTTTCATCTGAAGCCTGATTGTTGAAGTATTTATGCTCAGCACTTTCTGCTAAAGAGGCTTTTAAAAATTGGGCACCTCAAACAGGGGAATCTAAAATCACTAGTCAATTTAAAAAAATCTTAACCTTTGTGTTTAGGTTTGTTTTTTTACTAAATATTCTTCCTTCAGTGTAATATGAAATGTTATGCAATATGTAATGGTCCCAATACCTCATTCCCTAAGCACCTGAAATTCCTGTGGAAATCACTGTGAATGTTGGTAGGTGCAAGAGTTTCAGGATTGGGCCTGGATTCTGGGCCTGACAAAATCTAGACTATTTTAAAACAAAGAAAGTTAGTGCATCTGAAAACAGGCCTTCTATGGCAATTTTTTGTTGTTACTATCCGTACTCTGAACTCAAAAGGCACTTCATATTTCATTTCTAGAAATATATAGTTACTCGTAGCAACCTTTTAAAGTTCCATTGAAAACATAAAGAAGCAGATTCTGATCTCAGTTCCACCAACTGAACTTCATGGAAAATAATGAAGTTACTCTGTCTTTACACCAGTGAAACAGAGATCAGAATTTAATGCTGAGGAAGGCTGCATTGCAACACAGACAGGTGATCCAGAGGCACAGTGGAGCAATAATGATGAACATCACATTCTAGAGGGAGTATAAATTTTAATGTCGTCACTCATAAAATCCATGTTTTAAAGGCTACAAAACAGAAGCAAGCCTACAAAGAAAGTACATACATTATTCAGGGATGTTGTTGGGAGCCTGTTCTTCAGTTACTTTAAGAATTAACATCCTGTGCCTCGGTAAATAATCAGTATACATTATACTTACCTGTACATGGACAGAAAGAAAAATCATGCTTGAGTTGAGCAAAAAATATGTAACAAATAATTCGTACCATGAATATATTCCTTTTTTCTCCTAGCAGAATGCCCGCAATTGGATTGCAGCTTTTTTCCACTTTATTTGTTAGTGATCAAGTGAGTGGTCAAATTATTTCAGTCTCAAGAGTGGTCATGAATATATAAAACTGGGCACTGTGTTGCTTAGTTGTGACTCATCAGGTAAGTCACATGGTATTCTTCCTTTTCCTTGACTGTGTATGTCAGCATCTGCTGTGAATACCTGCCCATGCAAATATCACACTGGGTTTCTAAGAAAACCTGTGAATGAACATTTATGTCAGAAAAACTTGATCATGAGAATGTTGACAGAAAGCGAATAAGACAGGGATGTGAACGTGACTCAAGTAAGTTCATTGTTACAAATTAACATTAGCAGAATTTTTCTCATTATTTGCCAAGCTCTAACATGCAAATCTTCCTGCGTTAGGGAAGGCTAATGCTCATCCAGTCAGCATTCTCTGCTACAACTATTTGCCAGAGAATTTCAGACCTTCTCCTATTGCAGCATGCTGCATGAAGCATCTCTTCACCTCTCCCCCTTCCCTTACTCTAGCCTGGCTTCCCCCTCAATTTCAAATTGGGACCTTTCCAAATATTTTTCTGCTTATTCTCTTCCTCTGCTTACTTTCACTCTGAGCATCTGGCCTTTCAATCAGAAAGGAAAAATACAGAAGATCTTGTAAAAGCCAAGATCTTAAGATATAGGAACTTAATGGCTCCTAAGACCATAGTTAGGCTCTTAAGTAAGTGACATAATTTTCAAAAATGCTTTGCGTCCAACGGTTCTCATTGATTTCAATAGAAACTGCTGAGTGCTTAGCACGTTAGAAAATTCCACTCACCTATTTAGGACTCTAAATATAGATTCAGGGTCCTCCTTTTGAAAATTTGGAAGGCTTTCCCCCTCCCCATTTTAAAGCGAAGAAGAAAATATGCTCTGAACAGTACATTATTTTCTACTTAAATTTGGCCCTTCGTCCTATGGTGTATGTAGAGAGCTGTCCAAGTCACATGACATTTATGGGTGGGCAAGACACCACCTTTAGACAGCTTTCTTGTTCGACCCGTATTTCTGGCCTCAAGTGTCTGACGCACACACCAGTTCAATATACACACTATTCTACAGGTGGCTGAATAGGAGCTTTGGACATTTAAAATGTTTTATTCATGTTTCCCTCTAATAAATCAATGCTGATGCACCAGTGGGTCATCCTGCCTCCTAGCCTGTGGTCTGCTCATAAGCCAGCAGGCCGAGTCTGAGAGGTTGGGCGTTAAGGCATCATCTATTTGCAGCTATACTTAATAACTGGCCTATGAGGACAATAGTAACACGGTACGTTTTCAATGGCCTGGTAGTTAAAGTGGTGACTTTGGGCTAATGAGCCACCATTAATATTGAACCTTGACACTCTTTTTTGTTCTTTAAGTCCACAAACGATTTCATGAGTTTTACTGGATTTCATCAAACTTGGCAAAATTGCACCAGCTGAATGGTTTTTTCACCTTTCTCAGTTAATTATATATCCACATACCCCTGGCTACCTGACAGACTGCCTCTCTTTGAGTACGTCTACACTGCATAGCATATCCGGGGCCGTGTACCCATGCATGAGATCCCAGACCTGTGAGCATCCACACAGCATTGGTATGCATGCCTTATACCCAAACAGGTACGTTCATACTGGCAGCGTGCTGACACGTCTGACGCTGTAGCTTCTGGGGGTATAGTCTGAGGTTCTTAGCACATTCATAGCCATAACTGCTCTAGGTTTTGGTTCATGGTGCACTGGGAAAAGAATCTGCCCTGCAACACTTATGCAGAAGTGCTCTTAGCCTGCCACCACAGCCAGCCAAGACATTTCTGACTCTACCTACTCCCTGCTACTGGAGACAGGCCATGGATCCAGCAGTGATAGAAGATCATCTTCTACTATTTCAGGGTTTCAGCAAAAGGAGGCCCTGTCAGATGCTGGTGGACATTTTGGCAGCAGTTTCTGTCCTTCTGAAAGCAGCTCCCAGAGGCAGATACTAGGGTGACCAGGTAGCAAGTGTGAAAAATCAGGACAGGGTATGGGGGGTAATAGGCACCTATATAAGAAAAAGCTCCAAATATCGGGACCCTTCCCCATCAAATAAGAACATTTGGTCACCCTAGCGGATACAGACATAGCAGCAGTGACCCAGGTGATGCAACTGATGTTTGCTGCAACGGCTGCAGATTTCCCACATGCAGACCAGCATCTATGGAGCAGGACCACAAGCCTTGGTGGGACCATATCATCATGCAGACCTGCACTGAGCAGCTGTAAGCTCCAGAACTTTCACATGAGGAAGCAGACCTTCATGGAACTGTGTGAGGAGCTCACCCCACTGCGTAACACTCCAGCTAACAGCCCTTAGTTACAAGCCAGGGGTTCTGGAGCGAGACATTTTGTGAGGCATCCTCAAGCTTTATACTAAGTTCCCATCAGATCACCAGCGTGTTGACCTTCAAAGCATACTGCAAGGCTAATTTCTTTGCCTGGAAGAGGACAATGGTTTGAGGGCAATGGGCTGACAGTTAAGAGAGGCTTTATGTATGGTGGCTAGGTTGTTGGGGTATTTTTTGACAGATGTGTCTACATGACGGAGGAAAGCTAAATCTTCTATCAATTTTATTATCTTCTTGTGCTTTAATGTGAACCATGGAGCCATGGATGGCTGATTGGTTTAAAACTAATTGAAAGAAAAATAAATATGAAAAAATGGAGATCATGAAGAGACCCTCCAATAGTCACTTGGTCTCTACTGAGGCTGACAAGACTGTCAGACAGGGCTTTATCAATGGGAATATTCTTATGAACATATAGGGGCTTTTGATCAGGCCTTGAATGCCAGCTGTGATGGTTTGTACACTATCTGTTGGGCACTAGACTGAAGTTCACATAGGACAATGAATAGCGATCCAGTGGTTATGAAGCTATCCCTCACTGCTGATCTGCACTGGATTTAAATCTGCAACCTAGCATCCTGAAAGCCTGAATCACAACAACTGCATAGTACAAGTCATCTCCCACAAACCTTTACTTCCAAAAAGCAATGTTTTCTTTATACCAGTGGTTCTCAACCTTTCTAATGCCGTGACCCCGCAATACAGTTCCTCATATTGCGGTGACCCCAAACCAAAAAATAATTTTGGTGGCTACTTCAAAACTGTAATTTTGCTACAGTTATGATTCGGAATGTAAATACCTGATATGCATTATGTATTCTCATTGTATAATGATTACACACAAAGCACCTTACACTTACACAGTATTGTGTGTATGGTGTGTGTACTGTTTTTACATTATTAACCTTTTTTACACCAGCAGGCTGTCTCGCAGGCTCTCTTGGCTCTCCGCCTCTTGGCTCTCCGCCTCCTAGGCTTCTGTCCTCCGGCGCTTGCTGCGTCCGCCCACTGATGACGTCAGCAAGCGCCGGACACACGTAATGCGCTGCTATGGACTGTGGAGCGTTCCCCCCGCTTCCCCCGCCCCTTAGGCCCCGGACGGATGATGCAATCACGTCTGCGCATGCGCGCAGGCATTCAGTTTGGAACGCGCATCCATAACGGTGTGCATTCCAGCTGAATAGCGCTGCTACAGATGGTAGCGCGACTTCTCAGCGGCTAAAGCCATCGGAAATATGTATTTTCCGATGGCTTTAGGCGACCCCTGTGTTTTGGTCGTTCGACCCCCGCCGGGGTCGCGACCCACAGGTTGAGAACCGCTGCTTTATACCATCTCGCAATTTCTAGGGTTGCAGGCAAAAAATCCTGGACTGCATTGAATACTTGTACGTAATCTACCACCATTTGCTTGTATTAAGTATCCAATCTTTATTTTCCTTAGGAAATAAGTTAAAAAAGAAAACAAACAAACATTTGAGAATTCATGTAATGGTGAACTTTAGATAAGATACATAATTGTGCTGCTGCAAGATATAATGACTTTCCCATGGGATAGAAATGTCCTGGTAATTCAAGAATAGCAAAGTCAAATGTAAGATATAAGCTGGGTTTTTTTCCCCTGGATGGGATAAATATAATTTCTCAAGGCAGTGTATATCTCTTTTAAGCCCCAGGTGGTTTTAAGTTAATGAGATTAGTTTCAGCAGGCAGTGAAATCCCACGAGATAGGATTTATATTTCATCGGTTTTCACTTCATCCAGCAAGTACAGTGTAGTCAATCTTTGTGTCATTCTGTTATTGTCCTGGCCTGGGTCTTGTTTTCAAACTCAAACCAGGCTAAAGATGCTCATAACTTTGACATGAAAGCTTAAGCAAAATGTAAAGAGCATGTTTAAATGTTTAAGGCAAAGGAGAAATTCTTAATCCTCTCCTCCCAAATGTGATTTTATTTTACGTATATAAATTATTGTGTGTGTTAATGTGTCTGTATTTAAGGGCTTTAGTGCAAATATAAATACCTAACCAAGGAGGTTGTAATAGGATAAAAATAAATGTCCATTATTCTTAACAAAAACTCGCCCTTTAATAAGAAATAAAAATAAATATGTGATACGTTATAGTTCAGTGCTGTTCACCAACTGGTGCATAAACAACACTCCTATCGCCAGTTTTAACAACATAATCAATATTTAATAGACATGGGCACTAAACACTGCTCTTACCCCAGCTGTTTTCTCCATGTCAGGTATGAGGAATACTGATACGGCACAGTGAGGAGATTCTGGAAGCTTGCATTGCCAATGTGGTACGTCTTTGATATATAAATACTGGCCTTTCAGCTTTCAGAGCCGTTAACCCAGCAGCTTTAAGAAGCAGTAATTTTGCTGCACAGGGCTGAAATCAAGGCCCGATAATAAAAATGATTTTTAAACATTAAGAATTTTTCATACTGTAGCAGAGGGGTAGTCAACAGGCGGACTGTGGGCCAAATCCGGACCAGCAGACACTTTTGAATGGACCCCAAAATCTTTTTATTTACTCATTATTAAGAATAACATTATGCCATGGAGGTCACAGAGCTCATGGATTCTGTGACTTCCAGAGACCTCTGTGTCATTCTCCGTCTCAGCGCCCAGATAGCAGGCTGGAGATGTCAGGCCGGTGGGGGCCTCTCAGCCACAGCAGGAGGCGGGCCTGGTAAAACTCCATTCCCGCTCAGAGACTTGAGGTTCCTCTGCCACCCATGGTGGCTCGACACCCTAGGCTCCCCTTACTGCTTGCAGGGACCGATGGTGGGGGCCCCTCACCCCCAGATCCCAGATATCGCGAGTGGTGGGGGGACCTGCAGCTCAAAGCCACGGGGGCAGCTGGGGGCTCCACAGACCCCAGCTGCCACAGGTAGCCCCGCAGCCCTTACCTGCCATGGACGGCGGTGGGACCTGTCAAGCGTCAGCTGCCATGTGTGGGCTCACAGCCCCCAGCAGGCAGCGGGAGACCTTGCAGCTCCACAGCAATCAGCTGCCACGGGCAGGGTGGGGACCCCAGAGCCCCGAGCCGCCACAGGTGACCCTGGAGCTCAGAGTTGCCCCAGACTGCAATTGCTGGAGCATTCCTGTCCTGCAGCCAGGATAGGGCTTTCATCCTCCCCACTCGTGCTTCAGTATTGCCTGGTCAGCCCTCCTCTCATCCCCCCTTATTATTTTTAGTGAACATCACAGAGAGGTCAAGGGCTTCCGTAAATTTTTGTGTATTGCTCCATGATCGATGACGTTTACTAGAAACAAACGTGACAAATCTTAACCTTACTCATTATTAACATCATTGCTATTTTCTTTTATTAATTCTAATAATTTTATTAATTATTTTAATCATTATTTAATAATTTAATTGATTCTCTGGAGTCTGGACTTTGACTATACCTTCACCAAGAAATTTGGACCTTGCCAAAAAAATAATGGACAACCCCTACTATAGCATTATTTCATATCAGATTCACTGCACATTAATAAATAATAACTGCTAACCCAATATCTTAATAGAGAACAATTGTATTTCACTTCCAGGGCAACGCTTTAATTGTGAATATAAGCCAGAAAGTCATCACAGCAATAATAGCCCCAGTACTTGCAGAAAGCTGTAGAAAAGCCAGTGCTGTATGGGGCTTAGAGAGCTCTTTCCCTAAACTGTACAAGGATGACCAGGAGTGCTTCTTTCTCTCTTTCAAAATAATATGCATGGGCATATCAGCAATATAATGGCCTTTGCCCAGTACTTCACAGTAGTTTCAGGTTTCTTTCCACAAAGCAGCCTGATTAAACTACATATTCAGGTAGCATATAGTGGGATCTATTTTTACCACAGTCATTTAACTTCAAAATACAAAATAAATCCACTTATCCAAGCAAAAGACAAGTCCAGCGTTCCAGCATGCCAAATGCCAGGCTGTCACAGAGGAAGGCATGTTTGTATCAGTTTTAACTTACAGAGCTGGCTTTAAAGAAAAAAAATGTTTTATGTTCCACACTTATGAATCTACTTAACCTTTTCCTTTTGTGCCAGATCTTTCTCTTATTTCTTCATTCTCCACCCACTGTAGAAATGTTTTCCCTATTTCAGCCTACTGCATTACACATAGGAGATGAGTGTCTCTTGTTACACGTGTCAAGTCCAATGCCCCATGTTTAAAAGAGATGGGGCTCACTTTATTGCAATCTTCAGCTAGAACAAGTTGAAGAGGAAGCTGCCAGAAATGAAACACAGGGCTGAGTTATCAGAAGGAGTGAGGCCCAGTTTCCCTGTTTGCACTGGACTGGATCCTCGTTGACATAAATCAACATAGCTTACTTGGCATGAAGCAATGCCAGTTTATGCAAACTGCGGAGAAGGAGGTCAATACCTGATCACAAACTAACTGCAAGCATAAATCTGAGGACTTGCAAACACAACTCCCTGACTTGTGACCAGAGTCAGGTAGATAGAGGTACAAATATTCCTAGTTAGCACCCAGGATAGAAATACATTTTGACATATATGTTTGCGGGTACAAACTGTGATGGAAAATACCATGGCTGCCCTTCTGAAAATGCATCCTATAATGTCTCCTGTCACTATCTGCAAATTATTGGCTAACCGAGAAAAAATGCATATTCCCCCAAGTTAAAGCTATTGAACATTTATGGTATTTCAAAGCCTTGTCAAGCAAGCGCATCAACACTGATTTCAATTAAATCTAACAAGCAAATATAATTCCAACAATATGAAAATGAACTGCCAGGGTAATTGTTCTGGAAGTGCTGCAATTATAAATGTCATGGAAATGCATTATGTTTTCTGTTGGCAAAAGAATGCTTCTGTGGTACAGCCAAGGAGCCCTTATGTATACTTTAATAATCAGCAGATGATCTTAAAAAAAGTAAGACTTCTTAAACAGCATATAAAACTTCTCCCCACTTCCCATGCCCTGGAAATTACAAACTCACGAGAAAACAGACAAATTTTCAGATGTATGCATTTCTGTGTTATCACAAAAATAAAAAGCTTTATTGTAAATAAAACACAGCCTGCGAGATGCTTCCGTATATTCCTAGAAGGGACGATTATGATCATATAGTCTGACCTCCCACATAACACAGGCCACAGAGCCTCACCCAATAACTTCTGTATCAAATCCATAACTAACATATTGACTCATAGACTCATAGGTCAGAAGGGACCAATATGATCATC
>ML675649.1:12644161-13188687 GCA_007922155.1 Mesoclemmys tuberculata
TCTCGTAGGTACTTCAACTACTTGATGAAGAAATCCATCCACTATCATATCCAGAAAAATCTGACCCCTATTATTCTTGCAAGCACCCGTCTTCCAGTCTATATCCGGGGAGTTGAAATCTCCCATAATCACACATTGCACCTTAGTGTTTACTTCGTTAAAAACATTAATAAATAAACAAATAATTCTCTCTTTTCAAGAGGTGCTTGTTTATATTGTCCAAATATTTGGGAGGATGTTAGCTACATCAGTAGAATTATACATCTGTATTTGAAAGTGTCTTTTCAAGGCCTATTTAGATCACCTAGTCTGATCTCCCAAATAACAGGCCGGTGGGTTTCACCAAGTGAAAATACCTGCTTTAACCTTATCCTGCCCACCTCCATCTGAGGTCAGCTCCCCTTTTCCCATGTTTCATTCAAAGCCAGACTATGACTTGCGCCTGCACAATTGCCTAAGGTGTCTTTCCTGCTGAGCCCCCACGCAGGGAGCAGCCATCAGCTTGTGGAGGAGACCATACTCTGAAAATGGGCATTAGCTGTCTGAAAAGGGTCCTGGCCCTACAATAGCTAACTGAGCTGGGCTGATAGAGAGGAACTCATGCATCCTCTTGCAGGGAGGTGGACCAACAGCTCTGGGAGCAGTGGGGTGTTCAGAGTCAATATGAATGCACAGCTCTTCTGAACCTCCCATTCTTCCAATTTGCACAACTATGCCAGCAAAAGCCAGAATTTAGTCCATAGATTGTAAAATCCTTGAGGGCAAGGACCTATCTTTGCTTACCACCCGCAAGGTATCTGCACATCGAAGGCTCTGTATAAAATAACATAAAAAAGCTGCGCTTTTAAGAGATCTGGCTCTACCATCCCCTCCCATGGAAAACCACACAGGACATAAAAATAAAGGACTGTCAACCTCCAGACTATGTGGAGCCCAAGTATCTGGGGAAAATAATCAACATCCAGCCATGTGTAGACAAACCTCCTTCCCATGATATATATTGGGTTCTCCTGTGTCTAGTGTTTGGTCTCTTAATTGCATCAACAGTTGTTAAACTAGAGGTCTGATAGGAGGCACAATTAGGGATAACAGGACCCAATTCTCATTTACACTAAGGCTACTTTATTCCACGTTACTGTTGAAATGTAAGTGGTCTAAAAGTGAGACTAGACGGCATTTTACAAGCACTTTAAGGTCTCATGACACTCATTGCTAGGGCAATATAAAGTGGCTTTGTTATGAATGAAAATCAAGCCCTATAGTCTCATGGGAGACACTGAATGAAGAGATTCTACTTGGGGCCTGAGCGCCAAGAGACAGTGGTAGCTGTTGGGTTAATTATCCTGTTCTTCATAGAACACCCCTTACCTGTTAGCTATATTTAAATTTATTTGCAGTGTTGCTGTAGCTGTGGTGGTCCCAGGATATGAGAGAAACAACGTGGGCAAGGCAATATGTCTTATTGGACCAACTTCTGTGGGTAGAAGACACAAGCTTTCAAGCTTCACAGAGCTCTTCTTCATAAAAGATAACTAGAGTATTACAGCTAAATATACGGTGGGACGGACTGTTAAGCATAAGGGATTGTCAACACATGTTGCAAAAAACCACTTAAAATGAAGTTGTATGTAGTGATCAGGCCAGCTTATATTAACAGATAGTTTCAAACTGGATTATGCTATAGAATCTGATACCAAAAATTTCTGTGCTCTTTTTGCTGTGTGACTATTCTAAAGCTAAACTACTTTGGGGGAAATAGGGAAGAAAAATAAAGTGACAGAGAGCACTGAGTTTGAAGTCCCCTATTCTTGCATTTTTGTTCCTAGGACTGGAGGTCTGCCTGTCACTACTGCCTTGATATGTCAGCAAAGACTCTACAGCAGAGCAACAGATCAGCCTAATGCTTTAGAGGGGCCTTATTTGGGATAGGAGAGAGCTGCTGGCACAAAGATGATCTATATGAATGAAGACAGGATACATGAGTTTGAGGAAATGTGGAACCTTTTAGAGACAGTTTTTCATGGAAGATAACGAGACGGAGAATGAAATGGACAGAAGTTGTCAAGAGACTATAAAGTTTTTTGGATTTTACTTATACTTTAATAAGTACTGATTGATACAGTCATAGTTTCATTGCGGCAAACATTAGATTAGTACTACTGAACTAACTTGATATGTTGTATGACAGCTGGAAAAATTAAAAAGCTCTCAAGCTGTGATTCTGTCAGACGTCAGAAGCTAAATCGGATCAAGGCATGAG
The DNA here is from genome assembly GCA_007922155.1 of Mesoclemmys tuberculata. Taxonomy (NCBI): domain Eukaryota; kingdom Metazoa; phylum Chordata; order Testudines; family Chelidae; genus Mesoclemmys; species Mesoclemmys tuberculata. The sequence goes on from ML675649.1 coordinate 12,646,422, forward strand.
TAATTGAATAGGGAACTTCTACTGAAAACCTAGGTGTTGCAGGCAATAGCAATGGGGATTCAATGCAGTACTAGTCCCTACTGAACCAATGGCCAAGGCGAAGTCTGCTGGAGGTGCCACCTTTTCAGGATAAGAATTAAATCCATGGTTCTAACCAATGTGCTCTTTAAAGATGGAACTGCACTTTTTGCAAATGTCAAGTTGTTGACTCTGTTGTTCTGGCACAACTCCAGACAAGGGTGTGGAGGGTAAAAATATCTTCTTATATCTTCACATGGAAGAGGGTCCCCTCTACACAATTCTCACTCTCCCATGTCAGGAAGGAAGGTGGCCATCAGATGCCTCCATGGCCCAGATTTCCGAGAACAGCCTCCATGGGACCAGAGCTCCATATTTTGGGAGGGCCAGGGACAGCAGGTGAGCTATGGGTGGGATTCAACAGGGATGCACTTTTTGCCCCCACCTGACACCTACAGAGAACTTCACCCAAAAAGTAACAAACACAGGCTGTTCTTCATTCTCCACATCCACCCCTCTTTGGAATGAAACCTGCTTCAAGATCAGGTCGCAGGTCAGCAGCAACAGAGCTAAGCTTTCCATGGGCCCTTAACGTCTGTTAATCTGCAACTAGCCCACACAGTCAAGAAATACATAAAATGTGAAATGTAACCAAGAAATACATAAAACGTGTAATGTTCTGAACGCTATCAGGTAAATATTATCAGATGCCAATTCCCAAGATGATATGTTGCTCCAGAAGCCACTGGATCAGGTTTTCCTGTCTTTCCCCATACCAGGTTGTTACAATGACTTTATGACTGCCATAAAAGACAGGCTTTCCACTTCACCACTGTGAAAATGATTTCTGTGCCCTGTCTTAAATAAATAAGCTGGAACCATGACTTACTTCTTACTTGCGAAGATAGACAACCTTGAATATTAAACTTTACCTGCCATTTCCTTGATCTTGACTTGCCATGACAAAGGTAGAGCATCCTCATCTGCAAATTACTAAAAATAATCAGCTGCAAGATGTGACCTTGGATGGAGCAATGTTAAATTGGCCAGCAAATTTTTCTGAGGCATCACTGTTATTAAACTGCAATTTTTTCATTTCAATCTGCCACTGATGCTTGGCAGGTTATAATTTCTCATTTTCGCACTTGGCTGAAGCTCACTGAAGTAGAGATTATGGAGATAGTGGTGGAGAATTTTTACAAAGGGATTTTTCCCCTTTCACTCTATTATATCAGGATACAAACACAAAATAGATTCTCTCTTTGAGGTGGTTTATCAGCTAGGTGTAATAGGACTGCTGCTTTAAAAATAGAGGTCTTGTAGCACTACAGTGCTAGAAACTGCTCCTATCCTATTCCAAAACTCTTCAGCCTTCCAAACTGCTGCAAGTCAGGAGCATACATGCTGTTTGCTAAGTGGCAAAAGTATAAAGACAACCCAAATGAGTTGTCACGGGCAGGTGATCACCAGATCTAAACACATGAACCTCTACTGCTTGAACTAAAGGACCATTTCCATTACCTTGGAGACTCGACCTCTTTATTTGGTCTAGTTACTAGATGGAGACAAAGACCCACACTGTGCTAGTGTCAATTATACACAACATCTGGTCAAGGCTTAAATGAAGCCAACTTCCTTTTTGCTAACTTTGTTTCTTTTCATGTTAAGAGTCCAAGAACAAGACATCACATCATTACTACACTTACTCCATAGTTACTCTTGAGCACAGCTGAAACAAGGATGAAGAATACTACCACATGATTCCCAATGCATACACATCCTTTTTATTTTAGGTCTGAAAAACATGATATATGTACCATATTGTGCCATTTATTTTTAATCAGTCTTCATTAATTTTCATTGGGAATTCCATTTAAAAATCAATTACATAATATGGCCAAATAGCATTTGTATTCCACGTGTTGCACTCAAGACAGAAAGGAGGGATGGAGGGGAATATACAGACAGAGACACATTGATTGTAGAACATGCACAGAGCTTTGAAGTAAGTTCTTTGAAGTAAGTTCTCCTGGTATCTCCTTATCATATGTTGCCTGGATTCTCTTTTCTGCACAGAGCTCTTCTAACTGTCCAATACTTTATCAAATAAAGGGAAACCCAGACATGGTAAAGGGCCCATTTATCTCCTCACACCCTCACTAACCCCAGAGTCTCAGACCCTTTCATACTTCCCAGATTTCCATCTCTCAGGCAAGCAGATGCAATGAACAGCTTCCACCAATGGTTCAGCTTGGAACAACACCTCTCACTTTAACTCGCCCTTTGAACAAAACAGTGTAAGGGCTTTAAAATGCTTCTAGGATACAAATATTACAATCCTCCACATAAACATGAATGCAGAAAATATGGCCTCATTCTTTCACAGCCCAAACAGGCAGCATCATTTCACCTGCTTTGCATTCAATGCTATCTAAAACTGTTTCCTCCTTCACTTGTGCATGAAGGAGAACCAAATTTAATGAAATATCTTTTGCTTTGGCTATAAGTCAGTCTTGCACATGCTCCTGACACATGAATCATGCAGAGCATTTTATGAATACTTTTAAGCCCCGCATCATTATCGGAATGAGCCCTGCTCATAGCTCATCCCAGAAGATATAGTGTTAAAAAAAGCATAGCACACCCCTTAAAATTAGTATAAGGTGGAACACAGCTCATCGTAAAATGTACATCATTCTCCAGGTGCTGAGATACACTGGTCTCTCTTATACCCCATTATTAAAAACCACAGTGTGAAGCCACACCACCACGGACAGAATCAGTGTCTGAAAACACAGCGTCTTGGAGATTATCTAATTTTAGTCTACACCTTATTTATTTATTTATTTTTCATGTCAGCTTTCAATGATGTTTTCACAGTTTAAATGTAAAAGGGGCCTGGTCCTGCTTCTATCGAGTCAGTGTGAGTTTTGCCATTGAATCAAGGAATCCATTTTAAGGCACTTAAAAGAGAGGCAGGTGATCAGGAGCAGTCAACGTGGATTCACCAAGGGAAAGTCGTGCCTGACCAACCTGATTGCTTTCTATGAAGAGGTGACTGGTTCTGTGGATTAGGGGAAAGTAGTGGACATGATATACCTTGACTTTAGCAAAGCTTTTGATACGGTCTCCCACAGAATTCTTATCAGCAAGTTAAAAAGGTATGGGTTGGATGAATGGACTACAAAATGGATAGAGAATTGGCTAAGGCAAAGGGCTCAACGAGTAGTGATCAATGGCTCCATGTCTAGCTGGCAGCCGGTCACAAGTAGAGTGCCCCAGAGGTCGGTTCTAGGGCCTGTTTTGTTCAACATCTTCATTAATGATCTGGAAGAGGGGGGTAGATTGCACCCTCAGCAAGTTTGCAGATGACACTAAACTAGGGGGAGTGGTAGATACCAAGGAAGGGAGGGATAGGATACAGAAGGACTTAAACAAACTGGAGAATTGGGCCAAAAGAAATCTGATGAGGTTCAATAAGAACAAGTGCTGAGTCCTGCACTTAGGACGGAAGAATCCCATGCACAGATACAGACTGGGGACCAACAAGCTAGGCAGCAGTTCTGCAGAAAAGGATCTCGGGGTTACAGTGGATAAGAAGCTGGATATAAGTCAGCAGCGTGCCCTGGTTGCCAAGAAGGCTAATAGCATATTGTGCTGCATTAGTAAGAGTATTGCCAGCAGATCGCAGAAAGTGATTATTCCCCTCTCTTCGGCATTGATGAGGCCGCACTTGGAGTACTGTGTTCAGTTTTGGGCCCCCCACTACAAAAAGGATGTGGACAAGTTGGAGAGAGTCCAGCAGAGGGCAACAAAAATGATTAGGGGGCTAGAGCAAAAGACTTATGAGGAGAGGCTGAAAGAACTAGGCCTGTTTAGTTTGCAGAAGAGAAGAATGAGGGGGGATTTGATAGCAGCCTTTAACTACCTGAAAGGGGGTTCCAGGGAGGATGGAGCTAGGCTGTTTTCAGTGGTGGCAGATGACAGAACAAGGAGCAACGGTCTCAAGTTGCAGTGGGGGAGGTCTAGGTTGGACATTAGGAAAAAGATTTTCACTAGGAGAGTGGTGAAGCATTGGAATGGGTTACCTAGGGAGGTGGTGGCATCTCCATCTTTAGAGGTTTTTAAGCTGAGGCTTGACAAAACCCTCGCCGGGAGGATTTAGCTGAGGATAGTCCTGCTTTGGGCAGGGGGATGGACTAGATGACCTCCTGAGGTCCCTTCCAACTCTAATATTCTATGATTCTATGATTGATGTCACTGGAAGTTGGACCAAAATCAAGTTCTTTTACCTGGTCTTGTGCCCTGTCTTTATTTTTTGTCTTAGATTGCAAGTATTTCAGGGTTGCAAACCAGACAGAGGGGCAGGCTGCCCGATTTCCACCAAAACTTTTGATGGAAACGACACGTTCCATGAGAATATATAGATTCTATATCAAATCCGTTGACTCGACATTTTTTGATGGAAAAACTTCGTCAGAAAATTTTAATCGGCTTTCGGCCGAACTTTGACTCCATCTTCCCAATGCACCCAGTGGCGTAGTTATGCCAAAGCATCATCAGGGAGTGTTCACCAGGGACAGAGCTATCAAGAATGTTGTCATTCTGCTACCGGAGCACTCCCTGAATCACAATTCACTGCCCTTACTCTGTGCTGGATCACAAACTGATAATCTCAACATATAGGGTTATGATAACACTAGTAGTAGTAACAACAGCATATGATACAACTTCTACTTAGCTAAACTCTAGGAATCCGTTTGCAAATTTAATTCTGCCATTCTAATGCTGGAAAATAACTTAAGCAATGAGGGGAAAGGATAGATTTTAACAACTTTTTGGTTTAGTATCAGTGATTAGTTTACACAAATGATTTGCTACTAAGTCCACAACTTGTTAGAAAATCCGTAAGTGACCATCTGCACCACACAGTTTAGTCTTTTCAAATGTGTGCAGAGGAAATCAACCTCTGTACCTTGGGTCAAGTGACCAAAAAGCGAGACAATTTTGTAAAATTTAGGAAAGACGTTCTAATGTTTCCGACAGTGACACTAGCAGCACAAAACGGCCAACAAGCTTTCTTACTGCCATATTTCTTCCCAACCTGATTCTCCTAAACTAGTGAAACTCACAATGGGCCTGATCCAAACGGCAGTGACACCAATGGACATACATCTATTGACTTCCTGTTCCAACCTGAGACATTCATAATGGAAGTTCCAGTTCCCAGGAAGTCTCTGTAACCAGGAATACCTGCCAATAATCACACTACAATCTGATCTCTGTTCAATTCAGTTGAGTCTTGAATTCCTTTAGCTTTCTCATTGGTCAGTTAACATCTGGACAGAGCTTTGAAGATGCACAGCTAAACTCTGCTCTGTTACACCGATTTAAATCTGTAGTAACCCCTAATTTCTATTGGCTCTCTCAACATTTCTCCAGCTTAATTAAGAGAAGAATTTGGCCTGTAAAGTGCTGTATTATGTTGCTTCCCTTTCAATGGTGGGTTTAATATTCTCATTTAAAACTTTCAAACACTCAAATCTTTGTTCACAGGCCTCAGATAGAAGGAATGCCCCAGTGACGTGCTGCCAATATATTTAACCAGGTCTTCCTACTTTCAATTTAGAGGCAATCCATGAAGTAGAAAATATTTTCCTCCACAATCTCTAGTGCCAACCTCTTTTCCACCTCCCCCACAATAAATAGGGAAATGCAAAATAAAACAATCATCAAAAGATTTTTGGTTTTTTTTAAAAACTGTTTTGGGTGGAGAAGTGTTTCATTCAACCTGAAGCATTTTGTTTTGATTTTGAGCATTTAAGATTTTTGCATATTTTAAAATAACACATGGAAATTTAGAACTATAAAGTGATTTTGAGCACAAATAGCAAAACATTTTATTTTTCTGGAATTTTTTGGGGAGGTTGGGGAGTTGTTTTCTTTTCAATTTTGTTTTGTTTTCAATTCAGTGAACCCGAAAAAATTCAAAAAAGCATTTTTTGCTGAAAATAGTTTCAGCCCCAAAATTTTGCCCAATTCTAATTATTGGGGAAGGTGATGGAATTCCTGGAGGACCTCCTTACCGGTCCCAATCCCAATTCCATTTATATCCAAATCTCCATGATAAAGATCCCTCCCAAGCCTCTGTACTTTGGCTATGAAAAAGGCAATTGTAAGACAACATTTGACACTCCAATCATTATGCCACCTCTATATTGCCCCCCAGCTCCTATTGCTCTCAAGTAACTAACAGGATCCAAACACCGATTTCATAATGCAAATATGGATCCACAGCCACTAAACCCCAAGCTGGCACAGAGACACAATTTCTCAATGCAAAGGAAAAGGCATGCTAGTTAGTGGGGAACAGTATTTGATACTCCCAGCATGAGCAGTTTTAGAAAACTGTTGGAATCCTTCTGGGCCTGCCTAAAGGTACTGTACTCACGCACAAATCAGTGAAACCTAGTTTTAGAGAAACTATTCATGAATCTTTATTGCTTATGCATAAAATTATCACAAATTCTCTGAGGGAATACACTTCAGACAGCAACTTTTGGCAAAGTCATTTTTTGACACTGAAATCAAATATTTAGTGTCTGAAGGACTGAATTCAATAAAATCTTACAGCAGCTTCCTCTGCTGGACTGAGTTTTTTATTGAGTCTAGCCTTAGGTTTGGCTCTGACAACACATTTTAACAATTTAGGCTTTTGTTAAGTGAATATCCTCATGAATATATTGCTCTTAACTTTTAAGTTTCATACTCTTCTTTAGTATTATAATAATAAAATTAAATAATCATATAAATCCTCTCTTCCCCTCCCCACACACAAAAAAACTGCTGTTAATTGAAAACACTTGTTATTTACCCATGGATGCAGGGGATACAAATGTCACTTTCCTGAATCAATGGGCTTTGCAACATGCTCAGGGGAATTCATCCCAAGGGAGGGCAGGTAACGTTTGCACCAGCTCCTGGGTGTTCTGCCAGGGAAGGGCAGTCTCATCTTACAGTTAGGGTTGCATAAGAATCAAAGTATCCTATGAACACTCTAACCACATTAGCGCTGCCATCTTTTGGGGACTGAAACAATTCTGAGGCAATGGACCCGAGGGAGGGCTAGTAAAAAGTTTTACAGATAAAACAAAGAAACTTGTGGAAAGTGTCTGCTTTCTTTGAAAATTTTCTTCTCATCAACAGTCAAATTTTTCCATAAAAAATACAACTTCCACAATTTTCCAATCAGCTCTAGTCCACGCCCTCTGGTGCGGTTGAGTGTCTAACTGCCGCCACACCCATCCTGGTGGATTTCCCATTGTCGGGATTCTGAGCAATTGGGAACCTGGGAATGCAGCTGGCCCTATATCTGCAGAATAAGGCCCAGATACTGCCACCCTTTCCAAACAGGCAGACCTGCACTCATGCAGTGTTCTTGTACTCAATGTGGAATCCATCAGGTGGAGCAGCTTGCAGCATCAGGCTTAACTGGACACACCTGTCTCATATAGGAAACGAAATGTATAGAAATTTACAGAATTTACCTCTTCCCACCACCATTAGCACTGTTCCTCGGCAGAACTGGCAGGGAGGGCAATGACTGAATGGGCATAGAGACTCTGACCTAACTTTTTGCCCAAAAGCACAGCCCTCCAGCTAAGGATACAGACTGACACAGGAGGCAAGGTGAGGAAACCTTAGCTACTCCTGTCTTATTGAGTAATTAGACAATATCAAGTCTCCCCTTTCAATTTTTCTCTATTCACAAACACTTTTAAAAATAGAGCTCACTACACTGTAATTACAAATGTAATGGCCATCCTGAAAAAAGAAAATGCCACACTTCATTCAGGCTCAAAATAACTGAGAGGCAGAAATGCACAGATTAAAAAAATATTTGTTAAAAAAATTATGTTCTATGTACAAAATATGCCATATATTGGGATCCCCATAGGTGTGTGATTAAGGCATGTGAACTGTTTACATCAGTTTGCTCATGCATGTGAATTCTGCCCTCTGGAAACTGCAAGGAAGCTAAAAGAGCATAGTTTGCCAGAAGAGAAGGAAGGATTTGTTTAATGAACAAGTTATTTCCATATTACCAACAAACAGTACCAGTTTCCCTCCCAAATAACCAGTGAACATTATTGGTGCTCATTACATATCAGTTGCAGATTTCATTGTAGGTTTTTAGCTGATATTTATTTTCAAATATGCTTTACTATGTAGCTGTAGCTTTTCATTACTATGCAGTCAATGAAAACATTTTAGCATTGAGTATATATCTTCTGCTATTATAAATACAGTAATTTCTCTGGGGTTGACACTGGACAAACTGCCTGGCACATAAGGAGAGTAGTTGAATAAAGGTATATCACAACATCAGGAGCTGTCCTGAGATTTCTGATATTCTCTGCTTCCAGTTGGCTGAGAAATATCTTTCATGGCATGTTGGCACTTCAGCTTACATCTAGAACAAGGAAGTGCAGTGAAGCACAGAAAAGAAAACTAATTTGGGGATGGGGGGGTGATGGGGACACTTATCAAAGTATATTAACATTTTCTAAAATATGGCAGCTGTATGTTCTCCTTCAGTGGCTAAACCATGTATGGATAGATACTGTAGGTGTTGATCTCGGGCCCCCAGGGTTTCCAAGCTGGAGCCTCACCCTCTGCACCCCCATGCTACACGAGAAGGGAACTGATGCTCCTACCCCATCACCAGAAGCTACACCAGCTAATTTAGTGAGTCCAGGTGACTAACAGCAGACTGCTGATTGGACACCAGCTGCCTCATCCCTGATTCCCTCATCTGAGCAACTAGTTGCTAGGCCTATTCTTGCCCAGACCAAGTCCCTGCCTCCTTTCCTGGTTCTTGTTCCTTGTTCTTGCTACTGTGTCTCTTCCCTGTTTCTGTTACCATGTCTTGTTCCTTGCCTTGACTCCAGTTGCTGACTCTGGCCTTGACCACTGGCATGACTTCTGACTGAGACTCTGGCTTAACCCTTGGCATGACTATGACCTTGATGCTACTCCGACCACTAGGTGTCACAGCCCACAGTACGGGCCCTGACATGTATAGATGTTTAGGAATCTGCTACTGTCTCCCAGCCAATGGACCTGGGCACTGATTCAAGAAAACATTTAAGCATATGTTTGCATCCTCATTCAGAAGAGCACTTAAGCATGTTTAAATTCCATTGACTTCAAATTCAATGGGACTTAAGCTAATGCTTAAGTGTTTTCCTAAATTAGGCAAGTTAAGTATATGTTTAAGTGCAACCTTAAATGGTGCTTTTGCTCAGGGATTATACATTCATACTTATAGATCAGAGATCCCAGGTTCAATCCCCAGTGGCGGCCAAGACAGCAAAATCATTACAAAATGTTTTTCAAACTTCAAAAACATTTTAGTTTGGTTCAGTGAAAACTGCAGGCAAAATCTCTTGTCCATTTATTCACCCCTCCCTAATCCAGATGGAAAACTGTGCTTGGAGTGCAGTTATAAGGAAATCTCAAGAGAAACAAAAGTGAGAAAAACATTTTGCAGCTAAAAGACTGGTAACAGTTTATATCATTTATGAAAAAATACTGCAAACCTTGTCTGTTGAAGTTTGAATTAATAGCAGGTTATTAAAATATAATATGTTGTTATAAAAAGGAAAATTAATCAATGTTGGAAAAATAAAAACTTCCAGCCACAGTTTATCAGTTCCACTATGTCTGATTTCAAAATTCTGGGATTCATAAGTCACATATATTTACTTTGGTTCATGCTGTCCCATTGTTTGGTACATGTGAGACAGTCTAGGGAATATGTGAAAAAACATTAGGTCTACAATTATGTCAACACCTTCAGAAATTTGGGGTGGAAAAGCATGCCTCTCTTTAATTGTATCTTGGATAACCATATGTGAATTAAGATTTCCTCTAGTACTATTTTATTCTTAGTGTGAAGTCCTAGTGAATTGAATTTTCACAGTGCCAAGTTTGCAGTAAATAGTGTTGGTCTGTTTAATTTTCATCAACCACTCATTCTAGATTACAAATAGCCATCAATAAAACTGACTAATAATACATAGTGCAGAATCCAATTACTGTACTACATCAATAAGGATTAAGCAATTCTAAAACAGAGTGATTATACACACAGACACATGCACACACATTGCTGGATGTATAGGGACAGGAAGTATCCATACAACTATCTGCAGAGCATAGCCTTAAAAAAAAATTTCCAGATTCACTTCGGTAACTAAGTAATGTAGCCTAAGTATGTGCATTTCTTTCTGCAAATCAAGGGAATATCTACAAAATATTGCAAATACCTAAGTAAAGTTATTCAGTTGATTAAAACTTAAAACAATTTTAAAACAACCAGTGAATCCATGGCTGCTTTACTTGCCAATAGCCTGCTTACCAAAAACAAGAGGGTATGACTATTACAATTTTGCACGTATTTGATATCACAGTACCTAGGAATCAAAGTCATAGACCATTCTCCCAGTTACACAAACCAGAAAGCTATTCTTGGTAATGAACAGATCCAACATTTCCAAAACAAAGGAGATGTTAGCACATACAACAGTTCAATGAATGAAAAAACAGCTAAATTCTGCCAGTCTCACCAATCCTTGACATATTTCAACTCCTAGATCAGTTCTAGAAGAACCAGTACCAACTCGGACATTTTAACTGAAGTTACATAGCCTTAGACATTCACATTTTTTCGTCTGATAGAATTACGTAACCTATAATTTTTCTGGCCTCCAGCCCTAGCTCATTTAGTTTACACTGAGGAAGAATGCACAAGTGGAACTATTAAGACGCTGTAATACATTCTGAATTTCAAAATTAAAGTGCGGAAAAGAAAAAGGCACAGCTACTACGTTTAATGCTGAGTTGGACATCAGCCACTGGCATCAAAGGACTAGAGAGCATGTGAGAAAGTGCTTAGCTCTCCCTTCCACCTTCTGTAGAAAGGAGGGTTTTTTGTTTTGGTTTTTTCCCATTAAAAAGCTAGAAAGGTAGAAACCAAAACAGACAGTCTAGTTACTGACCTTTGCTCTAAAAACAAATCAAGACAGCAGGAAAAGAAACACCAGTTGCACAGACCTGAAATGTTGAGATTGAATAAAGGGAAAAAAGAACCCTTAAAAACAATGTTTTGTTTTACTTTATCTGAATAGGCAAAATGTGGTGGTTGTTTTTTAAATCTCTTCTTTAGATACACAACAGTCTCTGTACTTCTGTAGGACCATACCTACTGAACATACATCTTTCCATCACATTCCTCCAAATTCCACTACCAACTCAATGTAACAGGCAGATTCCAAGAATCTATTTCCCACAACACAAGTTCAATGGAGTACACTACTGGATATACATAAAAAGGTGAAACAACAAAGTAAATCTTCATCAGTCTTTTGCAGAAATGCTAAAGGGGACAAAGTCAAGATGTTTCTTGTGATTTATACAATAATTCTGTCCCACAAGTTGCCCAGAGAAGTTTGAATGCTGTTTACTTACCATGTTTGTTTTTTAAACTGCACATGTGAATTGCTTTGCTAGATTGGATTTTTCAAAGGTAGAATAAAAAAAATCTGCAAATTGTAAGGATTTAAGTTTTTTTCCCTTGCAATTCTACAGAATTATATAGACACTGAGGTTTAATCCTTCAATGATAGCCTCAAAGCTGTAATGAGATGTACTGCTGTCTTGTTGAGCCTCTGTTATAATTTGAAGACAGTGTGTGGTCTTATAAGAGCTGTGAACATCCTCATTCATTATGATCATTTCCATCTAATGCAGCAACACCCCTGGATCACAGGAAAGATGTGTTCTGAGGACCCACCAAAACAAGATGGTGGTCAACTGCAGTCTGCACAAGCAATAGTCTCTCTATAGTTTTCACCTTCAGCCCTACATACAGTAATGTAATCTGAAGGTATTGAATGTATGGAGTTCCGTAGCGAAATAGATTTTTATCTGTAATGAAGGCATGGGATGAAGACAGAAAAAGGCTTTTCTTTTTTTGCTACTGATGCTACCTGATTTGCTAGATTTACTGACAGAATTCCAAGACTTTGTATGGCTTTGATGAATGGGAGGATTAGGACTTCCTTTTAATGGTTAGACACTATTCTCACTAGTTCTTCCACACATTTCCCCCTTACAACCAGTATCACTTTCTTCTTGCCTGGGTTCAGTGTGATCAAGCTGTTCTCTATTCACAGGCTGTTCTCTTGTCAACCTAATGGCATCCTCAAGATACTGCTGGCTGCATGTGGGGAAAATGAGATGCCTGCACAAAGGTCACCGGTATGTGGTGGACAGCAAGACTGTCTCATCAAATGACCTCTCCAAGTAGGCTCATGAAGATGCTGAAGAGGAGACAAAAACACGTGATCCATGTTGCAAATTTTTACAGGTGGGAACTTCTGGGGAAGGAGAAAAGTTACCCAGCACCACTCGGATCCTTCTGAAGATGAAAGATTGGTGCCACCATAGTGCTGCGGCCCCTACTCCAGCCACATCATGCAAATGGATGAGTAGCAATTGGGGTGAACAATGTAGAAAGCTACAGACAGGTTCAATGGGATGCGCACTGAGATACGACGTCTATCTGTTGCCATGACAAGATTAGTGTGTCACTCCATGCTGCGCCCCAGTCTAAAACCACATTGTGAAGTATTCAGATGCCACAAATGGCTGGAGCTTGGTTGTCACTGTGTATATGCATTTTGTGTGTGTGTCAACGTCTCAGCCCTTCCCTTCTCCCGTACCCCCTTCTGGGCCCCATGCTTTGCCCAATCCTCTTTCTTTAATGCTCCTTTTGAAATCTTCCATGCTAGACTCCATTCTGTAATCCCAGCTCTCCTTCCCCACCCATTTCTGGCACAGTCTCCTGTTCATGCTCCAAATACCCTCTCCTCCAATTAAGTTTAAAATCCACTTCTGTACCTAGTTGCCATTACTCAACGACTAAAATTTTATCAGTTTCCAAACGAACATTCATCCTTATATTTCTATTTTATCCATCCAGTTTAGACTCCATGCTCATTGGGACACGAGCTGGTCTAATTTTACGTCTGTTTTCACAAAGTCCACACACACCTAATAAATACTCTAATTTCCCTCAATTGGAACTGGTATTCCAATTCTCTTCCTTTCAGCACAAGCAAAGTGTAATGCACTTTTAAATTGCTGCCACATTCTAGGTAGCTACATTGTAGGGGCAGGAGAAGCCACTGCTCTGCGCAAACTATATAAGAGAATGTAAAGTTTTCTGCTCACTCAGATGGTTCTGAATGAAAAAATGTTACATATAGTAAATGGATTACTTAATGCATGGGGAATTATAAAAACTGCCTTTCAGGTTTTCCAGACCTTTTAGTTAATTTGTTCCTGGGTCAACTGAACAAAAGTAAAGTCTGCTAACGCAGAATCAAAAAAAATTTCAACTATAACGTATGTAACTTTAAAAGGAAGATTAACTTTGAGACTTAAATATCTTGACAGTGTCCCTTTAAAATCAAATCCATTTCAACTTGTTCTGACAAAAAATGAATTAACTTTGATATATTTTTGTACAATGCCTTTTTTTCCCTCTAAATGCCATCTCAGGACATCAGTGATTTCGAGACATTTGAACCAGTACTAAAAATAGTTCAGCATTAAAGGTCAGGATGATTTTTTTTGGGGGGGTAATGCTTCTTTTATCCCATCTTTCTGAAAAGTGTTCTTAATTAGTGCCTTTCAACCAAAAAAGCATTTGAAATGTCTCTGTTAGGCAAACGGAGAAGGAACTGGGCTCCAAAACTGACACTCTCTCTCTCACACACACGCACGCATGCACCCCAAGTGTCTGTTAAGGAGCAAAAAGAATAAGCTGCCTTGCTTAGCCACTAAGAACCTTTTATACAAATAGAAGAACCTTTTGTATCACATCTAGCAGTCGCAGAAAGACTACACAGTTGCCCTTAAGGCATCTGTAGTAACACTATTTTCCAGGGACAATCTTAATCATCAGAGGTAGGAATGAGATTTCTTTTAAAACATCTTTCAGGTCTCTCAGTCGTTTAAACAGTATCACAATGGCAGGAGCCTCTTTTGATGCTAATTTGGTACATGCCTCTCAATAACGGAGGTTCTTCTGAATAGCTTTTGTACCGGTAACAGTTCAGGAAAGGATTCCTGTTCAGCGAAGAACTTAAGCACGTGCTTAACTCCTACTGACAATGGGATTTAAACATATGCTCAGAAAGATAAGCATGCATTTCAGTGTTCTCCTAAATCCAGGCCTAGTGGAAAAGGGGGATCTGAATGAAATCTAAGCCTTGAACTAGATGAGATACTACATCATCATATTGACAATGCACAAGTGGGACCCTAGGAGTCTAGAACCCATTTCAATGACTAAAGAGACTTAGATGGATCAATTTCATATGATTAGAAATAAAACTGCCTGTAGCTTTGAAAAATTTTAAGCTATTAAGGAAAGTAAATCTGCCACTAAGCATTCCCGTAAGACTTCCTGAGCACTGTAATAATTTAAAATACAAATTGTGTTTTATTGTAAATCTTTTAACTACAGTGATTGGTAAACAATAGCAGATTAGTATATATCCAAACGCTAAGTGTCCTAGAGTTAAATGAAAGAAAGTAGCATTAAAAAGAGTATAAAATAAGCCACGCACTCCAGTAATGAGGGGGAAAGATAAGGTTCCCTCACAGGGTTAACTTGGTCACTGCAGTGCATAGGAATTGGGTATTATCCCTATTTTATATTATTGTATATATTATAAATTAATATTATATATTATATTATAATATTTTATATTATCCCTTACAGTTTGTAAGCCCTCTGCTGCGCTTCCCTGCGTTCTACTTTGGACGCCACTAGAATCTGAGCAGGGGGCATGTATATGGAACTAGGCCTTGTGTGTTCTTATATCAGTAGAAGTCCTTACCTGAAGCCCAACCGTGCCCATCTGGTTTCCACATTCTGACTTTTGCGTGAAGAGCAAAGACACGGCAGTCACGAGGTCAGATAAGCTCCACTGTGGGCAGAGCGGCTTCATTGACTTACCCTTGCTGGGAACCTGGCCCTCTGTCTTTCTCACAACTACGTTGGATTCCACTTACGAGCAACCCCTCAGCTGCCAGCAAAAAGTTGCCATTATCTGGCAGTTGCTAGTAAGTGGAAGGCAGGTTTGTGAGGCGGCAACCAGGGAACAAAGCCTTACCTGGCTACAGTCCTGCAAACCAGACTGCAGGCAAAGTAGCAGCCGGGAAGGTGCGGGCTGTAGCCCGGATGCTGGGGTTTTCTATAGGGAGCAGGGGTCCTGGAGGCCCACAGAGCTGCACTGTACGCTCCCTGTGCTCTCTGGCATCAGAGCTCATTATGTCCCTGTACTTCCTTCTCCAAGCATAGCCACCTGGCAGGGGCAGCCCAGGGAACGCAACGAGTACCATATAGCTCTGGCATCCAGGCTGCAGAGCCCCCTCCCACCCCCCTCTCACTGCCCACTAATGCCCTGCCCACAGCCCCTTACATTTTGTGCAGTCCCCTGCACCTCCAGAAGAAAGCACTGGGACAGGCCAAGCACCGGCCACGGGCAGGTTTGCAGGGCCAGGGCCGCAATCAGAAAAGACACGTCTCCGCGCTTCCTTCCCAGGCTGCAGCTCAACAAACTTGCCTGCAGCTGGGGCGTCTCTTCCAGAAAAATGTTAATAAGCAGTGTGCTGTTGCCAATATCCAAGTCTCATTAACATTAAAGACAAAGGTGTTCCCAGCAAAATATTACTTTTGACTGGAATTTGTTAATATTCTGGTTGCTATTAAGCAAAAGGTACGGTAGGTAAAAGGGCAATAATGTTAAGGTTTACAAATAACAAGGAAAACAAAAACTAAAAATACTGCATGCTTGAAATAGCATGGTGGAAGGAACCTCTGCTTCTGGGATTGTCTGACTTCTGAGCGTTTGATTTCTCAATCTTAACTTTGCACTAATAAAAAATTTTGCATTTCTCTGTTTTTATTTCATTTTTTTAGATGTCCTGCATATCTTACTTGTGCCAGAGGAGTGGCACACTTTTAAAAAAATTATTTAGAAAAACCGCAAATCTGTGCATATGCATGTGCAAAATTTCTAGCTTTAAACATCCATAACTTCAAAGCGAACGATCCCATTTACTTTCATTTTTCATTTTTAAAATCTTGGTATAGGGCTACAAAACAAGCCAAGAGTGGAGTGTCTACTTTCAGTCATTTTTGGATTATGAGAGTGCCTAATCATGTGTTCATAATAAATACTTACTGCAGAAAAATTTCAGACAGAATACATAGGAAAAGTATTTTTTCCACACCCACATTCACCAAAAACTGCTGATCCAGTTTCTCTCAGGTTTTTCCATACATATTCATCTTTGGGCTGAGACCAAACACAGAAAATATCAACCCAAAAGAAAAGGTTTTGAAAAACTAAGAGCAAGTGAATAAAGGGTTTATAACAGAAGCTGAAACTCAACCTAACAGCCACCACTGTGGTAAACCACTACAAAGAAAATGCAAAGAGTCTGATACGTGAGCTGCACCAGGAACACTTCCTCTATCTGGGAATTAAAGACAGTCCCCAAACCCTATAGAATCCTTGCAAAATGACACTTGTCATTTACTTGCGTAACAGCAAAGTGTGACCAACCAAAAGTCATTCTTAGCCACAGTGTACATGATGCTTTTGAAGCAGGGGCACTCACCAAGAGTCTACATAATAAATACAAATAGCAATGAATGTTTTACAAAAATAAACGCATGCCGCTAGAGTATTTGCATGTATGTCTCTCTGAACTTATAGGTGACTAGCGGTTTTTTTATAAGCTCCCCAGCA
This sequence comes from Mesoclemmys tuberculata, assembly GCA_007922155.1. NCBI lineage: Eukaryota > Metazoa > Chordata > Testudines > Chelidae > Mesoclemmys > Mesoclemmys tuberculata. The sequence goes on from ML675649.1 coordinate 12,663,335, forward strand.
ATACAAACCCAGAGGCAGATCCTCTGCCGGTATAAACTGTCATCCCTCCATCAGGACAATCCTTACAGCTACAGAGCGAATGGGACCATGAAGAATGTTGTACAGTACTGTGGGCTGCATTTGGACTTAAGTTGCCTATTGTGCACCCCTGGTTTACAATGAATTGCACACAATTTTGAGCTCTGACTTTCATTATATTTTCAGGAATTATCTACGTTTTCAGACTGTGAAATCTGCACTATAGAATCTGAGCATCTCAGTGGCAAGAGATGTTTAAATGACTAAACAGGGTTTCATTCTCATCTCCATATTGGTGCATAATCCCTTTTAGGAACTGAAAGGAATTGTGAGTCTGCTCCTACTCTTACTGAAGTCAAAGGCAAATGGTCAAGCCATGGGAGTTGCATGTGTGTTTGGAAAAAAATAGAGGCTTCTTTGTACCCTTGGTGCACAAATGAGTGTTCATCTTTTGAGGAGGAGGAAAGTGGAGAGACATGCATCTAAGTACTTATATTGCCCCATTGCTGTAGCATGTGACTGACTCCCAAAAACATACATTAACCCTGATAGGTTGATAAGTGTTATTACTATTAATTTACAGATAGAGAACTGAGGCACTTAATGTCTTTCTCAAGGTTATACAAATACTCACTGGTAGACCCAGGAACTGAATGCCGATCATTTATAAATATTTTTATTAACGTTTATCCATGTTAGGCCTGTGGTAAATACAAATAGACTTATCGCCTAAGGTGGCAGGTCATCGCTTAGCAGCATGTATGTATGCATGCAGTACGTACTCCATTTTTGCATCACAGCTTTACCTTTTTTTTTTCAGAAATATTTTTTTAGGTTATCATTATGGAGATATCCTAGTGTTTAGTGGCTTTACATTTCTATAGAATTTCACTGCTAAACACTTTCTACCATCTAAAGTACAGCATGTCAGATAAAAGGCATTTTCCATAGCAACATGCTTTACTAGACCAAGAACTCCTTCCCTTAATCATGTCAATTATTTTCCACTGCTGTTCTTGGAGCCCCCTAAAAGATAAAGTCTGCAAATATTTCGATAGCTTTCAAAACTCATTCGCAGATAAAATCCTGTATATCAGGCAGAAGTAGAGCAATATATACGTTTTTTCTGATCCCAGAGGCATCTGTTTTCTCTTCAGAACTAGCTCATTCATAGTGTAGTTCCTCAGCAATGGTTCCCAGAGCAATAGTTACTAGTAGCAGCAAGTCTACAATATTCAACAGAGGTCCCTATCACAATTCTTCACCTATTCTAGACACTCGTGATCACATATGTACTGCAATTCAAATGCCTCTTTCTTCCTCCAGTATAACTGTCTCTAGAGCGAATCTCTCTGTGTGAGGGCAATTTCTGGGGCAGGGATCACGTGGATTTGTTCTTACTAATTATAATAGAGAGCTAAGTTATTCCAAGCAAATCTCTGCACTGGAAGTATGTTCTTAAGTATGCGCCAACTGTTATTATTCCAAAAACACATTAAGCAAGGAAGCACCATAGAAAGCCAATTAGCTAATTTAGGCACCAGCACAATGTGAGATCACTACCCTTATTTCCTTCTAGCATGATGCTCTGTAATTCAGAGATGTCTCTGCATTAACATATATTTACAGAAAAGACAGATTTAACATTGTTAGTGTTTAAATGCAGTTCATGGTTCCCAAGTATGAATTCCTATGGGACCACATAGCCAAAGATATTTTGTTATTTTGTTATTGCTTCATACTATATAATTTAGACGCAGTGTCTCAAACTTCAAATTGAAAGCCCTATCATATTAAAAAAAAAGTTTGAAATCATGAGTTTAATTATTTTTCAGGGGGTTTAGATTATTTTTTTTAAGTGCCTGAGAGATGTATCACATCGACACTGAAGAAATGGGATGAGGAGTTAGGGGAAAAAAGACAGAACCGACACACGAAGAGCCTGGAGGGACAGAGGTAGAAGCGAACAGGCTCGAGGGGAACACAGGCAGAAGGATTGGTGACCACCAGAACACACTGCCCTACAGGACATAGAATGGAGCTTAAGATTCTTGAGTCTCACGATTCATTTGCTGTCAGCAAATGTCTGTGAAACTCACTAGCAAAATTTGCCTTTTCTCCATGTACCAGTCAGTCCACAGCAGCAGTAGGCTGTTATCCTGTATACCAGTTACTCCATGAGCTCAAGTGGCAGAGGTCTGTGTGGTGGTTGTAAAGGTTCCAATCCATGACCCATACAGTGAGGTCAGAATGATTCCACGTGACAGAATTTTTGAGGGTGTTGGGGGGAGAGGGGAAGAGGGGGTCAGTTTGCTTTTTTTTTTTAAACTGAGAAAACTATGTTGAAAGAACATGAATGTTGCAAAGTTAAGCACTCAACATTTAGGAAATGCCATGGTTAAGGCTGCTCGTGTAACCTCAATTCATCCCACTGTGTGTATGCACTAAGATACAGTTTTTAATTACAATGATTTCCGTGTAAAATGTTGATAGCATGACATGCCAATCAACTCAAATTCACCTTTTTTCCACATACGAGGCATGATATAATAGAGTCATAGATGATTAAGGTTGGAAGGACCTCAGGAAGTCATCTAATCCAACCCCCTGCTCAAAACAGGACCAACCCCAACTAAATCATCCCAACCAGGGCTTTGTCAAGCTGCAACATAAAAACCTGTAAGGATGGAGATTCCGCCACTCCCTAGGGAACCCATTTCAGTGCTTCACCACCGTCGTAGTGAAAAGGTTTTTCCTAATATCCAACCTAGACCTCCCCCATTGCAACTTGAGACCATTGCTCCTAGTTCTGTCATCTGCCACCACTGAGAAGAGCCTAGCTCCATCCTCCCTGGAACCCCCTTTCAGGTAGTTGAAGGTTACTATCAAAGCCGCCCTGCAGACTAAACAAGGCTAGTCCTCTCAGTCTCTCCTTATAAGTCATGTGCTCCAGCAGCATGATCTCAAGCATGATATCAAGCTTCCATGTTAGCTGAGGGCCTTATCCTTACAGGAGAACATCCAATCTTCATTCCCCGTAGGCTTCAATGGGATTTGTTGGTGCTCAGCTTTTCTTGTGACCAGACCATATGTTCCTAACCTATCTCCAGGGCACTCTGAAGAACCATGATAGTTTATGGTACATGCTAAATTTGTAATATTGTAAACAAAGAGCTGATGTTGAGTTTATCCTCATCAAAAATATACAGAGTGGCCTAAATCCTGCTCACCCATACAGGAATATTCCTACTGAGCTCAATTCTCCTCTCCCACTCGTGTACAACTGGTGTAACTCTGTTGACTTCATTGGGGTTATTCCTGATTTATAACACCGTGAGAGGAGAATCAAGTCTTGGTGTCATACCAGTGTACAATTGGTGTAAGGAGAAGGAAAGTCAAAGCCCATAGACACCAGTGTATCTATTCAGGGGAGTAAAAAGGAAAAATAGACTCAGTCTAGTGTTTTTTACTTGAACGAACCACTCTGGGTTCCACCAGTCTTCCTGTTCTAACTATGGCAAAACTCCCATTCCCTTCAACTACCTTTAGATTACTTAAGCCATGTTTCTTTCTTTTTTTAAAGTGCTTTGAACTATTCGATTCCGGATCTCTGTTGAATTCAACAGCTCCCAATAGCTGTTTCTTTATTTAAATCAGCATTTTCCTACATATGTTTGTGTCAGTACTAATAAACCTATTGCAATTGGCAACATGCAAATCTGACCTTAGACTTTGCCTCTCCAAACTGCGAAAACAGTCATGCCGTATTGAGCAAATGACTTCTTGGTAGAGGCCCTTCCATTTTACTCTGATCAAGAAACAGCTTCTCCACAGGTGAATGATTTTAGGTTCCATTTTTGGCAAACAGAGTAGGTGCTTGATCTATTTTTTTATCTGTCTGCCAAAGTACAACTTATCTAACAAGTTTTAAAGCAAGCAATATTTCCATCATCGCCACCCACCCATATTATGCAACACCACTGTCAGACAGTGCAAGAAGTGCTTCCAAAAAGACAATAAAAATCTAGGATACATTTGATGATTTTAAATAAACTGGTACCAACTGTAATAGAACCTGGTACATTTGGGGAGATCTAAAATCACTAATTTCACTGAGTCAATCTGAAAGAACGTTGCAGCTTCAGCAAGATACAAAACTTACCCTGGAAGCCCTATATTCAAACACCATCTGCTCACTCACAAAAGATATAATGTTTGAAACAACAATATTATTTTCGCTTCCCCTCTCTACAACACAGTCACACTCCTGGTGGAACGGAATGATTCTATTTATATGGAGAGCCTGAAAAATAAAGCATTGGAAAAACACAAACATATGGCCAAATAACTTTGCACTGCACTTAGCACATTCACCTGTAGAATAAGAGCTATGACAGACACACATAGTCATGTCCACCTGCAAATTGCCAATATGCAAGTTGTTCTCCTCAAATGAAAGTGTGGTTCCTCACTAATTACATTATGTAGCTGCCTACTTTGAGAAACCTCTAAGTAACCCTTTACTAAGCACTAACTCTAATCAACAGGGGTTTAGATTTTGACTTTGGTAGCTGAAGTCATGTATAATTGTCATGTTGGCCCTTAAAACCAGTAGCCACAACACTGCTCAGAAGATACCAAGAATTTCATTTACTTTACTTCATAAAAAACTTAACACATTTTTATTTTTTAACCAAACATTGAAAAAAAAAAAAGGAAACATTTCAAGTAGGCTTTGAAATAATGTTGAATATAGATGTACATATAAAACAGCAGTCAAGTTAAAACAAATGCTTCATTTAACTGTTTTAAACAATTAACAAACTGCCTGGTTGTAAACCCAATTTAAGCTAAGAAACAGCAAACTTGTTTTTAAAAACAATAATAATAATAGTTTTTATTATTATTATTAAGGCGGTGAGGGAGAAATATATAAGCACATAGCTGTAAGTAGCAATACTGTCATTCTCATCGTTATATTGCAAGTACAGAGGAAAAGTTTCATCATACTGGCAAGCATCTCTATCCTGGAACACAGGTGAAGGGATGACCTTGATCCTGTAAAGGCTATCTTTTTCACTGACAGTAATTTGTATGCCTGCCATCCATGGTCTCCAAGCCATGTTTTCCATTTTGCAGAGATGGCTTAGAGTCCTACCACTTTGGTTTGCTTATTGTGTATTCCTCTTCATCATGTAGTATCAAGGACTCCTCTCCATCCACCCTACCCAGCTTTTACTTTCTAAGCAATGTTCTTTTAAATACCCCATGTTTGTCTTGAATGTTTCATGACACTGCTAATGCTTAATCATTCAAAAGCCTCTCCAAGCAAAGGGGCATCATGATGTTGTTCAGTCTTGCAAAATTTCTCTTTCTAGCCTAGATTCTTCCATTCACTTCAACTTGGCTGGAATAGTACGTACCAGATGGCTCTTGTTAAATACACTTCAAAAAGCTTTTTGCATCTACCATGATATTTTTCCACCTGCATGTTGAATATTATTTTGGACTCCTGCATAAAGTTCCTTTGTAAATCAGTCCTGTGCTAATTGCTTCAAGGTCTTTAGGGATGTGCACAAAAAATGTCAGTTTCACTTACCACTCTGGCCAGGTCCTTTTCATTATCTGGAAGTCATCTGTCTATTTGAGGATGGTTTCTGAGATCTTCTCCAGAAAGTTCATGAAGAGTTTACATGAACTAAGTCACATCTTATCTAACTTCACACTTCAATTTGATTTCTGCTCTCTTGTCAAGTTCAAATGTCAATAAGAGATTTTATGACTCTTAGTTTTTGTTCTTCTATTGCTTCCTACACTGCTTCTATTTCCACCAAGTCAAAGACCTTTCTCATAATCTGCCAAAGACAGGTAAAGCAGAGAGAGCCAAAAATTGCAGAACATGCTGCACAGCAGAAAATGCTGGTTCTTTACTGAAGGAAGTAATGTACTGTAATGCAGATTTTCTACAAATCTCTGCAAGATCTTGCAGGTTCTGTAAATCCCTCCTGTCAAACATGATAATAACACCATGTTTTTCCAATTGTCTCTGCTGCAAAATAATTTGCTGTATTCAGCAGTCTTCCAAAGAAGTCGATCCATTTTGCTGTATAGAGTGCTCCAAGGTAGAGAGATTGAATTCCACCTCCTGTCCATAGCTGACTGAAGTTGAGAATCTTGTAGAACATTGACAGTAGACTTATGAACCTAGTTCTTGTGGTCCTATTGCAGTGACTCAGTCTGGTGGCATCTCTTCATAGTTCAAGAAATCAGGAAGTCTTGTTCGCAACATTGTAAATTCCGGTCCTTCAACACTTGGCATACAATTTATAAAGCAAAACCGTAATTTCTTGGTGCTTAACCAATTTTTAAACTCTTAGCAGCCTTTTCAGTTCCATCTGTTCTAATTTCAGCAGTATCCTGGCATGATGAAGAATCATCTTCTAGGAAGCTTAATTCTCTAAGGTATTCTTTGTATATCCAGAAGGGACATTGTGATCATCTAGTCTCAACTGCATAACACAGGCCATAGGACTTCTCTGAAGTAATTCCTGTTTGAACTAGAACATATCTTTTAGAAAGACCTGCAGCCTTAATTTAAAAATTCCAGTGATGGAGAATCTACTACAACCCTAGATAAATTGTTCCAATGATTGATTACTCTCACTATTAAACATTTACATCTTATGGCAAGTTTGACTTTGTCTAGCTTCATATTCCAGCCTTAGTCTTGATATACCTTTGTCTTCTAGACCAAAGAGCCCTCTATTGTCAAACTCCTGTTCCCCACAGTTATTTATAGACTGCGATCAAGTTACACCATAACCTATTCCTCGATAAACTAAACAGATTGAGCTCCCTGAGTCTTTTACTATAAGGCACATTTTTCAATGCTTTACTCATGCTCATGGTTCTTCTCTGCACTCTCTGCAATTTTTTAACATCCTTCTTGAGATGTGGAGACCAGAATGGGACACATTATTCCTACAGCGGTCACAGCAGTGCACAATGCAGAGTCAATATAACCTCTCTACTCCTACTCAATATTTTACAGCTCAGTTTCTGTTCAAATCCCTCCTTGAACATTACCTGTAAGAAGAGAATAATTAGCTAATAATAAGAAAAAAGCTTCTTAGTTACTGATCTTTGCATGGGTTCTCAGAGATCTCTTCTTCTTCCTGCCTTTCTTTTAGATTGCAAACTCCACAGGGCAGGGTCCATCTTAATTATGTGCCTTAAACTGAACTAAGCATGTTGTTGGTGCTAAAAGAAATGATATTAATGTTCCTATCATGAAAAATTTCTCAGCGTCTTTATTTACACTGGTATTTTTCCTATTTGTCCATACCTAATTTTGGATTTATCCTAACTACTCTGTGCACAGTTTTCTGCAAAACATCTCTATCTTTAGTCACAGATTTGATACTGAGTTTGTGTAACGAAGAACACAAAACACAAAGATATGACATGCATTTGCTATATTGCATCCCGGTTTCCCAGCAAGATTTATGGATCCACTCTATTCCAGTTTCTTGTACAGACTTAAAATCACTCTTGAGATATGCTGTGCACTTGCAAACCAATCCAGCAAAGCACTTAGCACATGCTTAACTTTAAGCATGTGATTAACCTCATTGGACTCACACACATACTGTAAGTTACGCACGTGTTTATGACCTTCCCTGGAAGGAGTTCAGGGTGCTCAGCACCTTGCAGGATTGAGCCTGTACTTTATTTTAACACAGGCATACTCTAACAGTTTAAAATAAATACATATTAGTTTGGTATCCAGTTTTTTTTCTTCATGTTATAGATGCCTTCTTTCATATGAGTTTAAAAGGAACTCAAGAAATTTGGAAGGACACCATCCCTATTGTTTTGGTTGTTTTTCCTTTTACATTGTAAATCAAAGCATGTATTCCATTTATTCTGATTTACATCACTGTCTATCATTTTCTCCAAAGGCGCGTTGCCATTGTGAGGGTCTCGGGCATTGATGCACCTCGGTCTCTCCTGTTCTCTGCTGGTGGCACATAACAGTCTAGTTTTCTGGGGGCTGTAATGCTTCGGTTTAATTTCAGTCCTTTGGTTTAGTATGCAGGTGGTGGTGGTGGCAGCCTGGGTTATGCAGGAGGCCAAACCAGATGATCTGGTGTTCCCTTTTGGCCTTAAACTCTGACTAATTATTAAGCCCATATGCGGTCCAACACAGCTGTTTACAAATGACCCAGAAAATTGTTGCAGTAGTACATTGCTCAATAAAGGTAAATTATGCCTAAAAAAATCAATACTGAATACACAGAACAGTCAGGATTTAAAAGGAAGGAAAACTCAATTTTGTATACCACTGGGACAGAACGAGGCTGAGACCCCTACTTGTAATGCTGCAAAATCCTTGACTTCACTGGGGCCAGGAGTTCACTCCTTGACTTGCTGGGAGTTTTGATATATAAGAGATATAGTGTGCTTGTATATTAATTTACTTCAGGCCCAGCTGCACCACCTGCCTTAATGCCTAGCCACAAAGCAGCAGAACAAATATTGTATTTTCAGCCTTCATTTGGTCATTTGCTGCCTTTGCAGTACTTAAGCACCCCAATCTTAATGTTCCCATAATGTGGTTTCATCAAATGAAATTTCAGACTTTTTCAATCAAGCGTACAAGCTAAAAAAAAAAAAATTCCATAAGGTGGAAGTATTTGGCTCGACACCACCACCCCCTCCTAGCCTACATCGTCTGTGCACTTTGCTAGGTGCACAGGAGAGAGACTCTCAAGTTCAGCCCTTAGAAAGTTGTGCATTTGTTAAGGTAAGCCCTTCCCGCTTTACAGCACAGCTAAATTAGCCAAGCATGCATGTGCAGTGCAACCTTCTCCAGTTGCACATTTTGCAAGCCAGTGAAACCACCATCACATATCATGCACTTCCATGCACAGAGTTTAATTCTTTAACGAGTCATAACTCTGTCAAATCAAAAAGCATTTTTCAAAAGAAAACTGAAAGGCACTAATGAGAGCAACTTCCATGTTAAATTTCAACTCTCAATTCCTAACCCTTTAGGCAATAGACTTATGACAAAAAGAAAGTCACTAGGACAATTTTTAAACAACGAGAACATTTACCCCCACTCTCCCCTTACGGCTTGTTTGAACACGTTTTTTTTTTTTATACTACAGCAGCTATATCAGTGCAGCTGCAGTGGTGCAAATCCCTAGTGCATTCCTCTCCACTAGTGTCAAAAATAATGTTGTACTTCCACAGTCTACCCCAGTGCAAGAGAACACCAAACAAAAATCTTCGCATAGGCAAGTGTAACACCAAGTGAGCCTGGTCATCAGCAGACAAGATGAAACCGGGGACCTTTGAAGCTTAGTGTGAGAGTCTCTACTGCATGAGCTAAGAGCCATGTGGTCCTTAGCTTAGGCTGTAGCAGATTCATCAATCTCTAGCGGGGCTAGGTGCCTCTAGCAGGGGACAGAACACCACAACAAGCAGGGATGGGCTACACAAGCACTCAGTCATTCAGGGTAGGTTGGGAGGGGTGCGAAAAAAAGAATCCCAAAATTCTACTGAAAAAAGACTAAAGATTCAGAAAAGTATAAACAGGAAGTTTCAAAAAGAAGAGTTCTGCAAATATTTGCTATGGAGGGCAAGGATATTCCCACTGTAATAATATGATAGTGCTTTATTAGATCTTAGAAAAAGGGAATACTACGCATGTGGACCCTTTCCTAAACAGGTCTTTTTGTGTGCCTGAAGTGTAATCAGAAAATTGCCCAAGATCTCATTTTCTGCTTCCTACACTGATTCTATTCTCTCTCTGCTGCGATATTTGATTTCGATACTTCATTGCACAAAAACCTAATAATCAACAAAGACAGCTGCAAAAATTGGTAGCCAATATAGCAGCCTTGTAAAACACCTGTAGCGTGAGCATCATGGAACCGCTGTTTGTGAAGTTTATAGAAATACCAACAATTTATCTCCTCACACCAATATAAGAAAGAGTCCTCAGCAGAAATTCATGATAAAGATCATTGTACTCTATACATAAAATTACCAAAAATATGTGTGCGAGATATAAATGTGACGAACATGGAATTGGTACTATATATATAAGGCCACGTAAAAGATGAGATATGTCATATAATAAAAATGAGTATGACCCAGCACAGTTCTAGTTTTGTATGCTGTGCACCACCACACAAGGAATGAGGCAATAACAGGGAGCTATTGTTTCTATAGGTATCAAAAACCACCAAGTGCAAAGCACACATCAAAGCAAGAATGACACCAAGGTACCTCTTTATGGCAAGGAAGAGGACAATCTTCTCCACTGCAAAATAAGTAATAGTGCTTTCATCATCCAGAGTAGTGCCCAGAAACCTAGATTTCACAGTTATTTAATACTCATTCCTCCCCTATAAGTGTAATGATCCTCATTTTACAGATGAGGAAACTGGCATACAAAGGTGAAGTGATTTGCTCAAAGTTATACAGCAAGTTAGTGGGAATGGAATGTAAAAAGTTCCTCACTCCATGTCCTGTGGTTAGTCCATGAAACCAGTCCGACCCTTCTCTCACATTATATTGCATATACCTACATTATTTGCACATAGACATAGGTGATCTAATCTTTCTATATATATATACACACACAGAAATTTACATACAACACAACTGTACTTAAAATACTTACAAATTTAAGTAATTTATTCTTCACCAATGATATAAACTATCTATTGTTCCTATACTAACATTAAATATGCACACTGTATCGATAATAGACATGCGATGGCCACCTTCTTGCTCAGCACACTGGGGATTAAACCAGGGACCTCCAAACCACAAAAGCATGAATGGCCAAAGGTTCCTTAGTTGATGTTGCAAGATTCAGATCTTCTACATATCAGGCACAAATAGGACCTGTAACACATTCACAAGCAACGCTGGGTAGTTTGTTTGGGTTTTTTGACAAATAGTTTATTCACCAGAAAATGCAGTTTTGGGCCGATTAGAACTATTTGTGAATTTATGTCCAACCTGGCAAATTATTTCTTTAAAAAGGTCAAAATATTTTGTTTTGACATTTTCAAAACATAACGTTTTGACTTCCAGTTCCAGAACAACATTTTGTTTAGAAGTTTAGCCAGCTTTATTTTTCAAAAAGAAGTAAATACACCTGAAAACAAACCAAAGAAATAATTTGAGTCGAACAAACATTTAGTTCACCCTGAAATGATTTTTGTTGTTGTGTTGTTTTCGTGAGGCACATTTCTATTTTGTGGCGACCCGAACAAAATATTTTTCAGTTCAGCCACCAAACTGAAAAAAATGAAGTATTCACTCAGCTCTGCTCACCAATGAGTTACACACAGACTTTCAACATATCATCAGCTAACTCTCCTTGAAAAGAATTTTCTTTTTCTGAAGAAAATTCAGGCTTAAACCATGCTCCCTCCCTCTGGCCCACCCACGCGAAGGTCGTAAGGGAAGACCAAACTGCAGCTGCAGAAAATACCCCAATGTAAGTGAAAGAACTTGGAAGGACAGCTGAATGTTCTAGTGAAGCTGGAAATCTTGAGATACGGAGATAGTGGATTCTGTGACTCTAGTGAACCTACCGTAAGTGCAACTACATGAACCACGAGTATCTTTTTATTGATACATACAACTGGCAGCTTTAACTATACATAAAAAAAAATCCAAAAACATTATAGATAAAGCTATGGGCCAAATTCTGTGCTACTTATTTGAACAAAAGTCTCACTGGCATCAACATTGTTTTGCTTGAGTAAGAACTGAAGCATTTGATCTATTAACATTGGATTGGTTAACAGGATTTTCTACATTCAGCAATGTGAATAGGTCTTCTGGTCTCTTTTAAAAGAAGCAAGTGCTTTTTATTCTTGTAGGAAATCTCTGAAGGTAAGGAACCTAAAATGTACAGGTTAACATGCAGGACCTTCAAGGAAAACTTTGTAATGCTTTATAATGGCATTAATTTAATTAAATGCTGTTTTTTCTGCATAATATTGCACTGCTTAATAAAATTAGTACACACCAAACAACCTGAATGCAACTCTAAATCATTTTGGTTTCTATTATTTTTTAACAGTAATACATACAGTTCTTTTCTATTTGAGGCTTTTCTCTACAATTAAATGTTTTGATGGCAAGATGAGCAAAACTGAGTGTAAGTAGGCTCTTTTCTTCTCCTAATTTTGTTGATACTGGAATAAATACTGGATTATGGATGTTCTTGGCCTTTTACGAAGGCTCACTAGATTAAAAATCTAAAAATATATAGTGTTCCTTGATACACAGTAGTTTAGCATTGTTACAGTACATACTTTTAGATAGAGATTACTAAAATATTGCTTGTATGTGATATCAATCAATAAAAAACTGCACTGAGTGATTTGAAAATAAGACTATATGAAATTGGTTGCTGTTCTTTTTTTTAAAAACAAGACTTTCAGAACAAGATTTGAATTCTCTCAGTTTTCTTTCCTTACTAAAGATTTTCTCTGTTTAGGTGACTCAATTATAGCACTGTCAGTACAGTTGAAGTCGGCCAAGTCCTCACCAATGTACTCATTTGCTGTATTTGCAAATCACATAGCCTTTACATCGTCATTCTTAACTATGGTCCTAATTCTGCAACCTAATTTACAAAGGTGGACTGTATTTGTATGTATAATGGGGCATTACCTGGGTGCAGGGATCCAACCAGAATAGATCACATTGCAGGATCAGGACCTATATTGAAATCAATGGAGCTACTTATATGGTTATTTGAGTGAATGAAGACTGAAGGGACTGGGGCCTTGGATGGGGGGAAAAAAAGTGTGGATACATTTGTGTCTTAAAATATCTTTGGATGCTTTCTGGAAAAAGGGTTTTATAAATGATTATCAATGGAAAAAAAATCACACAGCACTAATGTTCTTCTTTACACTTCTGAACTGTTTTTTAAAAAAATCTTCAAAGCTTTATAAGAGACCAGAGCACAATTCAGTTCCTCTATAGCAAAAACCAACCAACCAAACAAAAAACTTAAGTGTAACAGAGGCTGCATTTTCCATTTCTCATCAAATTTCCAAGTTAATAAGATGTTCATCCCTAAGTGAACAGAGAACAAATAATAAAATAACCTACAGGCTGAGTAACTCAAGGCAACAGGTTAAAACTTCGAATCAGTGCCTGTGAAAATGTAACGAATCATATTAACGTAAGGGATATTTGCAATGCAAATTGTGTGTAACATTGCAAAAGTTTAATGAATTCAAGAGAGCACCCTAGACGAAGCTGCAAGAGAGAAATCGTGCCAAGTGAAAAATGCTATGTTTCTGTGTAACGTGAGTCACCTTTTATTTGCATTATGCAGCTAACAGTGCCAGAACAATTAATTTCCAGTTTTGTCTGACACCTCACGTGCCCTGCCACAAGGAGAACCGATTTCTCAAAGTTTGCTGACTTCTTGTAACTGGCGAGCCAAGTGAGCAGCAAACCTGATTTTGAGACACAGAATGTAAGTCTTTAAAGTATTTCTGCCTTTTGATAACAGAAATTCTGTTGGAACAAACAGAGCCCACAACCCTCATGACGTCTTCTCCAGCCTCAAAAGAACCTCTAATTACTTCCTGATTATCAAAAACCAGTGCCTCTGCTTTCACAAACCTTTGTCCCCTTGTCACTTCCAACACTTCTTTGAATATATATTTATGCCTGCCTCATGCTAAGGCCGGGATGTGCGGCCTTTAAAAAAAAAAGATTAAAAAGACTAAACTAATATCCAGCTTGATGCCAAATACTGCCTTCTTTCCTCAGGCACAACTCCCAGCCAAGCCAGGGGGAGCGAGGCCAGAGGGAGGAGGGCAGGACTGATCCCTTTCCCTCATGCTTCCCTTCGGGTCAAAGGAGATCTCCTGGGAACCCTGCGGGGGGCTCTCCCTCCACCTCATTCCCGGGCGGATTTCCTCCCGCTCCCCCTCTTCGGAAGGCGGCTGCGCGTGGGGACAAGGCGCCGGGAACGCTCGGGTCCGTTTCTCCCGCACAAACCCAGCGGAGGCAGGCGGCTCTCCCGGGGCTGCACAGCGGAGCACGGAGCCTTGGCAGGACCCCCCCCAGCGGAGCGCGGAGCTCGGAGCTCACCCCCCCCCCCATCCCCGGGGCCAGCCCCCGCGAGGAAACGGCTCCAGCTGGGAGGCTGCAGGCGGGCGCAGCTGGAGCGGCGGCGGGCACAGCTGGAGCAGCGGCGGGCGCAGCTGGAGCGCCGCCGCCCAGGCGCTTCCAGCCGCGGGGGCGCCTCGGAGGGGGCCAACTTGCCCCCGCCCTGGGCCGGGGAGGGGGCCTCTCCGAGCGCCCCAGCCATTACCTTGGAGCGGAGCGAGCCCCGGGCTCGGCGCGGCAGCGACCCGGGGGCGGGCTGGGCTGGCGGGGAGGGAGCGGTGGGGGTTTCCAGCACGCAGCCGTAAAGCGGAGAGAGGGAACCCGTCCCTTTCCCTCCCCGCTGTGTGCGCCTTACGAGGGGATCGGCCCGCTGGGCAGCCGGGCCGGGAGAGGTGGCCGCGCGGGGAGCTCTGCACAAAGGGGCTGGCGAGCCGCAGAAGAGAGAAGAAAAACCAGAGCCTAGGACCAGCAGCCGTGTCCTCCCCGCAGTCATTGCCCTACATTTAAACAGGCCCTTTCCTCAACATGAAGTCCTAGCGGGGTTCTGTCTCCCTACCGCCATCCTCCGGGGATTTGCTCCTCGCCAGACCGCAGGGATGTAGGAAGGTGGCATGCCCACCGACCGGGAGGCAGCATAGGGTAGATTAAGGGCATGGCTACACCGCAGAATTATGTTGGCCTAATGCATGTTGGCATACAGCCATAGCAATAATTAAATGGCTTTTACGGGTCCAGGCTGCGCGCCTTCTGGCCGCAGCCCGCATCCTCCCCAGGAGCGCTTGCACTGATGCTACTGTCCATGTGGGGCACGGTGAGGTGGCTTCCGAAAGCCAGCAACAGTTGATGTAAGCAGTGCGGGTCTACACCAACGCCTTGTTGACCTAACCACGCCATTGACTCTACACCTCTCGAGGAGGCGGAGTTACTAAATTGGCATAGCGGGCCAGTTAGGTCAGCAGGAGCGAAATTTTACCATAGACCCTTAAATAGGTTGACATAAACTGCCTCGCAGCCACCTAATTCCGTAGCATACACCGGGCCTAACTAACTTGCCCAGCACCACGCAGAAAGTCTGTGGCTGAGCCAAGAATTGAACCAGGTAACCGGTGTTCCAGTTTAGTGCCCTAGCCACTAAGTAATCTTTTCTTCCAACTCAGTGTGGCTTATTTTGTCCAGAATCTGGCATCAGCTCTACTGTCCGAAGCCCTCTTTTCTCAGTATAAGAGGTGTCCACACTTGGAGGATTTTCTAGTATAGTTAGAGTGGCGAACCTGTTGTAGTGTAGGCTTAAGGGAAGGAGAATAAGTTATACCCATGTAAGGCACCTTTATAGGGATATAACTATGTCCACACTAGGAATTATACTAGTATAATTATTTTGTTTTAAAAACCTCAAACCACTGAAATAATTACATCAGTACAAAAACTATGTAGACCAGGCCTACATTTAAAATCATGAGTCAGGAGACCTAAATAATCTGTTTGGGGTCCTGTTTCTTAAGAGTCCTGTTTCTGAGTGTAAAAGCTGGGGCTTTAAGAAAAACAATAAATACTATGAGATTTGTGATCAGATTGCAAGAGTTGGCAACACTGTTTGACCACAGTCTGCAGCAGAAATTGTGACCATTTGTCTATGTATAGGTAATATATAATATTAATAATATAATATACTTTGAATGTGGTTGTTCAATCAAAAGCGTATTTGCCCATATTTTGGGGTTGTGTTCTCATTTTCTCAAGCACATTACAATGAAATAATACTGCTGCTGCAATTGTTCCTCTGCATTCAGTTTCCTCTTTTTGGACACTTGTGCCAGGTTTTCCCATTTTTATGCTCTAGTTTTCAGTGTGTCTGACTCTCACTTGGGCTTCTATATTTAGTTTTACCCATACTTTACTATCAACTAAAATGTCACTGCCACTACCAGTTTGAGGCTGAGAGTCATAACTGAAACTCTATAATAATTTATTTCAAATGTAAGTAAAAATTCTAATACCTAAATAATATTATGGACAGCATCCATCTGGTTTGAAATCTACTTCTTCCTGCAGACCAGTCCTAGTTTAGTCGGCTGTTGTAGTTGAGCACTCACTTTGGCTGTGTCTACAGATAGGTTTTATTCCAGGTTCCGCTTCAAGGCAAGGGAGAATAATCTACTAAGTCTGGAAAACATCTGCACTTGGCCCATTCACTTATATCTGCATCAACTGCTGCTAGTGTGCAGACACCTCAGTCCTATTGCTCTCCTTCATACCTCCTTCCATCCCCTGTCCTCTGACTGATGGCTCTGTCCTATTACTGTGCTCAGCCCCTATCCTATCCCCATCCTACTGAAACAGCTCAATTCTCTTTGTCCCATTCCCTGTCAGAGCTCCAGTCACATCCCATCTGTCTTGACAGCTCCACGTTGCTATGCTTTTTTCCAGATTGAAACCTTGTCTCTCGCCAATAGAAGTTGGTCCAATAAAAGATATTACCTCACCCACCTTGTCTCTCTAATATCCTGGGACCAACATGGCTACAACTGCAGAGCATATATTTTTCCACTCAGTCAGTCCACTCTGAGCCTCCTTGCCCTGCAAATAAGTGGCACTTTTGTTTCTACTTTAGTATTTAAGGAGCCCGACAGATAACTGAGAACATACAGGGCTATGTGCATATACAAAAAATAACCTTTTGAGGTGTGTATGTAGAGTAAGTAATTTAGGGAACCACTAAGGATCAGCCATTTGGAAGCAGGTGGGATGAGATGGACTCCCTGAGGTTTAGCAAGTAATTCTAGATTCCTGAGTTTTCTTCACAATTATATATGAATGTGTAGGTTGAAAAGTTAGAAACAGTATTCTGCAAACTCTTAAATTTAGCATGTATCAATACCAATTAATTCCACTGCAACAGAGGACAGTTTTCCAATGCAGTAATTTAATGGCTTTGCTGTACCTCCTTAATATCAATAAGTAAACTCTGATCTTGAACCCTGTCCCATTATAATACTGTCTATTTGTAAAAAGGTGCTTCCTCAAGGCAGATTAATGACTTCGTTCTGACTGGAAGTATTTTACCTGTTCTAATTCTGCAATCTGTCCAGGATTCTAATGTAAAGGGCTACAGAGCTCAGTCGGCCTTAGCAAAGGCTGGAGAAACAATTTGTTAAATTTCACTGCCTAAAAGTCAGGGCTTGAGTTTTGTTTACATCAAGAGAACAAGAAAGAAAGAAAATAAATTTCCTAGAAGAGTGGTTATGTGACATCCCCCTCCCCTCTGAAAACAAAATATTAGGAAATTGTTCTGACCAGAGGATAAAAGTGCCACCACAAAAAAAAGATGTATGGGAAACAGAAAGTATCCTAATCACCTGGCAGCTACTTCAGAGAAGAAAAAAAGAGAAAAGCCTTTGAAAAACCTCCACACATCCGACTTCTATAAGAGCAGAGCATTTCTGAATTTAAACCCATCTAAGGAAAGTAGCTTCTGCTCTTAGAATATTGCAATGGCAATGTCAGAGAAGACTTGTACAGATATAAAAGCAATTTCAGAGAAGTGCAGAGAGCAATACAGTTAATCACTCTGAGGAGTAGAAGAGAAGGAGAAGCTAATCTACAAAATTAGTCAATCCAGCAGCTTTTCCAACAGGAAGGAAGAAAGGGGAAAGGTACCCTAAAGAAAAACAATTGTGCCATGGGATTGTAACCTGAGCCTCTCTCTTCAAAGTCCAGCATTTTATGGACAGGATCTTGAAGAAGCCAATGCGTTACCATGAGGGAGACTAAACCTACAAGCATTTAAATACATGAGGAACTTGACTCATGTGCATAGTCCCATAGTCTCATGAGCATGGGTCCCTAATCTGTCCCTCACTTCCTCTCACCTTCAACATCAAGTTCAACAGCCTCACCTTCCAGATTCTGTACAATTCTGCCCCTCCCTATGCCTCTGCTCGTACCTTCTCCTGCAGGCCAACAGAAAAACTGAGCAGAGGACCCGTGTCTCCTGAGTCCCAGTCCATTGCTTTAGCCATAGCTTTTCCTAAAAGATATGCTCTAGGAATTGTTTGTTCTATGGCCCGTGTAACACATTAGTTCAGAATGCATGGTCCCTTCTGGCCTTCGACTCTATGAATCAGGCCACACTGCCAGTACCGAGCATCACATTCTTTGGCAGTCACAAAGACCCCTTTTTTGGAGTTATCTGTCCAAGTTGTATCTGAGGTCCGGGATTATTTGGCACATACTGGATATTCCTTCTTCTACTTCTCTGTCTGTAGCAACACACGTGATGCAGTGTCACTCGAGGTCTAAAACTTTATTAGTCAGATTAAAAACAAAATGCTAGTTTTCCTACCTCAAAACCTTTCTCTGTGTTACTATTCTAATGACCCATCCTGAGCTCAGTCATTCTTACATGGGACCTGCCAGATTATATCAGGATGAGAGAAGCCTATATTCAGATTCCCACAGTACTCAAGATACAGCCTAAAGCCAACGTCTGAGTTCATTGGCAAGGAAAATAAACTACTTCGGCTTGTGCATCAGGATCATAGTCTCCAGAGATGAGTCACAAAAAAGTGATGCCTCAGCATCTAGAATCACGTAACTAAGGTCTGGAGAAGACAGCTGCAGGTGAGATTCCATTTGCAAAATGTTAACGTGATTTAAAAATACATTCAGGATAATCAAATGTAATACTTCCCCTTCCCAGAAAAGCCTCTTTTGGATAGAGGAAAAATGAAATGTGATTAAAATTAAAAAATAGCACCAGCTACCAAAATTATGGCCTCAATTCAGCAGGGCACTTATGTGCTTAAATTCATCCCCATTCAGCCAAGTCCTTAAGCATATGTTTAAAGTCACAATTAAACCAGTTTAATGGTACGCACATGCTTAAAGACTTAGCTGAATTGGGGCCTCTGTTGTGAGAGACTGTACTAGAAAGAGATCACAAATGCCATAATACAGTTACTGCCAGCAGGTGTAATAAAGTCTATTTTAAACTTTAAAATGGAGAGTGGCGCCAGTAATACAACAGTGTCCTTAAGCAATGAATTGGTTTGTCTTTTGTAAAGGGACCACTCCGCTCAACAAAAACAAACTCTACTCACAATATTGCTGGTTGGGAACTTTCTGCTTTAGTCAACTGCATCCAACAGGGCAGGGGAGGGGAGGGGAGGGAGAGGAGAAACTCCAACGTACAAAACAGAAAGTAAAGGAAGGATGGAGCATGACTTCATCCCATAATACACTGAGCAAGCTTAACCCTAGCATGACCACTTTAGGACACTGTGGTGTTCACAGGCCTTGAGATGAGCCAGAAATGATGCAGAAGAGCCTCCTTCAGGCAAAGAATGGACAATATGTACTTGGCATGCAGCCGTGCTAGCAAAAACACTTTACTGCACCCACAGCAAAGCATGAGTTGTAGTAATCATTGTAAAATATCATAAACACAACCTTTAGGAACATGAAAACCAATACATAAATCAAACAAACAAACACATACCTAAATCTTTAGGGTTCCTCACTAAGGCTTGCAAAGTATGATGTGGGATTCCTCTTGCACTTCTCTTTGATTCTCATTTGCCAGGTTAGAAGAGGTCCTTGCTACTAGAAGTGAAATTATCTTAAGTTCCTGGCATTGCTGACCCAGGTTTACTGAGTGACTACAGGCCTTTTTCTGGTAATAGTCTATGACACGTGCTTTCACTCTATTTCAGGCCAAACTGTAAGGAAGCAACTCTAGATGTTCTTAACTACTAACCTGGAGCTTGTGTTTGTTCTTGGTTGGTTGGTTGGCTTTTTATAGCCTGCTAAATGATTTCTCTGCTGTATTTGTATGGAGCAACAGTGACAACATGATTTGTGCTCTTAATTACTGGTATGGAATCTCTATATTAGAGCAATATTAGGAATAAAGGCAATAGTGTGAGTTGTAACTGAGAAACCGTTTGGCATACTTTTCATTCCTTGCAAGCAGGAACTTATGCACTTTTCATACTCAGGTGCTGATACACCAATGGCCTCATGTGGGCAAACCTCTACTCCCACAGGGAACTGTGCTGACTTCAGTGGGGCTCTTCAGCGTCCCGGAGGTCCTCAGGCAAAGATCTGATTTCAGGATTAGGGTCTTTCTGATCCTGCACTGTTTAATTAAGCAAATCACTCCATTTAAGTCAATGTGAGTTTTAGGTGTGCATGGAATGCTTTATCAGGTTTTTAGGCAGATATGTGAAGAAGTGATACATATTTCAATGGCAGAAACCCCAGCTGTAGAACCAAGAAATGAGATGTGATTAAAAGGCCCGGAACCTCTCTTTGTGAACAACCTCTAATTCTTGTAGGAATTAACAGGAATTATGTATTTTGTCAAACCAATCTATGATTCTGCAAGAAATTAATTAAATGAATAGACAGACAGTTAGGACAGGTGCCAGGAATAGCCGCTTTAGACCTACCAACCTTGGAAATGACCTCTTAAATAATGAACTTGGAAAAATATGCTACACGTTTGTTAAAGTCAATGTTATCTATCAATAAAAGCTTAATGATACGTGGTATAGCAGATAAGGAATTAAAATGTTAAATAAATGTACAGTATATGTGCTAAGGTTATTGGGTAGTATGTGTACAGCATCAAAAGCACGGATAGCATCCCTGCCCTGATGAGTTTACAGTCTATGGCCCCGACCTTGTAAAATATGCATTTCCACCCTGTACATACTGATGTGTCTCTCTATATAGGCAGTCTTTTGTATGCACATAGATCCCCACTGAAGCCATTGGGACTCCCGCACATGTGCGCCATTCTGCACATGAGGAGCAGGTAGGATCAGCGCTATATAGTTAGGTGGTTGTAACTGCACTTGGGTATGAACCACCAACCAAAAGCAGTGAAAGATATTAAGGCTATGCCATTTCATACCTGTTATACTTCAGACAGCAAATCATTATTTCCTAAATAAAAGGTATCTATATTTCTCTATTTATAGGCACATATATATTTTAGTACATATATTTGAAGAAAATGGAATGAATTTTGAAATTCACATTAAAATGCTCATTTAAATACTCAGTGGAGGTACAATGATGCAGAGAAATTGTGTATATAGAAGGGAATTTCAGAAATTGGCTTCCAATTTTACTGATGTAAATCCAGAACAACTCCACTAATGGCATATTATTCCAATTTAGCACCAGTGTAAATTTAGCCCTAAAATTCAACATTGGGACACATCAGTCCAGTCTGCATAGAAATGGCATATTTTAGCTTTATTTTTTAAAACCTTTTATTTCGTTGTACACCATTTCTTTTTTCAAAACTGTCCTGGAAACCCACTACTTTTATAAATGCTTCTTGCATTGATAAGCTCAGCCCTTTATCCTTTAGTAAACCTATTCAGCACACGACCGCACAATTCCTCAGTGCCTATCTATACCATACTTACAATGTTTTCATAAAAGGTTACAAGCTCACATTTGCACACTATGGACTGGAACAATCATTCTGGGGATTTTCTGTATTGCATCCAATTCCCGGGACATTCAACAAGTGTTAGATGATAATGGTATACATAGTGAAATGCCCTGAATGTTAAGCTTGTTGAAAAGTTCAGTTAAAGCTATTTAAATAAATAATACTTTCAGGCCAATAAAAAAAAGAGCCAAACAAAATCCAAAAAAATTTACTTCTCCCTTTTAGATAAAAATAAATGAGCCCTAAGACACAATATTCAAAGTACTAGAATTCCAAGGACATAAAGTATCCTGTGAACAATGGGACAAAGCACATACCTAAAATTACTTCCATTTGTACATGTTTGCAGGATTGGGCCTTAATCAAGTATGCCCATAGTATTGCTCTTACTTAATATATTATAATAATATAATAAAATCAGAGATATTTTTGTTCATCTTTGACTTTGCTCTCATTCACCAGTTTCAAACACGAAGCCATCAAGCTGCAGCACTATCAAGAAATGCAGAAAGAGTCATATGTTTCCCTTGG
This sequence comes from Mesoclemmys tuberculata, assembly GCA_007922155.1. Classification (NCBI taxonomy): domain Eukaryota; kingdom Metazoa; phylum Chordata; order Testudines; family Chelidae; genus Mesoclemmys; species Mesoclemmys tuberculata. The sequence goes on from ML675649.1 coordinate 12,685,524, forward strand.
ATCCTGGAGGCTGGTAACTATAGGTGGCTTTGTGCACTAAGGACGTCAATAGCTGTTTTGCCATTGACATTAATAGGATCAGGGTTCAGGACTCCCAGTCAGATGCCAGTTCAGCATCAAACCTCGTTGGAATGTGCAGTTTACTCAAATATTCACATTGCTTGGCTCATCAAACAGATGAAATAAGCTCATAATGTCCAGTTCTCTATGACCGTACTTGCATATAGTTCTAAGATGTTTTACAAGAGGATCAATTTTTACAATAAGGATTATAACCACAAATTATCCTAATTAATTAATTAATTAAAAATTAATGTATTTGAATTAAAAATAATTAGTTAAACCCAACCATTTTTACTTGATTAACCATTTTAGTGGAGGGTTTTATAACATATTGGAGAATTTAGAGTGGGAAAAAAGACTCAGCTGATGGCCCTTAACCCGCATTTTAATTTCCTTTCATTTTAGCAATAGAATAGAATTTACAGTGACCCAAGCCACTTTTCTGCTGAAGCCGAACAGTTCTGGATCCTCTTATTCTTGTTTACCACAAGTCACAGGTTTCCCTCTGCCAGTAACATTTCCTGTTTCAGTTCCTCCACATTTCACTCACACAGGTTTGGCTTCTAATCCTGTATGGATAAAACAAAACAAAAAAATGAATAAAACAACAGAAAAGATTCACTGGAAGTGGCCAGTCGACATCCCGCGGGGCTCAAACTCATATGAAATACACTGAGCACAGGTGGGGGGGCTTACACAACATTAGCACTAAATAGAAAAAACAATCTATATTCAACCTCATTGAGGATTGAAACTGGGATGGGTAATTTGTTCCGAGTGGGAAAGAAGCACTACAGATTTTAGTGCTGCAGGCTGTTTTGGGTCCTTATCATTTAACTCAATGGGGGTTCTTCACATACCCTGACCTCCAATTGGTTTTGAACAAGAAGATAAATACTGCAAAACCACAAATGTGTGCTGCATAACAGCTTTTATTTCATCAAGCACTGCATTAGCATTTAATATGCATCCAGGTGGTGCTAACGGAAGCAAAGCTTTGCTTTAATTTAAAACAGTGCAGGGTTGTGTTGTTGTTGGGATTGTTTTTATTTTTTAATAGTGGAAGCATTTTATTTAAAAACAGATCTGGCAAAATAAGGTAGAGCCTAGAAAGTCCCAGTGACTTCAGCTCCCTTTGGTGTGTTAAAAGACAAGGACCCACAGAGCTTGCAAGCTGTAATTTACTTCAGAGGAGAGTAGCTTATAGCCTATGATTTTAATGATTGTTCTACAACCATTCATTTTGTCAAGTACCAAATAATGTGTGGTTAAACTAAACCTTCCTCTCTTATTCTTCCGTAGGATAGCATTTTATGTAAGCCGTTCAGATAAGAGAGTTTTCACACTGGGTAGCGGGAGGTTGGTGATGGGCTCCCGGATGTTTTCTGGGAGCTATTTCAGCTCCAAGGTTTCAATCCGAAAACTTGGAAATATCTGTGGAGTGGTTTGATGCTTTCTTTTTAAAATAAATACCAAAAACCCTGGATTTGTGGTAACAAATCTATTATGGGGCCTGATTCGAATCTTCAGAGCAGACCAGGAATAACTCCACTGAAGATAATGGAATAACCCTGGCATAAATCAGGAAACACTTCATAGTTACCCAGGCATAAGAGAGATCAGCATCAGCTCCCCATATAATTTATTCTCTTTATTTTCTTACGGCATGAGTCTGTGCCATTAAAAATAATGGGGGTTTTGCCACTGACTTCAGTAGGACTGGGATCAGGACCTTATTAGGGTTAAAAAAGGCACTAAACTTTTTGTTGCAGGAATCTGCCCATATAGAGCTCATTGCAAGATTGAGGTCTAAGAGAGATGTCCGTAGTTCAAAAGACTACTTTTCCTGTCTCTTAGGCCTGGTCTCTAGGAGCACTTATGCCAGCAAAATTTTTGTCACTCAGCGGTGTGAAAAAACACACCCCTGAGCGACATAAGTTTTGCTGGCATAAGCGCTTGTGTAGCTGTGTTGTGCTGATGGGAGAGAGCTAAAACCACCTCAATGAGCCAAACCTGATTCACTCCAGAATCACCTAAATGAGCAGTGGCAGCTATATCAAGAGAACATCTCCTCCTGATATAGCGCTGTCCACACAAGCGCTTATGCCAGCCAAATTTATGTCGCTCACCCCTGAGTTTTGACGGCATGAGTGCTCGTGTAGACGAAGCCTTACTCATGATGTACCAAAAAGAAGAATGGAAATATTTACAGAACTCCCCCTCAATACACAGAAAGAAATAGCTGCTGAGAAACACGCTGTGCCCCAGTCCTGGTGTTATAGCGTATTAAGTGTCACTGATATTTCCTTCCAAAGGATTTCTCTGAATGTAAAACGCACACTAGCCTAGCAAAGGAAGCATATCTAGTAGTTAAGCTTGGAACAGTAAGTCAAGAGATATGATTGTGGAAGAAGGATGTTTAGTATAATCATCAATCAAAAGTACTTTTATGGCTCTTATTACCACAAAAGTTTGAAAGTGTGTCTTTTTCACTAACAGAAGTTGGTCCAATAAAAGATATTGCCTCACTCACTTTGTCTTTCTACTGAGTGCTTGATAATCTTTAATGTATTGGGGCATTTTAAATCAATGGGAGTTAGGCATCTAAACATCTTTGCAAACCTGTCCCTTTATCATTACAACACCGCTGTTTGAAACAGGTCTACAATGTGAACTAGGGCACGCCAGCAAGATCTACACGAGGCAGTTGGAGTGCAACATGTTAGTGCACTTTACAGATCACACCCCATGAGTGTGCTTTGCCATGAGATGTTTTGACAACCCCTTAATAAATCTTGTTTTTAGTGAGGCCAATGGAATCTACAACAGTAAAGTCACAGTAAAGGCTTTTAGGAGTCATATTTAAAAAACAAACATACCAATCACTGTCCTAATGAGTCAAAACTTTTCCTTCACGTTCATCCTGCGGAGTCGCTGGAGCCAGTGCCCACCATGGTGTCTCCTCATGGAGATATCTAATTAAATGAACCACATGAATTAAATGACCACATGGAAAGTCAGCAGTGGAAAGATGCCATAATTTGGAAGTAAAATCATCACGAGACAGATTTCTGAAGTAAGGAAGGCAAGTGAAAGTTATGGCAACAGGAGACATATTTGCTAAACTTTCTGCAAATTACAGTATGAACCACATGCCGGGGAAAGACAATTAAGGAATATCCAGGGAAGGACATTTTTTCTACAGCAAACCTTGGAAAGGTTGGGACATGTGGACTGCCTAAACAAAAATCACAGAAATTAAAAATATTTTAGCCTCTTCATCTCAACCCAGCTATAAAGACTGTACAGCCTTCTGTGTTTGTCTTGTGCTGTATATTTCTGTTTTTCCCATTAAAATGTAAGCTCTTCTGGGCAGGGTCTGCATATTTGTTTGGCACAAAGTCCCCTATTGAGTAATACACACAAACGGGGCTAAACTCCTACTCCTTCCCCTGAAGCAAGCTAATTAAATCTAAAAACTGAAAAACCGGTGTTACAGTTCTCACATAAATCAACAGAATCAAGGGCATTTAAATTTAACTATTGCAGAGCTTTGTGTATATAATATGGAACAGCACTTATATGTCTAATGATGCATTGTAACAATAATGGAGGGGTAGCCAGGCCAAATTTGAGTGAATGGCATTGTGACGTGGTGCTTGTCCCCATCTCCTGGCCCAACTGAATTATGCGAAGGTTTGCTGCGACCCCCTAGCATGTTTACATGCCCTCCTAGTTGAGAACTCCAGCCTAGTGCAATAGGCCTCTTGTGTTGTCATTTACAACAGTTCAAAGGGGTGTAAAAATGCTACCGAATCAAAATAGCATGTTATATTCCCTCTGCACTTCTGTAAATGGTATCACAGTTGCAGAACAACGGCAGATTGGGTTTATAGATTTCCAAGGGATTTTAGGATACTCAGCATGCAGCAGGCTCTCTGCCTCATCTCATCCCTGTCTAATACGAGTTTACATGAGACACACTTTGACATAAATATTTGCAAAATTCTTGGGGCAGAGTTTATTGTAAGGTTTAAATGACAATTAAACCTTTGATTGGTGGATATGCCTCCCATTAACTCCAGGATGAGCCACACACATGCATCAAAAGAGCAGACTCTGGAACATATATTGTTAAGACAATATGCACACTCACCTAATATAAACTCTAAGGGCCAACTGCAAATGTAGCAAAAGTGGGTGCCACACTGTTAATTTCATTAGATTTGCATCTGCTTCCAGTAGATCTCAATTTGGCCCTTAGCTGATTTTTTAAAATTTTTCCTCTCAATTAAATGACAATTTAGCTGATTTAATCTGTTTTTTAAACAGTCCACAGCCTGACTCACTCATCCTAACGCAGCACAGATTCAAGATGTTATTAAACCTTATAATTTCAAGCACACTTGTGTGATTACAATTTAATCAGGAGAACTCAGGAGTTTGAGTCCCACTTTATCTCCTCATGCTTGCTTTGGAAGCTTTAATACCACACAGGACAAGCAAAATGTGTCCATAGCTGAGGGTGGAGTGGGAAGGCATGGCAGATTTAAAGAGAATCTTGCTTTTTTTGTTAAATGGTGGGCTAAAGGGGAAGTACATGGTTGGTAACCAGAGACACACTGTGTTTCCAGATGGCTAGAATGAAATTAGAAAAAGTGCTGAGATATGAAGAAGCAGAAGGGTTCCAAACAAGACCATGGGGGGAATTTATATCATCTCAGTGCTTCTGTTATCAGATGGCGATAAGGGTCACTTAGCAGTTTCATTGAGTCTCATTTCATTTTGGTGTTACCTCAGGATATTAACATTTTTATTTCATGTGACCAACAGAGCTTTGAAGGCTAAAAGCAATTGAATTGGCTTTTAAGCTTGTTACCACTTTAGCAGTTTTGCCTGTGCTAGACTTTAAGTAGAATGAAAGATCCTTGTGGACTAATACATACCTACAGGTGACATCATGTAATGGATGTTTTTTTAATGGTCTCCTTCATTTTTATATTGAGTGATGGTGCACAGAGCAAGACAAGAAGTCAGCACGGAGTGGATGATGTTTCAAAGTGTGATGTCTAGTTGGTACAGACACTTCCAAGGATATGAAGAGCTGTCAGAAAGCAGTGAAGAAATTTAGGGATTATTAGCTGAAGAGAAAGCAGAGGATTTATCATTGATAAGGATGTCATTTCTAGGAAGCAAGACATATTCTTTAAAAAAAATAGCATTCACAGCCCCAAGGGGAAAATTACAGCTTTTTAAAGAACTGGTAGAAAAAGAAGCAAGGGCAAAGAAAGTCAACTGACAACAGATGCACTCCTTGGTGGGTCATTTGAATTTTGCTTGAAGGGTAATCCCAGTGGGGATGGGTATTTGCACTTCATTTAGCAGTATCCACAGCAGGGATAAGGAGATCTAATCACTTTATTAGTATAACGCAGTCATTAAAGAAGAATTTGGGAATGGAGGAAGTGTTATTAAAAAGATTCAGTTGAATACCACGTTTCAGTGACCATCTTGCAATTGCAGCTATTTATGGCTGCATCAAGTACGTTCTGGCTGGGGTTTTGGCGTACAAAAACACTGGCCTGCTAAGAATAAAGTATTAAACATTGGTAGGTCCCTAGTTAAGGATAACTCCTTGTTGCACCTAAAAAATAGAAAATCTGGAAAACTTTATAAACACCTGCAGTATCCGCATATAGGTCTTCAGTGTCTGGAGTAGGAGGGTCTACCTAATTATCTTCTGTTGTTTTTTAGATGCCTTGCAAGAGTCTGATCCTTGCCTCTGGACATCAACATTTTCTAAGATACCTACTGTCCAGATCATGCAATGAGCAACATGCAGGCAGCGCTCTCCACCCATAGAGAACCTCATTGACTTCCCAACCTGTGGGTTTAGGATGTAGGTAAACAAGTTACAGACCAGAGTTCTTTATCATTAACGGGAATGTTACAACGAAATGTTCCAAACAAGCAGCAGTATTTCACCAATTAACTGAAAGGCAGCTTTTGTATTTTCTTTTATCCTCTTCTCCCACATAACCACCTACATCTGTTACTGAACATGTACAGTGTCGGTTGTTTCATTTACAGCAAGTTGCATCGATCTTTACGTATACAATTTCCTGTGCTGAATAAAAAGAAAAGGGAGCAAAGCACCATTTACAAGCATTACATTTCTAGCCAGAAGAATTTGCCTCTACTTCTGTAGAGTGATCATAAAGGCTTGGGATCAAAAGCCCAAATGTCATCAAATCTGTCCTCGTTTTTATTCTGGGCTACATGCCATTTTTCAAATTGAAGAGTTCATGGCATTGGTTTGGAGCACATGAGAAGTGTAGGAGCTCGGTCTCCCACTCACCTGAATAGCATTGTTCCTAAAGTGAAAAAAGAGAGAAGTTTAAGAACTCTTTATTGCAGGTTTGTCAATCTGCAAACACACACCCCACGTGACCAGTTATCTTAGAGCTGTCCTTTCTTGTCAAAAATTTTAAGACGTCTTAATCCCCCACACGCCAAAATCAACCACAGGGTAGCCTCCTGCCATGTGTTCATTGTTGCCTCGCATTTTGTGGGATCTGTATGTATCAGGATTGCATTCTGAGAACAGAAAAGGAGAAATAGTTGTTCTCTATAACGTACAAAGATGGATTAGTGCTAGAAATCATGAGGCAGTGACAGGAAAATGTGTGCTATGCACAGTGAAATTGTATCTAAAAACACGTAACATGGATATGGAAGGAAGACTAGGGAAGGAGCTAAACATTTCTCGTGAAATACAAGGAATGATGGTCTAGTGGTTAAAGTAGCCTGGATGTTGAGAAACCTGAGTTCTGTTCCCTGCTCCGACACACACTTCCTGTGTTATCTTGAGCAGGTCACTTAATTTCTGTGTGCCTCAGTTCCCCATCTCACACTGGTGCGTGCTGGGGATAAATACACTACAAAGATCTATGTGATCAGAAACAATAGCATTGGGGACCTAAGACAGATAGACCTCTGGGTGAATGGTGCTTATTTTTGCCTATGCATCGTCATGAGCCAGGCCTCAGTCTGCCTTGAAGCTCCGATGATCTGCCAGGCAGCTACGTATAAGCACCTCTTGGAGCCTGAAGGGGGATAATTTGCACCCCACTTGTGGTGGTGGGGATGCACTTTGCAGAAGTGTTGGAATAACAGTGGGCTGTGGAGATAGTCAACTGTAAGGCTGTGGAACAAGAACCAATGCATGAAGTGGATTTGCATTGTACATATATGCTGTTCCAGTTGGAAAGGGTTTATCTAGGTAGTGACTGAGTGAGAAGCTGACCAACTCACCATGTGGAGGGATCTGTGCTCCAGCAGACTCTCTGGGAATTAGCCAGACCAGTCAGGCCTTTGGCTGTTCTAGACAGGAAGTTACCCACCCCAGCCCTGACGATCTGCACTCATGCAGGCCCATTTTGAGGTGAGTGTCAGTTTAATTTAAAAAATGTGCTTAAATCAATTCCTTTTCAGCAAAGCACTTCGGGCCTCACCTAACTTTAAGGTGCTTACCTTGAAGTCAATTGCTTTTAAACATTTGCTTAAAGTTGCATTTGGGCCTCAGGGTTTTGCTGAAGCAGGACCTAAATGTATGGCAAAGCAGACATTTAATGGAATCATAGCAGTATAAAACAATAAATTCATTAAACTAAATTAATCTGAATCCTTATAGGGCAGAAGTGCCATTATACAGGGAGTATACTAGTCTTTTGAAAGTCCATATATTATATGGGATTATATCAAATGATCTCCCCATATGGTAATCTTACTCCCAACTGTGTAAAGGGTTTAGCCATTAGTAAATATTATTATGTTTAATGTTGTTATAATTAAAGATGGGTTTGGCCTAAATAATAATAAAGCACATCTCTTTTTAACAAATAACAGGTAAATAATTGAAAATATGATACTGTGGTATGATTTCCTTTTCGGATTATATAATTCATGCAAACCCAACAGTCTTGTTTATAAAACCAAGCTATTTGGTTGCATGACACATGATCATGCAGCTTCAGAGGTGTCAGTGGGAGTTTCTTCAGAAAAACTTCCCTACTGCTCCTCTGCAATCAAGTTAATATTAGCAATAGCAACTTCAAGTGGAAAAAACATAATAAACAATTTTTTTCAAGTACAGTCTTATTCTAAACTCTGCAGTACTTTCAAGACTATAATTCTTAGCCCTTTTACTTCCCATCAAGATGTTTGCCCTTTATTACTCACATAACAATCCTGGACTTCCTTGGATCCTTATCAGTCACACGTCCGATCTTATCATGTCTAAATGTCTGCCAGAGCCTTTACATCATGATATCTTAGACAAAGCTGCCTTTGGGCCAGTGCCACTCCACAGACTGTTTAAATGTGCTGGAAAGGGCCTGCTCTGTATAGGCTTAAGCTAACATTGTAACTCCTCATAGTCCAGCACTGCAAAACGGCAAATGCAGCTCTCTGGCTGTTTCACCTTTGTTTTCCTCACTTGCATTCTCCACAGACTTGTTGAAGGACATTGCTTTTTCAGGGCTCCTACACTTAGAACAACTTTTAAAGCCAAATTCATACAGACATTAAAATTGCAGCATGAAGAAAACACTTTGAGATCACTCTCAGCAATATCCATCTCTCTCTATATAAATCCACTGACATCTCCTGAGTAATCTTTACCAGAGAGGCTCCTCCATCACTTACAGTTCTTTATATTTACACCCCTTTGGGTGGATTTAATTCCCTTTTGATACAGCTGGCCCTGCTAGTACAGGCAAGATGCAAATCGCACCAGCAGAGGTAAATCAATCTCGTAAGTCTGATGCCAGTCTCCTTATCTGTTCTTGCTACAACTCCCAGTGCTAATCATGAGATCTACTGCCGTCATTTTACAGTCTCTTAAACATTCCAGTGCTGGAAACGATACTTTCGTGTATCTCATAAGGAAAGAAAGAGAAAGTATTACACAGTCAAATTCATTTTACATCCCCAGACACACGTACATGTAACTAGATAGGGACACCTCAGAAGGAAAGCAAGCCAGTTAATCACAGCCCAGCTCATTGTTTCCTAACTCCACTGACTTCTTACGTCTTGAGTCTCACATTTCCCCCCTCTAATTCATAGCCCCTTAACGAAGTCATCTGCTGTCTCCTCTTTATATTTCCAGTTTAACTTGTGCACAGTGCACTCAACATATAATTGATATCACTCACTGCTGATATTGCACCTATCACTGCACCAATAATAATATATACAGTAATACGCTGCACATGGGACTGGCAAGGGATTCTATTTCTCGCCTTGGTTTTTAGCCTCAACAATATATTATCCTTGTTACATTTCACTAGCCAAAAGACACCACTGTTTCTGAAATTATTAATAATTAATAATTAATTAATAATTAGTAATTAATATAAACTGGGTCATTGTTAGGAAAGTTTTGTGGGAGTAGGAAGAGAAATTGTTTGGGTTTTATTTACAAAGTCCCCTGTATCAATGTAGTGCTTTATCATCATGCTACTTTCATTCATACAGCACCTCTCAGGAAAGTCAATGGAAATGGAAGGCACTCAAAAATCAGATCACTTGGGCCAGTGCTTAATTTGTAACGAAAGAGGTGCCAGGACCCAAGAAAATAGGTGTTGGGGCTCAAGCAATTTTTTTTACTTTCAGAACTGATGCAGCAAGCCAGAGGTGTGGGGGCTATGAACTGCCAAACCTACAGGGGCTGGGGCTGAGCTCTGGCAAGCCCTGGCACAAATGAAGCACTGACCTGGCTGCTGATCCTGCAACCTGTTATGCATGTACAGAGTACTGAGCTCAACTAAGGCGACTTCATTGAAGCCAACCAAAGTTGGACTAGGTGACCTCCTGATGTCCCTTCCAACCCTAATCTTCTATGACTCAACAGAATCTTTGGGGTTGCCTGCAAAAAAGCGTCAGGATGAGGGCCTTCTTTCGGTGCTTGACTAGGGATCTGGGTGCTGTTCTTTAATATTTCTTTTTGACCTAAATGACTTGCCTATAAAGCAAGTCAGAAAACATTTCTTTTTCCATGGAAAATTTCAACGCAAAGGATCAAAAACTTGAAAAATGTTCAGCTGAAAACTAAAATTTCTATTTAGAAATACTGCCTAGATGTTTTATGGGAGATGTAGTTTGGAAGCTCATGCCTCCATTCTCCTCTATGGGCTGGACTACATCTTCCATAATGCACCATGATTTTCCCATCTTGCTGAGTCACCACACTGTATCACAGGAGATGGAATCTAGCCCATAGAGGAGACTGGGGGCACAAGGCACCCAAACTATAACTCCCATGAGGCTCTGTGGGAGGATTTCCAAATAAAATTTTTTTTAGTTTACATCTGAAAAATGAAAACTTTTCAGGGTTTTGGTTTTTTTTTAACTAAAAGTAAAAATTTTCTACAGAAACAAATGCAAATCCAATTTTCCACTGAAAATTTCAATGGAAATTTTTTTGGCCAACCAACTTGCCCAAGATCATACACGAAGCTTGTGGCAATGCTGGGATAAGCACGCAGGTCTCCTGACATCAATTTCTATGTCTTAGCCAAAAAGCTATTTTATCAGAATAGAGAGAAGTCATAAAGTGGGTAACGGTGAATCTCTTAAGGCATTTATTCAAATCTGGAAAAATAATATATATTGCACACCAAAGAACAATAGGCAGGTCTGATTTAGTAAATCCAATATGACTTGCTTATTTTATTGTAGATACCTCTTACTAACATCTTGCAATTTCCTTATTGCAAACTGAAATGTGCTAAAGAAAGGCACGTGTATGGAACATCTTATTTACTAAATCAGAATTATTTTCAGAAAAGCTGAATACAGAACAAGCAGTGTCTTGCTATAATTTACAGCTGGCCTCCTGTTTACACATTGATGTCTCTATTTGTAAAATATACAGAAAACCTCTCATTTTGTGCAACTTAAAAGCAGCTCTGAAAGATCTCATCAAGCAATTTCCCATCACGCTGCCCAATGTATTATTCCACATCCATAAGAAACAAAGGCTTAGTGGCGAAGTTAACTCATGCAGAGATGTGTAAAATGTGTCACGTTAATAGGCAAGAATTATGCTACCACTATATGTTATTTTGACCATTTTCCTATAGAAGTTAGGATTTTCTTTAACAGCTTCTTGGCCCAGTCTGTCTTTCTGAAATATGCACAACATCCTCCTGGCTCTTGAACATCAGAATGTTGTTCAAATTATTTTTCTTCTGATCTTCTTACTCAGTCCCGCCATTTAAGTATGTAATTGTTAAAACTTCTACAAGATTTACTCTTCTCAAAGCTAGAGCAATCAATTCAATTTTAGCTATAAAGTCTTGATTGGCACCCATATAATACACACACGCTCATTTTTAAATCATGCATACAAATGCTGGAGCCAGATAATGATTGGGCCTTACACAAGATGAGAAGGGAAGCAAGGAAACTTATCTACTTTGAATCCATGCACAAAATGCCAACCACATTTGAAGAACTTGCGCTTTGCTCAGCACAATTTAACTGTCTATTAGTACTTCCTAGCATGATCCCAGTGTGGCAGGGCAGAGGCAAGACCATGACCCCACCCTCTACGTGCCAGGAAGCAGTACTGGATAGCCACAGAGGTCAGTGTATTGTAGCCTTGCATATAAGAAAAGTATTGCCTACTGCTGTAAAGTAAGTAGAAAACCAACAGGACCAAGGCCTATAAGGTAAGGACGACTGAACATAACGAAGACCTAGTCTTGATGTAACTAGATGACAGGCAAGTGACCTTAAGCCACAAGATGCTTGCACTGCAGTAAATAAGATGTGCTAAGCACTGATGGATGTGACGTAAGAAAACCACAGACACGGGTTACTGATAGTTTAGGCAATACATATAACTGACTCGCACAAGATTTGACAGCAGTGATACTATGGCAAGCAAGTGACACAGATGCTAATGAGTTTGATGTAAATGATTAATTAACCTACGGGAATTGGGGGACCTCGACAGAAGTGGGGTGTGGAAGTTCAGATAAGTAAAAAGCAGCCGAAACCCTCATGAATATGTAGAAGATACAGGGGGCGTCAGCATAACACATTATAAAGATGTTACCTGGCCTCTATGCCATGGGCGATGCCAGGATGATAACCACTGGGGATGGAGATGGGAATACTGATTAACACTTTGGGTTTCCCGGCAAGGGATAGTGTGAGTAGTGCAAGTTCTGCACGGTTTGTATTCTCCCTCTCTCATGTGTTATGCTACTGTGTCTGTGGCTCTGCTATTCAAATCGTTGATGATTCAAACGTTACTTCCAGCTTGTAAGTGGTTGTCGTGTGTTCAGCGAGGTTCTCACACTAATGACAATTCTAACGCTGTAGTTGATCTGGCTCAACCCTGCCAGACTATTGTATGTTAAGATATCCGTTATAATCTATATCTAAATAACGGATTTGGCTCAGCATAGTCCGTCCTCGTCACAATGCAGGCAACACACAACTGACATCATTCAGTGCTGATATCGCATGCATCCCTAATAATATATACAAAAATATGCCACACATGTGAGAAGGGAATACGCAAGGAGTGCTGCCACCGGTGCACTCCCCACATTCTCCAGGGAGTTCTCAAAGTACTGTGTGTCCTGGAGCTCTCCCTGGGGTGATACAGCTTCTTAATGCACAACATAGGCCATGCCTGTCCCCGTTGTTTTGGAAGATGTTTATTTAGTACTGATTATTGCACTGGTTATGTAACTAGAATTGTCTTTGTTGCTCATCTTTGCTGCTCTTAAGTTCACGAATGACCTGCTCTGAAAAGGATTTGAAGGAAGATAGGGAGGCCATATTGCAAACAAGAAGTGGGAAGCAGTTCAAGGCATAGGGAGTACCATGCACAACCATCTTTGTTGTCATTACATGCATAATTCTGCAAACACACGCCTCTACACACCATCACCATCTGTATATCTCAGGCTATTACTTGTGCCAGAGTTACGGTATAGTAACACAATGGGGTATGCTGTGAAAATTCTGTACAGTGCAAGGTTTGCTATATATATATAGAGAGAGAGAGAGAGGGAGAGAGGAAGAGGAAAGACCAGTTTCTTCACCTCAGGGGCAAAATTGGAGTTCACATGTGTGATGGATTGAATAACACTTCATCACAAGAGCCAATTTTCTACCTTCCCCCCTGCAGCTCTGAGAACATGGATTTAGATTTGATAAATGTTTTTTCTCTCTCTCTCTTTTTTAAATGCGAATACAGAATTTTGTGATTTCCTGTACTCACCAGAAGCTGGTTATTTTTAGCAAAAGCCATTGTTCTCTCTAAACAGGTAGCAGACTGATTCATTATCTTTATTTTTTTAAGTGAGAGAAGTAGAATTCTTTCCTTGGTGAAAATGAAAGGCTGAAAGGAAAAAGAACGTAATGAAAAGATGAATTATTTATATTATTATTAATATTTGTACATTCGTAGCATCCAGAAGCCTCAATCAAAGAGCAAGACCTCATTGTGGTAGGTGCTGTATAAACACAGAACAAAAAAGATAAAGCCTGCCCCAAGCTCCTACCTCTTTAACTATATAAGAATATAAAAACGGCTATACAGGGTCAGAACATCGAGCCCAGTATCTTGTCTTCTGTCAGTGGCCAATGCCAGATGCTTCAGAGGAAATGAACAGAACAGGGCAATTTGTCTAGTGATCCTTCTCCTGTCATCCAGCCCCAGCTTCTGGCAGCTAAAGGTTTAGGGCCACCCTGAGCATGGACCTACCTTCCATTAAAGTATCTAATTCCTTTTAGAACCCAGTTATAGCTTTGACCTTCACAACATCCCCTGGCAACAAGTTCCAGAGGTTCACTGTGCGTTGGGTGAAGAAGTACTTCCTTAAGTTGGTTTTAAACCTGCCACCTGCTAGTTTCATCGGGTGACCCCAGGTTCTTGTGTTATGAAAAGGAGTAAATAACACTTCCTTATTCATTGTCCCCACACCATTCATGATTTGTATAGATCTCTGCCATGTTCTCCCTCGGTCATCTATATCTAAGCTGAAGAGTCCTGACCTTTTTAATCTTTCCTTGTATGGAAGCTGTTCCATAACACTAATCATTTGTGTTGTCCTTCTCTGTATCTTTTCCAATTCTAATATATCTTTTTTGAGATGGTGTGACCAGAACTGCACACAATATTCAAGGGGTGGGTATACCACAGATTTATATAGTGCTTATATATTTATATATATATTTATATTTAGTGGTTATAATATTATGCTATTTTCTGTTTTATTATCTGTCCCTTTCTTAATGACAGTCAATCAGTCACAAAAGTCCCATTTAAGCCTATTATGAAATCATAAGTGGTACCTATTAATTCTTTGGACTTCAGTTATGTCTAACAGCTGCAGTGTAGACAGGACCCCCCCCTTGTGCTGTGGAAATAGCTCTTGTTCTGGCCCTTTGCACAAAGTTTTTTTTTACACCTAGAGAGAACAGTAGTTTTTCTTTTCTGCGAATGGATTCTCCATTTTCAGTCAATTAACGATTCTTTCCTGGGATCTATTAACATGTCGCCATGGAATTCTCTTTCTTTGGCATTTGATACAGCTTAACTCTGTCATAATCATATTGCTCCACTTCATTTTATGGACAGAAGCTCCAGGGCACCTTTGTCTTTTATTGCTACCCATATACGATGGTGATACCATTCCAAAAATCTGTGATGGTTTGGGTTCTATAAACTCTATTACCTGTGATTTACTTGGTGTGTCTGGTGTTTTCTGAGAAGGAAGTAGTAGAAGAAAGGCAGAGAGATAAAATGCTACAAATTTCAGAGTCTGACAGCACACTGCTTTGCTGTAGGGATCTGCATCTGAGAGACAATAGTGTCATGTCTTCTTTGGAATCATGTTCTTCATGTTTAATAAATAACAAGGACTGATTCCGACTGCAATTATAATCAATGAGGGTTTTGCCATTAAAGTCAGGGATTGCTGTTTGCCAGAGCCTGGGAATGGCCAACAGGATGGATCACTTGATGATTACCTGTTGTATTCATTCCCTCTGAAGCATGTGGCATTGGCCACTGTTGGAAGACAGGATGCTGGGCTAGATGGCCCATTGGTTTGACTGGTATGGCCATTCTTTTGTTCTTAAATTAATGGGAGCTGGACTGGATTTTTAATCTAGAGAAAGTTTCAGAGAGTGCATTTCTTGTAGCATCACCAGTGATTATCTTCTGGGCTTGATAATGCCTGATAGGGAAAGTCATGTTGCCATACTTCTATACAGGATGCAACTTACCTTCTCTGATGTGTCTAGAAGCTCTGCTGGCTGGTACATGAGGGAGGGAAGAGAGCAGATCCATGGGCCTACCTCCTCTGTGCTCAGTTTGGGACACCTGTGATCCCAAGGGAGTAGGGAGGGATCAGGGATTGGAATTCTGGCATAAAGGTCAGCCAGACTCTGACTCTTTGGTTAAAAACCTAGCTCCATTGAAGTCAATAGGAGTTTTACCATCACTCAGAAGTGTTCATGTCCATAGATTCTGCCAGCCAGCCCCATTGATAATTTCTGGATAGTTACTAGAAAGTAAAAGGCAATTAAAGGGATGCCAGGATTTTTCCAAAATGTTGATACCTTCTAAAGATGATCTATAATACCGTAGCACTGTCAACTGCTTTTGGGTCAGTCTCTCTAGAGACTTCAGCTTTATCCTAATTGGGCTCCCTTTATTCAGCCCAAATTAGAGCCCAGTCCATCAACTTAACTTAAAATGAGCCTATCAGCCCTTAAACTCCAGGGTTTACAGTCTTCCTTTGACTCATTGTCAGTGTCTTAGAAGCAACCTGGCATGTGGCTGTTGCCCCTCCCTATCGCAGGCGTCTCTGCCTCTGCAGCTGTCTCTGTTCTTCTTTCTTTATCCCTGGGCTTGTTCTCCTTACTGGCTCCAGCTGTGGGTGCCTACCTCCATGACTGGCAGTTCTGGTAGCTTGTGGGGCATGGTCATTTTAGCTGTCTGTAAGCAGGGAAGACTCAACTCTCCTTCTGCCTTGCTCAGTATCAGGTTTGCAAACCTCATTACAAGTACATAGAGCTCTATTCACAATCTGGGCCCCAGTGTGCTAGGAGTTGAACGGTAGGAACACAGAACAGCAGATGGCCCCTGCTGCAGAGAGATTACATCCATGTCCATCTGATGCCTAAATTTGAAAAGAAACAGGGAGTTTAATTTGAAGGACTTGCAGTTGGCAGGCTTTGTACCGTCTTGGATCCTTAAAATCCTACCTGTTTTGCAGGAAGAGAGTTTCACTTTACAGACGCTCACTCTTCATTCAGCGGAACCGATCTACGCAGGAAACCATCAGTGGAGCAGTGAAATTTTAGGAAGACAGGAACGTACAGCCAAGGGCTTACATTTTCGAGAATGACTAGTGTTTTCTGTGTGTCCAACATGAGACATCTTAAAGAAGTCTGCTAGGTAGGAGATGGGCATGCAGCACTTTCTGAATATCAGATCCCACTCCCAACTAGGTGTCTCAAGTTGGACAGTGAAAAACTGAAATATCCCCAGCCCTTAGTCCCTTGGGAAAATGTAGTCCTGTAGCTACAGCTTAGGGACCATGGAATTGCAGCTTAGGGACCATGGAATGTTCTCCCTCTGGATTTTGAGATGTACCATAGCTTTCATTTTAAGAGAGATCTTGGAGACCTTGGAGAGTTTGGAGCACAGCACAGTGGCTTAGGTTTTAATTCTTTGCACAATTTTATTGTGTCATGGCTTATCTGCTGTTTATTTAATGGGGTATGGCGTTAATACAGTTGTTTGTGCAGCACCAGGAAGATTATGGCTGATAGGTCCCATTCAGATAAATAACACCTCCAGAAATTAGTCAACAGCTGGAACTGCTTCAGCTCCCATCCTCGAATGTATTTACATCATTAATTCCTCTACTGGAGATGATGAAGTCAGGATTCCGAGACTGCTAGATAAACTCCTTTGCAAAATGATACTGAAGCTTCTGCAAGGGGCTGACAATAGTGTTGTCATTTTCAAGTACATTCTGTATTATTATTTATTATTTGTATTACTATAGTATGTAGGAGACTGAGTCATGGGCAAGACCCCCACTGTGCTAAGCGCTATACAAACACAGAACAAAAAAAGACGGTCCCTGCCCCAAGGTGCTTACAATCTAATTGTAAGACAAGAGACAACAGATGGGTACAGACAGATGGGGGAATACTGTACCAAGAAACAGTTTAATACAATGTTATATACTCATGGACATAAACAACAAAGACTACACAGGCATAGCACTCTAAGGTCCAGCCCCTTATCTTCAAAATGAGCAGGTATCTGTATCATATCCCCTCTTTGTGCTCCTACTTACTAATAGGTGGGATGTTTTGGGGAGACCTACTGGAGATGATGCTTCTAGAGTCACATCAAAGAATCCTAAAATAATGCTGTCTGCTCTATCTATTTCTAATGCACCTGATACCATAGCAACCGAGTGCCAGCTGGGCCTGATTAGACATTTGCTTTCCTCTGGGTTCCAGATCGTCCTCTTTTACAATCGCTTTGTAACTTTTAGACTGTATTATCGCAGCGCACTGCACATAGGGCTGCGCGGAAGCTGCAAATTGTGCAGAACATAGCCAGCTGTCTGTGAAATTGGTCACAGAGAGGATAGGACACTAATTCTTTGACATATGCATTAGCTTCCTGTTTGCTTCTGGATGTAATTTAAGGTCTAGATTTTGACGTATTGTTTGGAGTTTGGATAGTGGAGAGATACTGCCTCTCTCCCGCTGAGCAGCCATGGCCGCTGCTGCTTGGGAGCTAATGGCTCCTAGATTTAATAGCCTTGGGGTCAATGGCAAAACAATCTTACTTGGGGACCTACGGCTCCAGTCTTCATCTCATCTAATGTGCCTGACACAAGCCAAGCTTCCTAAGCTTTAGGACAGAGGCTCCATGTCCGGGCTGGGTGGGCTGAGGAGACTGGTGTTCATCTATTTAGAGGATTGTTTTTCCTTTGTGGAAACGCTATTTTTAAAAGAAACAAAATTGAATGCAGCCCAAGATATGTAACTGGGTGTAGCGTAAAACTTAATGCAAAGGTTGATTGTGATGCTCTCGCTTTGGCTAGTTGCAAGAAGGCCTGTGACCAAAAGCTCTGGGCCAAATATAGACCTGATGCCACTGCCATGAAACCACTCTGAGGCTGATCCCCCCAAGCCCTGTTAGTGTATATCTTGCTGGTAGCATCGATATTCTTCTGCTGCAGGTTTGACCTCAGATGGCATTCTCAACCATCTGTATCTGCCTGTTGGTGTCCAAAATGTCGTGAGTAGATGCCTACCTTTTCCAGTAATACTTATTAATATCTGTCTTTGGCATCAACTACTGAGAATAATTTAGCTTTTGCCAAGTCAGTGCAATTGCAGACATTTGGTAGAGAGCTCGTTTTAGTGCTTTGCTTAAATTGCTTCTTTCTATGCAAAAGCACAGCTTGCCTGGCTCCTCAATGGCTACCAGCCTGCTTATCCAGCTTGTGAGCTCTGTGACTTGAGCAATGATTCTTTTTACATTTGCTTTATGGATTCCATTATTTTTTTCTCATAATGCAATGGCTACTCTGTGAGGCAGGTGCTCTGCTTTCTGAATCATTTTATTTATTTCTGAGTATAACATCCTTGGAAACAGCCCATGCCTTCATAAACATCTTGGTAATCTGAGAGATGCCACAGTGTATTGTCTGCTCTGGCTGCAGTTTTTTCATTTTGCTTGTGTGTCAGAATCATTTGTCCCAGGTTTAGTGTCACTATGTCCATGCATTCACCGGTTTTAGGTGAAACCAGTGGCTTTTGTGTTGTTTATACTCTTTCAAATTTCAGCCTATATACTTTTGCTTGCTATTCTGCTTGCAGTTTACAGCGTCCTAGTGATATTATGCTTGTACCGTCATTTTAAATTTGGCTTCGCAATATAACTTTCTTTTCTTGCATGTTACTGAGGAAATCTTTCTAGTATACCACATTCCCTGGTGCACGACTGTCTATTTGGTGTTCAGTTACCTGTCTGCATGCTGCTGCCTTGTCTTTACATATGGTGCTAGTTTGAGCTTTACCGATCATTTATTTTTTGCTGGTTTGCACTGCATGAACATCAAAAACAAGCAAAAATCTCATCTTTTGAGTCACTGCTTGTTCGCTCAATATGGTGTATTTGTTTTCTCTGTTTTCTTGTCTGAAAGCTTTGACATGATGATTTCTCTCACCAGAATTAGGGCAGATTGCCCCCACATGCAGGCCATTTCCCATTATCATCATTTTTCCCGCAGGTCTTCCACTGCATTTTATTTGTCTCCTCTGCTTTGTATTTGTGCCTTGGCTTTTGCACAAAGTTTGGTGTATTTTTCTTTGTATTTTCATGCTTCTACTGTGCTGCTTGTTGACTTACCTCTGAGTCTGATCCACTGAAGCTTTGCATTTAGATGTGAGCTTGTTCACTAGCTTTGTTCACCAGATGTGTCCATAGCTCTTGGTAGCCTTGGTGTGGTGTCTCTGAACAGTCTCATGCAAGTGCCAGCATCTTTCATACCTGGTACTAATATATCACAAACGATTTCATCATTTAAAATTTCATAACTGCCTGAGTCAGCTATTTTTCAGAGTTTGCCAATATACAAATCTGTTTTTTCTTCAGAGGTTTCCATTGCACTTTAGGAGAAGATACCTTTTGTATATGACGGTTCTTGTCTGTGGGTTTAAAATGTTTTTGAAGCACTTCTAGGATTTTACACAGGTTTTCCTGGTCTGTTGCTGACATACCTATATTTAGAGCAGGTGGCAACCTTTGCCCATTACAACAAATAGTGTGGCTGTTCCAACCAGACCCATTACAATTTTGTCGTTTTTTCACTGTGATCTAAAGAATAGTAATTTGCTAATCTCTCTTTTCATGTCAGGGATAGGACTCAGATATGTTGTGATGATTAGTGTTTTCTCTCTTTTTTCCCCTTGTGGTTGATGGGTTTGTTTGGTTTGGGGGGAGTGGGAGGGTGGAGGAGAACTGACAATATTTTTAATTTCTGATTTCATATAACTGCAGGAGCTGACTCATTTCTGACCCCGTGTTCTGTGTGAGCGCCAAGGTAGTGCAACATTCAGATGTTTTTCCTTCCCCACTCTCTTCACTCATCAAACACTTCCTAACTGTAGAATTCTTTAAGTTCCTAAACATGACTCCATGCCTAATTACACCAAAAAGCCCCCTGTTGGAAAGCTATTTAACTTAGTAGTGTGGGGTCCTGTAACACCATACTGTAGCAATGACGTTGCCTGACCAGCATGAGACTTACTCTTGTTTTGTCTCTTTTTTTTTGTCTTGTGTCCTGGCTTTCCTGGTGACACTTTTTATAGTTGATTAGCTTGTGCAGTGGCGGATCTGACCATTATGTCCTCTTTCTCACTCTCTTCCTCTGCATTGGAGTCCATTTTCACTCATTCTGAGCAACTTTATGAATGCTGAAGTGCTTATTTTCTGTTCCCTTTCTTGACTTAGTGTCACTTTCTGTTTTATTCTTAGGCATCTCCCAAACAGAACACCCTGCAGAATCTTTTGATGTCATCAAATCAAAGTACCATAGAGTTATTTTCCTTTATAAGTCAAAGCTACAAGGAAATTTTTGTTGTTGTTCATTCTATTTCCATTGCAGATGTAAATGTTCTTGTTGCTTTCCCCACTAGGGGAGAGAGGGCAAATGTCACATTCACAGAAGCAGAGTTGGCTTTGAAAAGCTATTGATTTTTTCCTTTCATTTTCTGAAGCTTTGCTAGTGTCCACTAAAGCCTTTCTCTTGTTCAGAGGCTCTGGATTGAGACACAACAGGGATAGAAGTGACATTACGTGATGCGGGCAGGCAGACTGGTTGGAGACGAAGAAAAGAGCAACATTTTTTCTGCTGAAGCGGAACCATTTTTGTTTTGTTCCCAGTAGTACTGTCAAGGACCCTCAGTGACCAGAACAAAAACAAAGAGGGGAGATGTTTATTTATATCCACCCATTCCTCCTCGCCTCTGTTCTTCACTTGAATAGCAATGAGCTTGGTTTGTTTTCATTCCTAGGCAGCGGGTAAACCAGAATGACTAGGTGGCATCCTAAGGTGTTCCTTCTGGAGATGTAGCTATGTTTGGTGACAATGACATTTATATTCAGAATGTCTTTATCATTCCCCAGCAATATATAGCTCTCCCTAAATTTCTCTGAAGACACGCACATCTACACCATGCACATACTGAGGGGGGGGGGAAAGAGTATTTCTTCCTCCTAGTATGTTGTGCCAGGATATTACATCTGTATCTTGGTTTCAAGTCTCACCCAAAAGATGGCACCTCTAGCAATGCACTATCCCCAGCACATTATTCTGTGGACCTAGCTACCGCCTCTTGGGGAGGTGGATTACCTACACCAACAGGAGAAGCTGTCCTGTCAGCATACGTAGTGTCTACCCTGAACTGCTGCAGCAGCACAGCTGTGCCACTGCAGCGTCTAAAGTGTATATGAGCCATAAGTTAAGTAATAATTCCAAAATACCTGTGTTCAATGATGGCTTTTTATAAAACTATCACCCACCTTATGTGATCCAGAGCAGATCAGGGAAAGAAATCGGACAAGAACAAAGAGGAAAATCTCCTCATGTCACGGACTGTGAGATTGAGACTCAGGCCTCTACCTATTATGACTTACAAGAAACACATTTTTCAAAATATTCCTTTTTATTTAGAGCTGGTTGGGAATTTTCTGACAAAACCGGGAAGTGCCAATACATTGAACTGGAGGCTTCCAGAGTCGGTGGGTCTGCAGCAGCCCCAAGGTCCTGGGAACATATTTCCAACACAAGGTGGTTCTGAAATAAAAATTCTTCAGAATTTCCAGTTCAGAGGAAATTTTCAGCCAGCTTCTGTTTTTGTTCCCCTTCTCCATTCAGTCCTCTCTTCCCAGTCTGTCTGTTTAGTGAAACTTAGAAATCCACACACTGCCCTTCCGATGCCCAACTATACTGAGTACAAGAGTGAAGGCCAGGAAAGAATGTCTCTTTTAACATCTTTGGAAACCTAATTTATCAAAAACACTAAAAGGGTTCAGCTGACTAAAGGCCATTTTGAACAATTCATTGAAAGGGGAATAGAGCAATAAGTAGTTTTTGAAAGCCACCTCCATAATGAATAAGGGGGAAATGTTCGATAGTCAATAAGGATAACAGGAGTAGCTTTTCCTTTTTCCCTCAAGTCTGATGATTTTGTGCATCAGTACTGCTCCAGCTGGTGATTACACTTGTCAATGCACTTCAACCTTGCCCAGCACAATCATGGCTGGGGCGCCTTTTTTCTTCCCACCAACTTGCACCTGTCAGTGCTATTTTACACTCTTTCTCTGAGAGTAGGAGGGTATCTGAAAACAATGACACACACTGCATGGGGGAAGAAAAATGTAATGGATAGTGTTTGCCCCATAAGGATCCAAGCACAGCAAGCAGTAAATACATGGTAGTTTTTTCAGTGTCCTGGGTCAGCCTTTACTTTACGCGGTCATCTGTGAAATATATAAGGGCGCACCTTTGACCGGTGCTGCTGTATCACCAATCCAGGTGTCAACATGTAACTCTTTTCATTATCCGTCTCCTTCTGCTGTTTTCTCTGACAAGCTTGGAATTTGAGAGACGGTTTCCTAGACCTTTGTCACAGACCATCATCAGGTACGCTGTGTATGGAAAGCTGCAGTATGGATTTGTTTTCACAAAAGGCATATAGACTACCTGCCTAATCAGCAGTTACCTAGTTTGCTCACACTGGACATCGTCAGTTTATAGATCATGCCTGCTGTTGTCCCTCCTGCCTTCTCCGAGTTATTCCAATCCGTTGACACTAACTGCAATTGAGTTATTTTAACTGTTGTTTATCGGTTTCAGTAGCCCATTCCTTATGCTCCAATAACTCTCTCAAAGAAAGCAGGAGGAACTGGAGATAAGGAGCTAGAGCTTGATCCCTGGTATCAGTAAGGCTGTCTTATGCCACGCTGGCTGTGCAAAGCAGCTTTAAACTCACTTTAACCATCTATCTAGGGACTTCCTTGTGACGGGAGAAATTCCAGCTGGTGTAGTTGGCTCTTTACCACTCCCGCCCAGGTCACATGCACCCTTGTGTTCCAAAGATCCTGGGTGCTGGAATGAGGCCATGTGAAATCAGTCAGCGCGGCTTAGAGCAGTTCTAAATTTCACCTGGGCTATGGCGAGGTCCCAGTGACTTGAAGATAAGGGATCCACAAAACGTACAGTCACTTATGTAGGCTCCATCCCCTAGCTGCAGTAGACACCAAAGAATCAAACCGTCAGTCCTGGGAATCTGGATCAAGATGTTCTGTTGCTGTTGCTTTTCTTTTCTTTTTTTTAAAAGATGGATTAGAGTTGCAGCTATTTCTTTAGTAAATGTTAAACTTCTATCAATTAGAACTGTGCCACTGGAGACAAACCAAACCACCACCACTCGAGCATCCTTCTGTAAGGAAGGAGATTATTAAAGAAGGATGTTCTCACTGGAGAAAATATGGAGATTGAAAAAATTATTGAAAAAACAATTTACTTGGCCAATATTTTCTGGTGTTTCTTTTGCTTTGTGTTTTAATAAGGACTTCCTTTCTCTCTGGTGCGTTTCTGTACTTGCCTTTGCCCTAAATTCATAATTTAACATTTATTTCATTACACATTTCAGGATAACTCCTGCTTGTCCTAAGATGCTCTGCAAAGGGTGAGCAAGATTTTCAGGCTGTAAATCCGTGACCGGGTTGTTTGTTTTTGGTGCCTCCTATGCACCCTGTGGGATGAAGGGGGATGGGAATAAGGAAGACCGAAAGACGGCAAGGCAGACTGCTCTGCAGCTGTGAAGATCCACTGGCCAACTGGTAGATCAGACATTGGCCATGGAGACTACAGGAACTGTAAGGCTGGGCTTGTTGCCAAAGGTTGGTTCCATTCCCATCCCTACTCTTCAGCATAGGGGGAGGACTCTTCCCTCACAGGCTCTGAGGAAATTATTTGTGCCCAGCTTCATTTGCGCATGGATACCGGGATTAGGCCCATAGCCGGGGGCAGGTTAAGCTCTCATATGCCCAGAAACTTAATAATGTAAGTATGAAAGAGGGTTCCATTGTCAAAGGCCCTTTTCTTAAAGCTTCATAATGCTGGAAGAGTTACAGAAACCTGCAGAATGATTTCTGCTTGGTATATTTGAAAACTAGACAAAAGTTACATACAAAACCTGATGATCAATGAGTCTTATTTGTATTGCAGTAGCACCTGGGAGCCCCAGTCATGGATCAGGGCGCTGCCGTGCTAAGTGCTATACAAACAGAACGAAGGGATGGTCCCTGTCCCAAAGAGTTTACAATAATCTCATTACCTGGACAGAACCTGACTGCATTCACTGCTGAATGACTCTCTTCAACTGTTCCAAACCCTTATTCAGCACTTCCTTATAGCCTAAGGAAAGTCATCAGATTCTGGTTCAAGCCGTCTAGGGGAAGGGGGTAAGTGATCTGAAGATTTCTGACAAAGAACACCCTGACAGCAGCTAATTCTCCTTGAAACCAGGGGAATGTTAGCTTGAGAACCTCACACAGTTGTAATGGACACTGGAATCATAGGAAGGAAGAGGCGGTCTTTCAAGTAGACAGGACCGAAGGCATTTATAGGTGACCTGAAATCAGCTGGTAACAAGCACAGATCCCACAGCACTGGTGTATACTGCTTTTTATGGGAAATCCTGTTGAATTAGTGGGCAACTGCATTCTGACCTAGGTACCGTTTTGAATAGCCTTAAGATAAAGCCCCATGTAGAACATATTGCAGCAATCTGGTCCTGAGGTACTAGGTGAATCTGACAAGATCAATGTCTGAAAAAAAAAAGCCGAACCTTCTGAACAGGCACCACCAGTGAAAAGCACTCTTGCCAACTTCTGCTATTTAGGCACTTAGCAACAGCTGGGGCATTCAGCACCCCATCCCCAGGATGTGAGCCTGCACAACATACGGCCCAATATTCCACAATCTCCCCCATTGTTTCTTCCCATCCTCTGACCATCAGCTCATTGTTATCTTGGTTGATCTTAAAAGAGCTAGCCCTCATTCCCATGCAAGTGTCTTCGCCCTGGTCTACACTTACCTGGAGATTCGGTGGCAGTCAACGGGAGTTACGCAAACTATGCAAAGTAACGCCTGTTGACTGCTACGCTTCCCTTCTGCATGCCGTCTTCACTGCACTGCGCCGACGGAAACTGCGCTACTTCAGGGGGTGGTTTTACTCAGTCGAACATTGACTACATACGGGTCTACATTGATTGCTCAATCGATCCAGAAAGATCGAACTGGCAGTGGTGACTTTGCTGACGTCAGTATAGACATACCGTTAAGAGTCTCATCCACCCTGGATGCAGCAGGAGAGCGGAAGATGTCATCCCCATTCTGAAGACAGCTCAGCCCATATTCCTTCACTAATCTTCCAGGTGCACCTATACATACTTGGTCCAGCTCCTCAGTTCCATTTAACTCAATTGAGTTATGGCAATTTATGCCAGCTGAGTATCTGGTCTCATATGTTGCACTTAAAGGGTGACAGATGAGCATCTTGTGGAGCCCCACATGAAGGAGAGAAGGGGGAAGATAAGCAATACACCTGTATCAGGATCTCCAAGAAAGAAAGGAACCGAGCTACTCAAAAGCTCACCCAGATCACCAGAACAGGGTAAAGCCCTACAGACTTGCCAACACCTCATGATCAATGGTAAAGGAGGCAGTTTACATATGTAAGAGAATCACCATGGACAGCGCTCCAATTAGCTCCAGCTGGAGCAAATCACTTGATTCACCCAGAGCAGTCTCAATGGTGTGCTATAGCTAAAAGCAGAGAGGAAGAATTCCACAGCATAATCTACACAGTAACAGAGGGATTATTGTTTCTTTTATTAGTTTTAAAAACCTTCAGTTCTGGAGATAAGCAATGGGGATCTCAGGGAGTGCAGACCCTTGTGTAGGAATCTCATATCCTGGCCCCTTTTGGGCAGGTAAAACACACCAGTTCCACTGTAGCCAATACCTTCCATGATACCAATGAGGTAAAATGGGCTGCAGATTAACAGCCCATATCCAGAGAACCTCCCTGTTACTTTATTTATTTTTAGGTGTAGAATCTAAGGCTGCGTCTATACTGATGGCAGCAAATGTCTCTGGATCAACTGAGTGGTCTGTGTAGACCCGCTAAGTCGATCCAGAAATCGACAGAGGAAAACCACCTCTGTAAGTGGCGCAGCACAGTGTGGACGGTGCGCAGAACAGACGCAATGAAGTCGATGGAAGATACGCAAGTTTCTTACGTCACTTGTGTATCTCCCATCGACTGCTGCCGAATCTGGAAGGTAAGTGTAGACCAGGCCTAAGTCCAGCTATAGATCCAAGTTTAATTTGCTGTCCCCTATTTCTGTACTGAAAAAAAAAAAAAAACTCTGGATCTAAACATCCCTGAGCTGGATAGCAATAAAATCCATGTAAATAATTAAAATGTGCAGCTCGGTTCTTCATTTACATTAAAATTCCAGTCCGCTGGTTGGGAATGTAGAGTTTGGCTGTTGAGTCAAATGATGCTGACCTATTATGGCACCCCAGATGCATCTGAGCCTGTAAGAGGCATTCTCCAATGTCAGTTCATTCTTTTGATAACCTTAACACAGCTTCCCAGTGTGACCTTCACAAGGCAGCACAGAGCCAGATGGTAGGCCTATGGAAGCTGCAGTGTTTGCATTCCCCGGTGATGAAGGATTGCTTTAGATGATTATGTTTTTACTCTACTACTGTATTCCAATGTGACTTCCAGTGACACACTTCTTTAAGTGTATGTGTGGAACTGAGACTAATAATGTCTATGAGTGTACTGTCACTGACGCAAAATGAGGCCAACATTTTTGTAATCAGCGGTAGAACGAGCACAGTCAAGATTTCTGGTTTCATTCCAGCGTGCCTGTAAGAACCAGGAGGGGGAAAAAAAAGATTAACACAAATTCTATTACAGAAGCTAACTACCTCAGCATTAAGGAGGAAATCAAGAAGTCTCCCATTTGCTAGAAGCACTCTTCATTTAATTACCAAAAGCCAAACGAAGCTATTAACATGACAATTAAATATGCTGCACAATCTTCCTATCTCATCTCGTCAGAAAATGTCACATGTAAATCAGACCGCCTTAATGCACCACAAGAAT
Source organism: Mesoclemmys tuberculata (assembly GCA_007922155.1). Lineage (NCBI taxonomy): Eukaryota > Metazoa > Chordata > Testudines > Chelidae > Mesoclemmys > Mesoclemmys tuberculata. Next base: position 12,712,917 of record ML675649.1, read on the forward strand.
CAGTGCTTTTGCTCAGTGATATCACAAATGCCTGCTCATTGCCGGAGCAGCTGGTTGTCCAGTCAACATGAGCTGACAGCCTACCTAATCAATCACATAACTGACATGACTACACCATAAAACAGAGACAGTGATATCTGGGATTTAGCAGAAGAAGCTGAAGATAAAGCTTTTCAGATGTCCAAAAATCCAAGGAAGCCACTAGAACAGAAGATGCAAGTGTTAAAACCATACCATCTTTTGGAACAAGACGATCCTAGGTTACTAGTGAAATGGACAAATCCCTGTTGAAAAATGTGAAAGCAGAAAGAAACCAAGGGATAAGCACAGAGTCCTGAGCCAAGGTACTGTCTTTTCAGTCACGCTATTGCTTCACTCAAAGTCTTCTGAGATTGATACCTTGAATAAGTATGTTTCATTCCAAGGTCCTCCACCTTTATATTATCAATTAATTCTGGGCTAGTGCCTCACCAGGAAGTTCATATAACTGCTTTGTTCTCTTAGCACATTCTTTGGTCTAAGAGAATTCCTGGAAGATTATCAGTCAACAAGTTCTGTGAGAAGCCAGTCAGATGCTTTGACTTCTGTTCCCTGAAAATCAGAGTTTTTCTTCCTGTCAATCAGTGCTTTCACCTCTAACCCTTTTACCTGGAAAACCAGTTAACAGACCTTTTAGAGATCAACAGTATGGACTTCTGCTTGGTAGAGATCACACTGCCTTTCATCTCAGGTAGGCAGGTGAATCTAAATCTAGTCTGGAGTTCAGAGGTTTCAACCCAGGCAGATATGAAAAAAACAAAACAAAACTAAGTTACACAACTCACCTGCTAAGAGTTGAAATGATTGCGTTTTGCATAGCGCGCCTTATACAGTAATTTGATTTATCAGGGCACTGCTGCTCAGCTAGCTCGCTGGCAGAGTACAGTTTACAATTATTTAAACCAAGTATAGCTCCAGAGAATCTTTCAGAGCTGCTTGTGATCTTAAGTACTTGTCAGCTGGATGTTAGGGACCACACAGAAGGCTAAAAATACAATGAACAAAACCATCTACAACTTGGCATGGATCCAACTATTGTAAGGCTTCATGCTCAACACAAATGGGTTAAAATAGTGCTCTCTCACAAAGCCAGTTAACTGTGACATTACTAGAGGCTGCTAAACTGACAAATACATTTGATGTGCTACTTAATAATAATAAATCCCCCTTCCCTTTTGGGCAATTTTGCTAATGTATAGCTTACCTCTTCCAATGCCTCCAGAAGGCCCCACACCGTCTCTCTACTCTAACTGCCCCTCACATTCTTTAGTCAATAGTTTGCTGAAAAGTCACAGCATGAGATAGAAAGAGAGACAGGAACACCAAAAATCTGACGCCGCTACCTAATCAGTGACAGCACTTGTTAGCTACCAGTTACAGTCTTGTATATTGAGTGCTTAGTCAGTGTTTTAATCACGGCAATTTCCTGCTGGTAACTGCTGCTACTTGTGCCCCGTGTATTCCACAAGCACGTCTCTCTGCGTCAACGTGCTGAGACTTTTTCTCCACTCCCTGGAACCTTATGTAGCCATTTGCATAAGACAGGCCTACTGGGGGCAGATAAACTCCAGCTGGCAGAGAAGACCAAGACCCAGGTTCTGTAGCACGTACTGTCAGACACTGATGATGTCAATAGACTTCTTTCTGCATTTTCTCCTCTGGACCATCTCTCTCTTCCCTGTGCTGATTGGCTGTTCACTCCAACCTGCTCTACCCCCCTCCCTCAAAGTCTCTTCATCTCATCTCCACCTTCCTTTCTTCTCTTTTCTCCCCTGCTCTATTCCCTCTTACCTCCCTTCCTGCTACGCCTCTTCTCTGTTCCTTTGTCGTTCCATTTAGCTAACCCTCTCCTCATGAAACCCCACCCAAGGCAAAAAAGATCGTGGCACTGATGTGATGTTTGCAAACTATCACGTTGTCTATTTAGATCATAAGATCTTTGTGACAGGGACTGTCCATTATTCTGAGTTTGTACAGTGCCTCACACATTGAGTCCTTTTCTCAGTTGGCACTTAGACACTATAATAAAAAATAATAAGATTTAATAAAATAGTAACAATGAAGTGGGTGTAATTGCTGCCATTCTGACATGTAGTGATTTACACATTGTGTAAAATAGTCTATCTTTGACTTTTATATGACTCCCATGGTTGCAGTGTGTAAGTACTTCACAATCTTTAATGTATTTATCTTCGCAAACTCCCTGTGATGTAGGGAGATTGGGAACTGAGGAACAAGGAGACCAAGTGACTTGGCAAAGCTCACACAGGAAAGCTCTGGCAGAGCAGGGAATCTAAAGCAGCTCACCCACCTACGATGCAAATGTCCTAAACAACGGGCCATCTTTCCTCTCTGGTGAAAATGACAACACAAAGTGCAAAGCAGTGGAAAATCAAGCCCAGTGTGCCTAACATGTTTTTGCCTGTTTTTACGAAGTCATTTCCTTTAACCGTCTAGGGTGAAATCCTGGCCCCAGTGAAATCAATGGGAATTTTACCATTGACTTCAATTGGGACAGGGTTTCATTCCTGAAGTTTTGTCTGTTGGAGCTCACCTAATAAGTGGAACTATTTGTAACAAGAATCCCAGTCATCTTGACAAAACCCATTTATATATTGTCTTTGAAACAAAATATTCATAGGGCCTCATGCCGACAAGTGCAGGGACAACGTTCATATTTTGGCTGTGAGCTGCCCCAGGCACGTTTATAGCCTACTCCATTTCTTCCTCATTCTAAGGGCGTAAGGATGTGCATAGCAGCCACTGCTGGGTTTGCAGATGTATGTGTGTTAGCCTGCAGCCCCTCACCTCTTAGCTATGAGCTGTTCTGTGCCTCTCCCCCGTGGCTCTTGTCACAGAGGTCCTATAGAACTACATCTCTACCATATTTCAAGGGGGGAAAAAGTCATCTTCTCTACATGTACAATTACCGATGGCTGTGAATTGGCTGGTGTGCGCTACTCAATTTTGGCTCCATCCACACCTGCTCACATTCCCTCTATGATGGGCACCTATAAATCAAAGGGGAGCACTTCATCAGTTTGCGTGCCTGTCCCGACTTGGCAACTCACATACATCCACTCTTTCTCCCCTCTGCTGTGTAGACTACTCTGATTCCAAGCAAATGGTGTAAGATGAACTATGGGCAGCACCAATACAGTGCTCATGAACACTACTGTTGCAGTGCTCAGGTATGCCTGTTTGGAGGGCATCTATGTGCTGGACTATAATTTGTCCAATTATTAATACTAATTTGAATTTAAAACATACCTATATTTCAGCTAGACCTAAAAGTTTTTCTTCCCAGCAATAAGTGCCAGTGGCTGGTTGTATGTTCTAATTTTTGCAGCGGTGTTGTCTGTAGTTATTTCCATAGACACCAGGAAACGAATTAAGAGACAGTTGAAGGAACATGGGAACTGGACCTCTTCCTCACCTTTATATTAGATCCTTCCACTGGTGGTGGAGTGTGGAAAAGCCTGTGATCAGTTCTGGTCATCCCATTTGCCAAATTGATATTGTGGAAATAGAGAGGATTCAAGGACAGACAATGAGAATGATTAGAGGCATGAAAAAACTCATATGAGAACAGATGGAAAGGATTAGGACTGTTTACCTTAGAGAGGAGCTGAATAAGAGGGGACATGATAACGGCATACAAAATAAGGAATGGTTCAGGGAAGATTAATTGTTCTGTTCTTTCAAAGGTACGTTTGGCAAAATTGAAAAGTGGCAAATTTAAAACAGAAAAGGAAATACTTTTCCCCACAATCCACTGTTGTTACCCTGTGGTACTCATTAGAAAAAGTTATTATTGAACCAAGGATTTCAAAAAAGGATTCAACGTGTGTATGGATACTAAGAGCACTCAGCGTTATAAGAATAAGGATTAAAAAAACCCCAGAGTTTAAGAAAGGATATAAACCTTCCTGGTTTAGGGTATAAGCCAACCTCTAACTAATGGTGGTGATAGGAAGAAACTTTTTCTGCTGGGTTATTCCATAACTGCTGACTGCCCGGTTGTTTGTATCTTCCTCCAAGCAGCTGTACTGATTGTTGATGGAAATAGGATGTTGGCCTTGGTGGTTCACTGGTCTCATCCAATATGGCAATTCTTATATTCCTATGTTTTCTGTAGGCAAATAGAAGAATTTGGTCTCTAAGGCTTTCAGGGCAAGCCTGTATAATCCCACATGAAATTCATAGCAAAAAGAAAGAAGCATTTTTGGAGACCCCTGGATACAGAGCTATGAGAAAACAAGATAAACCGAAAGTCCAATTAAAAGAGACAAGAAGAGTGATAAAGATGATAAGTGAAATGAACAGACATAATGAAATGCTAAAAATAATAGTTTACAAAGATGCGCAAGACAATAGGACCAGTGATGAGAGAGGTGAAGAGGAAGAACAAAATTGCATATATCAAGAAAACATTTTTTTTAAATGAATAGCTTCAAAGCAGTAAGAAGAAAGGAAAATAAAACATAATTGCAAGGACTGGAATGTTATCAAGAGAAGGATAAAACAGAATTAAAACATTATATAACTAGCGCTACTCCAGATCTCTGATTCAACTAGGCTGATAGGGAAAATATTTCATCACTCCCCACCCCTCCCACCCCTGAAAACACAGTTGTTCAATGGATGAGGAAGAGCCAGAAAAAAATGAGCAAATAGTAAGGAAATTGGATGCTGTACTAGAGTATAGTAGCCCAGAATGGTGGTAACGTGCTAGGTAGCTGTGTTGAAGACCGCATAAAGGGCTTATATTTCTGTATGTATGTATTAAGCTATGAGTAAAAAGAGAAATATTTGACTCATTCTAAAATGAAGTAATAGAAAATTTTATAACAATTCTAACACCAACAATTAAGCAACAAATATGCTTGAGAAAAGTAACAGAAGGATCAAGATGTAGCATAGATTTAGACAGTGGGGAAACAAATCCAGTTCTTAATCATGGTGAATCTGAAGTAACTCCACTGACTTCAGTGCAGCTTCTTGGGATTATCTAGGGTAGAGACATTGCCACTGTTGTGGTCTGAAGTGCAAAAAGAAAGAAATACCAATTTTTTGTTGCTAAATGTACATGCACAGCTTTAATTAGCAACATCAAAATGAGTAACCCATGTAGAGTAGGAAGGATAGTATAGCAGAAAGGAGTCTGGGGTCAATTCGTGGCTCAGTCAAAGACTTCCTATGTGACTTTAGACTTAGTCTGCTTACCCCTACCCTGTACCTCAATTCTCCATCTATACATTTGGGATAGCACCTCCCTACTTCACAGAGTGCTATGAGGATAAAATCCATGAATGACTGTGCAACACCTAGGTGCTATGATGGCGTGGGTCATAAAGTACCTAAATAATTCCAGCTATGCCAATATCAATCAGGCAGTATGAAGCAGGGCACTAGGCTACCAAGCAAAGACCTGAACTAAACAAATGCTCCATTCCCATTTCCTTGCTTGCAATGGGAATTTGGCTATCAGTCCAGCACAGACACCAGCATTCTGCCTCTGCAGGAATAACACAGATGTGAACACTATCCCTCACCATCCAATCCCAATTCAGATTTGGAGACAAGTGGCCAAATTCTGACCTATATTATAACCTATACAACCCAACTGAAGCCAATGGTCTTTTAATGAATAGGAGAGGAAGGCCTAGCATTCTGCCCACCATCTTGGACTACAACATAACGCACTATTAAAAGAAAATAATTGTAAAAGCTGGACCAGCACTTAATTAACGAATACGTTAGCAAAGTGGATTGTATCAATGCAAATAAAATTATTTACTTTCCAACAACAAAATGTAGTCAATACAGTCATAAACATACAAAAGTTACCAAAATTTGATTCATGTAACAATAACATGATGCCCCCCGCTCCACATAAACATAGAGTCAGCAAGAGAAGGTATCCTCAATTGTGCCTGAACAGAGCAGTTTGAGGCTGGTTCCCTGGAGGAACCTCCTTTTATGAGCCCTACGATTCCCCTAGGATTCAAAGTACCCAGTCACCGGAGGCCATTTCTCACTCAGCAGCCAATGGAGGTAGGAAACATGACTATGACCAACAAGACTCCCTACAAAAGGTCAGGATGCCAGCATTTGGTTAGCGAGAAAAGCAAAAAGCTGGCCTGCTGTCTCTCCTTCATATACACCACTTTTTGATCCTCTGGCACGGCACAGCAGTTCAGACCCACATGTGAACCAGCAGTCCGCATTCTCTTCACCTTCTACAAAAGGTTACATGGCATAGTGAGACCAGCAGCTGAGAAAGGGAGGGTAAAGTATAATTATATTGGGCTGCAAATTAGTAAACATCAGAACTTAGCGTCAGAGGGTAATGATTTTTGGACACTGCTTACCGTATCTGATTTGAACATTTCCCCTTGAAATGAAAGCCTCCATATCCCATTTTACATCATCTGCACCATCTTGGTCCCATTTTTCAGAAGTCCAGATTTTGATCTCACATATACCAGTGGAAATCCAGAGGACTACCATCAGTTTTAATGGACTTGCTCCAGATTTACACTAGTGTAAATGAGAGAAAAATTTGCCCCATGGTGTTCATATAATCAGAGCTACCCAGCCATACTTATCACACCAGGGGAGCAGCCCTATGCTGGAAAACAAAAAGGTTTTACAGCTATATCTTATATCTTCAGTCAGTGAAATACTGTGGAAATTAATTTGAAAATACATCTGAAAACATTTTAGGACTCTTCAATTTATTCTGAGCTAGTAAATTGTTTCAAACAACTGTCAAAGGAACTATTACAAAACAATGCAAGTCCCACACTCTATTTTATACAATGCTAAAAGATAAACTTATGCATAAAGACATAGTGGTCAAATACCCAAAAATAGATATTGCCCATGGTCACATTTCAAATGTGAAAGGATGTAAATTCCAATTCCAGGAAGGCCCATGACTATATGGTTTATACAAATAATGGGGTAAATACTTCATTTAGAGCTACAGTTTCCCTTGACACCTGTAACCATGCTGGGCAAAAAGTTAGACCTGGGCAGAGGGAGGGAGAGCACAAGATCTGGGCTGCAGCTGAAGTGTCCAGAAGGAATTCTGGTTGAGTCACCAAGCGTTTTCTTGATTGTTCCTGGGCTGCATACATTTGTGTGACAGCTGCACCATGGGTGAATTGTTCTCCCCCCCCCCCACAAAAAAAAATTGGCTACCTCAACTTGCTAGTTGGTGGGGGATTGAAGGACATAGCCCCACCCTTCCCTCCTCTTATTACATTGATAATCTTTTTAAATAAAAACTCCACAGAGATTTGGAAATATCTGCAGGATTTTAGGAAACATGGTCATATTTATTTACATCAACCAATGTTTTTATGAAACCCACAGAAGTCCAAACAGGTTCCTGGCCCAATCTTTTACTCAATGAAGTCAATAGTGATTCCAGTTTTGCTCCTATTGAAACTAATGGGAAATTTGCTAAGTTTTTATTTGCCAGAAAGCAAATAAAAAGAATCTAAATTTATTGTTTTTTAAATCTCATGATTTTTTAAGCCAAATTCATGATTTTTTTTTGCCGGGGGGGATCGGGGGTCTGACTCAAGATTTTTGAATACTTGGGATTGCCAGAACTGTAGTTTATACAGGATACCGACATCATTGTACACTTCATTGACTCTAAATTTACATCAGCGTAATAGAAAGTAGAATTTAACTCAACTATATGTCTTACTGTTCAAATAATGAGAGAGAGACAATGGGTGAAGAAACAACAATGAAACATATAGGGTTAGATCTTCAGATGGGGTAAAATGTTATAGTCTCAATGACTTCAACTGAGCTACAACGATTTACACAAGTTGAAGAGCTGGCCCCTACTGATTATATGCAAAAATGTCTTTGAGCAGAATTATTGTTTAATGTTTATATTGAAAAAAATACAGTTTAGCCAACACACTTTTTGTAACAACTCCGTTTGCTGAGATTTTATGCTGATCAGAATGTCATTACAGTTTGAGGGCCTCTTTTGTTTGGAGAATCATACAAATTATGGCAGGCACATTTTATAGCACTGCTAAGTATCTGATTGCATTCATAAATCCACCAGCTATATGCACTTACAATTCTTTGAGGGGTGAACAATTGAAGGGCGAGATGAGTGAAGATGAACATCAAGGACCTGGGGGCAGATCTTCAGGTGGTATAAATTTGAAGTCAATGGGACTGATGATGATTTGTAGCAGCTGTGGATCTGACCCCTAGTAGCAGGGAATGCAGAACCAGGTGCCAAATCCATGTAGGTACGGAATACAGGCACTTATACTTGAATTGTATCCACAGATGGTGAACAGTTAATACTGTCTGTTTACATACTTTGAAGGTGTGTGACTTATAGACTATGCATCAGAATACAATTGATGTATATAATGGCCCAGAAAAGGTATTTATAGACATACTATGACAAATTAATTTGTGCACCATTTTCCAAACTCCTGTGCTATTTTGTCTTCATTTAAACTACCACTGCTACTTACCACCTGACATTAGCCTGTATAGTCTGATCAGTCTCCCACTGAAATCAACAAAAGTTTTCCTATTGATGTGACGGGGTAGGGAGATTAGACCCTGAGTGGGCCTTAGTTTACCATTTTAAACATTACATTTATTTATTTATTTTTGTCAGTAGATAAAATATAGTAAAAATTCTAAATAAACTTTAGTTTTTCATATGTGTATAAACTATCAGGGTCTATTTGGTTCCTAAAGACAATGAATGTTGAGTTAGTTGCACATCAACGTTTTGGAAGTTATTCGTCTATCGATCCAAAGTAATTTTACACATTTTTTCCTCCAAACTTCTTTCATCAGTTAGTTTTTAGCATTCTTAACCTGCACCATGCCTTTAAATCCAGTTTTCACTGGATCCGCCAATATGAAATCACTTACGCAACAGCATTAACAAAACCCAAGATGAAAAGCAACCTCTTGCATTGCTTTTGGTTAATTCATTGATTCTTCTGTATCGTTCTATTGAACCCATTCTCAAATGCAGCTAATTTCTGGCCTGCATACAAATACAGTGAAGTGCCAGAATTAAATCAAATCAGAAAGCTTAACAGAAAGAATCAACTTCAGCAGTGTGCGTGTTTCAAATAATCAGATTTCTTTGAAGACCTCAGAGGGACATCTGAACCAGGTATTGTCATTATTTCAAGTGGAAAAGGTATAACACTATAGTTAGTTTTCTGAATGAAAACACAAACAAAACAAAACAAAAAAAGCCAAAACAATTGCTGCAATTGACCAGATAGCTGAAGAATGACACCAAAACCTCCAAAGGAAAGTGCCCATTAATTTATGTGGGAGCATATTTTCACCATAACCAAATGATCTATTGTTCGCTTACATAAAAAGCAATAGTCCATAACAACTCATTACTAGAAAAGGAGGGGGGGAAGGGTCGGAGAAGGCCAATACCTTGAGCTAATACCACAGAGAAGCCCAGTTACTAACCTCAAAGCACTACCATGTTTTTGACAGCTTCCCAACAATTCCCGTTCTGTTTTGTCTCTTCAGAATATTTCAGTGAAACTTGTAAGAGAAATCCCAGCCATTTCTATGCACTGGTGTTTAAAGCTGTAACATGTTCGGTTGGTTGGTTTCTTTTCACCCTATTTTTATTGCATATCAATATTTATTTGAGGTTCAATAAACTAAAAATATACAGTAAGAATCCATTTTGAATACATTTAATAACAATAGCACTAACCCTGATGTTGTCCTATAGAAGAGTATGTTTAGCTATCTTGGTTCCATGTACTCTAAGTCTTCACTGTATACAGTACACAGCTTACTGAGCTACTATTAAGCAAAATGTATTTCAATTTGCTTTATTCCCTAAGCAATGTCAGCACGGCCTTCTAAGGCATCCAAGATTATATATAAAGTAGTGTATGTCTATAGTTTTAATAGAAAATGAATGGGGGAAGAGACATCAATTCCATAGTTTTTTCGTCAAAATAATCAAATATTTTTTCTTAAAAGGTCTGCAAACAGATTTACAAAAAGAAATACAGGCTTTTCATATTTTTGCCGAACTTCCAAATACTGACTAATATCCTAATTGCACAGGAAATCTGCCCTAATGAACAATACAAGAAATAAAATATCACACTCCATTTGGTTTCTCGTTATCTATTTTGAGGGGGGGGAAACAGACAAATATATCTTTTTAAAACAACAAAATTAAATTCCATAGAGCATAATCATCAAAAATACTCCAAAATGTTTCTTACATTTGTGAGTATGTTTCAGCTTTAAAAACAGTTTGTGGCGTTCCTTAATATTATAAAATGTGGGACATCCTCTTAGTTTCAGAAAACTAGTTGCAGTATTGTAATTATAAAGCAGCAACTAAAATTGTATTCACAGTATCTTCATCACATGAATTTTTAACAGGAAAAACATTATAAAAGTCACATTGCTGCCTTCATTTTTCACGTTTGTGGGTGACAGAAAGAAAAGGTGTAGTGTCATGCTTGGTTTACCTCAATCATTTATTTCTGAACTAATAAAAGTAAACAATTACCAGATATTGTATATATAGATATATAGAGATAGATATGGCCAGCATTATATTATAGTAGAAAATTATTTTGGTTTTGATAAAGTTAAGAAAAGCACATGAAATCATATTTTGTGTATACCTTGTTTTATGGCCATCCAGGTTTTTGTTTTTGTTTTGTTTTGTTTTGTTTCATCAACATAGCAAAATACAATCTTCCTATTAAACAATAATTATCAGATGGCAGACAATTCTTTTTATTGGTTTACATTGGCAGGTCACAGTCTAAAAGCACAACCACATCAGGCAGAAATTGTACATAGACCACCCTGGATTTTGAAGACTTCAATCTTTATGCTTCCACCAAAAATGTTCCTTTTAAAACTGGGGATGGTGAGCTATATTATATTAATTGTTAGTAGATTATTTTATTAGTTTAACTAAAGAAAACACCTGAAACTGCAGGGTTTTTTGTTTTGTTTTGTTTTCAGTGTCACTTTTGAAGTCTTTGCTATATGTTCTTAAACACATTTTGAAGAGTAACTTTCTAGTAATCACTTCATGAAAGTTGAATCACCCTACCAGTGTGAACCAGGTGAGTTTCATTTCATAGAATACTGCATATTTATCTGATCCTTGACTTTTCCAAATTTGATTGATATATTTTTAATTATTATTTCTGGCTGAAAAATTATAGCAAGTCTGTGGATAGTGGTAATTAATGGAGCATTACAACATCATACATTCACAATGTCAAGATTTTTATAAAGAGCTGTTTTAGATAGGGCTGGCCTATAAATATGCAGTTGTATTATATGTAGAAGGCATACCCATGTCTTCAAAAACCAGACTGGCCTTAAGAAATGACTCTTTATTTGAGACAGTTACCATTACTTCATTAAAAAATGACAAAACAGCAATAAACATTTTAGCTCTTTAATGAGCAAAGATCAGGTCTCTTAGCATTGGAATAATATTCGTTATCCAGATTATCTTTATTTCACTCAGTGACCAGTAATGTGGCCAAGAAGTACAAAGTAATTTTCCATCGAGTAGTATACAATTTTTTTGTGTGTGTAATAAGCTTTCATTCTTCAAAAAGAGTAACTGAAAAGAAATGTTTCTGTTACTGCAGTTAGTTTGTCAGAGAGAGTTCTTTGCATTATCTTACAAACTATCAAAATTGCTAGTAATTTGAAAAAATGTAAAAAAAAAATCACATAACTTTAGTCTAATAGAAATATAGTACAGATAAGAGAAAGTATTTATCAGGGATGTGCTCTTAAGTCCATCTCATTTTTTTATATAAATGTACATCTGATTACATATACAAACATTTTGAAAGGACTGTGATATACCATTTCTGTAAAACAATAGGGGAATGAAAAGTTTCTTGTGATTTTAGAACATTCATTTAAAATCACATGAACAAATGTAAGAATCGGGTTTAAAAATTTCCATTTGTTGGCTCTCTCCATCCTTATGGATCCATTATATCTACATTTGCACTCTATAGAGATCTCGTCTAGTGAATTCACTTGGATGGCAAAGATAACGTATAGCGAAAAGGGAAATAACTTTACATTAAAATATCAGTAAACTTTGTCACATGCACCATGAGTTAAAACAATAACCGAGCTGTAATCAGAGTTGTAATGTTGGGGCATCTTTATACCGCAAAATATCCTTGCAATGAAATCTTTGGACACACTTTACCTTACCAATATGAACTAAATATATTATAACTAAACCACAGCAAATTATAAATCCTTCATCAAAGAGGTTCCATTAAGGTTATAGTTCTATAAATTATTTTGATGAAAATGAAAGAGAACATTAAAAACACAGAAAGACTTTTTTCCCCACTGGGATTCAGATCAGTGAGTGTTCACCACTATATACCTAGAGTACCATCAAATACCTTTAAGAACTATTGTAATTCCTTCTATTATTGAAGCTACTGTGAATTATTTTACTGTAATTACTTTTGCCCCTTTAAAAAAATCTTCTTTAGGTTGTGCCAATTGATGGAGGAAGCTTCTATTAAAAACTCCAATGGGATGAGAAGAATTTTAATTACGGCTTAATCAGCAGCACAGCCACCAAGCATATAAATTATCATGCACATCGTGCTAAAAATATCCAGTTTCCTTTATTCCCACAACTTTTATACTGACAGCACTTATGTGATAATGTTGTACCTGCCAGGCTTTAAAACTTCTTTGTTTGACTGGCAGATTTCAGCATGAGCCCCTTACTAAGGCCTTAACAGCATTGGTGCTTTGTGTACTTATCCAAATATGTAAATATGGACTACACAATAAAACAGTTCCAAATAAAAATTGGTGAAAATTATCTGACATTCCATTAGTGTGTCCCTTGTGCATATTTATAGATTTTTTAAAATTTCAGTCAGAGTTCTTTTCTGTTTCTGTTGCACATGCCTAATTCCATTATGTAACTTAAATCTTCAAAAAATTAATAGTTGAATGTGAATGAAAAAGTATCATTCAGAACAATTGCTTCAAGCAACTGCAAAGTTTTTTTTTTAAGTTCATTTGTATATATGTACAATTCATTTTTTTCAAAACCCCAAAAGCTCTTGATATGTATATTCACATAATATTCCTCCATATTTAAATAGTAAGCGTCTTGTAGGTTGAAAGCCAAGTAATCTTCAGTAATGTCACCTACTGTAATCCATCAAAAAATAAAGTTTGTTTCATCTTCTCTGGCTATACCCTGGTTGTTGAATGTGAATGGGGGTGGGGATGAGGGTGGGGCAGAGTATTATTCTGTCCTCCAGTAAAGGTATTGAATGTGTGTAGGGGCTGAATCCCTGGTATAGTATTGGGAATCATGGTAATGGTGTTGGGTGTCATTAAGGGAATATCATCAGGAGACCTTCTCATAGCTAATGTGTAGTCTGGGGGACAGGCGGTCCTAAGAACCACCTCATGTGGATGGATGGACTCACATTCATGATCCAAGTCCGTGTGCTTCATTTGGAGGGACATTATCTCCTCTTCTTGTGCATGGGCAAGATCATTGGTAGTAGTACGCTGTGGGCTACATCTCCTGTGAACATCATGTCTCCTCTTGTCCTTTTTGTAGTACAATGCTGCAAAGGCCAAAATGTTTAGGAATAGCAAAGATGCTCCAACTGCAATAGTAACGCTCAACTCTGTGGAATAATCCCTTTGATCCACTGAAAATGGACTTGGTTGTTGTTTGGGATCATCTTGTTTGGCTGTAGGAAAGGCTGAAGTTACAGGTACAGAATTTTTCCTTGTTGGTCTGAACGTAATATCAGTTGATGGCACTTTAGTTGTGGTCGAGGTATACTGTGAAATGTCGTTAAGATTGTGCAGATGAGGTACCAGTTCCAGCCACAGGTTTACTTTATTGGCTCTGTAATGTTCTTTCACGCGTGGTTTTAATCCAATGTGAAGATACAGTTGGTCTTTCTGAGAGTATCTGGTCCATGCTACTTCTTCAAAACGATTGGGTTTGGTATGAATGAATTTTGTATCTTGTGGGACTGGTTGATTTGGGTCACTAGAAAAAAAAGCTGAGATTAAAGTCTGCATTTCAAAAGCAATTATAAAATTAAGTTTTGATACTGCATTATTAAGCTTATTTGGGGGAGGGAGAAGAAGGGCAGTGAATGTAGTGTTCATGGAATTGCAGGCCTAAGAGCAGTTAGAGCCAACACAATGCAAGTGGACATTGCAATCTTCCCCAATGCCCTTCATACCCCAAACAGCAACTAGCATTCCAGTCCTTTTCTCTCGAGGAAAGATTGTCAACAGTATTGCACTTTGGTACTAGTGATGTGGATTAATGTCTACTAGAGACTAGGATGAAAGGTCACAAAGCATATTTTTATTTGTAATTTAAATCACAGCCTCTGGATTCAGGTCTTCAGAGGTGAAAGGGCAGTGTGTTAACTCAGTACAGCACACAGTCACTGAAAGCCCAATCCTATGAGTAATTGAGTGCAGAGAAGTGGTTCAAGGTCAGTGGGAGGTAAGAGCCCTCATTACCTTTCTCGTGCTGGTCCATGTATCATACATTCCTAAATGCCTATTCATTTGACTAAGTGGACATCATTAAAAGACTCAACATTCCATGTGCCATGATGTTGGTGACGTTTCCCATTCTAAACAATCAAAATACCACCAGTACCAGAGTACAGTCAAATATTGTGGTTTGTTAAATGATGATCAGTTTTTAATGATGTACACTTTATAACTGCTGTATGTGATCTCATTATGTTTCTTTATTCACTGTAGTACATCACAATTTCTTACACAGTGGTCATACTTAAAAAATTGAAAGTATTTCCAGTTCCAGCAGAATTCCCCATTTTAAGTACAGAGAATCTCTTTCAAAGCACCAGTATCTTACAAAGTAGAATAAATTTTAAAGGTCAACTACTGTACTATGAGTAAGCTGAACATTAGATTGAAAAAGATAAAAATATCACGGAAGTTGCTTTCTGCAGCCTTTCTTTTTTATGTATGAAATATTTACCACACTGTTACGTACAAAATACTCATGGACAATTTCCCCATGTGTTAATAGACTGTGCAAGCTTTAATTGAACTGAGAGGCATTACAAAAATATAACTCCCAGCCCAATCCTCCAATCCTTATTCACTTGAATACTCGTTCCCAGCTCCAGTATTTCCCACTGAAGACCATGAGAAAGGATTGCAGGATTAGGTTCTCAATTTATATACAAGATTACTTTCTATCTAGTACTCACCCAGTTTTTGCAAAGTTCGTCCAGTATGTCATCACCACTGCACTTAGCATGACATCATTTTTGGAGAAATTACAAGGAAATAATTCAGTAGGACCAATCATAGGGATTCCCAATACATAAGGAACCTCATCCCCATGGGCTGCATCTGCCCAAGCAGGTACCTGATCTGTTTGGCAATGATGGTAGAAGGCATAAAAGTATGTAGGCGATCCAAAATTTGAGTGAAGATCTGCAGTAGCCACTGCTGGTGCAACCCATTGGTGATCAGTAAACAAAGCTAGCAGTGTTTTCCTTCTTGTCTCAGGATTGTGTCGGTCCGCCCAGTCAGTGTACATAAATTTAATAGTTTCTCTCAATATATCTTTGCCTTCAGGGTATCCATATAAGTTATCAACAAAATTGGAAACAGCAAAGTCAAAATCACTAGCTGATATGCCATCTTCACTATCAACTATATTTTCGACAAATTTTAAACCTTCCCCTTGGTTAACTCCCAACATTATGTCATAGTTGAGGAATTCTCCTTGTTCCATCAGTATCTGAGGATCATCTGGTATCACATCACCATCAATTACTGGTCCAAAGGCTATGTGGTATCGTGCTGGTTGAATGTCCTGGTCCACAAGTTCTCTATAAGGCTTCTTCTGTAGACATTCTACCAATTCTACAGTGTCTGACATGTTGCAACCAACTTTTGTAGCCAACATCCTGGCATATTTTGCAGGTTGGAAACTAACTGCCCAGCTGGAGAGAGCTGTTCCACTTTGAGCTATTGCTCTTTGAAAAAGTCCTGCGGGGGAAAAAATATTTTTACAGTACTGAGTTTATAAGCATGTAGCTATTTAATGTTTAGATTAGGTTTGTGGTACAATAGGAAAATTTTAATGTTATTTTAAAAATTACGAATAAATAAATGCAGTATAGAAGGTAAAATCTGCTTGTGCTGTATCCACATCTAATGTACACAAAAATAAATGCACATATGTATATAAATTGTAGATCAATAGAGAAGTAAAACTGATGTGAATGCTGATGTATAGCAGCTGAGGATCTGGCCCTGAGTAAAGCAGTAAGCTGAAAGAGTGGGAGAAATTGTTTGCTGCTATTTCTTGCTCAAGATAACACTGTTTGTTTTGAAAAAATCATAATATTAAAATTAATTTATCAATTTGGAGGAAAAGCTAACCATGCCCTGCAACTGACTGATTTCTGAGGCTGGGTCTACACTGATGGTGTCAAATTCGCCACCATCAGATCGATTGTTCTGGATCGACTGAATGGTCTGTGTAGACCCATTCAGTTGATCCAGCAATCGACGCAGGAAAACCACCCTGGTAAGTTGCGTAGCGCTGCGTCAAAGGGAACGCTCTTCCCTTCGGTGCAGTGCAGTGTGGACGGCGCGTGGAGCAGACGCAGCGAAGTTGGCAGGAGATACGCAAGTGATTTACGTCACTTGCATAGCTCCCGTCAACTGCCGCTGAATCCAGAAGATAAGTGTAGACCAGGCCTTATATGTCGTTCAAGTCATTGACAGGTTGCAGGTGTATGACCATGTTTTAAATTGAAGTCTGAATAGCACCTAATATACTACTTTTATAGACTCTGTTTAGGAATGAACTTGGCTTAATATGTACAGTGCTTCTCAATTGGGTATTATAACAAATTTTATATTCTGAAACCATACATGACAAAGTACTGGGCAGCATTCCTAACTGATTTATCTCAGAGTCAGGATAAAGGGTCCTATTTTAAATTAACGTCTATGGTGATCACATTTAAATAAAATAAGGAAAAAGGTATCTTTTACACTGAGTATTTTAAAATGTTGCTTTGTGACTTAGAAATTTAAACACATGCTCAAGTATTTATTTATGAGAGACAGGGTGGAGGGTGCAGATTCTGCTCTCACTTTATACTTGTGTAAACCTGAAGTAACTCCACTGACTTCAGTGCAAGTACTTTGGACTTACTTTGGTATTACTGAGAGTAGAATATGGACCAAAAGTTCTGTTCACAGATGTAAGAAGCCTTGGTTGAAACTGATCTTTTTTTAACCTTTAACTATTTATGTCCACATCATGGGTGAAATCCTGACCCCATCGGAATCAACAGGAGTTTTGCCACTGAGTTCAGTGGGGCCAAGATTTCATCCCATGGTTCTAAACCATGGCTCACGTACTAGGTTTGTGTGAAAGGTCCTTAGGAGGAATTCTGGCTGACACTAAAATGGCTACTTCCATATTTTCTGTGCTCCCCTCTTTGTTGGGCCATGGCATTACTTCACCCCCTCCCATACCCTTTGGGAACGCTAGCTCTACTTTCAACAGGGATTTTTAGTCTGGCCCCTGTACAACGAAGCGGAAAAGGATCCTTTCATCCATACTCCTGGCCAGTCATAGTTTAGTCTGTATTAGGCAATATATTTTACCCTTTTTGCTAATGAAACTTTTAAAACTTTTTCTGCTGCATCATAGAAGTGCTACAACTGAAGGAGAATAAACAATTGGCAATTATGCAGTGTCTTTGTGCAATGTATTGGAAAATATTTTGTAATATGACCTATATTTCATAGATAACTATAATTTATGCAACAATTATACAAACATTATTTGTTTTAATAAATTATTCATTTATGCAAAAAAGTATGTCCTTTCACATACACGTGAAGCATATTGGGCCAAAATGTGCTTGTATTTACACCAGTACAAATCTAAGTAATTCTAGTGACATCAGTGGGTTACTAAGGATTTGCAGCGGGGTAACTGAAGGCAACTTCTGAAGACAACATCTGGCCCGCTGTCATTGACTTACAAACAAAATGTGTTTGGGGCGTACTCTGCTGACCAGCCAGTACCTCCCACTTCCGTGAACAGGAGTTACAGGTGCTTGGCCCATCTCAGAATTTGACTCTTTAAAAATACAAATTATGGTGCTCATCCTGCAGCGTGATATGCGTGGGTGGACTCAGGCACCTCAAAGAGTCCTAGTTAGAAACCTGACTACAGGCAAGATGAGGACCATTCTGCAATCCTCGAATTAATTGCTTGGAGGCAAACATTTTTTAAAATGTCCTTTGGGGAGTATTAAAATCCTTGAAGATCATTACAGGAACAAACCCTGAGGTCCTTACTCAATCTCTACTCTGCCCACATTCAGACAAAACTTTCATAGTTTCAAGTAATGTCTGGACATTGACTAAAATATGTGGCTCAAGCCCATCTCTAGATTCACGAAATGAGTCATAACCCAGGTTTGCCTGAGTAAGATCTGAATAAAAATGAAGTAAGAACCTCATAATTAGAACCGTAGAAAATATACCTTTATATTTATGGGTCTAGATATTCAGTCAATTTAAATCAGCTTGAAGTCAATGGAACTACAGTGATTTACACCAGCTGAGGATCTGGCCAGTAGAATATATGCAGCAGAATACCAAATGGGAATTTTCACTAGGATGTAATTCTTAATGCAAGATAACTTTACTTTGTGTGCATACTGTGTAACTCTCCTCTTTTTTTGTGCAGAATTTTATATACCAGAGAGAGAAAGAGTCAGCTACATGGTAAGAAAGTGCTGATATAAACACTGTAACTTGTTAAATGACACATAAAAGGCCAGATTACATTAAAAGTGGTCAAGTCCTGTGGCCATAAAGCTCAATTCAGTTACTTTAAAAAAATATTTCTGTTGAACCATGTTAGTGAAAAATGGATGACAGTGAGAAAAGTAATTTTCATACTGTAACTGATTTCTGCCAGCAACAATGTACAATAAAGGAAGTGAACTAAATTTCTATCAGAAAATGTTCATACTCATGGCTCAAGGGGCTGTAGGCAGATATAAAAATGACATTCATGCATAATGGGCCATACTTTGCTATCGTTTGTATGTCAAAGTCCCACTGAAGTAAATAATAATTTGCATTTATTCGTCTACTGATTTCAAAGTACTTTACCAAGGTGAATAAGTACTACAGTTCCCATTTTGCATATAGGGTAGCTGAAGCAGATTGTTTAAGAGCTCCATCTTGCAACGTGCTGAGTATCTCCTGGCCCCTGCAGAATGCTCAGAATGAGAGCAGTCGAGTAGGCACTCAGCATATAGTAAATGGGCTTGTGCTCTTTACAAAATTTTACTGTGTTACAACATGACTGTGGAGAGTTAGCTGACAAGATGTAGATCATGACTGACTGGTCTTTGCAGATAAAGGCATATAGTGTTCAGGGTCATATCAGCTACTTGTAATTAAACCAAAGATCAAATGGTCAGTCATTGGCAGAGAATGGAAACCAGGTTTCCTGACACTTAGCCCCATTCTCAATCCACTATATCACTCAAATGATCCTCTGCTGAAAAGTTGATGGCATGATATGATCCAAAGACTACACATGGTTATGGGCACTAGGCTAACACTAAGTTCTGACAAATCAATTACTGGCTTAAAATGCCATTTTATAAAACGTTCACCGGTTAACATGCAAAAAATCTAAATAATTTGTGAAAGTCAAATTTATACATGGATTCTACACTTCATACTTCAAGGTATTTCAAGTATTAAAGCAGTTTTGGCTGAAAATGGTTAAAAATTACAATTAAAATTATTTTTAATAATTATTATTTTTAAACATTTTTTAAAAATTAAACCCAGTCCTAGGCATCTATTTTCCGCTATAGTATGTTTGCATAAAAGAAAATTGGCCTGATTTTTCTCCATTGACATCACTGTAAGGCCTGATCCAAAAGCCCACTGAAACTTAGTGGGAATCTTTCCATTGACTTCAGTAGGCTTTGGATCAGGCCCCAGATCAGAAGTAAATTTGACGGATGTCAGTGGAGTTACTCCAGTCTGAGTGTACCATCAGGCCTTCCAGGGAGTTCACCAATGTTCACCAAAGGGTTTTCTGTAATCTGCCTGCTAAATCTAAACAATCTAGCATACATATATGTGAAATGGATAATGACAGGATGGAGTAACATAAAAACAATGTGATCAATAAGCAGTGGTCATGCAAATGAGAGAAAATGTGGGGAACTCTGGTGCCAAAATTGAAGGAAAAAATGTTTTCTGGACTCAAACAGCATATTTGTAATTTCCTGCTGTCTGTCTTAACTTAACTAGAAAAAAGGTGCTACCTAGGGAATAGAAAATACATATATGGGCAAAAAAATCAATTTGTGACCTTGATGCTTTGACAATTTTGGCTCATGCATGCAAAACATTCAAACATTCTTTTCTCAGAAGACAGCATGTGAAATTCATGCAGCTTCAGACAAAAGATTTCTGAACTAGGCACTTTTTTCCTTCCCACTAGATAATAGCATTAAGCATCTTAGGCATGAGCTTGCAAACATGAACCATGTCGTTTTATTTTTCTTTAAATCCTGCTCCTCATGAGAAACAAAACATGCCTTTGCTGACTGATTGAACACAGTCAACCTCATAGACTGGGCATTAACTGGTTTTCCAAAGAGGACACCCTTAGGTCAGAAAGAAAAGAGACAAAAATGATGTACTGTGCGTGTGCTGTTCAGAAGTCTGCTGCAGAAAGTGTTTCTACAAAGTTCCACAGGAAACAGAAAGAAAGCCACCCAAAATTTAAACGTGCACCGAAGAGTTGAGGTAGAAGGCAGCTATTACAGCCTTTAAAAAGCCTGTTTATTATTGAGTTGAACTCAACAGTCCATAGAAACTGAGAGAGAAATACAGAGCATCACATAGTACTAATGGTGGTGGCATGCAGACACCAAAATTGTCAAAATTTGCAACCTGCATAATACCTTTGGTTGAATTGCTCCAACGGTTACCTTCAGAATAATGGGACAAAGTCAACAGATTGACGCATGAACCGCCTGCACCAGATCCAAAAACAGTTATTCTTAATGGGTCACCACCAAAGAACCCAATATTTTCACTAGTCCATCGCAAAGCCTGGATTAGATCAAGGAGGCCATAATTTCCTTTTGCTGCTTGATCCCCAGTGCTCAAGAAACCTGCAAAATGTAAAGGAAAAATAGAAAAAGTTTAGCATGTGCTCTCAGATTATGCTTGTTGCACTGTTATCTTGTCAGTAATGCTTCAAACGTAAATGGAGCTAAGTAATATGTAAATACATCATTTTCTATATCCACTTGGCAATAATTTACAAGTGACTCACCCTTGCTACAGTAAATCCTTTGGTGTTCATTGTAAACCATGATAAATTAATGTGAGGATTGTGTAGGAACAACACAGGATTATGTGCTCATTGCAGTACAAGACTGGGAATAAGTCAGTAAGGACCTATGACTTTTAAATGTAATAAATTGAGAGTAAACTCTTTGGGGAAGGGACTACATTTTCTGTACATGAGCAGTTTCTTTCCCATTGTGGCCACTATTGGAATGCAACTAAAGAAAAATACCAATACATGGATTTGAATAGAACATCACAACATTTATAAGGTCAGAGATTCAGCTTCCCAGTGTGTGTGTTAAAAGGATTGCATTGGCAAAGCTTGGCACCTGCCAGATTAGCAGCAATTTGTGTGAGCACAGGAGTCAACCGGGCACTCAGCTACCCAATTTGCATATGCAGATGTGAGTTTGGTGCATGCCAGATGGCTGACTGCTCAATTTTCTCAATCCACTGCTTGTGACGCTGATACTCCCTATCTTACCGCATTGCCTCCTTTTTTCCTCTTTTCTCTCCCATTGGCTTTGCTCCTAAAAAGACTCAATTTATGTCAGACGACAGGCTGGGTTGTACAACCTGAGTGGCTCTCCTACTCCTTGAGCTCCAAACCCCATCCATCAACCTGGGTTAACTGAGTTTGCATTAAAGGATACACAAGGCAATTAGAACTGCTCTAGTAACCCCCAGCATTAAATAGATGAGAGCTTTGAGGGAAACCTTGGAGCACATTACTTGTTCCTCACAATCAGATTGAGAGTGGAATAGGGGATTGTATCAGTTGGAGAAATGAGTGCTTTTCCTGTAGTCAGCACAGGAACTTTGAGGGGTTTTTTCTGGTTTTTTTTTTTTTTTGGTTTATAAAAGACTTATTGTTATCATTAGACAGCTGTCTGTAAGAGTTGAACAATAAACACTTTAGAAAAAAACCCCTCTTGGTTTTGATCTTGGACCCCATCGACTCCATGGCCTCATGTCCAGATTATACAGTCTTTTGAGCAAAGGTTTAAACAACATCAGTATTTTTAAGAAAAACAAAAGCCTCCCCTTGCGTTTGAAACTGATTTCACACACACAAAATGGACAATGTAACAGCCTTTCAATGAGTGCCCTGTAGAGAAGTAGCACCATTGAAACAATTATCTTTGCCTGAACTAAATATTAGCGGGACCTCTTAAAGTTACACTAATTTAATTCTCCTTTGGTGCAGAGCTCACCACGCTAAACAAAAAAGTTTACAGTCGTTTTCCAGAAAAAAGCATATAATTCTCTTACAAACCTCATCACTCGCACTGTCACATCAACAGCAATACTTGTAGTTCTTAAGACTTAAATTCAGAATGATAACTGTGTATGACATTGGAAAAGGAAGAACAAAGATTCCTCATTTTTAGCTGATAGTTACTATGTCCTTTGAAAAACAATCCCTTTTATTACCCCAAATTCCAGGGAATAAACAGGGAGAAGCTGAATTTACAGACTCTGTTGCCTGGACAGAGAGAGATGACCACTGACTCTAGGAATAGTCAGGACAGCGACTGCAGAAATACAAAACATAATGTGTAGTAAGAGTCAACCGAGAAGGATCAGGCTTTATTGTAATTGATGACGTAAATGATGCACCTTTCCAGTGAGAAGTGGATACAATTCAAGAGGAGAAAAATTTCAAATGATTTTTTATCTTAATCCGTAGCAACATTAAAGCCACAATTTGAAGCTTGGTGATAAAGGGCCTGATTCAACACCCACTGAAGTCAATTAAAAAGACTCCCACTGACTCCAGGGCTTGGAGATGCAGGTGGAAACTCTGGTTGAGTTTAGAAGAGGATTTGAGCAGATGATGGAAGAAAGGCATGAGGAGGCTGAAGGGAAAAGCTCAGACTTGCAGATGGAAGCAGGACCAAAGAACTCTGAAGGGAGACTGCTGGGTGAGGAAAGTGGCCAGTGAAAGCATGTGACTACAAGAACCTGACAGAGGAAAAGACAGGCTAGTGAAGGAGAAATAGAGCTCAGGAACAGGTTTGCGGAGTTGGAAAATGAAGGAGGGGCGCAGCAAGCAGTAACTGAAGGTGGGAGGGAAGGAAGAAGAGAAGAGCAGCTAGCCCTATACAAATCTCACTTTTGAGGATTTCAATAACTCAGTCACGGGTTCGGGGTTGTTATAAATGTGTATGGGTAGGGTTTTGTGGCCTGCCTTGTGCAGGAGGTCAGACTAGATGATCATATTGGTCCCTTCTGACCTATGAGTCTATGAGTCTATGAGTCTAATGCATGAGCCAATGGAGATGCCACCAAATAAGAGCCTCAGAGGGATCCAGAATGGGTTCCAGAAGATGGAAAGGGAGAATAGCAGACGAGAAGACTTGCAGCCAGAAGGAACAGGGGAGAGGCTGGAGAATTGAACCGTCACCAGGAAAAGGCAGGTCTATGTGACTGGGGACTCCCTCCTGAGAAGAACAGACAGGCCTGTAACCAGAGCTGATCTGGAGAACAGAAGACTGTGCTGTCTGCCTGATGCTAGGATACAAGATGTGGACCTGAGGCTGAAGAGGATCCTAGTGGGAGTGGGAAAGAATCCACTGATTGTCCTTCATGTGGGTACAAATGATATAGCTAGATTCTCTCTGGAACGAATCAAGGGAGACAATGCCAGGCTGGGGAAGACTCTTAAGGAAATGGAGGCTCAGGTGATCTTCAGTGGGATTCTGCCTGTCCCTAGAGGAGGACAATAAAGGCATGACAAGATTATGATGATCAACAGATGGCTCAGGCAGTGGTGCTATAAAGAGGGCTTTGGGATGTATGGCCACTGGGAGGCATTCATGGACAGAGAGGACTGTTCTCTTGGGATGGACTTCACCTGAACAGGGAGGGAAACAGACTTCTAGGATGGAGGTTGGCACAACTGATTAAGAGAGTTTTAAATTAGGAATTTGGGGGATTGGGAGGTGCCCGGGTGATCTGCCTGCCTGATTTTAACATTGAGAGGGAGGAAAATGAAATAGGAAAGGCTATAGCAGTGGGTAAAAGAATGGACATGAAGAGGAAGGGTGGTGCAGATACCAGTCTCATAGGTGGTACTGGTGGTAGAATGATTGTGACAAATCATGTAAGGAATGTGAGTGAAACCAAACTGCAGAAATTAAGATGTTTGTAGACCAATGAGAGGAGTCTGAGTAACAAAATGGAGGAACTAAAGCTATTGGTGGAGGAAGTGAAACCAGATATTATAGGGATAACAGAAACATGGTGGAATAGCAGTCATGACTGGAGTACAGATATTGATGGGTATGTGTCGTTTAGGAAAGACAGAAATAAAGGCAAAGATGGTGGAGCATATCAATGATGAAGTAGACTGTAAAGAAATTAGAAGTAATGCAATGGATAAGATAGAGCCTGTCTGGGGAAAAATCACATTGGGGAAAAAAACTGCTAGAGCTTCCCCTGGGATAGTGCTTGGGGTGTGCTATAGACCACTGGGATCCGATTTGGATATGGACAGAGATGTCCTTAATGTTTTTAATTAAGTAAATACTACTGCGAACTGTGTGATTATGGGAGATTTTAATTTCCCAAATATAGACTGGAAGATTAATGCTAGTAATAATAATAGGACTCAGATTTTCCTGGATGTGATAGCTGACAGATTCAAATAGTTGCTGAACCAACAAGAGGGGATGCCATTTTAGATTTCGTATTGGTGAGTAGTGAGGATCTCATAGAAAAACTGGTTGTAGGGGACAACCTTGGTTTGAGCGACCATGAATTAATTCAGTTCAGACTAAATGGAAGGCTAAACAAAAATGGATCTGTGACTAAGGTCTTTGATTTCAAAAGGGCTAACTTTAAAATATTAAGGGAATTAGTTAGGGAAGTGGACTGGACTGAAGAATTTATGGATCGAAAGGCAGAGGAGGCTTGGAATTACTTCAAGTCAAAGTTGCAGAAACTATCTGAAGCCTGATCCCAAGGAAGGGAAAAAATTCATAGGCAAGGGTTGTAGACCAAACTGGATGAGCAAGCATCTCAGACAGGTGATTAAGAGAAAGCAGAAAGCCTACAAGGAGTGGAAGATGGGAGGGATCAGCAAGGAAGTCTATCTTTTGTAAGTCAGAACAGGTAGAGACAAAGTGAGAAATTCCAAAAGCCAAATAGAGTTGGACTTTGCAAAGGGAATTAAAACCAATAATAAAAGGTTCTATAGCCATGTAAACAGGAAGAAAACAGAAAGAAGTGGGACTGCTAATCACTAAGGATGGGATGGGGGTTAAGGATAATCTAGGCATGGCCCAATATCTAAACAAACACTTTGCCTCAGTTTTTAATGAGGCTAATGAAGAGCTTAGGGATAGTGGCAGGGGGGCTAATGGGTTTGAGGATATGGAGGTAGAAATTACCACATCCGAGGTAGAAGCCAAACTCAAACTGCTTAATTGGACTAAACTGGGGGGCCCGGATAATCTCCATCCAAGGGTATTAAAGGAATTCACAGGTGAAATTGCAAGCCCATTAAGCAAGAGTGTTTAATGAATCTGTAAGCATGGGCTGTACTGTATGACTGGAGAATTGCTAACATCGTTTCTATTTTTAAGAAAGGGAAAAAAATGGATCCAGGTAATTACAGGTCTGTTAGTTTGACCTCAGTAGTATGCAAGGTGTTGGAAAAAAATTTGAAAGAGAAAGTAGTTAATGACATCGAGGTTAATGGTAATTGGTAAAAATACAACATGGCTTTACAAAAGATAGATCATGTCAGACCAACCTGATCTCCTTTTTTGAGAAAATAACAGATTTTTTTAGACAAAAGGAATGAAGTGATTTAATTTATCTAGATTTCAGTAATGTATTTGATATGGTTCCACATGGGGAATTATTAGTTAAATTGGAAAAGATGGGAATTAATATGAAAATTGGAAGGTGGATAAGGAACTGATTAACTGGTGTGGACAGCACTATGTCAGCAGAAGAGCGACTTCCGCTGACATGGATACTGTCACTCATTGGGGGGGTCTCTCCAATCGGCATAATAGCGCTACACGAGAGATCATACAGCCATGCAGCTGCGTCGGAACAGCCATGCCACCATAAACCCCTAAACTCTCTAGTGTAGACACGGCCTTAGTCACAAATTTGATTTTGATACTATCAACAAACTTTAACAGAGACAGATATGACCATAGGCTTGGAAATGCAGATCTTTACCTGCTAGACTAACAGTAAAAGCAGAAGCAGAAGCAGATTAAATTATATAACCTTTCTAGAGGGCAGCAGTCCACTATTTTTTTCTTACTATTATTTTTAGAACACAAAACAAGCAACCCTTTTAGTTAAAACAAGTAATTCTCTGTTCAGACTAGATTTAATTATACAACATGGGAAACAACATTTAATTCTGATTGGCTCAGGTAAAATTTCCAGTCAGCTCTTGCTAATCAAATGGAGATGTTCTACCTGCACTGTCTTTTTCGTAATGTGGGATGACAGCAGCGAGTTATTAAAATATAATAGGAAAAGAAGTACTAGACTAAATTCTGCGGACAGTTATACCACAGTAAATCTGGAGTCACTCCAATGACCTCATGACTAGTGATTGAGGGCTGACTTTGGTCCACTGTAGCTAACTGATATGTTCTGTTTTGTGAGATTATGCCTAACCACCGTTATTAGTTTGTATTATTAAAATTCTGCAGTAATAAATATTTATAATACACACGACTATTGTTTATTGCTCTAGTCTTCTAATTTGACTTCATGCGAATAGCACTTAGTTAGTATTCAGTCAAATGCTCTCACATTCATTCTAACAGACCTTTCCCTACAGTAAACTGCCTGGAAAGCTAATTGGCCTTGCAGCATAGCGATCTGAGCTATGCTACATTTAGGGATACATTTTGTTTGTTTTAGGTCAGTGCTCATCTTTATTGCCCAGGGAGGGAACAGGCTAGTGGTATAAAGTGCTAGGCCAGCAGTTCTCTAGCATTAAGACCTAATATACCACATCTAATTGGCATATTTTGTTCAGTGTAGTTATAATGGATTTTCCTTCTCATATTACACATTAAATCAACCTGCATTCCACTGTCTGAAACCCATCATGCTTAGAACATTCAGCTGCATAACTCAAAAGAACTTTGCTAGGTGCCAAGAAAGGGCAAAAATAATCTAGGATGCTCATGGAGAGGCCCTGGGAGGTAGAAATAACTAATACTAATTCATTATTGTTTTATGTTATAACTCAGTACAATTCTGTGCATGTGTGCAGGAGGGAATGAATGGGCGCAGGTGCCATGACCTTACACCCTCCCACTTCCCCAAATACATAGGAGCTAAACTGAACTAGTGACGGAGACTACATGCAAAGTCCCCACGCACACCGGCGAAGTTTTGGCCCCCGCAGATACTTGTGTTAGGAATACTGAGGCAGGGTGTGAATGAAGATGGTGGAAAAGAAAGGGTCATAAGGGTTTGTAATGAGCTGTGATTTCTTTGTAACCTGCTTGGAGCATAAAAACTGGAAGATCTGGGAGGTACTAGTGCCCTCAAAGAAATGTAATTCCTGTGTTTGAGGAAATTATAGAGTTCTGTGGCTGGGTGCCCGGAGGTTGCTCCCGTCCCATTCCCTCTTTTGACTGGATTATAGCCAGTTAATGAGCTGTCAGCCTAGTATAGGCAGCACATGGAGTATGAGAATGACTGGCATAGGCTAAAGGGGGCAAACAAACTGGATGAAGGCCCTCCTTGTATGCCAGAAACTTTGGGACAAGAAAACAGTTATGGTCACCGTCTACACTGCACTCAAATGAATGAATTCTCTCTCTTTCCCTGAACATGCTTCAGTCTTTGTGGTCCCATGCAGGTTCTGATGCTGGACAGACCAGCCGTATTGGTTCAGAAAGGTTTTGCTGTGCCCAAGTGATCCCAGACCATTTTCCAGGAATATGGAGGGTTGGTTCACATTGGAGGAAGGATGATTCTCATGGGGAGGCAGGCCAGTTTCCGGTGCTAAAACACCAGCTTGTGGAACCCCAGGCACTACCCTCTATTTATTGTGCAGCAAAACAGGAGGCAGCTAAGTCTCTGTCCACAAGAACAGGTGATGAGCTGCAGAAGACCACTATGCGAGTTAAGTCCTGAGACAATTCTCTGGTGCTACTAGAATTCACACCAAGTCCTGAACCTCATTCCAAAATACAAAATTCCCGGAAAAAATAAAGCAGCCCTCATGTCCTAGGGTTCAACAGTCCTTTGCAAAAATGCTCTTTCACAGAGAGCAGAAGATGAAACATCTACTGTCCATCATAAGGACAGGGACTTGGGGAACACATGTTCAGTTCAGCCAGTAGGTGGAGCTTTCAGTTTAAAAAGAAAAAGAAAAAAGGAAGAATAAGTATCAACTACACTAATAATTTTGCCTCTGTTCAGCTGGATTAGATAAATTATGATTTATGTCCCAAGAACTGGATCCAATGGAGAAGAAATATCTTACACTTCCTCAGCAAGAACCACATTGGCTGACTTCCATATCGACACAAGATGGATAGATATTGATGTTGACTTTCATTACATGAAAACATTTCAACCTCATTTTAAAGAACCATAAGATTCCTGTTAATATCACCAGCTGTTCATGAATTTTTGTTTGTATGCACCATTACCAGCGTGGCTCAGAAGCATGCAAACTGTGAGGAAGTCAGAGAAATGACTGATAAGACAGAGGAGGCGTTTTTTAATTTTAGTGAAGCATGGCTCAAGGTGATTAAACCGATCTCTTTCTATAGCCGCATACACAGCATCTGCTCTCTAAAATACTTTAAAACAACACAGAATGGGCCAAATTCAGACCTGTGGTGTGAGTGGGTGAAATTCATATTTGCTTCAATTTACTAAGTATACCGAGTCAGAGTCTGTCTCAATATGTTTTTATTTAAAGCTTTTCATCCTCTGTATCCCAAAAAGCAATAAGATAGATATCATTAGCACAGTGATTGTGTAAGGAAATATCTAATCTAGCAATCTGTCCATGGCATTTCTAGGGTGCTGATCGCTACAGTATATAAGTACCGAATACAGAGATTTAGAGTGCTAGGGTTCTGCATAGTGAACTCTGCTTTTCATCTCCTACATTAGTCAGTTTTTGCGCGCTCTGAAAATAAGGAATCAGTAACACACTTTGTTAAAAATAGCGTAGGAATGCTTTAGCTAACAGGTGAGTTTTGCGTTATACTCTGAAAATGGTCAGATTTGGGATCATTCTGAATTCCCCAGGTACACTGTTCTATAATTTAAGGTCCTCCCACTAAGAGTGTCCATCCCTGCTTGGATCTGTTGGTCCTCCCACTAAGAGTGTCCCAGATCCTGCTTGGATCTGTTGGAGTTATCATTAGGGCTGAGTGTGGCCTTCTGTGCTTAGGAGGGAGGTTCATTAAATTTGCGCAGCCTCCTCTGAGTTACAGAGCAGCTAGACAAACGGGCACAACCAAGCACAGAGCCCTGGAAATTGCCTAACACGCTATTTCAGATAGACTTGCTATTTAGATGTACTGCTCAACCACAAACTTTTACATAACGCCAGTTCTAGGGGTGGGCAGCTTCAGGGATCACCTTACCGCTGTGCTGCTGGCCTTTTTTTTTTTCGCTTCACTTTCACTGGCCAGCTGTTAGTGGTGTTGGTTCGTTTTTGTTTTGTGTTTGTTTGTTTATTTGTTAAATGCTGCAATGATTGGCCAGTTCCCCCCCTACCCAACTACTGTATAAGCACAAAGAATTATTAGAGTGCATTATTCTCAACTTTGACTTGTTCTGAATATTCCAATTAACACTATGGGGTACGGGGTGACAAGCCTTCCAAAGGAATGGACTTCCGCTCCCCTAACTGGATGACCCACTGATAACAAGTCCAGGATCTGGGCAGAGGATGTATATGTGCCATTTTATTTTCTACTTGAACGCCTCTTGGCAGGGAATCAATATTGGCAAGGCTGTATCCCTCTGAAGATTTCTGAGAGCACGTTATGAGTCTAGTATAACCCAGCAACCTATCTATGGTAATGGTAATGAACGGTAAAAAAAAGTCTTACTGGGCAGCACTAGCTATCTGGTAGAGCTATACAAGATAGACATGTTGCAACAAAAATATAACGGGAAACAGTTGCTCACACTGCTTGTCTTGTTTAAAAGAATTACACTTTGGCCTTGTGACTTACAATTTCCCCCAGCTATCTGTGTATGTTATAATCAGATGTGCCTTGTCATGTTATTGCTTATTTATCTCCATATAGTTTAAATGTTATGCTTTAATTTACTTAAAGCAAATATTAACTGCAGATGTGCAGAAACATCGTAATTTTGGAGGGGAAGGTAGAGCCGCACATCAAATTACCTTCTGCACAACCTGTGGGTATCAAGTTGTTCAGTGAAAAGATTTTGACTTTGATACCTCTTATGGGAATTTAACACCAATTACCAACTACAAAAAATGCGTGTATTGCCCTTTGAAATGTAGTACCAAGTTGGAAGTATATGTGAAATAAGCAAAATGTATGTAATGTGATTAAATTTAAATAACCCATTTGTTTTTATTGTGGACATTTATCTTGAATTCACTCCAACTAACCAGTCTGGGTTTATTAGGCGGGCAGCAGTGATGTGACCATCACAGAATATGTGATATTCATGAAATAAAGAATACTGTGCCTCACTTTGCTAACCATGCCACTTATTTCAGAACAGGCAGCATATCCTTAATATGAATAGCATATTTTACTAATGGAGATGAGATAAAGCAACTAGAAAACTAGGATCCCAATATTGAAAAAGTAGGAGGAGGACATAAAACATAAAATGAATTTAAAACCTATTCCTCCACAATCAGGTGTCTGCAACACATATCAGCTTCCAGATCTTATATACAAGGCTTCTGAAAATGTTGCACCAACTTATGTCTTGCATCAAATATATTTTTGTACACAAAATGAAAGTGGAATTGTAATATAAGTGGAGAGTCTTCCTATTTCTTAGATTCATGCTAAATACATACAGGTTACAAGTAGATGAATGATTTAAGAACTGCAGAATTTTTTTTCAGTTCTATGAGAACTGCAAAATAACAGACTAGATCATTATATGTTTTATTATTAATAACAGATACATTTTTATTGACTGTCAAAGGTGGAATGGACACTGACTATCAGTACTTTCACTTAATAGCAGCAGCCTTCATCTTGAAGGATCACATAAGCAGCTCTAGATATATTAATGTAATTTTGGATTTATGAGTAGGAAATGAAATTAATAAATTGGTATACAGGCTTTGGTCACCACTGCACCTGGACAAACTGCAGGATATATAGTAATTCTATTACATTTATTTCTGTTGGCAAAATATCAATGAACAGATACAGATTATATGTAGCTGTTCAGCAAACCATTTATATGAACATATTTCAGTCTCTAAAATGCATGCAAACATTCACCTTGAATATGTATTTTAATTATTCATTGTGTGTGACTGGTCACTAAATTCACATGATATTGTTTATGCTCTCAATTTCATGACTGAAATGTTATAAATCGGGGGCAAGCATCTTTCAGATAAATAGGTTATGTCCTTGTTTGCATGTGATTAGAAGATTTGGCCCAAACCAGCTATTACCTAACAGTTATTGTAATGAAAACCTATCTGTATAAAAGTTCATGGAAAGCTGTATAGAAAGCGGTGTGAACATGGTTGAGCTGAAAAATGTTTTGGAATCCGAAAAGATATCACACTATTCACAAAGTCCTCACCCTGTAAATACTAGAAAAGAGCTAGCTATTTTATTTATATCATTTCAGTTTTGCTTTTGGAAGGGCAGTTTCAAAAGGTTACGCTTACGAACAATAAGCTATACTGAGAGCAACGCAAAGCAACCGCACTAACTCATTAACTTATTGGACCCTAGAGTGCTGCAGCTGGGAGGCAGGATTTCTTAACAAGTCCAATATCCAGCACTACTGCACCAGTAGCTGGCCTCAGGAAATCCCCATTGCTGGTGCCAAAGCAACAATTTGCAGAATTTATTTGGCTAATTGCGAAAGGCCCACATTCTAAATATAAGCACTTAAAAGAAAACTGTACTCTTTTGGCTCAGCCTAGCATTCTGAAAGTACTCATGGAGAAAAGCATGGTGCTGAATAAATTCTGAACAGCATTTTTACAATTATAGTGAGGATTTCTAAGGTGCGCTACTCTTTTTAAGTAATGTTGGTGGGAGAGGCCAGGAGTCCCAGAAATGCTGCAGCTGAGGGTGTCTTTGAAACAACAAAAAGAAATTCTGCCTCCCTTTGGTTTTATTCCTCACTTTCTTTTAGTGCACAGGTGTCAAACACAAGGCCCGCGGGCCGAATCCGGCCCGCCGGCTTGTGTTATCCGGCCCGCGGGCCGAATCCAGCCCGCTGCCTTGTGTTATCCGGGCCGGCAGTTTTTTCTGAGCCGAGCTCAGTAAAAGTGAGCGAGATCTCGTGTCAGCGCATGGTACCGCGAGATCTCGTCTCAAAAAGGAAAAGGCCGTCGGACTCTCCTACTCTGCCACCGAATTTCACCCTGTGGGGAGATTTCTCAGCGGAGAGTAGAGTATGTAAAGTAGAATAGAGTATGAGGCGTTTTAGTGTATGGTATGCATGGTCCCCTTGAACTGAATTTAATTTAAATGTGGCTCGCCATAGGAAGTGAGTTTGACACCCCTGTTTTTGTGTGATAGGTTACACAAAAAAGCCCAAGCCACAGGAGTCCTTTAAAACAAGGAAAGAAACTTCTCCCCTTTTGGATCTTAGTCTTAGTCTACGTTAAAAAGTTATATGGACATAGCTACGTTGGTCAGGGTTATGAATGAAACCACACCCCGGAACAGCGACGTCAGCAAACCCCACAATGTAGATGCAGTTATGTCAATGGAAGAGTGCTCCAGAGTAAATAAAACAATAACAATGCTCTCGTAACCCAACGTCTCTGAAAACCTTAATAAAAATAAAACCAAATCCAATAATTCTATGAGATAACATAGCCCAAAACAAATCTTAATAGCAGGGTAAAATGTATAATACCAAAAAAAAAAAAAAAAAAAGCCAATCGTTTGGAATACAGACACCCCCAAACTAAAGACAGCCCCAACCAAACCCTTAAAAAGAAATCACCAATTCACGAACATAATGGGTGGGATTTGAAGTGCTGGCCTAACTCTTCTCCCATATAGTTAATGCAGAGTTGTATATGGACTTTCCATGGGAGCAGAGTGAGATCAGTGCTGAGGACATTTGAAAATCCCACCTGAAATATTTTCATGTTGCCATAATTTGCTTCGCTTATTCAGTGGGACAAAGTAATCTTGAAGGAGAAGGCACTGCCTCTTGTTCTCTCAAAACTGTATCATGGATGCCCCACTATTTCAATCCTATCAATCTCAAGGACCAAGATGGGGTGTTAAGCAGCACACCGTACATTGAATCAGATGCTTACCCCTATGGAGCAGCAGGAGAATCAATTTTCAGTGGCAAAAATAGAAATATGGCATAATATTACATATTGTAGGAATTATACATGAAGGACCGGAACCTTTATACCTTACTGAATATTATTGGGCAACACAACTATGGGTCTTGATAACATGGTATAATGGAGATAACAATAAACATTGGATAGATATTGAGTCAAAAGCCTTCTCTACTCTTCAAGAATCTTTTTAATAAAAGAGCAAAGGCCTGCTGAAAAAGGCTCCCTTCCCATCCAGCCATTTTCTTTATCTTAAAAATCTGTGACAAAATTAGGTTCTTATTCTATAATCTGATCCATGAAGATAGACCCTTTAAAAATACTGGGAATTTAAATGGGTTTTGAGAAGAGACCAGAAAATAATGTAAACTTTTGCACTTACCAAGAATTTTTATGAAATTTCAACTTTTGCAGAGAAAATTTTGCCAAATGAAAAATGGTAGCTTGACAGAACTCTAATGGTTAGAAGGAGTTGTGGATGATAGGAATTTTTTTTTTCAAGTTTAGCCCAAATTTTTCATAGCAAAGTGAAAGAGAGGCACTTAAATTTATATTTAGGCAACCTGATTCATCATCATCTTCCACTGACTGTGAATTGAAAACGTTAACTTTTTTTATTGTGTAATGGGACAGTCAGTTACACATGCAACTATTTAGAATATGTACAGGTCCAGTTTAGATTTGCTTAGTAATGTTGAAAACATTAGTAAATTGAAAACTTCTGCTGATCTCTGCAGGGCTGCAGAATGGTTTTCTCCACGTTAGGCTTTGAAATAATCTTGGATTTGTAGTGACTGATCTGGAGCCGTGTGTTAACATGGATTTTGATTAGTATTAATCACTGCTGGAGACTTTTTGAAAATACATGTGGATCAATGAGATGGTGAAATGGATATTGACACTTTTGGTGGTCATTCTTATAACAACAGATTAAAAATGTGATGAACAAGCCACTTGCAGGTTCTTTGATACAACAGTAACTCAACATTGTGAAGATCTGCGATGAGAATCGAATGTTAGTATGTAACCTTATATGTCACATTTGAAGAAAAGGTCAGGAATCTGCATGCTAAAATGTGTGTGCAATTACTGTGGTAGCATGCACAAATGTTAAATACATAAATAGCTATTAGAATGTGCAATCATCCAATCTGAGTTCAGAAATTCAGGTGCTAATGTGAACCTCAGAATTCTCTTTTTGAAAATATTAAGATACTCAATACCGTATTACCATGGATGGATTAAATAATCAAGATAAAAATAAAGATTTAAGCATCTCCTTTTAAAAATTATGCCTGGTTTAATTATAGTATCTTATTCTTTGACATCAGTCATTCGTTCTGAAACATGTGATGCTCCAATCCTTCAGGAATTCCAGAGGATCATGGAAAACGAATGTCTTCTCATCCACTAAGATCTTACCAACGTCCCTCACCACCGCTTGGAAGTCGTGTAAGCCCTTTTGGACCCATGCATTTAACCTTTAACAATGCAACTTCAACCCTGATGTAGCCTGGAAAGCCAAATGGAATTCACAAGAAGTCACAAATAAACACCTCGTGAAATACCCGACACAGAAGATCCCTGGCTTGAATCTCCCACAAAGGTCATGAGAAATCCCAAATGACAGCTGCACAAACCACAGCAGATGCAGACACTTGCTACACAAATGGAAAATTAAAGACTCTCCAGTGTGCGACTGTCAGCCCCTAGAACAGATCGTAGAACGTATAAAAACTTAAAGCCCAATTCACAAATACGAAGGAGGCAACACAGCAAGACACTAGGCTACTCCAGATGCAATTATCTGGCTAAGCATCCAAATGTAAAATTATAGTTGTTGCTCTACATTTACATGAGCCAAATGAAGAAGTTGAAACACACTTGAGTACACACATTTTTTTTCTTTTTTTTTTTTTTTGCTCAACATCCATGGCATATGGACATAGAAATTCTTTTACTCCAATTATAACAATTTTTCTCACTCTCCAGGACAGGGGTACTCAATAGGTGGACTTTGGGCCAAATCCAGACTGCCAGATACTTTTAGACAGACCCTGAAATCTTTTTATTTACTCATTATCATCATTCATTATTATTTTCTCTGGAGTCAGGACCTTGACTAAACTTGACCAAGAAATTTGGCCCTTGACAAAAAAATAATTGATAGCCTCTGCCCTAGAGGGACTCTATAGTTGATTGACTATATGACCTTCCTGTGGTTTTGCACCCACACTAGCTCATGTATTCTGGTACAAAGGCATAGCGCAATGACAGACAAAGAGACTGAAAGAGAGCACTCTGTCGTTTTAAAACAACTCAACAGCAAATTGTCAAATTGTCAAATTTATTGCCAGGTTGGCAACTGCTCCATTTATAGTTATTTTAGCCTTCTTCTAAGAAGAACAGGCATCAATTTTCGTAAAGTAAGTGAGTAGATAAAGCATCAATTCAATTTCAGTCCTGAATTTTAAAGAAAAAGTGAGGCTACCTGAAGCAAATAGCATATGTTATCACACAAATCCACCACAAAGAAAGTAGATTAGCACTATTGCCATTTGTGTTCACGTGAACAGAGCAATTACATCTATTCTTATTCAAACATTACATCTATTCTTATTCTACCTGGTCAGGAATCTATCTAATCTGTGGACCTACCTGCGTATCTAGACGGTTATACTGCACTCATCGCTATCCTAACTATGCACCGGGGATGGTCACAAGGACACTGACAATTTATCAATACTCGTGACATCATCTCTAACACTTTGGTCATCAGTTTTCAGTGCTACTAGTTGTGATCATTGGTAGCCAAAAATATGAAGTAACTAAGGCTGGGTCTACACCGACAGCAGCAAATTCGCTGCCGTCATATCGATTGCTCTGGATTGACTGAGCAGTCTGTGTAGACCCGCTCAGTCGATCCAGCAAGCGATGCAGGAAAACCACCCCGGTAAGTAGCGTAGCGCTGCGTCAAAGGGAAAGCTGTTCCCGTCAGCACAGTGCAGTGTGGATGGTGCATGGAGGAGATGCAGCAAAGTGGATGGGAGATACACAAGTGACATAAATCACTTGTCACTTGTGTATCTCCTGTTGACTGCCCCCGAATCCCAAAGGTAAGTGTAGACCGGGCCTAAGAATTTACTGTACCACATCACATGCCTGTTTTTTCCTACCAAACATCCTGGCCTGTCATGGCTGAAGCTTTATTGTCCGCTGCTTCTGTATTTCCCATTGGCTCATGTAAGATGTGATCTATTCAAAATGATTTCCCCCTCCACTGCAATCCTCATTTTATTCAGATTTTGTGAATTAAAACCTGGGAGCTGTGCAGTAAAACTAAAAAGGGGATGGTCCTGGCTGCAGCGTTTTGAAATAAAAATAACAGAAGCTGTAAATGCCACTTTAGAAAAAAATGACTGCTATTAAACTGTTCTTCCCAAACAGAATCCCGAGAGATTACGCTACCGCTGTCTGCACATCTGTTAAGCAAAACAGTCATCTGCAATGGTTATACATTAAAATACAAGTACGGTAGTTTGTACAAACCCTGCATTTTGCTCAAGAACATAATTATAAAACACCTGATCACACGCAGATCTTCTCTCTAATTTTGTAGCAACAATTTAAATAAATACAAGATGTCAAACATTAGTTCCCAGTTTGGGGGGAGGGGAAGGCTTCATTTCCACCCCAGTTAATTGAGGCTAGAGTCATGCCAGCAACATCTATGGTAATTTCACATTGGAGCACTTCAATTAAGGAATAATAAGAGTGCAAGTAATTTATACTCATGGATTAGATGTCATCCATGAAAAAATTACCAACCAACTCAAAGAATGCTCTGCTAGTATTGCAGAAGCCAAGTAGTGGGAGTCTCAATTTTGGATCCCCCTCTCTGACTGAACCCAGCTTCCTGAACCTATTCAAAAACATAGTCATAATAGCCCCGTTGACATTTTAAATAATAAGAAAGGCTTATTATACACACACTGCATGTTGATTTTCTGACTTCATTCAAATGGCAGCAATAGAGCTTCATTAACCAGTTCTGTTACACCAGTGACAGCAAAGAATTTTGAGCTAATTTTTCTAGTTTCTTAAAGGCTTCAAACATTTCTGAATTTCATTCAGTTGCTGACAAAGGGATACATTTTTGCCATGATTATTTTGCAGTTAAAGAATTCTTTAAAACATCCCCTACTGATGAGATACTAGTGTCATCTAAGTGCATAAATAGGTTACTAACTTCCCATTAAGCTAATAGTTAAAATGTACATCCCACTGAGTGGAGACTAGAGCCCTAATAAATGTTTTCTAAAACAATTAGATCATTTCCCTTGGGTAATTGATTAACATCAGGAGAAATCATTTATTTTTATACCATTTCTGAGGCTTCCACTGCCCAGGTGAGTCCTAGGGTAGATTTGTAGCCATCTTTCCTTGTGTTGTTCAACTCTTCTAGTTAATGTCAAAGGCATTTCCAATCCACAGTTTTTTAAAAGGCCCATGCAATGTTTTGATATCATCGCTTGGCTCTTTGGTGGATGGGTCAGATTCTCAGCTGATGTGAATCAATGTCCCTCTAGTGGAGTAATGAAGGCACACAAACTTACACCAGTAGAGGACCTCCATATGTTTCTGACCTCTCTGAACATCAAAAGTTCATGTGTGCTGCAGTCGAAAGCAATATTCATAATCACTGCAGCAACTTTAGTTGCTGTGACAATTCCTAAAATAAATTATATTTCTTGAGTGGCAGAGCATAACTGATGCTTAAGACAACTGTCAGTCCAGGCAAAGACTGGAGGTTGCAATACATGCTGGATACAGACTTTCAAAAAGAAATGCCTGTATATACTTGAGCTAACACATAAGTATTGAAACTGTCCTTTATTTCTGGACAGATCTGTCCACATAAAAGTTTTATGCTCCTGTGATACATAAAATGAAAGTGACGAGTATTTGGGAAAGGTACAGTGTTTTTTTGTAAAGCTGGAAGATGTGGGTTTTGCATTCGGTGCCAGTATATTAGTTCAGAGGCTGCTATGTTTTGTAAGCTCAGTTTGCCAGTGCTGACCAGAGAACATCATTAATTAGGAAATCATCAGATGACGTGCCCCCCTTCTTTTCACCAGAAGGACACAGAGGCAGATGAAGCACTAGATGGAGGAAATTCAAAAGGAATTAAACAAAAAATAGAATTGTTTTTTGTAAATCAATGCTTCATTGATTCTTCAGGTATTTCAGAAATGGACACTATGAATCAAATGTACCCTACAGTTATTTTTGAAATAATGCTTATGAAAAAGCATCATTGCCTGATCTTTGAAAAGGACTAATTTTTTTACACTCTTCGATTGGTCACAACCAGACTAAATGAGGCATCTTAAAACTAAAAAATACCCATCTGCAGCAGAAGCTGCATTGCAATCATTCTACTGGCGCCAAAAAGAATAAGGAGGGAGGTCATGGCAAGCAAATTCTCAACACAGAACAAAAACCAAATTTACATAAAATTACCAACTGTAACAAAAAGCTGTCAGAAGAGGACAAGAATGTCAACTTTTTAAATCAAGTTACTGAAAAATCTTATGGTAAAGAGTAGGTTGTCCAAAGGCATTGTCATTTTAACACCTCTCCTGCCAGTCTTTGATCTAGACGCATTCCAGTGAAGCTCTTGTATCTTGTGCAGAACCCCTTTGGGAGGACATATCTGGCAGGGCCCCACATGGGTCAGCGTTGGGCCTGGTACTATTCCACATTTTAATTAATTACTTAGATAATAGAATGGAGAGTATGCTTATAAATTTTGCAGATGACTCCAAGTCAGGAGATGTTGAACGCACTGTGGTGGACAGGGTTAGAATCCATAAGGAGCTTGACATATTGGAGAATTGGTCTGAAATCAGCAAGATGAAATGCAATAAAGTCAAGTGCAAAGTACTACACTTAGGAAGGAAAAATGAAAGGCACAACTACAAAATGGGGGGTGACAGTACTGCTAAAAAGGATGTGGGGGTTACAATGGATCACAAAGAGAATATGAGTCAACAATGTGATGCAGTTATGAAAAAAGCTAATATCATTCTGGCATGTATGAACAAGAATGTCATAGGTAGGACATAGCAGGTAATTTTCCTGCTCCACTCATCCCTAGTTAGGCCCCAGCTGGAGTGAAATGTTGAGTCCTGGGCACCTCATTTTAGGAATGATGGGAGCAGGAATTTAAATTTGACCCTTTCTGGAGGGGCACATTCCGTGCCCTCCCCCCCAGCTCTTCCCTCCACCCCCACATCCGCTACCTCCCTAGCCGGAGCTCACTCTTCCCTCCCTTTCACCACCACAGCCCCAGCAGGAGCTCACTCTCTCCTCCACCACCGTGGCCACAGAGCTAGAGGAGTTCTGTGCCCTGGACAATTATTGGGGGGGAGGGGTACCCCCTTTGTGCACAGCCCTGGATAAGAGAAATTGGAGAGAGTCCAGAGGAGAGCTACACAAATTATTAAAACTTGTCCTATGAGGAAAAGTTAAAAAAACTGGGCATGGTTAGTCCCGAGAAAGGATGCCTGGGGGGCAGGGGAGAGCACATAGGTTAAGGGCTGTTATAAAGAGGACGGCGCTCAATTGTTCTCCATATCCACATAATCAGCTTAATCTGCAGCAAAGATGATTTAGGTCAGATATTAAGTAAAACTTCCTATCAATAAGGATAGTTGAGTACTGGATTAGGCTTCAAAAGCAAGTTATGGAGTTGCAATAGTTGGAGGTCTGTAAGAACTGGTTAGACAAAAACTCTCGGCAATGGTCCTGTGTCAGCACAGGCAGGATGGTCCTGTGTCAGTACAGGAGGCTGGACTTGGCAACCTCTCAAGGACCCTTCCAGCCCTTCATTTCTACAGTTCTATTTTACTGTAAAAATGAATGGCATGGACAATACGTACACATTACATAAAATAGTGCCAATATATTTTTAACAGTTAACCAAACATCACAGACTCCAGTGGAATTTCCACAGCCTCAGGTGAGTTAGTGTGAAATTTAATCTGTACTCATTTCCCTAAACAGATGGTGCGTTAATTAAACTGTACACAACCATTTTACACTCTCTTTCTCTTTTTGGTCCCATAAGAGATTACTTATGTTTGTTACTAAGGACCCAATTCTGCCACACTGACTCATGATGAATACCTGAAATCAAATGCCACTACTTGTTTAGTAAGATCTTATGAGTAAAGGTGGCAGAACTGGTCCCTAGGGAGAAATCTTATACACAGTGAATTTACAATAAATGTCAAAATTTACATAAAGAGACCACACTATGGTATCTGTTTATTTCAGTTATTTATCATTTTAAAATGTGTTTATATAGTAGCTATTAAAAAGCCAATAAATACAGTTACGATGAGGTGGTGTTTCAGGCCAGCACACAAACGAATGATCCTCATTCATGCACATAATTCAACCGAAGTCAGGGGGTGTATATGTGGGAGTAAGGACCCCTCAGAGCAGAGTAAGGGATGCATACACAGAAGCACAGGAAATGATAGCAGGTTATTTGTATTATGAGAATGCCTAGGATCAGGGCCTTGTTGTACTAACTGCTGTCTGGACAAGTAGCAACGAGTCCCTGCCCCAGAGAGCTCCAGTCTGCAGTACAGATAAATACAGAAATAAACGGGGTAGGGTGAATTGTGAGGATGAAATGACAATAAAACAAACAGTTCAGCAGAAAAGCAGATGTCATAGCTTGTCACTTGCCTAATAAATGAGACCAACATCGCATCTCGCCCGGTACAGCAACCAGTACCAGATGTTTCAGAGCAAGGGGGGGATTGAAGCACTGAGAAACCAAGTGACTTGCCCAAGGTCACACAGGAAGTTTGTAGTGGAGCAGAGAATTGAACCTTGATCATCCTTTGAACTGGATCATCCTTTGTCTCCAGGCTCAGAAGTCTTTTTTCTCCTGGCTCAGGCATCAGACTGTCCCCTCCAGGTGACACAGCATTGGTGTTGTGGAGCCCGGTCTTTCCCTCAACTCCAGAGTCTGACACGGTCTCTTAAGCAGTGAAGTGGCTAGTGAAATATTGTTGTACCATATTCCTCTGAGTCTCAGAGACAATTCATTCATCTTTGAAAGTCTAGTTTGGACACTTTTTCTACATACTGTACAAAGTAAGTTCTATGCCAACTGATGAGACAAATTGAGTGTTAATGTACCTTGCTCAGCGTTACCCTCAAAATGACAT
The DNA here is from genome assembly GCA_007922155.1 of Mesoclemmys tuberculata. NCBI lineage: Eukaryota > Metazoa > Chordata > Testudines > Chelidae > Mesoclemmys > Mesoclemmys tuberculata. The sequence continues at coordinate 12,755,229 of ML675649.1, forward strand.
TTTTTCTCATCAGTAATTACCATCAGGCTACAAGCAGCATTCTGAAAAAAAAAGTTACCAGTTCTACAAACAAAAGAACATCTGGTAAATTGCAATGGTATTCACTGGGGTAAGCTTTCTGTCCCTGACCCTTTCTGCTGACTTCAAGGATCGTTTCAGTTTACAAAGGCATCTCTAACACTGCAGTATGGAATCACATCCCACTTCTGGCAAGATAGCACATGCAGGGAAATTCCTGATCTTTTCATAAGAGGATCAATATGATACAATGGTTTGATTAATCTTTATACTATAACTCAACCTCTAATGGAAGAAAGATGTGCATGGCTTTTATATTTGCACTCCACAGTGTAGAACATCAGCTGACACTTAAAAGTTACTTATTTTTAACTCATGAGAACTGGTGAACAAAGTGAAATTCACAGTTCACCTCTTTTAGCCTTTTAGATTTGTGAACCTCTGACACCACTAGTGGGGAGGTAGCCACATGGACAATAAAAAGGGGAACAGATACTGAGTGATTAACAACATAATGAGGTCTGCATTTATATACTGTAGCATCTTTCATCCAGAAAGAAAATAATGACTTGCACCACATGATCAACTCCAACCAACCACATTCAAAAACTCAATCTGAAAGGCGAAAAGCTGCCTCAAATTTTTAGTGACAATATTTTGCTGGTTCTTATGGAAAAGTTCTATAGAATTTAACAGACCATTTTAATATTCCTTTAGGTTTTTAGAATCATTCTCAAGGCTGAATAGAGATTAGGGAATGATATATTTTTTCTCCAAGAGAGAGAACTTATGCACCTAAAGGTTGCAGTTCACAGACCTCAGAGTTCAAAAGGTGGTAAATTCCAGGACATAAGTACAGACGTTTGTGGAAACTTAATGCTGAAGATCCTGACTTTCCAATGTTTAGGTCTTTCAAACAATAACATTGTAATGAATTCCTCTTTCTTTAACGAGAATGGATCATATTTCTGCTTTCAGTTGCTGTAGAATCATTAAAGTTTGTCCAACATGTATAGAGACATTTTTAGAGCATGGGTTTGATTTGCTGCTGCCTTTGCAACTTATGTAGATATTTTACCTTTCCCAAAGTTGGCATAAAATGCTGTCAAATCAGCCTGGTAACATTTAGAAATTCACTTTCATAGGGACAAATGACAAAACAAGATGCATGGCAGTGGAGAATCAAGCAATATATATGTTCCTGGGTGGTGTCTTCTATGGTTGATGAGAACTCAGTTATCTTAATTCTGGCATTGTGTGCACTGACCGACCCATTTGTACTTTCATTTACTCGAAAGCATACAATATTCATGAATAAAGTGAATCTGCACATTCAGTTTCCTAACAAAATGTTCACTCCCTCTCAGCATGAAACAAATGGAAAAGTTGTCACTTATATAAAACATATTATTTCCCATGTTATTTCCTGAACTGCAGCTTTTGACTGGATAGCTATATCTAACATGACAGTTCTCTTATATGTAGATAAACATTCCCTAAACTGTGACCCTGTAATCCATTTGTTGTATTTTTATTTTAGCTTTAATTTAGTGGACGGTAAAACAGTCCTTTCAATTAAACAACTAGCCCACAACACCTGGCCCTTACGTTGCATGGTACTTAAAAGCAGAGAGTAAGTTATAATAAAACAGGATGCATCAGTGTTCATTGCTGAACTCAGCTAAGGTTTCCCAAAGTGCTTAGGACATAATTCACATAACAGCGTCCCAGTGTGGTAATGTTATGGCAAGATGTATACACAAGATAAACATAACACTCAAAACAAATATTTCTGTGGCATATTACATAAATACCCATGCAATATCTGCTCCCATACTGCCCTTGGGTTGTGACTTCTTCAGATCTCACAAATGAAACAGGGTTAGGCCTGGTCAGTATTTGAAGTGTCTTGCGGGGTAAAGGTGTTAATCCTGGTATTCTGGCCAGATTTCAAGTTGGAAAGTAAATCCTGCCTACCTAAATTCCCTCTGTAGCCTCTCTTTCTCTCTCTAGCCACTTCCTTCCTTAAACTGTTGTGTTCTGTTGCTGGACACCATTAAACAGCTGCTACATCCCACCATAGAAGTGATACAGTACACATTATGAAAGACATTTCCTTTGATACTGTAAGTCACTTATTGATAACTTTTGGGAAGCAGTCTTACAAATGGTAATACTTGATTACCTGATTTTCTCTTTCCTTGTTCCTCTCCCCAGCTCTTTGTCAAGGATACGTATAAGATGGAGTATGCAGACAAAGTAAATAATATTAATATTATAGACCAAAAAGTTGACAGTAAAAAAATGTTCAGGTTGTGCAGTCAAGCACTCAAAAGTTAGGAAATGCAGAATTATGATTGACTGTGCAGCCTTAATTTGGCCCCCTTGTGAGTATCATGATGATACAGTCTTTATTCACATGATCACATAATATTTTATCAGCAAAAACCCTCTATTTACATTGGTCAGGTTGACATCAGCACAGGTTATGACAAATGGCTCCATAAACCAGAACAGGGTCTGTGCATAATTTCTTTCATGCAGTAAGGTATGTTGGCCAATTTACTGAAACCTTTTCAAATACTAATCACTCACTGCCCACTATTTGCAGTACGACTTAGAGCTCTAAATTGTTTGGCAGTTTCAGGCTTTGAGACTCTTATCCTTACATTTACAAATTGGCGTGTGGAATTTTAGCCATGGAACTTCTAATGAATTTAATGAGAGTCCTAGAACTAAAGCACTATTCACCGCTTGTAAAATAAAAGGGTCAGTTCAATTAATTTTACATTTAATTGAACAAATGTATTTTCAATGCTGACAATCAAAGACTGGGCTGGTTATCTGTGTTTCAGAATTGTGGTATTGGCAGCTACAGCCTGGTATATATAAAAGTTTCAGTGAAAATATGCTAGCGTAAAACTGTAGTTACACAAAGCTAAATAAGGTCTAATAATGATTATTACACCAAACTCTTAGTTTAATCCACATCTGAACATGTGGATCATAAAGTACAATGGTTTGTATGTGACAGTAAACTTACTGTTCCCAAGAACTATATAGTGTAGAAGAGTTCCTCCATTAGGAATGAAGCATACAGTATATTTAAAAGGTGGCCAAAACCTCAAGTTCAAGCCTTATCAGTTTCTCATTCATATTAGTTTACTGATAGGGACATTACAATGCCCTCTAAGGGCTCATGGTTGCCTTCAGTTGACTTGGGATTAGCATTTTTGTGAGATGGATGTGTGTATGTTATATATATAAAATTACATGTAAAAGTGTTAAAACACTTGTTAGACATACCTTTTAGTGGGAGAAGTGTCTGTAACCACTAGAAAACAGAACCTGGAATAGAATCCAGTACTCCTAAACCCCAATATTCCTCTGCTAGATACTAACAGCAGTAAAAACCCCAAATAAAGTGTGTGTCTCACTCCTCCTCTAATTGCTGATTCACACAGAGGTTAACAGCCTACTACTGCTACCAGTTACCCTGTTAATTCAAGTGGTAGAGGTTTGTGCTATGGATCTAAAGGTTCTTGAGCTAAAGGCCCACGTGGGGGTCAGTGTGATGGCAAAAGTAGTATGTGATCATGTAACTAAAGGCTATCATAATATATACCCTGATGGGAGTCATACTTACAAACAACCGTAATTCTGGCATTTTCTACCTCTGAGTGCATCACTTTGCAAAATTAATGTTGTTCTTACATATTTTTGTATGTAATATACATACATCTCTCATATTTATAATCTAATAATATACTTTAATCTCTACACATACACACACACATACACGATTAAGTTTGCAGCCCTGCAAAAAGATGTGCTGGCACGGACCACTGTATCTGCTAGCTATTAATCCAGTATTGGGACCTTAATTTGTATTTATTGCATGAATTTGAAAAAATACAATAATTTTAAATCAGAAAAAGAAAACCTTTTCTTGCTCAAACACGAACTGAACACTAGTGCATCTCATGCTCTTTACTGCTGTAGCAGCAAAATCTTCCACATACGTTTTTTTTTAAAACCCTGAAGTTATTTATTGTGAAGCGATTGATAGCTTGAGGAAAATGTTCATTATAAAGTAATAAACAATTTTGTTTAGAGCCTACCTATTGCATTTGTTTATGGTATGAAATAACATAATGGGAGAGAGGGAGAAGTGGTTAATTCATTAATATAGTGGCCAACTTCATGTATTTTCAAATTACTAATCAGATTATCTTTTGCCTAGTCTCACCATAAAGGGGTGGGGGCAGCAAACTTTTCACCCTAGAATCTTTTGTATTCAAAGCATTTTGTTTTCCAGAAGCTTAAAAAAAAAAAAAAAAAAAAGAATTACACAGTCTTTGTTCCCACTGCAGGTACCTAACAGGTTTTACATATAATAAATGCATTCTGCCAAAGTTAATGTACCATAAAATCAAGCAGACCCCTGTATCACTCTTTGATACAAATACCCGGTAAGCCATCATTGAAAATAAAAGTAATTAATGCTAAAGGAATATTCATGCATAGCAAACCCACACTCTTTTCAGGAAAGGTATATTAAGACGCAAAAACGTTTCCTGTTTATTTTCATTGTCTGTATTAGTTACCCAGGATGCAGTGGTTTTAGGCCTTGCTTTTAGTCAATTTTATAGCTCGAGTGAGATACAAGAAAGTCAAGTGACTCATGCAAGGTCATACAATGAATCTGTGCCTCAGACCAAACCAGAGCTCAGAAGCATCCTAAAACCTTGTCCTCTGCCCTAACCATTTGATCAGCCTGCCTCCCGTTTTATGAGGATCAGCCCTGAGAAAAAATTAGTCTTGTAAATTCTGTATGTAGTCATTAAGAACTGGTGAAGAGCCATCGAGAGGGATCAGATGGCTCTTGTGATCGGAATGCAGGGCAAACAGCACTTCACTCTGGCTTGTAAAACAAAGTTAAGGGGTCGCCTGCTTCCTCGTCATTTTCACAATAGTACTTATCTTTCAAATGACAAAGCAGTGCAGATGCCAAGATCATAAAAAGTATTATATGGATCTGCCTGCTGTCTTTTCAAGGTAAGCTGGCAAGGCAAAGGGCTACAGACAGAAAAATGGAGTAATAAAGTTTAAGTAGTGGGCAATAATATTCATCTGCAATGCCCATTAAGATTTTGAACAAACTCCCCGCAGTCCTAATTTGATTTTCTTGTGTTGTGTACAACATTTAGGGGCCCTGGACTGATAAATTGCTCCCCATTTATTCTATATGAGTGACTGTATATAATGGATTTATCTGTAAAACATACAAATACTTATAGCACTCTGGAACAGTGGCAGTATTCTTTAGAGACCACTGGTATATTACTTTAAAAAAACAACTAATAAATTAATATACCCACAACATAGCACTAATTGCTGTCTAAATATAATAAGAGCTACATACAAATAATAGAAATACAGAATGCTAACTGTGGCCTTAAACATAGCTTATATGAAATATTCCTAGACTTCACATAGCTCTAAACCTAAAAAAACAAAATACAAAGAAAAAGGTGCATAGAAACACTATAAAGCAGGATTTGAAAAACTGACTTGCCAGGTGAATAGAAAACTTTAGCATGTGAATGCCAATAGCTTCTGCAGAGTCTAAGTTTTCTTTTGATTTTCTAACCCTGATGGATGTGAAGAAAACTGTCCAAAACCAAATCAAAGCACTCTTCTTTGTTTCTGAGTCTGCAGGCAGACAGCTCAAGTGCCTCTGCTGCTGCTCACAGAAAAGAGACCAAATGGATTAAAAAACATAGACAGGGAAGTACAAAGAAGTAATGAAACTGTGTTTGTCAGCATGATAGGCAGTAATCGCAGGACTCCAGCTGCCTAACCATTGTTAATTTTTTGTAGGTATTATAGGAGAATTGAGTAGCTTTGCAGATGTTTACATGGAGCCTTTGCCAAGCACAAGGGGCAACCAGAGAGAAAGCATGCAGGTGCTTGTTTGAAAACATAACAAGTGGGTGATGGAGAATGGTACCATGAGCTGAACAAATGGAGGAGCTGACATCTCGATAGTGAATGAGATGAGAGCCTGTTGATGAGAGGTTGGACAACATGATGAGAGCCTGGACAAAAGGAAACAGATGAGGAGTAGAGAGGTAGATCTGTAAATTGCCAGCATAGAGATGATAGAAAAATTTCAGTCTGCATATGAGATTACCCAGAGATGAAGTGTAGAAGGAGAAGAAAAGGGGACCAAGGATAGAGCCTTTTGTAGCCTCCCACAGGAAGTCTGAGGGAGAACAAAGAGGACTCTTTTGAAGGACACCCTGAAGATGTATTTAGAGAAGAAAGAACACAACCAGGAGAGGACAGAGTCACAGAATAAAGCTGATAGTGATAAAACTTGTTATTTATATAGCACATCTTTATGGAGGATTTCTAAGAATTTTACAAACATTCATTCTTAAAGCTTCATATCCCAAGTGAAATAGACACAATACCCTTATTCTCATTTTAATGAGGAACACAGGAGGCACAGAGTTGTTAAGTGATTTGTTCAAAGTCACATTAGTAGTGGATGATGCCAGGAATGGAACCCAGTTCCTTGCTCTGACCACTAAAGTACACTCACTTCTCTGCAACAGAGTTCAATTATTTAATTTCCTATGGCAATATTTCTTATCAACTGACATGTTTTTGGTCTTCACAAGTCCTTTTATTAACTCTTTGCTTGATCTCTGTATCTAACGACACCTGCTATGTTAGTGGTTATACTGTGTAATGTCATGTCTACCAGGAGAGATTATGGATATGCTAACAAAGAATGTAATTCTTGTGTTTATAGAAGTTTCAAGTTGATAGTTGCATACTGCTCGTACTTCTTAAGAACACAAGAACTGCCATATTTGGTCAGACCAATGGTACATCTAGCCCAGTATCCCAACTCCAACAGTGGCCAATGCCGGAGCTTCAGGGGAAGTGTACAGAACAGGAAAGTTGGAGTGAGCCATCATTGGCTTCCCCTATTGGCTTCTGGCAATCAGAAGTTTAGGGTCAACCTGAGCATGGGATTGCACTGCTGACTATCTTAGCTAATAGCCATTGATGGACTTATTCTCCATGAACTAATCTAACTCATTTTTAACCCAATTATACTTTTGGTCATCACAACATCGAATGGCAATGAGTTCCACAGATTAATTGTGCATTATGTGACAAAGTACTTCCTCGTGTACTTCCCGCTGCCTATTAATTTCCTCCCATCTTCTATAGTTTCCTTCATTCAGATTCTAACTACATGCTGGTTGCAGGGTTCCGAAGCACATTCTGAGGGCTCCACAATATCATATGGAATGAATTGTCCAAATAATAGTAAACAAAAGAGAATGATAAAACAGCAGTATACCAAGCTGGGGTTAAGGATGTCTAACGGAGTACTGTACTACAGGAATCTCTGTTAGCTCTCATCTTATTTAATATCTTTGAGAGTGTTTGGGAAGAAGAGGTATACAGCATGTCAATAAAATTAACTGATAATACTGAATAGGGAGGTGCGGTGAAAACCAGTAAGAACACAGGAGCAATAAATATGAAAGCAGAGAGATTAGAAACATGGGCAGAAAAAGATGTAGCTTTGAAAAATGCAAGCTGTTAAATATTGGGATGGGGAGGGAAGAATTAAAAGAATTAATACCCCAGATATTCAGTGTGAGAGAAAAGCCTGGTGGTAGTAAAGGTGAAGGATGCTTTCGGGTAATTATGAACAGGACACTACTTTGCTTGCAATGTAGTAGGGCAGCCAAAAAAATGTTGGGCTGCATTTGCGAAGGCATCAGATTTTGTAACAGAAAAGTAAGAGCCCCTCATTATACAACTCCACAGTGACAGCACCTGAAACACTGGGCGTCTCATTATCAGAAATATAATGGAGTAGCTGAACTGAAGGAAGTTCACAAAAGAGAGGAGAAAATGGTCAGCAGCTGGAGGTGAGCAGCTTTGGAAAAGATTAAAATAGTATATAAGGTAAGGTAAGTACAGATTGGTCAAAAAAATGTCCCCTCCATTCCCTAAGACATCATTACAGTCTATGAATTATTTAGGTGCTACAAAGGGTTATGACTACAATGAAAATAAGAAAAGGAAAGGAAAGGGAAAAGTCAGATTCAATACCAAGAAACACATTTCTTGGCAGTGAGATCTGTTAGTAGTCCGCAGAAGTCTCTCAGGGGATGTGATGGAAGCCCCATTGCTTGCCACTTTTGAAATCAGACGGGAGAAAGCACTAGAAAATTCTTCATTGGCACGGGAATGAACAAATAGATCTTTTCCATGTCTAATTTTTATAGGTATATGGGGCTAGAGCTATGCTGATACCGTGATTGATAAATGATCGTTACAGTATTTTACCATCACTGTGTTCCTGCTTTCCAGTAATGAGAAGACTTCCCTTAGAAGGGCAGCATATGGAGACATTGTCTGCTTTATAAATTTTATCCTTGAAGCAGGCTAGCTGCCAATTATTACGGAAGGTTAGAGAACCTGAATGTGAGTGCTGTGTGCTTCTGATCCAGCTCATCTCTCGCTAAAAAGAGGCATTTTTAAAAAGAATATTGATATAATCTAAATTAAAGCTTAGAAAGGAGGGTCAGTCCTTGTTGGAGGATTTTGCATTTTATGCTTGTGACCTGCCATCTACAAAAAGACCCATTCCACCATACATCTCTTCATTGTCAGAGGCAGCAAAAAGGACTTAACCAATTGTGTGACAGAATCAATTTGCCAAATTTCATTCTGATTACTAACTCTAAATTGTTCCCTATAGACTTCTATATCCATAATTCCCCATTCACTGAAATGAGTATAAAAGAGAAGATCAAAAGCTTTCCTGTGGTTACAGAATCATTAGACAAGGGACCAGTCATGCAAATCTTTGAAAACAAGGGGGTAAAATGGCCCCTGTCTTTTTAGAAAGCAAACAAACATGACAAAGCGCATCAGTTTAAAAGTCAGTTTAAACTGACTGATTTCCCTTTTCCTTAAGCTTTGATGTATTATGTATCATGGCAGCATCTTTTGGAGACAGGGGAGGCATTTGTGCTGTTTACCAATTAGAATTTGGCACGCAGTTCCTATTTGCAGGCATTTGGAATTAAAAAGAAATCAGCAGAGAACGTCTCTAATAAACATTTTTTAATGGTGAGATCCAATCAGACTAAGATGAAAACTCCAATCTACTTTGATTTTCATGTTTCTGATGCTTAGGAAAAATATATGTAGTGGTAAGACAATTAACTGGCTTTAATGTCAATTAAAGTACTTTAAAAAGAATGATATTCAGCCCCTAGTCTCCATATTCATCCATCTTTTGCAGCCACAAACTCCCACAAGCACACTGCTGACATTCCTGCATGCATGCAAATATTTGTATGTGAGCTTGCAAAGTCCTGCGCAGATTTGCAGGTTCAAATTCTAGCAACCGCATACACATACTTGTTAGTACTTTTTAAAAAGTGCAACTCTGCTTGTAATTTTGCACTTGCACAAGTGGAAGATGGGAAAGAGGCATGGCGGAAAGTTTGGTCCTCAACGTACAAAAGCTGAAAATGCCATAAACATAACAAATGTAAGACTGAGTTTTTAATTACAGAGGGCAGGCTAAGTAGTGAAATGGTTTAATGTGCTAGCTTGTCATCTGTGGACATCTGGGTGGGTTCACATCTATAAAATGAGTTTGGCAGGCTGCACCTGCTTTGGAGAGACCTTTGAATTCACACCTACAGACTTGCACAATTCAGAACATATGGCAGCTTTTTTTTCCTGGCAAATCCCAGGTCAGTACGAACATGATTCAGATCAGAAGTTAGGTGCATTTTGAAGTTGGCTCCAGTTCTCAGTGAAATCAGTGGGAACTGGATTAGGCCCTCATATTGTGGTATTTTGGAAGGTGGCAAAACTCTATATCTGACTCTAGCTAAATGCTCTAAGTCTCTCGTTTTCAAGCACATAAGATGTACATAGATTTAAAGAGAAAAATAAGAGCATTTTCAAAGAATGTAAGGCTAAATCTGTAAATCCTTTATTTTAAATTAACAGGAGTTTAGTTTGTGAGGACACAAAGTAAATCTTAAGGCCAGCTTGTGCCACTTTGGTGCTGTCTTCTGTTCAGAGTGGCGAGGAGCTATGTGACCTCAGGAGATGCATGGGTTGGCACTCAGAATGCGTCCTGCTGCTCCAGGACATACAGAAATGACACCCTTTCAAGGGCTGCACTTTATTGCACTCAGCTAACTGGTACATGAGTGACAGCCCCTTGGCCCAGAACATTCTCTGTCCCCTTTGTAACAGCAGGCATCCCCAGGGTAGTAGACAGAGAGCAAGCCATGTGCACCCCAGGAAGTAGGGTCTGCAATTCTGACCTACGTAACAGTCAGGCACAACCTAACCCCCAGTCAGAAGCTCGACATTTGTCCCACAGACTCCAGTTCAACAAGGTACTTGAGCACTGAAGTGAATGGGACTACTGAAGTGCTCAAAGTTAGGCATACGTTTAAGTGCTTTGTTGAATGAGGGTCTTTGTGCCGAATGTGATTAAATAATTTTCAGTCTGAGGCATGGTTCATGTTGTTTTTCTTACATACGTTTTGATTAAATACATCTTCAAATATGATTTTTAAGAGCTGCAGAGCCAATTTATGAAACCGGAGGTAGCACCATTCAAATAATTCTAAACATCTCCACTTTACTTATTTTGCAAATCATAATCAAATAACCCTTAGATCCAACCTCAGGCTAATTGTATTTTGCAATGAGTTCGATGACAGAAGCAAAGCAAAATGCTCAAGTGCTATGTTTTGAATCTCAAAGGAAAATGCAGAGAGCTTCTACTACTGAGATTTTAAGGAGGCATGTACTGGGGATATTTTAATATTTTGTTTTTTGCACTCTGAGCTGAGGCCATTTCTTTATCAAAAATAACTGAAAGGCTATCAATTACTTTTTCATTTAAACAAAACCATGATACATAAATTATACTGGAATGTGGTTTCCGAAAGGTAAGACATCATAGCAGGATCAGGTATGATAATATGACAAATTTGTACAAAATACTATTCCTGCTGGTCCTTTCATAGCTAGAACATTTAAATTCTTCTGCAGGCTAGGAAATGATGTCCAAAGGCAGATAATCCAAATGGATTTGCAGGAACCATATGAAATAAATCTGTTTGAAGTTTAGTTAATCTGTTTTAATAATTTACCAGCCAGCAAATTCAAGACTTGGAAAGTTTGAGATAGACAATACACTAAGCTCTATTACAGCTGAAAGGCAGTTAACATTAAAAACTAAGGCCTCTTATTCACCAGAAATAGGCTTTCCATGGGTTTCAAGTGCAGAAATGCCATAGAGCTTCTTAAATTCAGCATCCACAGAGCTGAATCTTGATTTGAGAGATTAAATTATCCTCTTACCAGAGGCACAGTGCACTGTTCTGGGGCCTTCTGCTTTAATTTGCATGACAATCAGACTCCCTTTGCTGGCCTTATATATTAATCAACAACAGCAATCGGTTGAACTCCACTGACTACATAAAGGAGTCTTCTGACATCAAGGCTGAAGGAGAGGTTTTTTGTGGCTGATTGGCAGCAAGCCAGTTGCCAAGCAGTCTGATAGTTCCATAAAGGTGTCTTCCAGTGAAGTTAGAGACTGTTAATCCAGTCTCTGGGTAGATTAATTGTTAGCCTTTAACAAATTGTTGTGGATGTCCTAAACTACATTTTGTCCTCCTGGCCCTCCTGCCCCCTGTCTGAAGCATCTAAAAATCAAAGTTTATCCATCCATTCTGTCTTACAAATTATACTGCATGTCTGTAAAGCTCCAAGTACATCAGTGGCATTCTATAAACAAGGAAAATAATAGAATCTGAACAAACCAAGGACACCATATGATGTAAATGGAAGCTTCTTTTATTCTTTCATTTTCTTGGCTCAGTAAGACTTTAGTGAGAACATTTAGACATCTCTGCTAGGGATCCTAAATACGGATTTCAGAGTCAGCAAAGTGGATGCATCCAATTATCTGAAGGTCAAAGATGTCACCTGAAATAATTCAAGGTTGTACTGCATTTGTGTTCTAATTAGACATTTCTCTGTGTCATAGTCCAGCTGCTCCTGTTTGAACCTCAATCCAAAGTGAGTATGTATCTTCTGTTGCCATGGAAATAAGTATTGTAGCCTAAATTCAATCCTGGTATAAACAAATGACATTCCACTGGGGTCGATGGTAGCTCCACTCATTTATACAAGCTCTGAATTTGGCTCTTTGTCTTCACTGGAGGATCAAGCAGAAAAGCCAATGGCATGGAAAGGACCAAACCTTATTTAAACACAAATTTATTCACAAGATTGCAAATGCAGCAAGAAAAATGCTGAAAAAATAGGCCAATGCACTTTTGTTTTAAGTCTGAAATAGTTGTTTTCCTCAATAAGGCAACTGAGGCTAAATTCAGATGTGGTATAAGCCGGTGGCCTGACTTGGGGCCGTACTCTTTACAGGTCATTTAAAAGGATGCCACCAGTCATTTAGATGTATTATAGTTCAAAATCACCAGCCATTTCTGTAAGTAGCTCCAGTTTTCAGAGATTTATAACCATTCAGGTGAACTTATTGAGTATGTTAGGAAACAAAGCATTTCTCCACCAGTGAGTGCCAAGCTTCCCATGGTCTGCCAATTTCATAAGAGGACCGTACTCTAGTAATTCATTCACAGGACTGGTGTCAGGACTCCTGCATTCTATTCCCAGCTCTACAAAAATTTCACACAGTAGCTCAGTAGTGAAGTCCTTTAGTCTCTTTTTGTCTCAATTTGCTCATTGGTTTAAAAATATGGATAACTGTTAGGGATGTGATGATTCTAGGGTGTTTTTTCCCCCAGTTGTAAGGTAATGAATGTCATACTAAGTACATACTAAGTCTGAATCCAGACATTTGTAAGCCACATAAGAGCATGAAGATCTGGATGATCTTGAAAACTGGAGTAATAGAAATGGAATGACATTTAATAGTGCAAAGTGATGCATTTAGGAGCTAACTACAGGAATTATAAACTGGGGACGTATCAGTTGGAAGCAACACAAGAGAAGAAAGATTGCACTGGTCGATCACAGAATGACTATGAGCCACCAATGGTACTAACACTTCCCTATCTCTATGGGAAATAGCTCGCCCAGTGCTTCCTGGATTGCACTAGCTATTTCCCATGGAGATAGGGAAGTGTTAGTACCATTATAGAAGGAATATTGTGTGCAATTCTGGTCTCCCATGTTTAAGAAAGATGAATTCAAATGTGCAGAGAAGGGCTATGAGGATGATACAAGGAATGGAAAACCTACCTTATGAGTGGAGATGCAAGGAGCTTGGCTTGTTTAGCCTAACCAAACAAATGCTGAGGGGAGATATGATTGCTTTCTATAAATACATCAGAGGGATAAATACCTGGAACGGAGAGGAATTATGTAAATTAAGTGCCAGTGTTGACACAAAAACAAATGGCTATAAACTGACCATCAACAAGTTTATGCTTGAAATTAGACAAGAGTTTCTAATCATCAGAGGACTAAAATTCTGGAACAGCTTTCCAAGGGAAGCCAGGGGTGGCAGAGCTGTAGCAGAAAACCTAACTGGCTTCAAGACCAAGCTTGATGAGTTTATGGAGGGGATGGTATGATGAGATTGCCAAAAATGGCATGTGGCCCATCTGTGACTGCTAGTAGCAAATATCCTCAATGGCCAGAGATGAGACACTAGATGGGGGAGGTCTTTGAGCTACCACAGAGAATTCTTTCCCAGGTGACTGGCTAGTTGGTCTTGCTGATATGCTCAGGGTCCAACGGATCGCTATATTTGGGACTGGTAAAGAATTTTCTCCCAGGCCAGACTGGTAGAGACTATGGAGCATAGGTCACCTGCAGGTTTAAACTAGAGTAAATAATGGATTCTCTGTAACTCAGAGTCTTTAAATCTTGATTTGAGGTCTTGAGTAACCCAGTCAGAGATTAGGAGTGCATTACAGGAGTGGGTGGGCAAGGTTCAGTGGCCTGTGATGTACAGGAGGTCAGTCTGCATGATCACAATGGTCACTTCTGGCCTTAAAGCCTATGAGTCTATAACAACATAATGGCTACATTAGGTCAGATTAATGGTCCACCTCACCCAGTACTCTGTTTTCCAACAGTGGCCAATGCCAGAAGCTTCAAGGAGAATGAACAGAACAGGATAATTATCGAGGAATCCATCCCCTGTCATCCAGTCCCAGCATCTGTCAGAGACTTAGGGACACCCAGAAAATGGGGTTGCATCCCTGACCTTCCTGGCTATTAGCTATTGATGAACCTATCCTCCATCAGGAGGTAGTGGGTGAATTTGTATCTAAACTCATTAAAGAGGTTAAGAGAGATTAGCCACTTGGGTGGAGGACCTTGCTGAGGCTGGAACCAGGGAGGCTAGACAGTGGGAGAGATGGGATGGGAAAACTCTGGAAAAAGGTTAAGGATAGAGCTGCTCAACATTTTTGACTGGAAAATTTCCCATTGAAAGGGGATTTCATGAAACATGAAATGTTTTGCAGGAAAAATGTCATTTGACAAATATTTTTACAATCTGACTCAACATTTTGAAACAGGAATTTTCATTTCACGTCAGATTTTGTATTTCCACCCCTCCCCACCCTGCACCAGGGAGTGCAAAAGAATGAATAATCTCCAAGGTTCCCCCCCACACTTTTTCCTTTTCCCACTCTAACTTTTCAAACATCTGCAACTTTGTCAAAAGTTTCAGACTGGCAAAAGGAAAAATGAAACACTACCAAGGGGGAAAAAGTGGGTGGAAAAAAAAAGCCTACACATTATTTATTCTTTCACACTTTCTTACAAAATAGATAAAAGCAAGGCAGAAGAGGGAAGAGGAGAACCAAAATGTTAAAAAAAAAATTAAAATCTATTTTCAAAAAAAAAAAAAAATTCACTTGCTTTATTTGAATGTTTCCAGCAAAAAAGTAAAAACATTTCAAACAAAAATATTCAAATGAAAATTTCTTATTCAAATTTTTTTTCTGGAATAAAATAGGTTTTGTTGTTGTTGTTGTTGTTTTACCATCTCTAGCTATGGGTGAACGTCAGAAGGGAGTGCCTGATGGAGCAGAATGGGGCTTGGTTGTAGACTGACAGATTAGGCAGCTGCCACAGTAATAGGGAATGAAAGGAGGACATGATTCTGGCTTAAGGAGGAATCCTAGAAGAAGCAACAAAGGAGTCAGTAAGGGTGGTGGAAGGGAGATGGATGGGTTGAGTTAGTATCTGTAGCTGCAATTCATTAATTAAACAGTGTGATACAGGGAACGGGATGGAAGTCCAGAGACTTGAGTTTTATTACTGGGTCTGCCATCTGGCTGGGTAATCCTGGGCAAGACATTTCATGTCTCTGTGCCTCAAATTTCCACTTTGTAAAATGAGGATAATCATACCCTCTGTTGCTTTGAAGTCTAGAGGTGAAAATGCCATATAAGTGCTAAATGTTATTTATTTCCTTTTTTGAGATACTTATATGAAAGGTGCTGCACAAACACCACAGAATTTTAGTTTGGAGTTCTTTGTAGGAAAGAGAAGATGAGTCAGAAAATGATGGTGAGGGGTGAGAATACGAACAGTAAGTGAACCCTGTACAGCTACCAGTTGACATTATTTTATTACACATAATACCACTAGCTATTGCCATGGCTGCATCCAAAGGCCTACCATAATAAACACCTAATAGCTACGTAATAATTCATTACTGCACGCCTCACAAATGACTTGTTACGTCTCAAACTTATTTATACGAGGCTGGATTTTCATTTTTCATCACTGTGCTAACCAAAATATAAAAGCTGCTTCTGTCTCACTGTTGCGTCCTCTGCCTGTAAATCAACTGCACTCATACAACTCAACAACATACCTTCCCTGCTCATCAGAAGAAACATAGCCAACTGTGACAGCACAAAGATGATGTTTTAAAAAGAATTATTACACAATACTAGTTCTGAATCATATGGTATACTATTTTAAGGCATGTGCAATATTTAATAATGTCCCAATCTGTCAATTTTTATTTTCATTAAGTGGAACAAATTAATTAAAAACACAGCATTTTAAATGTGTTTTAGAGATTCACGGGATGGAAGTGGCCACTTTTTCGTTGTGACAACTGAAGTCACAGCAGGGAAAAGTTTGGAAACCACACAGTAGAGTCTAGCCTTTTAGGCATAGGTCGAAACTCGTTGATTCTTATTAAAAGGAAGACAAGCCCTTTTTAAAGAACACATTCTGTGTATACAGTGAATGTGGTGGGGAAGTGGGCATAGTAAAAAACAAGGTGGATTTTGCCATGTTTTGAGTTTGGCTTGCTTTTGCGAAACCAAGTATGAAAGATGAGCCCGTTCAGATCTGGCTTTCATTTTAAGCACCACATTTAAATTTGGGATGGGAGGGGAGAAAGGGCACACAAAGGATCAGGTCCTGGTCTGTGCTAAAGTCCCACTGCACTGAGCAATAAGCAGCACAAAGACATCTGAAAACTTCCATAAAGGGTACCTGAGGATGACTCTGTGGTTGGTGAAATGCCACTGTAGCCAGAAGTATATTAGCCCACTTCGGTCCAGCTCCCCAGCTGTAGAAGACATGTAGAAACCACAGTGGAGCACACTGTGCTCTGGTGATCTTTGCCATCATAACATCCATTAGGAGAGCCATGCCTCAGGTTTTGATTTTGCACCAAATTTTGGCTCTGGTCATTAATTTCACACAACAAGATCCAGGTTCATATACAGTGGCGACCATTAAAAAGTCAATATTTGCCAACAATTATCAGCAGTACTTGAAGGTAATTCACAATGGTTGGACGCAAATAACTTAGGTATTTCAAATACTATTGTGGGTAACTCTTGGCTTTATAAAAGTGACCACTGAAACATGTCATTTAATTAATCCTATCTACATCAGAT
Source organism: Mesoclemmys tuberculata (assembly GCA_007922155.1). Classification (NCBI taxonomy): domain Eukaryota; kingdom Metazoa; phylum Chordata; order Testudines; family Chelidae; genus Mesoclemmys; species Mesoclemmys tuberculata. The sequence continues at coordinate 12,772,256 of ML675649.1, forward strand.
ACTGAAAGTATTGTCATTTATTTACAAAACTCAGTCCAGTTTACAGATTATATTTATTTCACAAAACTTCTATGCTTATCACAATGAGTTTTGTTTAAAAAAAAAAAAAGCAACACCACAAAAAACCTGAAAGCCAAAGTAATGTTTAATTAAAGAAATGTAAATAGGCTATGTGGATAATTTTGTTCATCTGAGTTGTTCAGACCTTGCTGTAATCTAAATAACCTGATTTAGCTGTGAAAGATGGAAATGAGGGAGCAGAATATAAAAGAGAAAGCATTAAAAGAATGTTTTATTCTAATTGTGATTCAACAGCAACTGTGTAGCTCTTGGTATTTTTGGAAAAACTGTAGATAGCTAATCTTAGAATTGATGAATGGCAGTTATGCTTTTATAACAGGAGAATGGAATATTGAATCAAGTGAACGGGCACATCTTCATGAATAAACCTGGCAAGAGAAAGATATCTAGATCAAGGATCTTGGAAAACTTAACTTCCTCTCAATATCTACATTGTTCATTTTATATATTCAAAAAGTCAATTACAAAGATACTGTACATGAATTGCTTGCCAAAAGTGATGGATTGACTGTACTAAGTGCTTTCCCACCCACCCCCTTCATAGAATGGTTACAACATGGGCAATTGAAGTGCTAAGGACCCCATCAGTCCTCTTTGACCTGAGATGAGCAATATTTAGAGAAAGGCTCAGATTCACAAAGTCTGCACTTGACATTTTTCAGGTGACATATGAGTCAGGAAAGAAAGTGCATCTTTACTTAGCAGGATATTTAAAGGCCATACACATTGTCCTTCAAACTCTTCACACAAAAGAGATCCATGTACAAACAACTTCTACAACAGTGATTGGGGAGAGGGCCTTTCAAACTTTTTGGGAAAGTTTCATGTAAATGGCTCTGTAGACTATGTCAGCATAGATTCAATATTGCTGTGTTATGTATGACACAGACTGGTATATGACAAGGATACATATATGTGAAAAGGGGGAGAAACGGTGTGAGTGGGGACAAAATGCTATATGTAAAATTGAGTACAACTGCACAAAAGAGATCAGGCAGGTCCCACTTATCGCATGCAGCTGATAGTCAAAAGCTAAAATGTTTCAAATTTAGGTGTTTAAGTTAGATAACTAATTCTCTAATTAGGTCTCAAAATAAAAACAGCCTGATTTTCAGAGACAATGAGAATTCACGAATTCCACAGATTTCAGTGTGCTAAAATACCTTGGGGATGGGCATGGCATAAGAACTAGAAGAGAATGGAAAGAATACAAGCAGTTAGTGTTCTGCTCCTTTTAGAATCTGGCCACTTATTTAGATGTCTAAATATGGATTTAGCTGTCTAACTTTAGACACCCACATATGACAATTCTGGCCTTAAATCTTAATAAACTTGGCCACACATACACGAACGCACCCAAGTATAATATTAAAGTGAGGAAAATTTATTCAATAATTGATTTATTTTTTCCATTACATTTGTGAAACTAAAAATCTGTCTACGTGGCAAGTTACTGCATGGCAAGCCAGGGTGCATGGCCTCACTCAGGAACTTTTGCTGCACTGCAGCAGTATCCACCTGGGATATTTCTGTGTGGCAGACTGTAGATTCACACCTTAGCTTGTGATGCAGTAATTTGCCTTTTGGAGAAGTCCACAGTAATTTAAGTCACATGGTCATGAAGCTATTTCCCCCCCATTTTGAAAAAAAATACAATTAAGGTTTTTTTCCAACGAGCAGGTTTCTTGGTATTTAAACAATTAAAAGGTCTACTTTCTTCAGTAACTTAATTGTAAAACTGAGTTAAAATACCATTGTCAGTGGTATCACACCCTTTTCACCCTGACTCTATCCCAAATATTATGGTCCCATTTATTGAACCCCCTGGATTATTAAAGTCACCTAGTTGCAAATTGGCTTCCCTCCCAAACTAATAGCTTGGAGACTCTTTCTAAAACAAATGTAATATTAAAATGCAGACAAGTGACCTAAAAATGGCCCTTGAGGCAGGCCTGTAATTTCCTGAATCACATTTTCCTTATTCCCTCATTTGTTAAGTTTCGCAACATCAATTTTTATACTGTTGCTATTTTACTCTGTCCAAGTGGTTGCTGAATACTAATGAACTGTCTCTCTTTGACAAATGAGTTATTGTTTGATATATTACATTAGGGATGTAGAGAATAAACTACTTACAGACACTAGATATTTGAATAAAATAAATTTCCATAATACTACACTATTAGTGTAATGAGCTCCCTTATCTGGAAATAAATAGGGGTTGTAATAAATACAGATTTTGACACTTTTACTACTGTATTATGAATCTTCTGAAATAAGCTTTCTGGAAGTTAAAAGGAAAACGGTTGCCTTGCTTTACATATACCTTTGAATGTTGCTGTTTCACCCAACATTGGTTATTTTAGACAACCTTATCTACATTGAAACTACAATAGTGTTTGGAAACCAGTTACATCAATACTGCCCTCCGAGACGGTTACAAAATGGTCTCACTTTGTAGTGTAGAGTAAGCTGGGTGAAATATTTCAACTGAATTGTAAATTCATCAGAAAGTGCAGCGTAGGGATAACTAAAATTATTCACAAATTCATTTAGAATCTGGGAAAAAGCTTTGGCCACATAAAATTGAGGACTTTTTGTGGGTGGGGAGGGGGAATGTTGAAACTATGTCTAAACGAAAAGTCAATTCATTTAAAAATGTTATTTCAAACCAGTTTCATTTTGAAAAATGTTGTTTCAAAATGCTTTTTGACACATTTCATTCCACACAACAAAATTTATGTTTTTCATTTCAATGAGAAACACCCTACCCCACCGCAAAAAATCAATTTTGATTCAAACCGAAACGATTTAAAAAAAAATTCCTTTTGGCTACAAAACAAAAACAAAAAAACCGCAACAATTATTCACCCAGCTTTAACATAGTGAGACATTATCCTTGGGCTGAATGATATTGTTCCCCCATAGCTAGCTGACACACACGTGAATAGTCCTAGTGACTCACATAAGCAAGGGTTTTGCGGGCTTGGTCTCTCAGGCTAAAAGCTTGACCGAAGAGCGACTATCTTGTTGATCAGAGCCTGAGTTCTATCCAGAACAAAGATCTTTATAAAGGAATAAATAAAAAGGGGAACTAATGTATTCCAAAGCATGCACTACGCAAGTAGCATTTACTGGCAAACGAGAGACGTAATAAATGATAAATTGTTTACAGTGGTCAGCATGAGGGCTCTTAGTAGAATCATTAGGCAAGAATCCTGCAATCCATTCTGATTAGTTTCCAATTACATTTTTGCACTTGCTCACAGTTAACCACCTTCCAGGAGAAAACATGGAAAACTCCTTATTCAACTCTAGAATAGACTAACTGTAGGCATTATAACCCATCTGTCATGTAATGCTGCTCAGAGCCGCTGTGGTTAATGTGCTAGGGGTCGCTCTGTATGACCACTCTCTCCATTGCTACCACATAGAGCCAACCCTGGAACACTTCAAAAAGGAAAGAGTCAAAGATAGACACCCCAGCCCTTTGAGCATTTACTCAGGCCCAAACCACAGAAATTCACTGGTGGACACCATTTTCAGACACTGCTTCCGGAGACTTTAATCAGGCTGATGTCATTAAGCTTTGACTACATGATCATTTTACCAGCTACAGTATTTTATCTATTTCTGCATGTTATCCTTTTTAATTGGAACTCCAATAGCACTTCATATTTATTTCCATTAATTAAAGTTTTAAAAGTTTCAATTTCAGGATCTTCCCCATTCAGAATTTATTTTTTTCTAGGATGTATCCTTCTCACGAACATTTGTTTCTCCTCATCTTCTAATGCTTCACTGTGAGGGGAATTTTCTATTGAATATTGAAATTTGGGAGTGTCATATTTGGACTACAAATATGGTAGAAGAGAAAAGCAGGGAGAGAGAAAAAAGAGTGTGACTATTTTGAAAAGGATGGCTTAAAAAGACTACAGTTTTCAATAGTGATGGTCCAAAGCTTTACACTTTAAAATAGTGCTATTACTGCAGTGTTTTGGCTCATTATGTTTATAAGCCTGCCACTGAATAAAATAGAATAAAATAAAACAGCAACAAATAAATAAAATCAACATGCCAAGCATGGTGAAATACAATATCTTGAAGTGAAATGAGCTGGAACTAGAATTCTTCTTTTTACTCTTTTTTTGTAATTAGACAAGACCCAGCAATAAATAACATGAGCAGTAACATTAATAATGATTTTAGAGATATACTGAATATTCAGAATATGAAATCTGGACTTTTCCATCATCTGCCAACCATTGAAAAACTCTATCATTTTAATAACATTTATGAAGTAAGCATGTCTGATACACATTGTTTCTTGCCAGCCATTGTTCTGATGATGTAATACATTGACTGAGCAATAGGTCTCTGATGATGTATTATTACAGTATATCATCAGAGTGACACTGTGCTCTGTAACAAATGGTTGCTATGACACATAAGAGGACAGCCTGGCAGGAGTGAGAATCCTGGAGACAGACCTATTTTGTAAGCTTTAGTAAGAAATATTTTGCCCAGGGGCATAGGCTGGATAAATCAAACATTTCAGGAGATACCATGATTCCAGGAATTGTTTCATTGCAAAAAGAAATTGTCCATTCAGAAGACCATTACATTTAAATACTTGATCATGCAGAGTGTGAACTTTAGAGGAAAATGAGTCAGAAGAGACTGCTCTGGGACTGCTTCCCAGGAAGTGTAGGTTGTACAAGAAGGTTGGCCAGACTGACAGCAACTGGAAAGAAAGGATGGGAAGGAAAAAAGAGTAAAATCTGGAGAAGTGGGGGCAAAGTTGGTGTGTGTTGGGGGGAGGGAGGTGGAATGGGAAAGGCATAGATGGGGAGCCACTTAGTAGACATGGGAGGAAACTGTTGAGATTTTTATGAGACCCCATCACCGCTGTTACTCAGCAATACACTTAGGACTGGTACCATAAGGCAGGCTTGTTCAGAAGGCAGAACAACAGAATAATATATACTATGTAGAAGTGTTAAAAATATTGGCAATCATGAAAATGTTCAAACACAGAAAAACATTGGAAATTACCATATTGTGATGATAAAGAATGAAGATTACAATTTCACGTGAGAGGAAAGAGAGCTGGGGTACATAAACTCTTAAAAAGCAAAGATCCTGTTCGCACAGGCATGAGGGAACTGATGTGCACAAAACATGAGGTAAGTGGGATATTTTTTAAATAGTTTTGGAGGTGGGCCTGAGCAAAAACTCTTGATCTTGACCTCCCCAGATTTGGAAAAGGTTTCGATTTGATCCAAATTAGCAGATACTGACTTTCTGAAAATTTGCTACAAGTCCCTATAATTTGCTTTGCATAAAGGACAACAGGGAAGTTTGGTATAGACCCAGAAGATTTGAAGAAACAGACAGATTTGAATAGCAATGGTATTCTTTGTCAAAAAAGATATTCTACGCTTTGTGACCTTCGTTATGTTTGCAAAATTTCGAGCAGAACGTAGGTCCCTTACTCCTGTATAAGGGAGTTCTGAGTTGGCTTGAAAGATTCGTTGAGACTTGGATACCAAGCTTCCCTGCATATGGGAATGCAAAGCAGATCAAAGGGACTCACTGAAAACTTTCAAATCCAGAACTTCTGAAGTCCCATCTCTCTCAACCAGGCCTTCATATATCCTGGATCCTCTCTTGTGCATGTTAGCTACTAAAACTTCCACTTTTGAGGGGTGTCTCAGCCTTAAATGCCATTCATCCTCTTCAGCTGTTGTTTCAGAGCTTTCAATCTGGTCTGAGGGCTTTCAGGTAGCTTTGGCTGCTTGGCCCCCTGTCACTTAGCCAGTGAGATGCTGACTTTCAAGCTAGGACCTTGGTCCTTTGAACTCCCATGGTGATACTTAGCTCAGTGGAGCAAGGCCAAGCAGGAACACTGCAGTCTGCACAGCCTCAGAATTTAGATTTGGACCTGTATTTGTAGCCGTTATTCACCACTTATATTTTTTAAAAAGTGAGCACTAATGAGAACAGATTCAAGTTCTGCTCAGCAACAGCCGGGGTAACAGAGCACCCATCAGTTTTTTATGAATGCAGTGGAACTAACAAGGCAGTGTAGAAAATGAAGCTTATTTAATAATGTAGTTGGACAGTCTGCTAGAAATGCACCAAGTCACTTATTCTACAGGTCAAAATTTTCCAAAGTGTCTACTTTTGAATTCCCTAAATCCTGAGAGCCCAACTTGAGATACCTAGGGCTGGATTTTCAATGGTGCTGATCAGCAGCAGCTCCAATTGCAGTGGCTAACAACTTCTGAAAACCAGGCCGAAGGTCTCTCAAGGCAGACACTCAAAAATTAAGGCAATCACATACAGTGAACATCTTTGACATTTCTGTCCATATTTCTCTGATGGGATGCTTTCCTCCAGTTCCTACGATGGAGCAACGACAGTCTGAATGTGAAAGCTAGTGTGAATTAATTACTATCACTTCCCTTCTCTGAAGAACCTTTCTGTACAAGTGTTGTGCTGGTTTCTGATTAGAAGATGCCAGCTTACCTGTTTCTTCATATGTACATAACATATTTGCACCTTACAGGTTGGATCCTTGTAGAAGGTGGTAAAGAATAAAAGGAGGAAAACTCCAGGGAGAGAATGAGCTGGGCAGACTTTTCATGTTAGTATCACATCAGTCTAGAATCACAAGGTGGGTGATGGAATAAAACAATGACGTCACTACTATGGTACTGTCATTTATCTTATGATCAGCAAAAGCAGATGGGCTTTCAATGGCTTAATTAAGCAGAAGTTCCAGAAAATATTGCATAATAGAAAAGGAGAGCATAAATATTGAAAAAGGAGAGCAAGAGAGAGATACACAAACATTGTAAAATTTAAGCAAAATGAATATATGCTGTTTGGCACCATTTAGAATTACAATAGTCTCTGTGCTGAATGATGCAATAACTGTGCAATATGTTTAAGTAAGACATAATTATTGGGTTCTTTTGCAGACCACAAGTTTTGAAAAAATGAAAAAATAAATGAAATAGGAAAAAAAAAAAAGAAATGTTTTTCCCCATCTCTTCCAGGATAGGCTGAAACAATCCTATCAGCCATCTTGTAATTATATAGTACTTGAAAACTTATCTGTAAGGAAAAGTAGCTCCCCTTAGTCTCCACTGATTACTTTTTGGGGATTTCAGCCTTAATAAGTATTGGCTTAGTTCCACCTCTAAACTGAGTGCTTGGTAGTGATAAAGAAGGTATTTGAGAAGGCAGCTAGCAGATGAATTTGAAACTTTCTCCACAGGATGAGTCCTCATCTTCATGTTATTTGAGGCGATTCAAAGATAACATATAGTTACAGATGTAGTAGATCCTAATAGCTGAAAATTCTCTACTACTGTGACACCACGTCAGCCTGCAGGGGGAAAACAGTTGGCTCACTGTAGTGATGGATGGAAACCTCATTATTATGAGCTACTTTAACTATATTTTTCCACTATTGTCGAACACTGACAATATTTTTCCACTACACTTCATTCCTGAGGAAGGTCAGAACAGTGTTGCTAACTTTATTTTGCATTTAAGACAATTGCTTTGTTGCATCTGCAGCCCATAATAATGCCGTGCTGTACATCACGTCACCCCAACAGTTAACAGAATTATAACACAAAGAAATTTAAGTGGGTTTTGTTTTGTTTTGGTTTGTTTTGGTTTTTTTGGTATGGTTCATGTATGGCCACTATTTTCAGAATTTTGCAAAATGATTGTTGCTAACTTGCATAATTAGCACAATTCATATCTCCATAGATTAGCATCCAATGTCTGTACAAACCACTTTTAAATAATCCACTGGTGAACAAACATGTAATTACAGCATGAATCTGATATTGTGATTGTCCATATAATCTCTGTAAAGCATCTACATGATATACACTGTTAAACCTACAGATGAGTCCATGTTTATTAGGCAACCATCAAACCTGAGACCACTGAAAGTATCCCAAATGTAATGAGCACAATTCTACTCCACCTTTATGCTCCAATATGCAATTCCAATAAGCATATGAGATAAAAGTCCGTCTCGTGAGTAGTGGGTTAAGAGAGTTTCATTGTAGAATAAATACTTTGCACACAATCAACTTTGAGCCAGATTCTGCTATCCTTACTAATGTTCAGCTGTACTTTACTCCACAAAATGTATCTTATCTGGACTAGTTGCAGAGTAAGATACCACTCAACCAGAAGAAGGGAAGCAGAATCTGAACTTTATGTTAGGAAATCTTTAAGGTTACATGATTAAACACTAAAAAAGGCAAGAAATGCCACAGCTACAATTGCAAGTGTTTTAGAATGGAAACAGTTATGCAACCCTAATTTTAAAGGTGGTTTTTCGCTTTCCTTAACATTTACCAATACAGATAACAGCAGATTTCAAGTGATTTTTCATAATCAAGCTGTTGTTTGGTTTTGCTTTTTGCCCAGATTGATCAAAATTTGAGGCCTACTTAAAAAGTGACTTTAGACTCCCCTGGTTGCACTTACAGCTTTAAAAATGGTACAATAGAAACAACGGTTTGCATCTTCTACAGAGATAATGTTTAATGGGATGGTTACAAAGCTCCATTCTAAGTGCTTTAACAGGCTTGAATGTCTGATTTCACAAAGAATTATCATTTGTGGATGGCATGCTGATACCAGAGCAAGCTGGTTTTGCTATGGTCATAGTACATGTGATCAAGTTCTGGCACTTACAACTTTAATTGAAAATGGATTCCAACATAAGCTGAAGTTTTCAGTTTTCCTGAATATAATATGGTTTAGCACACAGGCCTTCTGGTGAAATTCTCTAGGACTATGTCAAATTGGTTAGTATGTGCAATGGCTCTGTTTTTGAAAAATCACCATTTCCATGTGCATGTTGGTGGCAGACAAGTGCTTGGCAGCACCAGGAGAATAGCCTCCCACAAGAATCAGCATTCATCGTTATTCAAATTACATTCAAATAACCTACAATATACTGGGTCTCGCTAGTTTGTTTATGCACATGGCATATGCCTCGGCACTCAGTCACACTCCTTTCTGAATACAGATATGGTGGCTATGGTGAATTATTGTCATTGGTGGTGCGTGATAACAAGTGGAAGTAAGACTGTGTTGGCTGACTTCCTCTTACATCGTACACAAGTGAGCAGGCAGCTGAATATAGTTCTCAGTGGTCAGCAAATAAAGCATGATTCACACCTAGTTTATCTAGGTGTCACATTGGCTAGAACTCTCACATATCATGACCATCTCATTTAGTCAGCAACTAAGGTCAAAACGCGTAACAACCTGCCCAGAAAACTGGCCAGAACGACATGGGGCACCAATGTCCAAACGTTGCTCACTTCAGCCTCGGCATTCTGTTATTTGGCAGCAGAATACTGTGCTCGCTTGTCTCACAAAAAGATGGTCAATGTACAACTAAATTCCACCATACGTGTTATTTCAGGCACACTTAAATCTACTCCTCTACCATGGTTACTAGTTCTCTGCAATACTGCTCCACCTAGTGTTCGCAGAGAGGAAAGTACAGCAAAACTTGTGATCATATGCCACATCTCCTGTTAATTAAAGACTTGTTTAACCCACCACATTGTTTAACCCCTCAAGGCACCTGTTGTGGATAAGTTTACCAGGTGAGGGATTTGCAGTAGAGGATGCTTGATGAGCTTCATGGTCCACAGAGAAAGTGACAAATAATTATCTTGTCTTGAATCCTACTCAGCGCCAACATGGGTTTGATTTACCATGAAGGCAATGGAGCCTTCTGAACTGGTTTCGTACCGGGCATGGAATTTGTGCTGCAACGGAATTTCGGTGACATTTTGGAGACAGTGTGCTATGTTGATGTGGACAGTCACAAGGCATGACACATATTGTTTAGGACTGCAAAACAACTCAACTTCCTGGTGGTCTTCATGACTTGAACATTGTTGATAAGAATGCTGTGGCTTGGCTTGACTGGATTGCATATGTGAAGTAGATAAACTCCCCTCATGACTATCTGTGCTTATTTTAAGTACTATGTAAACCACACAGATGTAATAGTGAGTCTTCCTTATACTGCCATATGAAAAGTCTGCAAGCGTACTTGCACTAAATATTCCTTAAAAATGTCGCACTGTCCTTCTGACAAACGATCTGTGGCAAATCGCTGTAATCATCCTGAGCATCACTGCAGCTTAAGATTCATACCATCAAATACTCTACCTCAAAGGCTAAAGTCTAGCTTCAAAATTCCAAATATTGCAGCCTAATAAAAATTTAAACAGTCTGAGATCCTCTCCTGGGATCAGCTGTCAAACATCTCTTGAAAGGAAGAGACAAACAGCTTCCACTCTGGAGTATGAATGCCTTTGTCTTTGGGGAAAAAAAAAGGCACAGCAAGGGGTGTTTTTTCCCTGAAAAATATATTCAAGATATGCTTTTTGATGTTCAAATGATATATTTTTTTTATCTTTTCTCAAAAAGTGTGGCAGGGATAGTCATTCCAAACATTAGGATCCTGTTTATAATGAAAAAAACAACAACCTGTAGTTATCTTTTTTCTACTGTTTTTTAATATCCACTGCTTTTGCTGATCTTTCCCTAGACTTATATGTACAACCGTTCCATTTATGTCACACAGAAAACCTTCCACTAACGTCTGCTCTAAGCATGATCTGCCCTGCTAAGTAGCCATGTTTCACAAGGCCCTGGCTGCCCCCAAGGAAGAGCAAAGTTCATTTTAGTTCAATGGCATTTCAGATGTTGTTGTTTTCTTCTAATCAAACCATATCACAGATATTTCATATTCACGTTTTGATAAATCTCCTCATCAGGGTATGATGCTTGGGAGGGGAACAGTAACAGAATTAAAATATGCATAGCTTAGGCCTCATTTGGTCCTTCTAAACCATAAATGAAGGACTCCTCCCCTATACCTGACACTCCCCCAAATTATATAACTTTAATTATGGATTTCTCTGTTATTTCCATATAAACCGTCTCTTTTAAAAATATTTTAAGATAATGCTAATAAACTAAGTCTAAGCAATGCCAAATAAAGCTATCCACTTTATTAAGCTAGTCAAAATTATTTTGAATGTGAGATATATCAGATGTAGCATTACTGTTCTAGTATCTAGAAGGGATGTAGCACTGGACTTGGTTTAATGAGAATTTATGAGACAAACTAAAACCTCAGCTCAAAACATTCCCAAATCTCAAAGAGGTACACTAAAGCTTCCAGATTCCAACCTATTGATAAATAATATCACATTTAGTGGTAAAATTATTCACCAATTAATGCTCAGATGATGTTGCAAACCAAAGGAAATGACACGGGGTTTCAAGCGCACTAGAAAGAGTTCATGTTCCAGCCAGAAAGAAATACCTAGGAATAACCAATAATTCTTACCAAAGTTTGAAAAAATTATTTATTTTGAGTATTAAGTGCAAAAGACAATCCTGCGGCTCCACTTTCAGATACTTTCATCATGCAGTACGACAGTCAGAGAATTCCTTCAATTCGCTCCCACAATGATGAGATTAGAAGAGACATTAAAGATTCAAGACTACTCTACACGAACATGAAAGATCTGAGAGTATGTTTACCCTGTATTTGTAGCCAAAACTATAGATTTTTACAGCATGCCGCGTACCAAGGCTCTGGCCCAATGACCAGTGAAATCAGGAGAAATGTTCACATGAATTCCAAGGCCATTGGATCAGAACCTAGCTAGTTCCTGTCCTCTGCCCCAAAGTTGGCAGTTACATTTAAGCATTGCTGTATGCATAGATAGTTGTAAATTAATGTAGGATCCTTTGGAATGAAGTCTCCTATGTAATGTAATGTACTTCAGTATTGGAGATATAGGACACCATCATGTTATTCAGTATGACTCAAACAGGAATAGTTTCTGGGGCACTACGAGATGACAGCGCTTTTTTCCTCCTCACAAAAGAGATTAGGGCAAGGCTCATTCAGCAAAGTAGAACTGCTTTTATGCCTCTTCCACTTAGTCATATTAAGGCTGATAACATCACAAGTCTTCTCAGAAACTCAGTGGGACTTTATTTCTCTAGTTCAATTGTGTTTCAGCTGAGTTTGGAGAAAAATCACTTTGAGCCTTTGTTACTTTTTAGCTCTGAAGCACTAAGTTCAATAGGTTCAAAGTAAAGTGATTTCAGAAACAATGAAAACTACTTATGGAAAAAACAGTTTTTTTATGTTCATCAGAAATTCTCAATTGTGAAAGAAGTATATTCCCCAAAAGAATCACAATTATATAGGACACACAATAATACTATTAGGACTGGACAAAAAAAAAAACACAAAAAAAGCAGATCCAGGTATAAGCTGCTGTTGATTATGAAGGGCGAGAGAAAACTGAGGAAAATTTAAGCTAGAGAGGCCAAATCTGGCCTCTACTTTTTCTTCCCATTGGGAACAGAATCCAGGAAAGAGGATCCTTCAAGATCAGTGGGGTCAGGCACAACCCTCTTTTACTACATGTGCTTTAGAGATAGTATTTTCTTGGCTTGCCACATGTTAGATAATTCCTGTACTCCTACTCTCACCTTCGGAAGGGATTTTGTACTTGAGATGTTCAGGTTCAATGCATTTCAACTGACCATGGCTAATTTTGCCGTATCTATTTGCTCAACCCTAGGGCAAAAGCATGGAGTTTGTTCCTGCTACTTGGACAAAATCTACCACATATAATGGAAATGATCCTTGTAAATGTGTATGAAACAGTAAGTATTTCTTTCATGGCTGTGAATAGATTTGCAATGAATCAACACAAGGAATGAAAGTTCACCACTTGAAGAAGATACCCCGTACAATAATCTCAAGTGGCATTTGTATGGAACTCTATTTTCTGACTCAGGCTTGAGGCAGTTGGGCTTCCAACAGCTAAAGAGGCATCCAGTGTCCAGCTGCTGGTTTAAAAAGAAAAATATCCAAAATTATAATCAAGGGTATGCTATTGATAATAGTGATCCACATGTGCTAACAGCACTGCTTCTAACACATGAAGATGAGGAAGACAAGTCAGGAAAACTATATCATCATGAGATCAGATGACAGCAGTAATATCACCTGCAGGTAACTTGTAATATTTGGATGACTCTAAAGAATTGTTGTTAGTATTTATATAGCAAGACAGTGTGCATGGCTTTTATAGACACAGATCTGCTGGCACTAGCAATAGTTGCTGTCATAACACTGAAAACTGTGGCCAAAGAAACACCATCTCCAGAGATACAGTGTACTGTGTCCTTCACACATTAAAGCATTCTAGATGTTAATCTGACCTAATTTTTTTTTGGTGGGGGGCAATTATAAAATGACTAAATATATCTTTGGAAAAATCAACAAAATGTAATTTTTAACACCCAAAGAAGAAAGACGTTTCTCCAAAACAAGCCATCCTCCCTAGAAGCCCCATCTTCAGTTTTAACAAATGTTTGAAGAAAAGAGATGGTCTCTGCACTGTCCCCTAAAGGTTGGGCTTTCACAGTGGAGGAAAATCCTTGAGTCTAAGGCCTCCAATAAGAGTGAATGGACATCAGTCCTGTGACGCGCCTGGAATGTAAGTGATCATTTATAATATCACTGATACCAATATTAAAGAATTGCAATAAATATCATATAGGATATGCGATGGAAGGTACAGATGGAAAAGTCATGATTCACTAATATGGATAAAAGTTTACATGTATGTATCTGTTTTGTATTATACATTCTAAATGTGTATGGTATATTTTAAGCTTGTGCTGTGTTTCTGGGTAACAGCCCCAGACAGAAGGCAGCGGCACTAAGCCTGCTTAATGGCTTATGAAGGAAACCCAAACATACAATGAATCCAGTGAAAGAACCTAGGAACTACACCTTATGAGTCACCAGGACATGTAAGAACTTGTCTGTGGACATGGGATTCTGAGGCTTTTCCTTGCCATGTGCTGTGTTTGGGACAAGCCACAGAGCAAAGGGACATAAAGACCATCGGTCTTCATTCCTGCTTCCTACCTCTGGATCAACTCATCTGTAACTGAAGCTATGAAACAAAGGACTGAGACCCATCCAGGTACTGGATGTACACCAGAGGAACTGCATAAGCCTGCAAACTCCACAATTCTGCTAAGAATATGATATATATGGACTTCAAAGTCATTTGTATGTAGCTGATTGCTTTGACCATTTAACATTTTTCTTGTCATTTGTTTCTTTCCTTTTATAATAAACCTTTAGCTTAGTTAGTAAAGGATTGGCAGGCAGTGTGGTATTTTGGGTAAGATCCAAACTTATATTGGTCTGGTAATGTGGTTGACCCTTTGGGGATCAGGAGAACATTTTTGGTAAAGGGAATAGAGTTTTAATAACTTATTTCTTTATTGGGCTTAGTTGCTAATTTGGAGTCAGAGACTGAAATGCAATAAAGGGGGCTGTGTAACTTCTTGGTTTTAGCTTCTTGATAACCACCGTGGGGGATCTGAAGCACTGTTTGATGAATCTAACTGCAATGATGGCCAACAGTTTGGAAGACTCAGCTCCCCTTCACAGCCTGCCCTGACCTTGGCATTTTCAGGTGGGCTACCCTAGGCACGGACAGGGCAACAAGCCCCTTGAAATTTCTAATTATGGCTTGGTAGGACAAACACTGAACATTATCTCAACTGCTGAGGAGGCATATGGAAAAGAAGTTGGTCTCTCAAACAGGATTCCAGCAGTGCAGTTGCACGCAGCACAGTGACAATACAGTTTAGGTTGTAACTTAAAGCATAGCCCTGCATCAGAGATGTGTAGGACAAATTCTGGCTGATCAGACAGAATTCCTCATGGGGCTCCCAAGAAAGAGTGCATGCTGCAGTGCTGCTCCCCCACACTACACAGAAACAGCATGCATCCCCTGCTGAAGCCAACTAATTCCACAGGTGGTGGGGCAGGGCGATGAGTTCTTACTCCAACCTCTGCCCCCTTGAGTAGTCTAGTATGGAGCAACTGCCATCCCAGTCATGTGACAGCCCCATATACAGGGGTGCAATAGGGGGAAGTTGAAAGGTTTCTTGTGTCCTCCCCTTCCACTGATCTACTCATGCAAACAAACCCAGTCACACTCTGTCATTGCATGTTGCCCATAGCTCTGCAGCACTGAAGTATGTTGACGCTATTCAACTTTTCCCTGAATTTGATGCAAACTTGTTTTGTTTTTCAGTTGAGGTTACTCATAGCAAGGCCTAATTTCATATGCATTTTGGACGTAACCATCTGTGATATATAAAGAAGTTTTCTCGGATAATTGTGTATATATTTGACAGAGGGAGGTAAGTAATGCTCCGGAGACAGACTAAGTCTGTAGGTCCAAAGCAAACCACTAATAAATTGCCTGATGTATACCGGGGGAAACTTTTGCTAAAGTTTTGAAATTGGCATCTATAAAAATCATATTGGATTTCTTTTATACATTGAAAGATGAAACGATTACTGCCAAATACTAACTCTGTAAGTAATGGAGGCCTGCCATTTATGGGTAATTACTTATTTCCACCCATTTCTGAAGGTAATGGCAGAAAGTGGGATGTGAACTATGCATCCTTTTATGCCATAAAGACTCACTGTGTCTTTTTTTGGACTAGAACCTGCCATAATCTAAAAGAACGTATCATACTAATGAATGATACTTGTTCAAAAGCACTTTGCGTTTTTGTAGAACAGAGGACAACTGCTGGAAAGGGCAAAAATCCCTTCTTTACTAGCTGGATTGATGAACACTGTGGTTTCCTTCCACCAAACTGGGTGTTATCACCACCTCCTTAAGTTATAAAGCATTTGTTCTTTTTAGTAATTTGAGGTAGTATCATTCAATCCTCCAGCCAAAGTCACATTTTTAGACACAAGCATTCTATTGCTAAATCTGTCATGAGCTGTGGTTGACTAGAGCCTGACAATTTATTCTGCTACTGTCATGCAAAGGAAGGGCTGGGAACAATTCCACTGCTATGGTGCTTGTCTCAATATCTGGTATATCTCAGTGTCAGATTAATGAAAAACAGAACTGTTGTGATTATCTTTAAGTTAAAGTCGCTAGTTACTGTTGAAGTTGAAACATATGCATACCTGTGCATATTTCAGCTTTTTAAAAGTCAGCAATGATGTTCAGCATGATATCTTACATGGGGACATTTATTTAAGAATTTATATGAACTATGAAGATTTGAAAACATGGAAAATATTTATAACATAATCTACCTTAATATCATTTTTCATTTGTATACTTTTTGCCCCAGTCCTGAAAAGCACTTAAACACGTGTTTCATTTCAAGCTGAGAACTTTGTTACACTGGAGCCTAAGTACTTAATATTATTTTGTTTAGTTGCATCATTCCTTGCTATATCTGAGTCTCATTTTTAGATGAGCTAAAAAAAACCCTTAAATTTGAGAATAACCAGATTTGTCATCTGGTTTTTTTTTTATATGGGGTCAAGGCAAAGTTTAGTAGGTCATGCCCATAGGCTCCATGCCTCAGTATGCCCCATTGTTTATTGCAAGTTTATTCTCTCTCTTTCATCATCTCCATAATTATTTCAAATTCATTGGTATCACTATGGGCAAATCCTTCCCCAGCTTCTTTCAAGTCAACTGGCATTACATTTTAGTAGGTCAAATTCCAAAGATCCAAAGAATATAAATTAAATAATGTCAGCTTAATCTCATTATTTTTATTTCCTTACAATTTAAGTTTAGAGCATGTAGAGCCCAAATCAGCAAATTAAAACCTATGTTCCTCTGACGCCCCTCATTCGGGCTCTGAATGGATGTGGGGAACTACTAGCATAGAGCAGTTTGCAGGACTGTGAGTTCTAATTCATGATGAAAGCATAGAAGAAAACAGTCTTATACTTCTCTCTTGTCTTGTACCCCTGGTTAGGAAAACTGGTTTATTTTCACTTGTGAATTTCTTGAAGAATGTAACAGTGCAACCTATAATATCCTGAAAAATAATCTGATGTATCAAGTGATTTCTCCCACCCCACCTCTAACTTTTCTTACTAGCAAAACTCGTTATAGCATTACTTCAATGGAAAAAGTAAAGGATTTTGTTAGAAGCACGAGAAAAAACAAACAAGTGATGCATAACCCCAGTCACATTAAAAAACCCCAGCCCTTCAGTAATTTTGTCTATGTTCTCTCTTCATTCACAATGTCAATAGTTCTGCATGAATGTAACAGAATTTACATTCCATTACATTCTGACCTATTATGGTTAAGCCTCTTACTTCCAAATGTTGGGACTGGACAACAAGGAGTGGGGATCACTAGATGATTGCCCTGTTTTGTTCATTCCCTTTGAAGCATCTGGCATCACTTATATTGTCTAGATGGACCATTGGTCTGACCCAGTATGGCCATTCTTCTATCCTTATGGTTAATTTATCTTGTCTGGATATTTTTGCACAAATTTCAACATCATAGATGATTGATTATAGGTTCTGAATGCTGGAGAAGACCACATTTCAGAAATTAGGAGGGGAAAAAGTGAACCTCTTGTCAATATCATACTGAGTAATTTGATAGTACTGGAAAATCGCTAAGGTGGAGATGAATAAACAATTCATGAAGAGCTGATAAATTACATTTCAGCTTCTGTTTATTGCAAAACTAGATAATGATAAAATATTTACCCTATTGAATAAAGGTAGTCCTTTGGCCTTAGAATGCAGAGCACTAAGAGCTTGTATTTCATATTTATTCCTTACAAAAAAAGTTGAGTTTTTTAAGTAATCACAGACACAAGAAACAGATGAGATGCTACCAGACAAGGTCAAAGAGGAAATCTGGTTTCTTGAAGCCAAATGGGCTTGTCTGGTGGCTTGAAGCCAAATGGGTTTGTCCTTAATTCTTTCACAGTTTGATAAATAATAGCAAAGGAAGGGCGCATTTTTTAAAGATCCATTTTTAGATTTAGATTACACTACAAAAAGCACAATTTAAAATATCTTCAGGGAAGGAGAGGACTATTTAGAAGTATTCTTAACACTAGACGGCTAGTGAGTGAAGAAGTCTAGGAGATTTCTAAGACCATAGTTCAAATTCAACTGAAAGCCCTTAACATGAAGTATTTAACTTGCTGGAGTCAGTCCCTACAGCAAAGCAGTTCTGATAGCAAAGTCATCAAACATAATTCAGCATGACACTCCTGGTACTAATATACAAGGCCTTTATGACCTGGTTATTTCAGAGACCATCTCACTATCCACAACAGCTGTATGCCCAGGGATAATGCAGCCGGGTGCTGCAGGCACATTTAGTAGCAGGATTTTGGCTGTGAAAATCCCTTCCAGGGAACTGAGCCCAACCCGGCAGCATTCAGGTCAAAATGCACATTTCCACCTATTTGCTCAGACATTCCCTTCAGTCATATCTTCTTCCAAAAAGCCACTACCAATTAGGGATGAGAAAACATAAGACGAAAGGGAGGGAAAAAATAAAGGAAAAATCTCTGATGGAGAAAAAAAAATTATGCTGGCACCTTTAAGAATTGGGGAGATAAGAGTAGCCTAATTATCTCTGTTGTAATTAACAGATTTGAAGGCCAGAAGGAAATATAATGAGAGTCTGACCTCCTGCATAACACAGGCCATAGGCTGTCACCCAATAGCTGTATAGCTGTGTCTGGTATATAGATACCACAGTGATAGGGAGGGAATATATACAATGCAGTAGAGTAAATTCTGCTACCCTTACTCACAGAAAAAGTTAATGGGGCTACTCACATGAGTAAATACTACTCGAGGTGAGTAAGATCTGCAGACTCCTAGTCCATATCTCTGATGATTCTGAGCCTGAAAAAATCATCAGACTGAAGTTTTACATCCAGCAACCTTACACATGTTGAGTAGTACCTTAGTCTGGGAGCACTGTCGACTTCAGTGAGATGCCTGGTGCAGTAAGGTATTACCAGTCCCTGACACAATTGATGGCAATATTGGTCCCTAAATTTGCAACACTGCTGAACTATTTTTTAGTTCTATACCCAGGCTATCTTGAATGACAATTGCTTAGGCTTCATTGAGATCCTTCAGGTCTGACCTGCTGGTGTTGTACAGACTAATGCTACGTAGTATCAAGTGTTAGATTTAGGTTTGGGAATGACCTTGGGACTCTTGAAACGTCATCACCATGGAAGCAGGATGCTCTTAGTCTCCAGGGGCGTTGCGGAGGCCTAAGTAAAAAGGATAGTGGACACGTAGCCTTTGCCTCCTTCTACCAGTAGGAACGTGCAAGATTTGGAGTAAATGGAAGAAAAAATATTGCAAGCGTAAAGGATGAATAAAATTTAAGGAAGCTTAATCAAACCATCCTAGTATTCTGAAGTCCAGATTTGGGAGGAGTGGAGAATAAAATCATTCTTATCATAGTAAAAAAAAAAAAAAAAAGACAAATTATAATGCTGCCTACATACCAAACCAATCTGGGGTATTGATGATAAACAACACTCAAATATCAATAATTCTGATGATAATCAACGCAGATTTCTTAGAGTACAGTGTTGGTACTAGTGAAGTTCTTCCATTCAGATACTAACTATGGGCTTTAGGTAATTTTTAAAAGAAATTTTGCACTCAAATGTGGTATTCAGTTTTTTTCTCCCGGCTAACACAGCGTATACTGACAGCATTAAAAGTGGATTTCTGCATTGTGAGATTTTGGAAAGGTTCATGTCATTTCTTGTTACTTCATTTCATACTGATATATTGCCATGTGGCCTTCCTCTATTACAAAAGGTCAAACATTTTGTAAAAAGCATTATTTACATTGCACCAGGTATTAGCATAGCAGTGCTAAATGCTACATCAAACTAATGGCAGTGCAGTATTTTCTCTGAGAGTTTACAAGGCTCACAAACACTAGTCCACATCAGTCAAAGTCATAAGCTGCTGCCAATGTTCCACTTAAGCTACCTTGGCAACTGGAGCGTTGAGCAACTTAGTGATTCTTGGCTGCTTGCTTTCCCGAAATTCCTGCTTCCGGTCACATGGCTGGAAGCAGGAAATTCGGGAGAGCAACTGGCTGAGAAATTAAGCTGCCTGCTCCAGTTGCCAAGGTAGCAAGTTAAACGAAGTGTGGCAGCAGAAGCAACCAATTGGGTGGGCCTTCTTTCAAAGTGGGTGAGCCACGACCCACCCAGGCCCACCCGTGGCTACGCCCCTGCTCTAAGCTAACTGGAGAGAGCTCTCCCATTAAATTAATTACTCTAGCCCTTACAAGTGGCAATAGTTATGTCAGTGGGAGAAGCTCTCCCACCGACATAGCGCTGTTCACACTGGCGCTTAGGTCAGTATAACTTATGTCGCTCACCGGGGTGGCTTATTCACAAGTGACATAACTTATACTGATTTAAGCTGGAGGCTAGTGTGTACATAGCCTCAATTTGTCTAGCTTCACGTTCCAGCCATTGGATTGGGTTATAATTTTTCCTGCAAGACTGAACAGCCCATTATCAAATATTCATTTCCCATGTTGATACCTAAAGACTGTAATCAAGTCACCCTTTAATCTTCTCTTTGTTAAGCTATATAGATTTTGCTCCTTGAGTCTATCGCTTATAAGGAACATTCTCTCAATCTTTAATGATTCTCATGGCTCTTCTTTGAAGCCTCTCCAACTTATCAACATCATTTTGAATTGTGGACAACAGAACTCAACACAGTATCCCACCAGTGGTCAGGCTAGTGAGAGGTAAAATACTCTCTATTCCTACTCAAAATTCCCCTGATTATGCATCTGAAAATTGCATTAGCTCTTTTGACCACACCAGCACATTAGGAGCTGATGTTCAGTTGATTAGCCATCATTACTCCCAAATCTTTTTCACTGTCACTGCTTCCCAGGATCAAGTCTCCCACCCAGTAAGTATGGCCTACATTCTTTTTCCCTCTAGATGTACACCTTTACATTTAGCTGTATTAAAATGCATATTATCTGCCTGCACTCAGCTTACCAAGCGATCCATATCCTTTACCAACCCTTATCAATCAAACTTGTAATCTCATTTCAAAAATTGATAGCTAGTTAGTTTGACAGGATCTATTTTCTATAAAACCATGTGGATTGGTATTAATTTTATTACCCTTCTTTAATTCTTTATTAATGATAGAAATGGTCCCTATATTTATCTGGAGCACTCCAGGGGATCTTTGTGTGTCTGCTCATTTTAAGGCTTGACCTGAAGAGAAAGCTGCACCCGTTTAAACTTTAGGTGTGATCTTCTACCCATTTAGTTGAACAGGTGCAAGAGGCTGTGTGGACACTTGTTTTGGTTTAAGACTGGCTTATCTGAGTTAATTTCAGTTAATTTGGAATCTACTTAAATAAAAGCAAAATAAATTACTCCTAAATCAAATTAAGTGTCTGCACAGGGACTTGCACTGAATTAACTTAAACAGGGTTTAAAAAATGATTTAAGTTAAACCAGTGCAACTTCAGCTTGTAAACAAAGCTACAAGGGTTAAAGACTTGCAACATGAGGAGGTAGACACTGAAATATTTTCTGAATCAGAACTACTGGTTACAAATATTGGTGAAAAGAGTCAGGAAGACAGTTAGAATCTGATACCATTATTAATACTAAGCAGATCCTTCTTCCAGGAATGATCTCAGTGAAATGCTTTCACAACCCAGTAATCCTGATAGTAGTTCTGATTTAGAAAACATTTAAGAATGTACAGCTCCCACATCACTGCCCTACTACTAGCTTGGTCTTCCCTGACCAAAGCAAGCCATAGACACAATTAAGGGATTCCCTCCTTAGCCCAACAGAATGTTCCAGAATACATATATATCGGAAGAAAGGTCATAATTCTTAATGACCCCCGGTGATGAACACACTATGCCCCGATGAAGCTTCGGATATAGACAAATTGCTTTGAAAGGTCACAGCTATTAGGAGATCACATCAGTTCACTGAATGAATTTTGAAATACTTTTTAAAGATTCATTTTGAATATATTTATTTTTTATTAATAGGCAATAGTATTCCATCTTGGCAGGACAGGCTTTTCAGATCTGTAAAGGTTTTAAAACATAAAATCACCTGTTGAGTTTATATTAATTACTAATTTCTTTTCATCTCACGGACTTGACTCTGATGGGGCTTACCAACCCCACACTGGGCTTGGAGGGGTTAATGAGAGTCTGTGGGTGCAAAAAGCCTCATACGACTACACCTACAGACAGTGTCAAACCTGGAGGGAAGAGGTAAAAGGGTTGCCGAACTTGCCTCACTTAGGCTCTGCCCAGGCAAGAGAGCAGATGTTTGGCTCTCAGTGACAGAACAGAAGCCTGACTGGAGTCAAGAAGCTGAGAGGGACTGCTGGCAGATGTACCTTCCTTCGGGAAGCTGTCTCTATAATAGAGACCCCAAGGCAGTCGGGAAGGAGTGGTAGCGAAGAGTTCGCCCAGGATTAGGAGCATTGGAGGGGCCTGCAGGAAGATTCCAGCAACATCAGGGCCAGGGGAGTAATAAAACTCTCCTGCAGCAGAACCGGCTGGGTGGCTGAAAGTGTTGAGACACCCTGCAGTGAGTCTGGGGAAGAGAGCAGGGCTGATAAACTGGGAGCACAGGAAGTCGGTGAGCAAAGATCCATGACGAGGAAGATTTGAAGTGGTTCAGGGAGGCAGCAAGGAGTCTGTAGTCAGGCCTGGCCTGTGTATATACATGTTCCTGGACCAGAACCCACTGGAATGGGAGGGCCTAGGTTCTCCCACTGGCCCACTGAGGAAGGTGGAGTGGAACTTTTCCTCCCCACTCCCCCAAGAAGGGCTATTGAAACCCCCTGATACCAGGGGTAAAGACTAGTGAGTCTGGACTCAGACTAAGGTCCAATGTGAAATTGATGGGCTACTATTTTATTGGACCCAGAAGGGATGGGACTACGTGTGATCTGGCCAGAAGACGGAGTTGCAAGAAGCCACGGACTGCTGCAGGGCCAGAATGGCTGTCAGTGGGGAGTGCTAAAGGAAAGAGCCTGATATACCACATCCAGCCACTAGCGGGCATGTGAGCTGGAGAATCACATGCGTGCATAGACAACTGTACCTTTTAAGGGTATCACCAATCAGATGCTTGTCATCATCACCTACCGTAATTAAATTGCACTGCGAACTATGAAGCAAACTGTTCTGTCACTGCAAGGGATTAAACGTAACCTGGCCGTCTTGCAAAATTTGCCAATTTTGCCTTGGATAGCTTCATGCAGTTCCCTTGATATTTGTCTAATTACATTTCCCTTTATTTACTATACCCCTGGATTTTCTGGAATGCTGCAGATATGGAGGTAAAGTTATTTAAGGAGTTGTCAAAGGTGTTCATTTCCAAGCTGCTCTATGGATTACTGGTATTTCACACAGCTCTTGCTGGCTGTCAGCAGACAGCTGGATCATCACACTGCTGTTTCCAGCTGCTGCTTCCGGCATCCATGCTCTGCAGAATCAGGTGGAAACAAGAAGGAGCCAGCGCAGCTGTCTCCACACTGTGATGCTGCTGCTATGTAAGAGGAGAGGAAAGAGAACCTGCCCTCAAGGGCTAAGCCATGAGTGGGAGAGAAATATGTAGTGGCACAGGAAATAAGGAAAGGCATTTGGCAGCATGTCCAAATAAAATGGCAGTTGGGCATCATATCCAGGGAACCAACAGAAAAGGGAATCGTGCAGAGAGAGAAGGCAACCAAACAACAGTGAATCATGTGCACGTGTACAGTGGAAGAGGACAAGAAATGGGCCATAAGCCACACAAAACATTTGCAGAACAACCTGGGGGAGGGAGAGGAACAGAACAGATGGGAGAGGGAGAGAGGAGATGAAATGAGATGAAGAGCAAAAATTGAAGTGTGGATAACGGTTTTCAAAAAAGCCAAAACATTTATTACATTAAAGGCTGTCAAAGTACATAGACAATAACAACTGGCTCTTTTATAGAGCTTTTCATCTGTAGATCTTATAGTGCTTTACAGAGGAGGCAGGTGTCATCCCCATTTTACAGATGGGGAAATTATTTGTCTAAGGTGTCAGAGCTGGGACTAGAGCACAGGTTTTCTGAGTCTGAATCAGTGCTATACCCATTAGGCCACACTGTTTCCCAGATACTGTCCTAATACTATTCTTTCCTGTTCAGCAATTGCTCTATGAGCTACAGATATGCTACGCGGCTGCAAATGGGAGGGGCGGTGGCTTCTGTGATCACAAATGGCAATGTAGAGGACCAGGAGATAATATCTGTTTTAAAGACGTGGAGCACAGTCCACACTATGAAAATGTCTGAGAAGCCCAAAGTCAGTCAATTAGCAAGTTTTTCAAGGGTGACCATTCTCACATGAGTCTTTTACTTCCAGACAAATTCAGTTAACCATTTAGTTAACTCTCTCTTTCATTCCAAAGCATCTTGGCAGACACGGGGAGCCGGCCAGCCTTGCCACTGTGACCTGTCTGTGGTTTGTCCCTCCATTAAGCCCACCCTGGCCATATCCCTGCATACAACATCCTGCAATCCAATCAGAGGTCAGTCTCTAGGTTGGACTGCATTATTTTCTTTGGCATCTTATCAACGGTGTATCTGCTGCCATGTTCCCACCATTAGATCTTTTTTTAATTGTAGCCAATCCTGTACCCTGATTTCATATCCTATTTTCCTTCTATCTTCATTTGTCTTAAAATCATTACACTTTATCCCTGCCCTCATCTCTACTGCCTCCAGCCTTTGGATGTCTTTCATTTAATGCAGCTTCCAGACCATAGAATCATACTATTAGTACACTGATTGGATACATTTTCACTTTGACAGCACACAGAACACCAAGCCAAATAATTACAGAATAGCAAATAATAATTATTATAGAGTATAAGCTTATTGTCAGTACTGGAAAAATTATGATGAAAGTAATTGTCAACAGATTAAGTGCAGTTTTAAAGGGAGTTGTAGACAAGGAAGAGTGTGGCTTCAGACCAGGCTGAAGTTGCACTGATCAGATATTCATGCTCACACAGGGGATGAGGGGTGGGAGAGGAGCAAAAATGGGTTTTAAAGATCTTTGCTGCTTTCATGGCCTTTACAAAGGCATTTGATTCACTTTGGTAGGAAAAATTATGGAAAGTAGCAACAATCAAAGGAAATTTTAGCTAACATAACTACAATTATAAAAGCTAGGTATGAAGACTCCTGCAGTGCCACTAAGAACAGGTAGAAAATTAAGCAACTGGTTCAAGTCAAAGTTTGGTGTAAGCCAAGGGGGCATGGAATCATTTTAGCTTTTTTATCATCGTCTTAAAACTGGACATTAAGACCATTATATGAGTTGGAGGGCATGACATTGGATGATCTACAGTTAAGCTCCTGAGTTTATGCAGATGACATCATATAACTGGCAGACATATTTGAGTTAATGATGACATTCTTCTTTCTCTTGGAAAATTGGTGTAGTTGATTTGATTTACAATAAATGCTAAGAAGATGAAATGGTTATATTTTTGAAAAGGGACAATAGATAAAGTGGTGAAATGCAGTAGTGGTAAAGTTGTAGAACAAGTAGAATCTATGTGTACCTATGAAGTTTGGTTCATTCAAGGATGAGGTTAAAAGATGTGCCTAAGCCACAAGCGCGGCACAGAAATAGATGAAATTACAGACAGATCAGAAACATTAACTAGCATTTAATAAGTCAAAAGAATCAGACACACGTTTTCCAAGAGTACCATCATTCTCACTTACACCAAGTTCAGAAAAGGTGTTTAGGACCTTGAAGAAGGCAATTAGTGTTAGCAAATGTGTATGTAACTATCTTTCCATTAAAAGAATAGAGAACATTTCAGACAGCATGTCTAGTATTGTTAAATAAGTGTTAGGGACATTAAGAAACCTCAGTCGTGGGATAAGAACTGAAGCAGATATAATGACATTTAGAGAAATTATGTGGACTGTCTTAGAATTTCAAGAGAACATTAAATTGCCCTTCCGTAATGAAAATGAATAACCAAATCTTTCAACGATAGCTAAGACACATTAAGCTGTGTAAAACTATTGAAAGCAGCAATAGCGTGTCCAGAAGTGATTCAGGTGGCATTGACCATGATTCAAAGAATTGTTTGTGATCACATCTCTCTCTGAGATATCCCTCAATACTTATTTCCTTGCTCTATTAAAGAATGCTAAAAAAGAAAAAGTTAAAGTCAGAGCCTGGTGAGCATAGGGGTTGGTGAGCTGTTCTAAGGTGAAGAGAAACCTTCTTTGATTTTTATTCTGTGCTTCCAGTTTTAATTTGATTTGATAGCCTGCTGCCCTCTGACTTGCAGTGAGTGTTTTCTCTGTGAAAAAGTCACATCTAAAAATTAAAGGAAAAATCAAGGTTTCTGTATATGGAGCTTCACAGCTTCCCTAACTATGCAGCACCGCAATCTTGCCCAGCAGCTAAGGAGCAGACACCTGCGGCAATCTTCATCCAGGAATGCTCCTCTTGGAGTTTTTTTCAATTGCTCTATTTAAATACCAATCAACTACAGGCATCAGTGACCACAGCAAGAACAAAGAAGAGACTGTGGACATGGAACTATCAACTCTGTTTGGGGACGTAAACCGAACCCCCCTTGAATTCCACTGAAGCTAAAACGAAGGCAGATGTGAACATGCAAAAACATAAGAGAATATTTTCCAAATGCTATATTTTGCAAACTATTACCGAGAGATGCAACAAGACATTCCAACACGCATAACATTTACATGGTGGGAGGCCTCAGCGTCTGTTAAATCTCATGACTAAGATACCTCTCGAATCTAATCGCTATAAGGGCTTCCCCCACAACAACCCTTTTAAACAAACAAGCAAACGTCCCCTACCCTTTGTGCCAGGAACTGGCACCTCAGCAGTGCCTGTGAATCAGTGCTTGTAGCATAACCTATAGCCACTTCATCCTTTTATGCTACTCCCCAGCGTATGTAGCAACCTGTCATTAAACTGCAATGATTACTTACCACACTACTAAGTCTGTTACAGATAGAAAACACTACGTTAGCCAATTATCCCACCTCCAAATCTACTCCCATGACAAAAACTGGATGTCTACGCTCGGATCCTCCAGTTTTACCAATGCAGAGTGACTTTATCCACCAGGTAGGCAAGTGCAGAAATACCTTTACTCTGTCCATGTACTTTTTATAAACACTTCCTTTGGTCACCATCCTCAGTTAATTGCCCCCTTCAGGAGCATGCATAAGGGGGAACAAGTAGGGGGCATGCCCCACTGTACCCCAAGTAATTGGCAGGGACACAGAGCTCCTCCGGCCCCAGGGCCGCACAGGGAGAGCTGGTTTCTCAGGATCTGGGGAGAGAACGGGCTTCTCCAGGCGCGTGCGGGGGGGGGGGGGGGGGGGGGGAGGGGGGAAGAGTGTGTGTGGAGCCACTCCCTGACCAGGGAGGAAGAGCTAATCCCCAGGGCAGCAGCAGGGAAAGCCAGCTCCTCTGGCTGTGGCGGGAGCTGACAGCTCCTTCAGCTGGGGTAGGTCGGGGGAGACTGAGCTCCTCCAGCTGCAGGACTGCAGCAGGGGGCATAGAACATGCCCTTCCAAAAGCGGCCGAACTTTTATTCCTGTGCACACCCCGGCCCCCCCCCCCCCTTGGCTTATCAAGTTCCCACATTTAGCAGCTATTGGCCATTAAGAATTGTGAGAGATCCTACAGGCTGTCCTCCAATCTGCACCCTCAGGCTGCTCCTAAAAAAAGGCTCACTAGATGGAAGGCTTCATTGCATTCTTGATAAATGAGACATGGAATCGCTAGAGTCCGGAATCTGGAGGAGCAGGGAGAGTCGTGGATGCATTTGACTTTGTTGCGGAAGCCATTACACCCATGTTCCTTTAAAGGTTTATTGCTTGTTATGACACTGAATGAAGACTGAATCTAGTGCTAAAGGATTCTCCACGCCCCCAAATTTAGATAGGCTCCATGGGCCCATTTCTGCCATCCTTACAACAGAACTAACTGCTGAATAAGCCTATGTTCCCAGATAGTCACAATAAGGCTAGGACTCTGAATGTGACGAGAAAACCTTTTATTCTGCCAAGAACCTGAGGCTGATTCCAGTGTGGGGAAAGGAAGGAAACTGAGTGCTCTAAAATACCAATGGGGACGAATTCTGCTGTCACAGCAATTCGACGTTGATGTACTCCATGATGTAACTCAGTTGTGTTCATAGCAGAGGAAGCTACAGATGTACATGTGACTGACTGTTCCTAGGGTACCCAGCACAGAGAATCGCCTTGTTACCCCTTGTCTGCCTCTAGTGAAAGGGAGTCTTGCTGGTGGTGGTGGGCTGTTAGCTCCCGGACCCTAACACCACCAACTGTCAGCCAGTCAGGCACTCTCCTCCATGCCATGCAGCCCTGTATTTGTCTTTGCTTAACAATAGGTTCACCCTAGTCCCTGAGTCCTCTTGAAGCATTGCCCTGTGATATCCAGTCCCTGACACTGGCTACTCCCAGAAATCCTAGATCCTCCGCTGCCAAACCAACAGTGTACCCCGATTTACCAGTTTTACCTTAAATCAAACTGCTTCTGTCTAACACACAGCACTTGTGAGCACATCTAAGAAAACAGAAGAAGGTTTATTTAAGACTAGAGATTCCACTAGAACCAGGAGAAAGTGATGGAAACAAACGGTTACAATATAAAACAAAAACCACAGAATGCAAACTAGGGCCCGCACTTAGTTACTAGGTTTTCCCCTAAAACCTGTCTGTTGCAGATCTGGGTGGCCTCCCAGGAGCCAGGTCTTTCTCTGCCCTCTCGTAGACTGAGTCAGTCTTTTGTCTTTATTCACAGATAGGGAGATCCACTGTCTATTAATGTTCCTTTTTACCTCCAAGTAGTTTTGATTGTTTACAGTTATCTTTGATGGATTTCCTGAAGAAGAGCTTTTGTGTAGCTTGAAAGCTTGTCTCTATCAGCAACAGAAGATGGTCCAGAAAAAGATATTACCTCACCCACCTTGTCTTTCTAATATCCTGGGCCCAACATAGCTACAACAAGACTGCAAACAATATGGTTTTCCACTGATTGTTCTGGGATGAGGCAAGGGTAGGCAATTGAACAATACATTGCATAATGGGCTAGCCAGGGAAAGGTGACAACTCCCTCCTGCTTGAATTGGTCATCACTGAGACACAGGATTTCCTGGTGACTAACTTTTACTCCAAGACCATAAGTGCATAATTTTCAGTATAGTTACATTATTCCTTTAATATTATCCATACACACACTTCATAATGATTATGAGTATCAATACATTACAAGATCTCAGCAGAGACCTCCAAAGGTACCATTCATGGACCAATACCATGAAAGTGATGTATTGGGTGTGGAGAGTTTATCAGGTTTAAGAAAGGAGTTGCTTGTTAAGAACAGTGAACCATTTGCCCGTTGGTACCAATGGGCCTCTGTGATACAGTAACACAATCCATAAATGATATAAAATATAAAACACCTTCTTTCATCTCTCTTTGGGTTAAACTGGAGAGGGTTCAGAGAAAAGCCATGAGAACAATAAAAAGATTAGAAAAACATATTTTATAGTGATAGACTCTAGAAGTTTAATCTGTTTATTTTAACAAGGAAGGCTAAGGGGTGGCTTGATTACAGACTGTACCTATCTACATAGGGAATAAATATTTCAGAATGGGCTCTTCAATCTAGCAGAGAAAAGTACAACATGATTCAATTGCTGGAAATTGAAGCAAATTTCGACTGGAAATAAGGTAACATTTTTAACAGTGAGGTTAATAACTATTGGAACAGTTTACTGAGGGTGGCAGTGAATTCTCCATTACTGACAATTTTTAACTCAAGATTGGATGTTTTTCTAGAAGATTTGCTCCAGGAATTATTTGAGGGAGTTGCTATGGCCTGTGTAATACAGGCAGTCAGACTAGATGGTCACAGTGTTCCCTTCTGGTCTATGTAAATGTTGAATAATCAAATTAGATAAGCTTTTCTTATTAAAACTGAATACTATACAATGCGTGGATTGTAGGGTTCGTAATGTCACATAGCAGTACACTGCAGTATGCATGCGCTTTATTGTGTTATTTATCTGAATGTATACATAAAACATTTACTATAATCAGATGTTTTCCCTATACGGAATTTTGACTTATCTGTTGTACTGCATATCTGCACCTGCATTTTTACTGAAAACAGGGTAAATGTGTGCACACAAGCTATATAAGCTGCTAGAGAAGCAAATCATTGACATCTTCAGGATAAAAATAGTCTACTGCTGTCCTTCATACCAGTGCATACACTAGTTTGTATTAAGTAAACTGCCAAATGCAAGTATTGCTTAATTGATTCTCATCGTATCATGAAACACATAATTTTGATCACCTCTGCCCCAGTGCATTTAGATTCTTTTCTATGCAAAAATTCCACAGGCCATTTATGTGTGAATGGCTAGCTTTTCATGTGGAAAGAAAGCTCAGACTCTGTCTTATTGAATAAAATGGGCTCATTTCATGATTCATTACACTTCCTTTTGTCCTCATGTATAAGCCAAGTCCTCTTCGTTCCACACTAGGTATGGATGGACAATGGAGGTGCTGCACAGTGATAAAATGAATGCAGCAAATTCTCACACAGTAAAAGGGGTTTTATTTTTTTTCAAAGAACATTTTGCAAAAGGCGCTAATAGTCTTCATTTCAGATCTAATTTTTCATTCTACACAAAGGTATTTTTCTTTGTACTTAAACAAAATGACAGATGTTCATAAAAATGACATTAAAGATTGCTTTTGGCACTTCTGTTCAGTGTTCTCATTTACTACTGTTCTGCAACAGAGTGATGTTATTCTTACAAAATAGGGATCCTTATCATTGCCAGGTGTTTGATGTGATTATTCCCTCTATATGCAAAACAATGTGTTTCCATATGCATTAGTGACTTCTATGCTTCGTGAAAGTGTCAAGTATTCTGGTTCTACTCAGCAAAGTATGTAAGTTTGATGCTAAACACAGGCTTATGTGCTTTGCTGGATGGGAAAAGAATGTTCAGCCTCTTATAGAACGAAGACTTTCAGGAAAAGGGGGCTGGGATTTTAAGGTTCTGTTCTTCACTCTTTCACTGAATAATTTTGCATCCTCGGACAAATTACTTAGGCCAAAATTGCAAATTTGGGTTGAGAAAAATTAACCATCCACATCCATATTTAGTGGAGGTGGCTGGAAAACAGAATTTTTGTTCTGCAGCAACGTCTGACATTTTCCAATGTATTTTGATTCTGAATCAGAATGAAAAGTCACAACTTCAATAGTTCTGGCAGATTCAAAATGTCAAAAAAGTTTCTGTTTTGAAACATCAAAAATATTCATTTTGATAATGTCAACATATTTCATTTTGAGAAGAAAGCATTTTGTTTTGACATTGTACTTTATACATTATACAATAGAATATTTAAATATAATAAAATAAATATTTCAATATAGTCCAAACGAAATGGCTCAAACCTGAGTGAAGTCCAGATATGTGCATTGAACATCACTACTAACCAGGCTGAGGGAGGCATTCATCCAAGTAATAATTTTCCTAAACCTAATCACCTTTTCCTAAATGATTTTTCCCTTCCCATCTGTGAAATTCTCTCAGTATTTCCTGATTCACCACAGCGCATCACTCTT
Organism: Mesoclemmys tuberculata; assembly: GCA_007922155.1. Taxonomy (NCBI): domain Eukaryota; kingdom Metazoa; phylum Chordata; order Testudines; family Chelidae; genus Mesoclemmys; species Mesoclemmys tuberculata. The sequence continues at coordinate 12,804,060 of ML675649.1, forward strand.
TGACCATTCTAACACCATGGATTGCAGATGTAGGAAAAAATTATTTTAAAAAGCTAATTTAAAAATGTATTTCTGAATGCCCTCTACAGACAGGTTAGTTAAGGACATCCAGAAGTAAAATCTGGGCTTAACTGAGCTTTCAGTTTTTGTGTCAGTTCACTTTTCACATCAAGAAGGAAATTATTAGCAACTGAATTAGTTGGCTGCCAAGAGAAGAACTCATATACAACCACCCCCAGCAGCATGATATAATAAACTCTGACACACAACTAGGACTGTCTGTCAGTTGCCCATTTTCTGCCCTTCAAGAAATGGTTAACAAAATGTCAGGAAGAAAGCCTTTAAGCAAGAACTTAATGAAATTTCAGTAGGCAGTGTTGCTCAGTCTACACCATGTAAAATATTTCTAAGATAGTACAATGTGACAATGTACGGACACAGGAAGAATGATCCAGATTGGATTACAAAAAGCTTGATCCAAAAGCCTAATCCACAGTATTTTTATCCACACGAATTCTGGAAAACCATAAACCTTATTAATTCAGCAGAAAGTATGGCCCGTTATAGAAGCCCCATGCATACCGGCAGGGCAGGTGAAAAGTGCATTCCCCTCACCTCTGTGCTACATTCCTCCAACATATCAGGACCTACAGACCAGAGCTGTCAGTCATGTCATTATATAGGCTTGATACAGGCCTTTGTTCTTTTCCCTCAGTATTAGTGACAGGTCTCAGCTACAAAATTGGGAACCACAGTTTAATTTACCCAAGGTTCAGAAGTGTTTTGTGGCAGGGATTTTTCTCAGGCCAAATTTCTACTTAATAAAATGTAGGGCCCATTGCTGCTCTTGTTGTTGCTCTTAAACTAAGCAACACTCATTTGGCTTTTGTTCATTAATGCCTCATAATACCAAGTAATCTGACAAGTTACATAGATTTGAAGGAACAAAAATATTCTCTTATAATTTTAAGGTCATAAACCTATCAATGGTAAATGATGAAATGTTGTCCTGGTCTCTATTTTATGAGCATTAATGATCATCCATATGAGGAAAGAGAAAGTACTGTTGAGTTACATTGCTTTGGGAGGTCTGTCCCTATACGACTTAAGAACAGTCACTGTGAAAATTGAAGGGCAAATTTAGCACACAATGGTCATGGGGATACTACAAATTGTATTTCCTCTCTTTTCTGAGGAGGCTATTACAGAATGAGATTGAGGAAATGTCATCATAGAGGTTAAAAAAAAAAGAATCTTCCCCCTCTAGACTGAAAACAATTTAAGATCAAAAGGAGCCTATTAACTTTTTATTATTCCAGCACAAGGAGATTGTCTTTCCTTCCACTATTTTACATCCTTTAGAGCACGTGTTCCCTACAATTTCAGAACTATCAGCACCAACTTTTGAGAAAAATATGTATATTTTTCACTAATGTAGTCATTTATGTTGGGTGAAACAATGGTATCGATTTTTGAACTAGCTCCAAGTAAGGCTGGCTTCAAGGATTGGTCCGTTTTTATGCATTTGGATGGAAGCAGTTCTTGAAGCTGAGAAATCGGCAAAACACAGTGCAATGCTCTTTTCTTGACCTCCCACTATTCCATCAACTCACCATCACTATATATGGAGTAGAAAATTGGTCACCATAGCCAGCCTGCTGCCTCTTGGGACTAGTGGCCCCCTTCAGAGGTCTTCAATGGACATTCCCCTATTCTGTGGGTCACTGTCTCTCTCCCAAATCTCCAGTGTCTTTTGGGGGTAACAGGATCCCCCATCTCTTGCTGCAGCAATTTTGATCTAAGCTAAAGCAGCTGATAGTGTCACAGCTCATATCCTCAGAGATTCCCAAGCAATTACACGATAGCAATGCCCCCTAGGAATAACTTTGTATTCCATGACAGCTGAACACCTGAGCTATCCCTAACTAGGATGACCAGTTGGCAAGTGTGAAAAATTGGGACAGAGGTGGGGGATAATAGGCACCTATAAAAGAAAAAGCCCCAAATATCGGGACTGTCCTTATATAACCAGGGCATCTGATCATCCTATTCCTAACTACTATGCTCTCATAGGTCTCCAAGGGGCATTACTTGCCCCTGCAACCTAGTGTGGAATCGGAGCAGTGGAAGAGGCAGAGTTTCCCCATTTTTGCTGCCTTAGGGGAATCTCAGGCCATGTTCTGTCCCCCAGAACACATCAGGGTTTGCAGGGGGAAAGGAGCGCTTGGCTTATCTAGCACCTCCCTTCACCCATACAGAGAGGAATCACAAAGAAAAGCCAGCTGGCATCTGCCTGAAGAAAAAGGAAGGAGGCTATAAAGCTCAAGAAGGAGGAGGTGGTAAGAAAAGGCCATTGGATCCCTCTGAAGACTGCAGTTTACCGGGCTTGCTGGGGTGTGGGATGTTGACTTGATGTCTGAACGTATGAAACCTGAACTATCCGTCTAACTAGCAGCGATTAGCTCTCTGACAGCCTGTTGGTATCAAAACTGCAGCGTTCATTTCACAAATAGATCCATGCAAAGCATGCCATTGTATCTCCCACTCAGGTGCCAGCCTGCCCTCTCTGAGACCCATTAGAAAAAGTGTATACGATTTTGTAAGCTTGAGCAAGAAAAAATAATAAAAGGGCCACATACACCCACTACACCTTCCCAAATTTCCTGAACCTGATTCTGTTACTCTCATGGGGTGCGCCACAGTAGGCACAGCCCAGGGGGCTGGCATGGGACAAAGGTGGTTCTATACCACTTATGCGTCTCTAACATTCAAGGCTACTCCAGAGACTGGTGCCTTGCCCCTGTGGGCTGCTCTTATTCACAGCAACCTTACCCAGGTTGCTTATTGAATACAGAATACACAGAGCACTCTGTGTTACAGCCACTTCCCCTTCTGCCCCCAACACACCACTATGCTGGCTCATAGAGAGGGCTATATATTCTGCAGCCAACGCTCCCCTTCAGTGAGGGAATTCCCCAATGGGGATACAGTAGGGCGCTGGATTTTGGCCTCATTTCGCCACAAAGATCATCATCATCGAGAAAAACTTAATAGAAAGCTTATTGCATGCCAGAGTTTCTTCCTCTTCCACCCCCAACAGTATCATTTTGCTATCCATTCCTAACCCCCTGTTCCTTAGTCCTGCTATCTCACTTCATCCAGTTCCAAAGCCTCTGACTAGCTGACATGTCAGATCACTTTAGGAAAGACTTCAGGGTCATCCAACTGTTATTTTAGAAGGAAAAATGCTGGATTTATGCTTTCACGGCATCTCCAGAAATACCCTAGTTTAAGCTCCTTTTCATCTAGTTCCCCTATTAATCACTGAAGAGCCTTCAGGGTCAATCAAGTTATTTTTGAAGTTGATTGATGCTGGAGTCTGCTCTAGGGAGCTATAGTTTACCCCCGTCCCAGTAGTGAGGTAGGAAGCCATGTTCGTGGCAGAATGACTGCCAGCAGTGGTGTGAAAAGCCCTCAAAGGGTTGCAAAGCTCATGTAACATTTTATATATTAAATATTTTGGGGATGTCATACCAGGGAACTTCAGGGTAGTCTACAAAGGTCAGACAAACCCCTTGTGGGCAGGGAGGTTCTCCACAGAAATGTGTTTATACAGCTAGATTCTGCCCTTTCTGCCCTTTTCTAGATCTTACTAGGTTTTGTAATTACAAGGTGTGCCTAGCAGACTGTCAACTTGTATTATTGATGATTTTTTAGGCCTAATTGTGCCTTTAGACTCAGCATTGGTGCATAAACTGCACCATCCCAGAAGACACTGTGCCTAAGATATCATAGAATATTAGAGTTGGAAGGGACCTCAGGAGGTCATCTAGTCCAACCCCCTGCTCATCTCCGGGGCATAGTTCCCTCCCTGCATCCAGTTTATCCTTGTGGAGGGGAGTCAGTAATTTGCTGCTGGTCTATACCAGCACCTAATTACACACCCACATACCACCACCACCACTCATCATCACTGTGCTGGTTCATCTGTGTTGATCAGTGCCTTGGGGTGGAGCCATCCATTCACCAGGCCTCCTCTCAGAGAGAGCTAATCAGTGGACATCTCCTGCAGGACTGTAAGGGTGACTCACTCCCCTATGTAGTCATACCATCCAGTCACAATCCAACCCTTATTCATCGGTTACACTGATTTCTATGCGCTACTGCACTCTGCAGAGAATGAAATAAATAGGAATGCTGCAGTGGGTCACAGTTTACACACAGGAGGTAGCCCATAGCCTTTCCACATAAATATAGGCCACAATGTCTGAGGGCAATCTGTGTCCATTTGGAAATTTCAGAGTAAATTGTCTTCTGGACAAAGGTGTGACAGCCACCTATTTTATTTCAGACATCAAGACAAAGTCTTAGAACTTTGGTCAGAGGAGAAGGACATCAAACCCCCCGCCTGAATTCCAATGATTTTCAATCTCCCAAACATTGTGTACAAATCGGAAGAGAACCTACTGGCACGTTGACGTTGATTCTACCAATTTTACTAGCTATGCACCATGTTGGTAGGGAAAAGCTAATGCAATTGGCATCAAAGAAATCATATGCAGTAGGATGGATTGGCGTACTTACAAACTTCTAATCTACCATGTGACTGAGAAGACTTTAATCCCCCAGGAGAAAGAGATTATACTATGGCTTTTTGTTTCTCTGAAGTTATCAGTGGTCTCATTCAGACTGCACTGATCTAATTACTTGCAAAGCAACTGATTATTTAAGGAGTTATTTTCAATGGGTTCTTTGGGTCCTAGTGCTTGTCCACCTCCCCCTTGGTAGAGAAAAATACATCCCTGCGCTTTCTTATGCTGAAACTACTGGCACATGGTAGTGCTAGATGATGTCATAAAATAATTAATCTGATTTAACATTCATTCACATGCACAAAGCTAAATGAAAAGTTCAGAGCCAAGAATGACATTGTGTCCACAGCTCACCTACGCAGACCTAGACAGTGAAGTATTAAACATGTCCGTGCTGTGTAACTGCAGCTTAAAATGCTCGGAATTTCATTATAGTTGCATCTATGTGATATAACTACTAAGAGCTCGACTGTGTACTCAGGCCTTGATTCAACAAAGCAGGTAACCATGTGCTTACTGTACTCCTGTGAGTAGCTCCACTGAAATAAAAACTTTAAGCCACCGTATAGGGTCAAGCCCCTAATGTCCTTACATATTCCCCTAGTGCAGACAGCTGTAACTGAAACACGCACAACACAACTTTCCATAGTATGCAAGTTATGGTCCAGATCCTGCAAAGACTGCTCTTGTTTAACTCCATCCCTCTCAGTAGCCCCATTGGCTTAAACAGGAGTACTTATGCATCGCAAGTGAAGCACATGCATAAGTCTTTGCAAGATTAAGGCTTCTGTTTATTATTCTATATGGAAGCCATCTGCAGCTAGTTATTTTACAAGTGGGTTTTTATCCTGTTTATCCAGAAAAATAGCCTTTGACAATCAATAAGAGCGCTGAAGATGTGAATATGCCAGTCACCTCATGGAAATGTGAACTGTAAAGCCAAGCAGCGACTGTTTTCACGCCATTACACAAAGGAGTTTCTTTTACTTCCTTTTTTCCTGTATATCATAGTAGTGCCTAGGGACCTTACCTCCTGCACACCTCCAAACAGCAGGGTGTGGTACCACAGTCCTTTTCTTACCCCTGATGCAGGCTGCCAGCTGACCTTTGCAGGTTTTCAGTGGCGAGACTCTCCAGCCAAGTCCCAAAGTCCCAATGAACCCCTTCCAGGGTATTAAAAAGTCCAATAAATAAAGAGTTTATTTGCCCTCCCAGGGTCTTCAGCCCTGGCTCTGGGCACTTTAAATTTAGGAGCCTTTGTTTGGGCTCCCAAATAAGGCCTGTCCCCTTCTTGGGGCGAGTAAGGGAACCCAGGGCCATCGTCTATACTTGGTTCCAACCCAGGGACAGCAACATCCTGCAGTCCTTCTCTGCTACTACCCTGGGCATCTTCCTACCAGGCCCTTTCTTTCCAGCCATATCTCAAAGCCAACATCCTCAGATTCTTCTCCTTCTGCACCACACCTATATACATTCAGTCAGCCATAAATTCTATCTACTTGTCAGACTTGTTTGGCCAAAGCAGACCACCCTTTCTCACTCTTCTGGAGCTAGCCAGGAACTGAAATGCTAAGGCCAGGCAGCTCCTTTTATTGGAGCCAGCAGGGCCCTGATTGTCTGTTGCTAGCCCCCCTAGCCCTTGAAGGACTAGGTCTGTGTGGTTTCCAAAACTGCTGCTCTGGAAAGTCCTCTCCAGGCAAGATTGAACAATCTACCTTCGCTGCTCTCTTCCTCTCAGCTCTTTGCTTTTTGGGGCAGGGTGTTGTAGGATCACGGTGAACCCAGCAGTGAGCTGCAAAGGCCAAATCCTCCCAGTCACAGACCCCTACTGAAATCGGAGTCCCATTGTGCTAGGCAAACCCTACCTTAAAAATCTTACAATCTAAACCAACAAGATAGATAAACTGTTGGAAGGGGGTACAGACAGGTCGGACAGCAGCTCAGAGAGAGAGGTGGAACTAGGACCCAGGCCTTTAGGCTTCCGTCTAGTGTCCTAACCATTAGACCAAAGAAAACAACAAGAGTAAATGAAAGAAATCCCTTAAAATCTTCTCCCTTAACACAATATTGTGCACTGGAAGATAAACAATTCAGGGAAAAACAGGTTAAAATTCTCGCAGTGACTTTGAGTGTGTGTGTATGTGCGCTTAAATATGTAACATTAATGTGCCATCAATTTATTTTGGGAATTTAATACAGTTTCTAATTCTGTAAAGCACTTTGAAGCTTGCAAAAGGTGATATACAAATCAATACATGATCATATTTATTCTATTCATATTTCAAACAGGAAAAAAGAGTGGCCTGAAATCTACTTGTGCATGCAAGAAAACATTGTGGCTTTAAAAATTGATTGGAAATAAATAAAAATTGTAGTACCAGATGCACGTCTTATATTCCCAGTGCAGGCTTTGAATTGTAATAAATTATTGGAAATAGAGGCTTCACATTCAGCAAATTAACTCAAAAACCCCTCAAAGGCCAATACCATTTGTGCTATGCACCACAATGCCAAAGATAAACCATTCATTAAGGCTACAAGCTTAAGGGAACACTAGCATGTGCAGTAATAAAGCAGGCTGGGTCTATTAGAAAGAGAAGAAAGGGCCCCTTTTTAGTGGTATACTGCTTTTGTATATTGTTTTGACTGCTGATAGGAAACAATATTTTCAATTAAAATGTAGTCTGCATGATACAGTTTAAAAGACTGGGGAAAAGGTTTTATCTGAATCCAAATCCAAGGTCAGAAAATCTCAACAGAATGGCGATGGAATGTTGCCAATCCCCATGCATACTTCCTATGTACCATGGCACTAATAACATTGCCTTTCAATGGCATTACTTAAAGAGAATGTTACCTTTTCCATACAAAATGAATCCAGTCAAGACTTTGTCCCAGTATGCTGCATCATGTCTGATGTTCTGTACAAGATATTATGTTCAGTACACTATGTAGTCTAATCAGTCTAATAGGGGTGTGATTCATGATGCTGTATGCAAATTGGTCAGCATTCCCAAGATGCCTTTCTTCATATCCTGGTAAACTTTTTAAAAGCATTTCTCTTAGATCAAGGTAAAACTTAACTGAAGAAGTCCTCAAAGGAAAATGTGTAAAACTGTATCCAAAAACATAGAACTTGAACTTGACACTTACTTAATTTAAAATTCAAGGGGAAACCAACACAGTATGTAAGTCTCACAATTTACAAAGGAGAACAAGGGTTTAAATTTTCCTTTTCTATGACAGACTGTAATTGTTTCTGTGACACAGCCCTAGGTTAAATATAAGGCTGCAATGAATGCAACATCAGATAAACAAGCATGAAGCATCCACACTTAAATATTTATAGTATTACTAGGATTCTGGACTTATTTGTATTCTGCTCTAAAACTGAGGATTATATGCAAATGAAAACGAGAAAAAATGTTACAAGCATTTTAGTCCAGTAAATGTGAGTTTTAGTTGCCATTCATTACTGGATATTTTTAATTACTTAGGATCTTTCTCCATAAATGGGTAGAACATATGCTTGGTGTTATTTACAAGCAATGCTTCCATGCACTCATCAGTAATTGTGAGAATGTGAAAACAGTGCTTGCTAATGAGTGCTGGACTTAATGACAGAACAGTTTAGGTAAAAGAAACCCAAGTATAGAGGGAAATGCAGTATATTAGCATGTACAAGATACTCAGGTACCAAGAACTTTCATAAACCTAGAAACCAGCACTATAACAAAAGGCACTCAGATCAGTGGAAAGATCCCCTTTGATTTCCATGGGCTTTAGTTCAGACTGTATATTTGCAGTTTCCTTTACACGCTGCTTAAGTGTACTGGATAGTATTTGTAGCAGCCCATCTAAAAATAAAGAGAGAGGGGTGAGGGCCTCTGGCAAGTAGAAAAAGTGTCTCTATTAGAACAGTGCCCACTACTGGTAACGTTCTGTTGGTATTTCTACTACAAACCCAAATTTCCAATCACGTGGCTATGAAACTAGCTCTTGTCTGACATGTGGCCTACAAGATTTCAATCCAAGTGTTTAAACTAGTTAGCTATTTTAGCAGATTGGAGAACACAAAAAAATAATTTTGGTAGGCCAGGAAGCTATTGTGTATTTTAGTAATGGTTTCGCATTTCACATTGATTATTACTAAGCTGAGTTACGGTGCATACACAAAAGTTACAGTATCTCCATGCAAGGAGCAATCTGATATGTATATTCCATGAATTAAAGTATCGCAGATTAGATCTGCTGCCAATGCACTCTAACAATTTAAAGAAGCCATTCTAGACCATTGTGTCAGCAAACCACATTCTAAATCTTTATCAAGTAGGTATAGTCATCATTAAACAGAACCATTTCAAAAAGCTTTTGTACCTAGTCCCTTGAAAATAATCTAGGTGATTTGCCAGCTGTTTGGGACCCTTTTTCAATTCTTTTAAATTTCTTAATACAGTAATGGGTGTACGCAGTCTGATTCCAACCCAGAAACTCAGCGTTAAAGGTAAAGATGAAATTCCATCCCTAATCAGTTTGGACAGTTGATTTAATTCAGATGATTGTGGATGACTGTATATAGAGAAAGCACCATATCTGGCAAAATAATGGGCCACATCTGGAGCTAGGGTAAATAAGTGTAGCTCTACTGATTTCCATGGAGCAATGCCAATTTACACCAGCTGAAGATTTGGCCAAATGCAGGTAGGCATCATGAGATAAATGAAGGATGACATTCTGGTTTTGAAACTAACACTTGAGAATTCAGAATGTTTCATGTGATTCCCATTGACTTCCGTGACTAATGGGAGCTGTGATGCTAAATCCCTGTATGATGTTTTGAAACATTTGGAACTTTTATGGCCTTTAGTTCAAGCCAAAGGATACGATTTTCAATAACACTCTGATTGGCCTAACTTTGCTCCTACTGAAATCAAATGTTCCTCTAACATGATTTTGAGAGTATATTAATAAAAATATATGATCCTAAATTCATTCTGAGTGAGCAGAAAAGGTGACCAGCATACAGAGCCTTTGGGTATGATTCTTCTTTAGCATGCATTGCTTGACAGCAGTGGAATGTTATTAACTTCCGTTAGATACTTATGATTTTCACCAGTGTAAATGTAGAAGAAAATCCGGTACTTTAGATGCAAATATAGCAACAAATGTTATTGTTAGCATTTTCTTTATTCCTAAATTTGACATCTTTTATACCCCTCTCATAAATCAATGGTACTTGAAAGCCTAAAATGAAAAGCATGTTTTTGTCTATTTCTGTTCTGACCTTAATCTCATTGATAGTCCATGGAATTTAGGCTCCTCCTAAATCACTTCTGAAAATAGGATTTAGAGCACATCTAAACTATTCACACCCCCATTAGTCCAAACCGCAAGGCACTGTAGACATGCCCTTAGACTCCAAAGTCACTAGGTGCTTCTGAAGATGTTAGCCTAGACTTCATATATTTACATACGTGATCTAAATAAAAGATTAGAGCACTGTCTGTATTTAAATATCTAAAGTAATCTAGTGAATTAGTATGCATTTCTTGCATTCCTACAAAGCATTAGTGCAGTTACTCTGACACAGCAATATTCAACTCTTCTGACCAGCATACAGAGTAGACTACAATGCTAAGAAATATTACTGAAATGCCAATGTGGAGAGAAGGATATATCAAGCTAAATGTGCACAAATTTACAATGATTTATACATTTTAATATGTCAGATTTCAGACAGACTGTCAAAATCACTGTTCCACTTGGAAAAGATTTATATAGCCGTCAGCAACTCCACCACATTGGGGCACCTACCCAAGAGACCATCTCTCTCCCCGTGCTTTAGTGCCAAAGATGAGATCAGTGGAGGCACTCAAGCTGCAGCCTGGCTGGCATAAATAAGAAGGCCTGCTGTCCACGTCTTCTCCGTGAGGGCCCCATGACTTTGGAATTCACTGATCTGTTGATTCAAAATTGCCTGAATCGGATTTCTTTGGGGCATCTCGCAAAGCTTTTATTTAGGTTTTTTTTAGTTTTTAAAATGCCTGTTCCACTTTATTTTAAATCACTGCTGCATGTCAGGTATTACTTACGCAATATTTTAAGTTATGTGAAAGATGCGTATTGCATACAGATAGGGGGAGTAATTTATTTATTTTTTGCATTGGTATATTAACTACATTCAAAAAGTAGTTTTCAGACTCCTGGCTCCCTGTCAGGGTCATATGGCTGCCCTACTGCACAACATTTTGAATATATGCTGTATTATTTATTCATACCATTGTGAATCATAAATAAATACATAATAGCTACCTGTTCTATAGTGCTTTTCATCAGCAGATCTCAAGTGCTTTGTAAGGGAGGATGCCATCATTATTCTCACTTTATAGATGGGGAAATTGAGAGACAGGGAGGTAAAGTGACTTGTTCAAGGTCACCCAGCAAGCCAGTGGCAAAGCCAAAAATCGAATCCCGATCTCTCCTGAGTCCCATTCCAGTGTTCTACCCACTAAGTGATACTGCTTTACTAGATTGAGTATATGTGCCATTGCAGGTACAAAATACAGTCCCTCAGAGGATGTATCAAATTAATGCTAAACCCAATTTTGGTAAAAAAACCCAAAATACAAACTTTCAGTATAATTTTGCCCTAAGTGTATCCATTGCAATATTTAACAAAATGGCAGGCAAAAAAAGCCGAGTAAGTAGAGAAGACAAAAAGTCTTGAAGGAACTACGACCCTTATTTCCATGCCAATAGCTGACCTTTGAGCCTAAAGATCATCTATACAGGGGCAAAGATTACAGTCTGAAGGGAATTCACAGTATGGACCTTAACCTCTTTTCATGCATCTTGGGAAAATTAGAGCCATAATGGAAACAGGTAACTGAACAGAATCCAGTCAGAGCAGCAGGGATTTTGAGATGAGGAATGGCTAGTGCAATTCTAGATGAAGATAAACCCAAGTAAGATACCGTACCCAGTGAAAATGAATTTAATAATTACAAATCAAGGAGAATCCATAATAAAAGAAAGACAACAAAGTAAACAGAATATGTAAAGCTGCAAAGGATATGGTATTAACATCTTTCCATAGACTTACTGGCTGCCCTACATTTTATAGCCAGGAAATTACCAAATAATAGTAGGAATCCATATAAACAATAGAAAGCCTAGGGATGGAAGGAATTAACAGAAAACAACACCAAAAACACAACCACTTACATTTATTTATATTAAAGAGCTCTTATATATATATATATATATATATATATATATATATATATATATAAAATGTCTAGACAATTGCTTGGAACTTTACACAATATTTTGCAATTCATTTGTAACAGGCCTGAAATCAAGAAAGTCAATAGAGGGCATTCAACTCTTGTGAAAGTTAATGTCAAAACTCCAAGTCACTGAAATGAGCAAATGCTTGGGCTCAGACTACAAAGAGACTTTTGAGTCTAGAATTATGCCTTTCCAGAAAAGACAAACCATGCAACTGAAGGGGTATGTAAACATTACCTCATCACTAGAAAAGAATGAGCAAAACATATGTGGAGGTGGGGGTGGGGGGGTTGACTGCAAAAACCATATCTCTGCTGTTATTGCCAGGTTTAGTACAAAAATGCTTTAATGACAACCAGATATCTTGAACCCAGGAACCCTTCTCTCACTCAGCCTCAATAATTAGAAACAAGTTATGGTAAATTGAGCTTATGTATATATATGAAACTGTCAAACCCCCAGAGACGAAAGCTTAACATCTGAGCCAACTAAATGATTTTGTACACTGTTGAACTTCAGAGACTGTGGGTTGATTCTTAGTGTCACATCAGAAGCATTAAAATTACCATCAGGTTTGGATGAAATCTCCACATGTTCATTAAATTAGGCAGATTAGTTGCCCCCTGAGGGGAGGAAAGAAAAAATCAGAAGAATTAGAGCAACCTTGTGCCACTGAACGAGCTGGCACTCACCCAGGACTCCAGTGCTATTAGGAAACATGAAGTGTCATAGATAGCAGTGGTTAATACACTAGGCAACAGTGAAAGAAGACTAGATCAGATCAGGCATGGAGAAGAATGGTGGAAGTGTTGAGGTGAGTTAGAAAAAGTTGAGAGTCACTCAGCGTTATACGTTATTACAAAAGTTATCAGTGAAAGCAAGAAGTAAGATATACATTTGTTTTCCATCAACAATGGGAAAAATTTTGGAAAATATATTCTGGGTTATTAAACTACCAAGCAAGCAAGACTCTTTTATTTCACTTAATAAATACAATTATTTACCAAGAAATATTGCCAAGGGAGGAGATCAGTAAGTGAAACCCTCATTCGAATCAAATTTAAGAATATTTGCATTTGCAAAGCCTAATGTAAAAAATAAATTAAAATTCATCCATTCAACTGTTGTAAATAATCCATACCTGTTTGAAAATAGTCATATTAAGAGCCCAGCTCTTACAAAAGCCTATTCATGTGAGTAGTCCATACTCACACAAGTAGTTCCATTAACATCTGTGGGACAGCATTATCAACTCTTGTGATTTTGTCGTGAGTCTCATGATAATTATTGAGTTGCAGAGGGGTAGCCGTGTTAGTCTGTTTTTAGCAAAATAGCGAAAGTCCTCTCGCGGTTATGATAATTATTGTTTTCCTTAAAGCCCCAGCTCCTAAAGGCAGGTGGATATGGGATGATTTCGGGCTTCATTCTTAAAGAAAAAGTAAGTTTCTAGCCCTTTTGGCTGAGGAGAAAGCTTCAAAATGTGACCCCAGTGCACCTTAAAGGCTCAAAAAGCAGAAGGCAAATAAAAAGAACATCAGATCTATTATTTTTACATAATCTCATGATTTGAAAACTCATCTTGTGATTTTTGGTGAGACTGACTCATGATTTTTGAACATCTGGGCTTCGCAATACTGGGGACTACTCACATAAGTAAAGACCATTTATGCTAATAAGTGTCTGATGGATCAGGACCTAAAAATCGATTTGCTTGAAACATAATTTTCCCTTGTCTTCTTAAACAGCTGCTACACTGGGGGATACACTGCTAGACAGAAGCACCCTTTTATCAGGATGCTGGGTCACATGCAGCTATTAAAAATTATCTTGCAAAGACATAGGAGTAAGTACTTTTCCAGTGCTCTTTATTGTCAATCAAATCTCTTATGTAAGAGAACTTGTCCCATGTCCAATCCTAGCTATAAGAAAGGGTTTTTTTTATCCCAAAGAAAAAAACATTAACTCTCTTTAGAAAGCTCAGCATTATTCATTGCACCTAAATTTCAAATGCAACTAACCCCAAATATCAAAACATGGACAATAATAAAAACAACTACAAACTGGTAAAATTTACAGTCGTACAACGTCCACATTTATTTTATAGCTGCCATATGAGATTTTATTTTTGGAAAGAAGCTTCATTGATAAATAGGTTTAATTGTCTATCAGCATGCCTTTTGGTGCAATAGCTGCATTTACTTCAAGCCTGAATCTCATTACTACTTCAATTCTCCAGGCTCCCCTCCATCTTGAGGCAGATGCTTAATTAGTTCAGCCCTGGCAATGCAAGCAAATACAGAGAACTTTCTCTCTCTCTGTCTGTCCCTCTCCCCCTGATGAATCTAATAGACTATTGATTTTCCATCCTCAAAGAGATCAGGCTCCACTTTCACCGTTCAGTCATGATATTAGCTGTCCATTACCTTGAATTCCTGGCCTGACAGCTTGTTGACACCTACAAGGCTTTCCAATCAGCCAATCAACACTCAGATAACAACTGCAATTGTGTATCTCTTTGAGAACCTCAACCAAGGTTTTATTCTTGTCCCTCTACCATTCTCTTCCCCTTCAAGAGAATTTTCTATTCCTATCTTCATTTTTGTTATTTAGCATTTGAATAAGGCTTTCATTTCTTAGCTACTGTACTTGAAAGGAGATTATATGTGTGATTGAAAAGATGATTGTGTTATCTGCTGGGAAAGCCATAATTTTATAAAAAGCTATTTCGACACCTTTTCTGCACCTGTAATGTTTTGAAAATAAGCTGACACTAAAAACATTTGGGACTTGTCAAAGCAAGTAAATTCATCAAATTTTGGAAAATTCATCATTAATTTCAGCTGTGCAGATTTTCTGACACCTTGAAAATCATAAAACTGATTATTCCATTTTTTAAAAAAAGTAATTGAGATAACTGCAGAAGGAAAAGAACAGCGATAGCTTTAGGTTTTCCTCTCCCTTCTCAGTCAATCTATTTTAGGAAACTGCAAATAAAGGACAAGGATTCACTTTATGGGTGTCATTCTCCAAAATAAGAATAGGATAATTTGTATTAATTGGATTACCTACATTATGGAGGATATCTGTTCTGTACATTTTTTAAATAAACAAGAAGGCCTTTTTTGGCTGACAAAAATCACAAGGCTCTAGCAATCATCGCCACTATGCAGAATGCAGGCCGGCCCATGGTGTCTTCAAGTATCTCTGTTCTGCTTTTAAGTAACACGTAACAACCCCTGCATGAATAAGCTTAGTTTGTTATGCATGGCCATACAGTTTGCAGCACCTCATTCTTCTGAGAACACTTAAAAATACTCCAGAAGCACTGAAACAAAAGGTGTATGAAAAAGTCACAGCATTCTCCCAGGCAATCTGTGGATATACAGTTTAAAAGTTACTATTTTTTTAGCTATAGGAGTTGAGATAAACAATAAACTTTCTTTGTTTGTCTCTCCTTTTTTAACAATGGAACAAGACCCATATTTTATTCTTCTAAACCTTCTGTTTGTGAGATTTTGTGAAAGGAATGGATGCACTTTAGTATCTGCCTGCCACACTTCATTTGGCTCAGATGTTCCATAGTTGAAATTATGGAAGATATCTCGTTCCAAATAAATGTAGCCTTTCATTACCCAATAGATTACATCACATGACATTCTTTCTGCATGCACTTGTGCCATATAGTGATGCAACGGATATTTTAAGTGATGTTGTCCCTCAATGTTAAAAATATATGTTATGCAGAGACAAAAATATCTTCATAGAAAAAAAATTCCACTTATATTAGTGTGACACAGTACACTCCCATGTATACTCTTATGGTGTGATTGTGTTTCCTTCATGTTCACCCTGTGAACATGTCAAAGTGTGTCATGTAAGATGTTTTTGGAATGCTCATGGCATACTGAACATTCTTGTTATAGCAATGTTTGTTGCAATGTCATGTGTATGGGTATGAGGCTTCGCTATGTAATATTCCCAAGTATGTGTCTTATGTTTTGAGACAGATATAGGCAAAACTCTACAGAGCAGAGAGGCCATTCACACCTCACTAAAGCATGCTGCATAAAACAAACCCAGCTTTTCCAGGAACAAAAAGACTAGCCAGAACATCAACAAAGGAACCATGCACGGACACTGTTTGTCACCTTACCCTGAAAGGGGGCCAGGCCTCAGCTAGCGGTCAAAGAACATGTTAAAAAGGGGAGACATTTAGCTGTTCTCTCTCTCTCTTCCACCTCCATCTACAAACACCACCAAGCAACTGAAATGCTGATTCAGGGAAGAGCCTGGCTGGAGGCGGACTAGCCAGCCTGTGGCGAGAATCATCTAAGGCCTGGCCTACACTTACCGGCAAATTCGGTGGCAGTCGATGGGAGATATGCACACTACATAGAATAGCGTGTGTATCTTACATCGACTTCCTAAAGTCCATTCTGCGTGCTGTCACCATTACGCTGCGCCAACGGGAAATGCATACCCGTCGACGCAATGTTACTCTTCTTCCGGAGGTGGCTTTATTAAATCGACTTCCAGATCAATTGAATGGATCTTTACTTCCGCTCAATCGATCAGAAGAAATCGATCTGACGGTGGCAAATTTGCCTAAGATTGTAGCCTGAGACTGTTAGCTAGCTGCAAGGTTAGGTTAGAATGCAATTTCCCTCTTATTCACTTTTGATCAAAACTGACCTGCTTTCCTCTGATTTATAATCACTTAAAACCTTTCCATACTTAATAAGTTTGTTTGTTTTATCTAAAGCAGTGCATGTCATTTAAGATGTGTTAAGACTCCACTTGAAGTGACAAGATGCATGCTTATCAATTTCTTTGATAAACTGATGAACCAATGAGATTGCAGTGTGCAACACGGAACATTGTAAAATAGCAGTTCCCAGGGTTGCATGTGGGACTATGGGTTTGCCTGGGGTCATACCATTGTGTAATCCCATGAGCGGATGGCTAGAGGCACTCACTCATTGAGTTGGAGCAGCTTGCTTGCTGTAGGCTGTGCATGGGCAGACCCAGGAGTGGGGGTTCACATAGCAGAGCAAGTGCAAGACGGACTCCAAGAGTGAGGGAGGGACTGGGGTGACACAGCAATACAGCAGTCCAGACTGCAGTGTGGAATGTCACAATTAGGTTTTAGTTTCTATGAATTAGTAGCATTAGAGGTCTCCGTTTTTTTAAAAACTAATCACACTGTAGTTTTGTTGTTTAGTACAGCTACTAATATTGTAAATTAGAATATTAAAAGCCACCCTAAAATGTAGAGAATTTTTTCTCCATAGCAAACCAGTTTTAAGTATGCCTATGAGAGCTTGATGAGTGCAAGGTGTGCTCACACTGTGCCTTTGAATCTACCCTGTGTTTGCAAGCTTTGCTGAATTAGTGCCCCATCCTACACTTCATACTTAGACAGCACACACCGGCAAAGAGAGAATGAATGCAGAAGTGGTCTCATTGTATTCAGTTCAGCTATCGCGTTAAATGGGCACAACTTCCATTGACTTCAATAAGAATTATGCCAATTTATTCCTGGGAAGAATTTAGCCCTTTAAATTTATATAGCACATCCTCATAACTAATTATATTGAAATGGACTTGTATAATATATTAAACACTTCATGTAGCTGTCACAGTTTCAACTGCACCTGTATTTCCCTCTCTGTGGCTCCTCAAGGGCATCCACTTAAGGTTTCTAGCTCCACAGCTAGGTGGTGACTCGTGCCTCTCTCCCTTCTTATTGAAGGTTTAAAGGCTACACAGCTTCTCGAGCTTTATTCCGATATCTCCAGCAAGCCAGTTTGTCTAAAAGGCTAGTGTCGGTGCTTTGCTTTTCTGATAGCTATGAGCAGCACGTTGCCAGCGGTTAAAAGTCATCCAACAACGCCTTCTAAGCAAGCACATTTATTCTTAAGTAAAAGCATCACAGAGAAAGCACATAAAAACAATAAAAAACCCTACACGCATGCTAAAAAGCCTACAAAGACAGGGCTCTGATAATGTCAATCCTTCAAACCACACAACTAGGTTTTCCCTATGGTTACAAGTTCATATCAGGCTTTAGATCAGTAACGAAAATGAAGGCCCCAAGTCAATTTAAGATCATGCTATTTAGCCCAACGTTTCTTTGTCTGCTGGTCTCTGGAGAGTCCAGTTTGAACCAGAATATACAAGCGTCCCCAGCAGGACCTCTGTAAAGTTATAACCTGTGATTTGCCTTAATCACCCCTAATATTTCCATCACTTTGGAGGAGCTGTGAGAACTCTCCTCCTTTGGAGTGCATACAATGCCTGACCCACATTGATACGTAAACCACTCATACGCTTAAGACAATATTGGGTCCCAAAGATATTGTAGGAAGTTATCCTCATTGTCATGGTAGTATCCTTGGAATGCTACAACAGGACAAAGAAAATGTTTGATTATTTCCTATATAGGTGCTGCTTCATTTGGAAGGGAACTATTGTTTTAGAGCACTTTCTTTCATTAATGATAGAGCTGAGAGGTATGAAATAGGGTATCTTCCCCCATTGAACATCTTCAAAAAAGCTTCTTTCACAGAGCTGTTGGAGGAGGTTTCTCTACTGAATGTCTCATGTAATTCTTATGTAAATTTTCTACAGCTGCATTAGGTCAGCCAACACAACAGTCTACATACAGGCTGATTATTACCCTTTGTGCCGAAAATGTGTTTGAACAATCCATATTTAATTCTTTGTTGCACGAAGGGGGCATCCAGCCAGCATATTGTGCATTCAAGTAAGTGGTGTCATGCTTCGGTGGAAGAGCTGCAGAGGAATTACAATGGAATTAAAAAGGGGGTCGGTCTATGGCTCTAAGGAAGAAATCAGATGAAAATGCTAGTGATCAGTCATGGAGAGAAGGGAAGGAGTTTTGTGCCCACAAGACATAGCATTAATCACTAACGTCAATCCCAAACAAAAGATGCATATTATTTTATTTGTCGCGACCATTTCAAAATAATACTATATTTTAAAATCCAAACACATTTTGATGTCAAGACCATAAGTAATTTACACTTACTCCTATGTGTAACCTTCCTCATTCCTTGCTTCCCTCCATCATTTCCCTGCCAGCCCAGCTGCCTCTTCCTAACTGAACTCCCTTTCTTTCCTAGACATCTCCCCATACCCTCTATCTCCCTCTCTCTTCTAGGAACTCTAAAGAGTCACTGTTACTTACAAAGCTGAATTTGGAGCTATAAACCAACTATCATTTAGGACTAGTTCAATCAAAAGGATCCCATGCTTTATTAGGTACTGCTGAGGGTTGCATTTGAGCTATTTGAACTGAACTTGTTTGAACATGGAGCTGGTTCAGGACTCCAAATTCAGCCTGTTAAAATAGATGTACTGATTTAAAGTTTCCAACCACCTACAAGAGAAAGGAGAGGGAGTAGTGGAGGAGCCCAGAGAAAAGGGTAGACAGGGAAGTGTTATAAAAGGCTTTGGCTTTCCTTCTTGCTTATGTTTTAGTCATTTGAAAATAATAATACCTGGCTCTTATACAGTGTTTTTCATCAGCAGATCTCAAAATGGTTTACAAAGAAGATCAATACCATTATCTCCATTTGTCAAATGGGGAAACTGAGGCACAGAGAAGGGATGTGACTTGCCCAAGATCATCCAGCAAGTCTCTAGTAGAGTCAGGAATTGCACGTAGGTCTCCTGAGTTCCAGTCCAGTGCTCTATACATTAGAAAATAGGTGGAGAAATAACTCCAACTAAAAATCTTTTTCTATCCTCCATCAGCTTACTTCCCAAATCTTTAAATATAATGGGGTCAGGGAATTTCTTTTATGATGATGAGGGCCTAAATTTGCATCATAGAGAGGTGATACTTGGCTATGACATCTAGAAGGCCCAACTAGTCAATTAGAATGTGGCTTTTGATAATCAGTGTCTAATCTTTTCTTGGTAACCTGCTGAGCCTGAACTCTGGTTTTGTGGTCCAAAGGCACCATATGATATGATGTGTTTTGTTGCACTTTGTGATAGTTCCTCTGTCATTGAGTCACTGTATGACCTTGGACAAGTCACATAAGGCCATATTTTGTTCTCACATTTACATCCATGCAACCCCCATTGCAACAGGGAGGGCTATATGTCAGTGAGTAGACTTTGTCCCTTAATTGCAGTAAGTCTTAGTTTCCTCATCTGCTTAGAAATAGATGATTTTACTTATTTCACAAGAGTCTTCCGGAGACTGGCTCATGCATATATGTAATTGCCAAGTATTGTTGATATTATTTTGCCAGCAAACATATCTAACATATTGTAGTTTTAAATTTATCCATGTAAGTAAAGAAGTCATTACACTGATACCATAATACTGTGCAAAAATTTAGCCCCCACGTCCATTGTTACAAGAGTAAAGAAGATATTTATGTAGATCCAGATTCTACAACCTTTTTTCAGGTTGAGTAGTGCTTACTTACTCGAGTAGGCCTATCATAGTCAACAAGACCACTTGAATGAGTAAATACCATCACATGAGTAAAGATTTAAGAATCAAGCCCACAGAAAAGTCTTTAATAAAAGAAGCAAAAGTGTAATTAATGTTCTGTTCTCATTTAGACATTCAAACTAAAGGAAGGGGCCTTTCTGCATAATACATTCCACTGCTAAATATTTTGCACATGGCTCTTTTTCATCTGCTGAATTTACCGTAGGGAAAAATTGCTGGATATCTTCTAATAAAAATTGCATCTCTCATCTGCAGTCTCTCCATCTCTTTCAACTGCAAACTTTTTCATCTATTCCCTTTGGAACTACTTCTTTAGACTTCTGATTAGTTGGGATAGCCTTGACCACTCTTGGCCAGTCTTAGTTTATTATTCTTAACTCTAAGACATCCACGTGTGCACTTGATCCATTACCTACAAAACACCTTCATAACTTTTCCTCAGAATATGCTTCAGTAATTTCAAGATTAATTTGTCTTTTATGTCGTGCTCTGTTCCATCTGCTCTTAAACCTGCCATCACTGTGCTTTGCTAAGAAAGCAAATGTCATCCCTTGATGACATTGCAGATTATTGTCCTATAACTCACCTTTCCTTCTTTTCAAATGTATTGGGAAAAAACGGTACCTAGAAACTGGCTGGCTCCCATTTATTTGTAACAGGCTATTTCCCACATCTCAATGCACACTTTTGAATTAACATCGCTACACATTACAATCAGAATTTGGTGATGCGACTTACCTACTTACCTTCATGTGCTTTTGACACTATTGATCATGATATTTTAATGAATTGCTTATTGTATTATGGCATTAGCTCTACGACTAGCCAATAGGTTTATCCTTACTTACTGAATGTATTCAGTTAATTTTTTGTATTAAAAAAGGTAGAAGATATCCTTTGAATTCTAGTATAGGCCACAGCTGAGAGCTTGGGACCACTTCTTAATGTCAACCTGCTACCCTTGGGCAGCATTACTGTGTAGAGCACTTAGATATGAATTTTCATCTCTCTGAAGATAAGTCTGATTTATGGCAGTAGTAATGATATTGCTGAATGATTCTTATTTTTCAAAATTGCTTTCAGGCTATGTAAAGTTGGAGAAGCAATCATTTTCTCTGAGTCCTAATGCCAGCAAAATTCAGTATCATATTTAACATCACCCGTTGTTTTACAAAGAGACAGTAAGGATCAGATTTACAAAAATGCTCAGCTTCTCTTGAGGCACAAAAATAAATGGGTAGATTTTCCAAAAAACCAGCTCAACACACTGAAAATCTGCCCACGAGTGTCACAATGGGAGACGCAGGGTGCTGAGCACTCTTGCAAATCTGGCTTGATATGGGTGCCAAAAAGAAAACTCAGCTCTCTGGAAAATCTTTCCTGCCCTATATTGCTCAGTACTTGAAAATCTGGCTCTGATAATGCAATGAACATGTAGCCACATACCAACACACACCGTGGGTCTTTGATAAAGATAGAAGCCAAAATCATAATAATCAAAATCAAAAAGCTCCTCCTACTAATACTATCTGAGCTAGAGGAGTAAATGTTAGCTAGGAGTAACACAGTAAATTGTTATCCTTGATGCGGGCCAGCTACTGGAACACACAATCATGTCCCAAGCTTAGTTTTTCAATAGGACCAAAACCAAAACCAAAACCTTCTTTTTAATTAGTGAATTATTTAGCTGAGGATAGTCCTGCTTTGAGCAGGGGGTTGGACTAGATGACCTCCTGAGGTCCCTTCCAACTCTAATATTCTATGATTCTATGAATTCAGTCTTGGATTGTATGCTCTTTAGGCTGGTCCACACTGACGGCGGCAAATTCGCCGCCATCACATTGATTGCTCGGGATCGACTGAGCTGTCTGTAAAGACGCGCTCAGTCGATCCAGGAAGCGATGCAGGAAAACCACCTCGGTAAGTGATGTAGCGCTGCGTCGAAGGGAGCGCTGTTCCCTTCGACGCAACGCAGTATGGACGCCGCGCAGAGGAGACACTGAAAAGTTGACGGGAGATACGCAAGTGATTTACGTCACTTGCGTATCTCCCGTCGACTGCCGCCGAATCGCAAAGGTGAGTGTAGACCAGGCCTTAGTTATGTGTTTATTTACTTTTAATAAAGAAGTACATGATAGAGGATGTATACACTGCACAGTCTGTATCTCCTCTACACTACAATCCTGTTTTATGCAACCCTCAGTTACTCAAAGCCCCATTTTCTATAACAGGATCATATTCCCCACCAGCACCTCTATTAATTATGCTGAAAGTGCCTTACTGATTCAAAATTTTCTCTTACATTCAGATAATTAAGGTTGTACAGTACACATTACTTATCACCACTAGACAACACAATTCTCCTGACTAAGGTTCAGATCACCCTGCCTGTGGCAAAACAAAAGGAGTTGACTAAGGCAGCAAGGGGAGGAAAACAACATGCAGTTCCCCTCATGGAATTTTCTCTGTATAGTCCCTTCTCATGGGAGCTGCTGAAAAGGGGACTCCCAACTCTACAGGTCTCACATATCCATAGGGATGAAGATGGGAACCCACTTTGCTGCATAAGCAGGGGTGAGGGGCTCTTGCTGTTTCACTGGTCTTCCTCTCACTGACATTCTGGACTCTGCAAGACAGGTTCTGTCACTGGGTCACCCTGATCAGCATCAGCCACAAAGGGGGCAAAGAGGGAGGTAGTGCAGCTCAAAGC
Source organism: Mesoclemmys tuberculata (assembly GCA_007922155.1). NCBI lineage: Eukaryota > Metazoa > Chordata > Testudines > Chelidae > Mesoclemmys > Mesoclemmys tuberculata. Next base: position 12,827,146 of record ML675649.1, read on the forward strand.
CCTGTTACTCTGGCCCGGATTTCTGCACAGAAATGTGAGAGTAGGGGACGCTGCTGCAGTCAGCAGCCCTCTTTTCTCCTGCCACTGGTCTCAGAATCCATAAAGCAGCTACACAGGGAGTGGGTGGGAGAATTGTTACTGCAAAGGTGTCACTTCCAACCTGTCATGCAGAAAGGATCTGCATGCGTGGGCGCCTCCATGTGCAGCTCTTCTGATGTAGCCCTATTTCATTCTCTCATTTGCTCATTACCCAGCTTTCACCGTGTCCCTTCCAGCTTGATATGCATTTCAGGGGCTCCCAGTCCCTAGGTCCAGAGAAAAATCAGTCACTCCAGTTATTCCTTTTCTTGTGAGCTCTACTTAGGCAGACTGTGGGTTTTTTTAATATGCCTTTTACTGGCAATAGTATAGCTGAATATACATCTTTGTATTTTTTCTTTCTTTTTGTATCTTTGATTTCATGTTGTGGTAACTGATGTATCCTCTTCTGAATACAAGACTTACGGTTGTTGGCAGTATGCTGTTTCACTAATGAAAATTAATTACTGTAGGAAATCTTTTCGTTGAGAACCTCCAGAGTGACAACTAGGTTACCATGCTTCTCACAGGAAGTTATAAATTGTTCCTAATACTGGGAAAGGGGTTTCTTGGATGAGAAGAAGGAATTATTGTAACTGCCTGGATCATTCATGAAACTGATAATTGTTACAATTTTTCAATTATTTGATAACTTAACTTAGGTACTTATATGTCCCCCTATCTCGGTAGTGTCTGAGCATCTCATTATATTTAACATATTCATCTTCACAAAACACTTGCATTATAAGGAAATGCCCTACTTATCTACTATTCCCATTATACAGATAGGGAAATGCGGCACAGAGAGGCTTAATGACTTGCTCAATCACACAGGAAATCTGTGGTGGAACAAGAACTTGAATCCAGGTCTCTCAAGTTCTGTTCTTGTGCCCGTGCCACTGGACCATCCTTCATTTCTGGCCAATGTGAAATGAATCAGTGGTTTTATTCCAGTTCCTGCAAAGCAGGAAATAAATCATCAAAATTACCACCTTTATTGGCACTCACTAGGAAAGCCCAATAACTGAAATGTTGTGGAGGTAACTCGTGCCTGGAACAGGCCCCTCCAGATCACGATTAAAAACACATTCATGTAGGGAAGCATGTAGAACTGCTAAGTATGACGCCTTATTTGACTGTTAAACAGAGCAATTTTTCATAGTACTAAATTATCTTTGAGAACGTTATTAAGTAAGGCATGTAGAATGTTTTGTGGTTGTTTTCATGAAAGATACTATCAAAAAATGGATCAAATTTATATTAATAGAATGAGTGGATTTGCAGTAGAGCATTAGAATATTTTTTTAAGTACTGACAAAAAGATATAAAAATAATCTATAAAATTAGCTGCTTTGGTGCCAGATGTTACCTGGCAGCTCTGTGTTCTTGGGGAACCAGGGTGAAAAACCCCTATTCTGTCTCTGGCTCACCTGAATCCCCCCAGCCTCTGCTTGCACCAGAAACAAAAGCTATGAAAAGGCTGTGGGAGACACACCTAAAACCCTCCCAACAAGGGTGATAGGATTAAGACAACTCCCCATGCCTCATCTACATGGAAGATGTAAAAAGAGGCATCTCAATTAGCACATGGAATGGAGAACTGGAGCCTCATTTACATCGAAGATGGAACAAGAATTAGCATGAGGAATGGAGAACCAAGCTCCAAAGCAGGAATCGCACTGATTTCTGGGATTGGCAAGGCAGGGACACACTGCATTATGGGAGATCTCTGCTCTTGATGTAAATGAACTCACACCTACACCCATCCAGCTCCGCAGTTATCAGACCATTCGAGTATTGACATGCAAAACACTGAATCTGCCTGGTTGCATTGTGAGCTCCCCCAAGGAACATTGACCATAGCTGGGAGTGATCAGTTCCTATTGTCTAGCATAGAGAAAACCACCCTGGAGTACTTCAGTGAGACATTGTTTACCCACAAGCAAACCTGGTTCTACAAAAAATCCCTACCCAAGTTCAAACCCTCTCTTGCTTTCCTCCTCTGATGCCTGGACCCAAATGCTTTCCTGACTGATCCTGTTGTGGGGTTTGCCTCTCCCTCAAGTGTTCCTGACCCTAAGCTGAACAGCCTGTCTCATAGACTCATAGACTCATAGGTCAGAAGGGACCAATATGATCATCTAGTCTGACCTCCTGCACAAGGCAGGCCACAAAACCCTACCCATACACATATATAACAACCCCGAACCCATGACTGAGTTATTGAAATCCTCAAAAGTGAGATTTGAAGACCTCAAGCTGCAGGGAATCGATCAGCAAGCGACCCATGCCCCACGCTGCGGAGGAAGGCGAAAAACCTCCGGGGCCTCTGCCAATCCGCCCCGGAGGAAAATTCCTTCCCGACCCCAAATATGGCGATCAGCTAAACCCCGAGCATGTGGGCAAGACTCACCAGCCAGCACCCAAAAAGGAATTCTCTGCAGTAACTCAGTTCCCATCCCATCCAACATTCCCACAGACCATTAAGCAGACTTATCTGCCGATAATCCAAATCAATTGCTCAAATTAAACTATCCCATCATAACATCCCCTCCATATACTTATCAAGCTTAGTCTTAAAGCCAGATAAGTCATTTGCCCCCACTACTTCCCTCGGAAGGCTGTTCCAGAACTTCACTCCCCTAATGGTTAGAAACCTTCGTCTAATTTCCAGTCTAAATTTCCTAATATCCAGTTTGTACCCATTTGTCCTCGTCTCCTGGGAACTTCTGAGCTGCAAGGAGTGGTGAGATCCCCCCCATCTTTCCCAATTCTCTCTCTCTCTCTCTTTAATCCAGTTATAATTTTCTACTTTTGTAATCAAACCTGGGCTAGCCTTTCTCCAATACCCCTACTGTAATTTTGTTGTATTGTAAGTGTTAGATTGTTTTTCTCTCCTTGTATGGCATCACTATTAGTATCATAAGTTTTATATACCTGGCAATAAACTAACTATTGTAATCAAGCTGGTTGCCAGTTTCTCTCTCTCTAAATACATTTACTTCTTTGTGTTCTTGGCTTCCCTACCTTGCTCTGCAGCAACGCTTCTTTTACCTAAGCCAAAGATCCCTGGAGTGCCCAAAATCATATGGGGTTTGCTTATCAAGGGGGTTACTGCTAGAACAATTGTGTTGTGAAGAGGCATATAAAGGGGGTAGCTGAAAAGTGCTGCTCTGCCTAGCCTACGGAGTCCAGAGGCGCATAAGGGTGACAGCTGAAAGTGCTGTTTGACCCAGCCTGATTGAGTCCAGGGGGCACATAAGGGGAACAGCTGAAAAGTGCTGTTTGGACCCAGCCTGCTCATAAGTGTGCTCCATTCTGGTGCGGTGCAATGGGCACATGAGGGTGACAGCTGACAGTGCTGTCTCACCCAGCCTGCTGAGTTCAGGGACGTATAAGGGGTCAGCTGAGAGTGCTCAGACGCACTCAGTTAATCTGGAATGGTTGTGTGTATCTGGGGGGGGTTTATTTGAATCTGAAATCCTTACGTCCTGCAGGATAGCTCCATTGGGAGGGGACTTGTAACCATATGAACACACAAGTAACACAAGCAGCACACTAATAGAATCACACCCCCTTTTCCAGGAAAGTAACCCTAATAAATAAGCATACCCCAAAGTGACGGGCAAATCTGGTAACACAGATGAGGTATAAGGAAAAAAATTAAAAGGATAACATCTTATTGAAATAGAAAATGTAAGAATGATTTCCGATAATGTTTACCAGGCAATGTTTTGGTTGGGTAATAGGAAGATTTTACATATTACAATAATCGGTGTGATTAATACTGGTAAGTAGATTAAGTAGATGATTTGGAAATCCTAGTCAAAGGATGGACCCCAATGAATGTTGGGGTGCATCAGAGGCTAGAAAATGGTGAAAATCACGTTCCATAAAACTTCTATAGTAGGCCTCCCAATGTGAACTGAAATAAATGCTCCAGAAAACATTGTATGAAATCTTTATATTAGTGGACTGGAAAATGATGTTTCCTCACTGGGAATACTAAAAGACTTATCTTTAGCCTAATGCTTAGCATCAACCATTTGAAGAAGGAGATCCCGCAAGAGAATGATTTCATAAGTTGTAAACCAGCTACAGACTTATATTAGAAATGGTTAAGAAATATTACGTCTTCATATCCACCTCTTTGCCATGGCAGGATTGTTCCCTATAGTATGGCTTGAAAGATTTGTCCAGTTTAGTTGTAAATAATTCAATCACTGAAATTTCTGCCACTAATCTTGGAAAGTTATGCCACAGCATAAAAGAATAATACAAATGTAGGCTGGAAGGGAACTCAAGGGGTCATTTAGTCTATCCTCCACACTGAGGCAGGATTCAGTATATCTAGACCAGTGGTTCTCAACCAGTGTGACATCCTCAGGGCCATATAAGTAGTATATATATATATATTGTATGGATGTGGCCCACATAACACACAGAGAGCTGCATATGTGGCCTACAATACGCTGATAGCCAATGATCTAGCCCATCCCTGACAGATGTTTGTTTACCATTTTCTTAAAAATCTCCAATGACAAAGATTCCACACTCTATAGGTAACCTGTTCCAGTGTTTAACTATCCTGGGAGTTAGAAAGTTTTTCTAATAGCTATCCTAACTCTCCACAGCTGCAAACTAAGCAAATTACTTCTTGTCCTACCCTTGGTGGACATGGTGAACAATTGATCACCATCCTCTTTATCACCAACTTTTAGATTTTAAAACTGTTATGTTCTCACCCCTCTCATTAAACATGCCCCATTCTTCAACCAGGGCATTATAATAAGTCATTGTCCCAATATTCAGCCTAAATATCCTTTGCTAAACAACACCCTACTAAGGCTAGCTATACCCACTTGGGCCACTCTAAGTCCTCTCCCTCTTTGGTGTTTGCAGTTTTTAGTAGTTTAAGACAGTTATGCTATCCTTCTATATTTAGGGCCTGATTCTTCTTTCCCTTAGGGCAGTGTCACTCAGTGATAACTCCAGTGAGTTCAACAGAGTTATGCTGATGTAAAACAGGTATAAGTGAGAGAAATATCAGGCCCATTGTTTGGATTATGTTAACAGAAAGGCCTATTTATTCTCAGATGTGAGTCAAACTACGTAGTCTCCTTCCAAACAATTCCCCTCAATGAAGGAGTACATCAGAGATTGGTTATTATGTCTCACTTTTATATCACTACAAGCTATACATTCAGTATCAGAAAATCACTTTCCTTTACTATGATTCTAACCAGACCTGAAAGGTTTTGTGCACACAAAAAGTATTTGCCAAGTTAGACATGGAAACATGCAGAAAGTAAGTGATCTACAGAAACACGAATCCTATGATTGAATTCCTTCTAGATCAAATTCTATAAATAAATAAAAATGAATTCTATTAATTGAATAAAATCTAATTCAGACCATTTACATGTTAAGAGGCAGATCATCAGCTGATATAAACTGACATAGCTGAACTCATCTGAGGATCTAACCACACACATTTATAGAGCAGAGCTCATTTTTTCAATGCTTTCCCTCAAAAATACAAGAAAAACCCTGAAGAAATTAAATGCACAAAAAAATAACATGGATGCCATTTGAAAGTGGACAACTTAAATTAAAACAATTCAGAAAATGCAGATGTTAAGATTCATAAAGCAACAATAACTTCCCCATTCTGCACAGTGCATATTGCATATATTTTGCATTTAATAGCATAAAACATATGGCTTGATTGCTTCTTTAATGCACAGACCTATGTTGAGTGCCGCGCAATGGTGCACTGCCTCAGCCACTCTGTAAGAGTGGCCTTTGAAAATTCTACTTGCCCAAGGTGAAGAATATTTGTATGATAGATGAGTAAAATATCATTCATCTTTTCATTATTGTCGAACATCATGGTAGATTTTTGGCCTGTGCTGGTAAATTTACATCACATTTGAAAAAGAATCAAGGGCCTTAAACTATATTTTAACGGTTCATCACATTAAACTATTGGCCCAACATAAAATAAGGCTGCCGTTATAATCAACACGGTTCCTCACAACAGAGGAAGACACAAAGATTTCATTATATCCTGTTTAAAATAAAGAAATAGCCCGCCCTTCCTCTCCCCCCCTTTTTTTCTTTTGTTTTCCAACTGACAGAATGTCTTGGAGACAGAAACCTTAGGACTACCTCTGAATAAGCATTAGGGAAAAATATTCCAGTAAATGTTTTTAAAGACAGGTTATTTATGTATTATGTGAGACTCAACTTTTTGCATTATTGTCTAACGAATGCTGGTCATGCTCCCATTTTTTAAACTGAACGCATTTATATTAAAAATATAGAAAGCCCAGTATACACTGAGGTGCAATCTATTGACTATGTCAGTAATAGCAGCTTTTTCATTTTCCCCCTTGTAATAGAAGTCATTGCTTGCATTCAGAATGGATTCTCAGCCTTTATTAATCTCAGTGTAGAGCCTGTCCTGGGCTTTGAAAGCTATTTATTTATTTATTTACTTACGAAACAGAATTCCTTTTCTATGGCCGGTTTAGGATTTATTTCAAATCTCAGCCTCAAATTACAGACCAACATCACCAACACTTACTGATCAGTGATGTATTTAAAGTTCTTGCATTAAAGTCTTAAAAGGCTTGAGAACAAATTATATTTTTTTTCAGTATGTAAAGAGGTGTTTCTTTGCAGCTTGACAACCCTGTTCCATGACAGTCATCTCATTAATCTCTAAGTAAAGCTGTTTGATAGATTAGAGTAAGATTCTTACCACTCTTGCATGGATGAGCTAGATTGAGAGGGCTCAGGGAACAGGCTTCCTACACTTGCACAGGGAACAGTCATCCTGATAGCTGTAGTCCAGGGGGGAAATCCTGGCCCTACTGAAGTCAGTGAGAGTTTTAGCATTTATTTCAATGGATTCAGTTTTTCATCCCATTAGTACAAGGTAGGGACTGTCTATGCCACAAGTAGTGCTAGAAATTCCAAAGAGCCATGGCCTGCCCCATTCCAAAGAAGCAGGGGCCAGTTGCTAGCACTGGGGGAAGTGCACGTGGACCTTTTTCAGGTGTGCTATTTGGTTGTATGTTGTGTGCACATGTTCTCTGAAGACAGAATGCCAGGGGTGGGGTATCCTTTGCAGCTCACCTTAACAAAGCTGAGATTTAAATAAACTGCAGTCTGGTCCTTTGGATGAAAGTGTATTTTCTTATAAGCGCACACAATAATCTTTTTACTCATTCATATTTTTCAATAATAATTTCTCCCCTGATGTTAATTGGTGTTAATCATCCACAGTATGGTCCAATGGTTACAGCTGGGGTCTGGAACCATCTCAGGCACTGACTTACTGTTATTTAGCGTCTCTTTGTGAAAACTCTGTAAAGCACTTTGCATGAAAGATGCTATGCAAGTATTTCTGCTATTAACAAGGGGTAGAAATGATTATATATTACCAAAATACAACATATTTATATAACATGTGATACTTAGATTCAAAGTCCTTAATTATCATACAGAATGGCAAAAACACTGGAAACTAAAACATGTATTTGATTGCTTTTGTGGCAAATTTTAATAGTCTGAGTTACTTAAATTCGGCAGAATTAGATGTTTTTATTTCATGCTCTCTTTGGAACACAAGAAATGATAAAGGCATTTTGTACCCTCTTGTAAGACAGCAGAAATTTATGCAGAGACTCAGTAACTTTGTAGCTCTAAATTCTGATAACACTTGTAGGGTTATCATCTTGTTCTTACTGCTCTGGATATAAAATCATTCTATGGAAACAAGGACTCACTGCTGAAACTCTCTGAATCCTTTTAAAACCTTAATAGTTTGTTGACTGAAAGTTAACACCAAATTCAACAAGATTTTAGTTGGCCTTTTTAGATTAAGTTTTGCCAGAAACAAAACTTGAGCAACAATGCTAGAGGAGATTCAAATCTTTTAAGAAACACACATCAAGTAAAGTAAAAAATTGATATAACTGAAAAGTTGAAAAGCAGCTCTGGCTCTTTGATTTACAAGTAAAACTTGACAAACTCATGAGCATTTATAAAAAGAGATTTGTATTTTTTCAGAGCTGATTTGGACATTTCTAACTATGAACGTAATTTCAAAATGAAATCACAAAGATCTGCATTTAAAGCAGTAAGATGGAAAGTTGCTATTGTGACTTGATGGAAAGCTGGCTAATGCAAAGGACTCTCTGTAGGACAAATTGACAAGGCTTCATTACACTTTGCCAAATCATTTAAAACCTCTCTAATACAATCTAGCAATATAATATTAAGAAGGGAACTTCCACATCAGTGAGTTTAGCTGCCATTATTTTGGATGTGTATATTGCTGACAGAGCTAGTATATTTCTAGGAATACATTTTAGTTAGTTCTGATCTCTTTACTGCACAGAAATTGCACTGCCTTATTAATCCACCTTTAATGCTGATGTGCAGGAGATCATTATACACAATTTATTACAGGCATGGTATTTTAATAGATTTTATCTAGAACGCTATATAAATATCTAAAACATTTCTACAGGTCATGGTATAGTGTCATGTTTGCACATTTTGGAAGTATTAGGAGATAAGACCAAACAGGATAAAAACATGGATGTCAAAATGCCAGTAAAAAGAAATCCACAAGACTGTATACTTCCTTAAGTGATCCTGACAGTTCAGGCCCCAGAAAAGAACAGTCCTTCAGGCTGGAATTTTGAACGAATCAAAAGGAAGCTAGATGTCTTATTTTGCTGTTTGAAAGAAAATGTACTTTTTGCTTGATTAATGACCTGTGAAGATGAATAGTGTTTTTGTTTGCATATGAACTGCAGAATCAGACCTTAAATAATACTGTTCAGTGGACTTTAAGGATATTTTATCTTTTTGTTAAAACAGGTTTATAAATGAAAAAGGAGCCCTTACAGCTCTGTGGCATATAAATTAAGGGCCTAATCATTTATGACCTTTGGTCAGTTAACAAGCATAACTGCCACTGAAGTCATTGAGAAGTCTGTGTGCCAAAGGATTTCAAGACTGGATAAATTCTGGATAGATTTGGCAATTCAAGTGGTTGAAGTTTAGCGCAATTCATTAAATTCCCTGCATGACTGAATTACAGGAGGAGGAGATTCTGTCCTACTGTGTTCTAAGATGTTGGAAACAGTGAGATCTTGGGAAGATTTTAGTGCACTAAATGTCACCAGTAGAGTATGTCAGCAGACACTGATGGGACGACATTCTAATATTTTTATTTAGGCCATGATAATCCTTTTAATGCTATTTTATGACTTTGACTAATGAAGAGACATAAGAGTTTTCTTTCTTCAATGCTGTAGTTTTCATTTGTCTTTTGCTTTCAATAGCATAATTACTGAGAAAATTGTACTCGTGTTGTCATTGTGTTGACAGTGCTCAACAATTAGGTAACACACACAATTTAGAATTGCAACGTTTTGCAGTTCAGTACTTGTATTGTAATTTAGTGAACTCCCACGCCACAGATTTACATTTCTATGGTACGTGGCGGAAAGCAGAGGTAGCAATGAATCAGTTCAAATAAAAATTAAAAATCCTGGCATTAATGTGCTCTTTATGCATATTGATAAAGAACTCAGTAAAAAAAATAATTTTTCCACTTATCTTCCTGAATCTTATCTCAGTGTGATTAACTACATAACGTACATAAGGGAAGACATTTAATAAATTCAAAGCACGTTGGGTCAACGTGTCTGAGCATGCTGTTCACAAGAGTCCAGTGACTGTCGGTAGCTTTTTGAAAACAAAGCTTAACTGCAACCTCTTCTGTAAACAGTAATGCCCAGTTTTTTGCATTGCATCCTATTATTAAAGGGTACTGCTCTTTATGCTATGTCTAAAATGATGACCATTTCTCATTACCTTCTCAGAATTCCCACTAACTTCAAGGTTGTTTCTAACGTGTATCAATGCGGAGACCTGAGTATAAAAGAACATGTAATACATTAACTGATACTATTTATATGCATAAGGCAATGGAAGCACAGAGTGTTTTACAACATATGTGGATTCCCATGACCCTAGAAACTTCAAATCTAAGTTGAAATGAGAACAAACAGGAGAAGAGAGCAACCCTAGAAAGTGTAAGAGAAGATATGGATGAGGGAGAGGACAACATAACCACATCTGAGAGGTTAATGCTTTCTAGGAACACAAAACAAAGGTGTTTTTCTTTCTCATCTACATTTTATTCCTTTTAAAATTTATACTTTTGGTTACAGCATAAGTTGCTATGTTAAAATTGCTCTGAAATTGCCTAAAATATGCCTTTTACTACAATGACACGCTCCTGTTATACCTATATAGGATAGAAAACTAAAAACAAAGTAATTTATTTCAGTACATCACAATTTATTACAGCACATTTCAACGTCTAGACAACATGTATACAGCCAGATCCCCAACTGGTGTAAAATAGAATAAATCTATTATAGTCAATGCAGGCAGGCCTAGCTGCTAAACCAATGCAGCTAGATTAGCAGAGAGTCTGGTCCATAAACATTTTTGTGTTCTACCAGCATATAAAATGCAGCTAACAAGGTCCTTCCAGCACCTCCTTTACATCACCTTTTATGCTTTATTCATTAGCAAAAATTCTATTAGTAATTGTGCTTGCCCTGGATGTTTTATAGTTCCACTTACCAGAATCCTTCCTTCCAAGCAGGATCCAGAATTTGTCACCTATCAGGACACCTATCACAGGAGGTATACATAGTCAGGTTCCAGCCCCATTCTCTAATTATTTTAAAAGCAAATTAACAACTTAGCAGATATGTAAGTCATTATGACACAGCAAGAATTATGTAAAAAAGGAGAAAAATTGTTTGGAGAAAGACACACAATCATCAGAATGTGATTTTCCCTCATTGTATATTCCTCCTTTTCTCCCATTCCAGGATACACACTTCCGTACAGCAAATGGAAATGGTGAGCAGCGTGAACAAAACCAAAATGGCTTTACTTAAAGACCTGTAGAAAACCGTGACCAAGATCAATATTGGAGGAGGCTAGATTTAGCCAATAATGAGCGATAAAGAAGAAGGAAGGGCCAACAGAACAATCTTACATGTATATTAAAGGTCATCACCTACCTAAAAAGGATGGCAGTAACTCTAGCCACGAATATGAGAACAGGCATGAACATAAGAACAGCCATAAGGGGTCAGACCAATGGTACACTTAGCCCAGTATCCCGTCTTTCGACAGTGGCCAATACCAGGTGTTTCAGAGGGAATGAACAGAACAGGTAATCATCAAGTGATCCATCTCCTGTCGCCCATACCCAGCTTCTGGCAAACTGCAATCCCTGCCTATCCTGGCAAATAGCCTTTGAAGGGCCTATCCTCCAAGAATTTATCTAGTTCTCTTTTGAACCCCATTATAGTCCTGGCCTTCACAACATCCTCTGGTATGGAGTTCCACAGGTTGACTGCGTTGTATGAAGAAATACTTCCTTTTGTTCACTTTAAACCTGCTGCCTATTAATTTCATCTGGTGACCCCTAGAAGGATGTCTGTTTTTACTGTGCAGCATATTAATACAGTCATCATTCAGCCTAGCAATCCTGTCTTTAGAAACTCTTCTGCTGTTGTTTTGACCTTGGAAATATATGAAAAAAATAGCTTCTTAGATTTCCAGAAAGGTTTTGTCTATGCTAAATAAAATTTGATAGCTCTCTTAACAGTTAAACTATCAAGTTCCTGGGTCACAGAAAACATAGGATGATTTATATGAAACTTCAAATTTTAGGGATAAAATCCAAAGATAATCTGAGAAAACAACTTTGTCTGGAAACAGGCAGATAAGGCGAGTGAGCAGATAACAACTGAACTTAACGCCCCCCTGACTCCTAGCAGAGGTTTAATCATCTAAAAGCAAGACTCTTCAAAAGCAAATAAAAAACACTGACCTCCAAGTGGCTCAAACAGTGTTCCAATATGAGACAAAAGCCATTTTTTTTCTACTAGACTCTATGCTGAAGAAATTGTATCTGTTCACTAAGACTGTTGAGCCCAAGATCCTTCATGAGCTCAAGACATGGGTGAGATCTTTCTGAGAGCAACTCGTAACATAAAATACTGCGAACTGAGAGTAAGTGACCTAGATGGAAGGTGAGGAAAACCTCACACACACACCTGTTTATTCTCCAAGACAGAATGATGCAGAAAGGGTTGCTCAACACAATGGGGCACAGTATGAGGCAATTGAAACACAGCGGAGGACTCCATTATGTGCTTAACAGGGGATCTGTCAGGTCCAGAAAAAAAGGTTATAGGGTTGATGGGGATGGCTTCAGACTGGTCCAAGCTGATCTTTTGTAATATTCCTGAAGGTTCCTAAATACATGCATGCATGGAATCTACCCAAACTCCTCCCCACAGAGCTAGGGGAAAGTTTTAATACTCATGGTCTAGGCAGCTAAACTGAGGTGGCTTTGAAACAAACTGAGGTGGTATAGAAACAAACGAGTCTGCGGTTGGTGTCCCAGAGCTATGGTAAATCTGAAGGTACACCTCCTCTTACCTATGGATTAGAGTCTGCCACTTGAGTAAGCTTATCTCACCATTGTATTCACCCCTGAAATCCTTTGAAGGACAAGAGCTGGACTGTCCCTCAAAGAAAATTGTCTATTGACTATTCTGCAACTATCTGGCCTGAACTTCAGTGAGCATCCTATTTTTCAAAGGTTGCCACAAGGTGTTCAGTACCATTTAAAATCAGATCTGTTGCTATAAGTCCAGAAACACAGGATAGAAACAGTTTCTCTAGAGCAGTACACTGCTATGCTTTGCTAGTGTTAAAAGTAGAACTCGAAGGGAAGCCAGCAACAGAGGAGCATGAAATGCACTGTTTAATGATTGCTGAGCATGTTGCTGAACTGAAGGTCAAAGACAAGAAATGCCTTCACAAACTATGTCCTTTTCCCAGACAGCTAAAAACCCTTGTGGGAGCAGCATGTTCATTAATGTTCCTTTTCTTCTAGAAAACCAAGCTTGTGATTCTCTCTCGCTCTCTTTTCCCTCTACCGGGGAAAAAAATGTTAGTAGGAAAAATCAGAGCTCAAAACAGGAATGGGGCTATTGCCATTTGTCCAGGATGAAGGTTGGTTGCATTCTGTCAAAGCCGGCACCTGAGTTCAATGGAACTATATTAATTTACACATGTTCAGGATCCGGCCCAGCATCTGAATGATGTACCAGATCTCAGCGCAAAGGCCTTTAGCAAATCCAGTGTGTGTAGTCAAGCAATTCTATGGGCCACTGATGTCATGAGACAGGTAAAATGGGTTTAAAGAAATTTAGCCCTGTTTAATGGGCACAAAGCAGCCATAGTGAACCAGTGAATCTGTCCCAGAAGCAAGAAAGGACCAAGAAGAATCTTTATGGGCCTGATTCTGATCTCACTTACACTAGTGTAAATCAGAAGGCATGCCACTGAAGTCAATGGAGTTTACAATGGTGTAATAACATCTCATGTTTCCAGGAGAAGAGGCAAAAAAGAATGCAGCTTATATGGAGTGGTGTGTGTGTGTTCATACACTTCGGCACCTACTGAGGTACACACACTTTTCCATCAACCCAGCTTCTTGGTAGCTGGTGTTACATTTAACGTAGGAAGGTTGGGTTATAAATATTATGCATGTGCAATTAACACAAAAGGGAATGTAAATTAATCCAATCCACGAAAGATCCTAAATGTTTTCTTGTAAAACAACAAAGTATTGAAGCTTGAAATACAATGGCAGTTTCCTGCCTACATTATTTTCTCCATAAAAAGCCAGTAGCTTAGTTTTACAGGATCCTTCCTTCAGCATTACGAAAATAAGAAAAAATTGCAAGGAGGCCACTCTCAGTGGAGAGAAACTTTCTACAAAAGACCCAGTCTCCCTAGTGATGAGAATGTATACAAAGGAATTCTCTCAATAATGAAAACCCACTTGAACGATTCACAATTTCAAGGAAATGAAAATGCAAAAGCAAGAGGTGCACACAGAACAGTATGTTTCCTTTTCTGGCCATTTAGAAACTAAGTTGATCTGATTAATGGGAGCAGTTAGCATAATAAAAACATAAGTAACTTTATAAAAGTTTCTTACTTGTAGTAATCATAGATGTTTATTAAAAGCATAAATTCAGTTAGTGAGAGGCAAGATCTGAGAATAAGGCACTGTATAGCCTTTACGGACAGTAAAGGCAAAGGATCAAAGAGAGAGATCCCGCTAAACCAGCAGGTCCAAGCTTAAGCTATATTTTAGTCTCCCATCAAGTGACGAGTTTTGAAATGGCTGCTTTTGACAAGTGCTGAAGTACCGGCATCGCTGCATTTCCAACACTTAAAATAATAGTGGGGTTTGAGACATTAGGAGATAGAGTGGGAAGAAAAGGTGTCTGAATCGTAGGTACAAACAAGGTAATCATAAGTGACGGGTACAAGCAATCTATTGTATGTTTGCTTTGCCACAATTATGAACCAAATTAATTCCTGGAAGTAAATCCAGGAAAGTCAGTAGAGTTGCACTAGGAATTAATTTTGACACAACGTGTCAAAATATTAAATGTTGACTTTCTCCCATTCTCTAGCATTTGCAAACCTGCTATTTCTGAGTTATTTGTTTTGAAGACTGCATGTAATATAGTATGTAATGTAATATTTGCAGTATAAAAACTCCTGACTGGTTAAGAGACATTTGGCAGATTTACTTTGATATTTTTCAAATGTTTATTATAGCTCACAGAGGGTAAATCTGGAGTATCTGCATAAACTAAGTAGGCCAGTGTGTGATGCTTAACACAGAGATTAAAAGGAAAGGCTCAATGTCACCATACCTACCTAACTTTTAGGCAATCACTGGGATTCACAAAGCCTGAGAGTGATTGCTAGGCTCCCTATGTAATGAATGTGGAGAGATAGGAGCACACTAAATGTCTCTACACTTAAACTAGCAAATGAGAGATGCCAAGAGATGTTGGCTAAGCCCCATCCCTCTCTTGGAGATAGGTGCCTAAGTCTAAACTGCAATGAAGTACCTCCATCTGCTTGGAATTCTGAGCTGCAAATCCTCTCGACATTAGGCGCCTACACCATTTTAGGAAGAAGCTGGTGGGGGAAAGGATGAAGGCGATGACAACTTCCTTCATACCTTTTAGCCCAGTGATTAGGCCTCTACTCGATTGGCCCCTATCCACAAAATGGATGGGGAGCATGGAGAGAAGAAAGCAGAGGCCCACCTCTCCAATAACTTTTATCCCAGTGATTAGGGTACTCACCAGGGATGTGGAAGACCCCTGGGTCAAGTCCCACCTCCACCTGAGGGGGGGGAAAAGGGATGTGAACTGGAACCTACCACCTCAGCCGAGTGCCCTAACCACCAGACTAAGGGATATTCTGATGTGGGGCTGCCTTGGCCTCTCCTGTTGAAGCTGTTGCGCTATGGATTAAAATATGAAAGAATCATTGGGCCAAAGGGAGACTGAGCACAACTGAGAGCACACAAGCGTAAGAGTGACTCTAGAACCTGATGGTTAGCATGGACAGGTGGAAGACCCAGTATCCAGTCCGCCAGCACCAATGACTTTAACTATCTCAGTTGGGGTAGGGGGGAATTTGAACCAGGGGTTTCACACATCCCAAGGGAGTGCTCTAAACACTGAGCTAAAATTTATTGGCGAGGCGGGCCTACACCTTCCCACCTCACCACCCTTCCCCTCCATTTTGTGTATAGGGGCGTTGTCAGTGCATATGTATGATTGGGCCCTGCAGCGAGTCAGGTGGACGAAATGCCTATCTTCCCATTTCATGCATCATTGTGGGGTTAGGCATCCATATGCCTAATGTGCGGCTGCAATGAACATGTGCAGAGGCAGAAACACAGGTAACTGGGGGATTTATACTACCAAAATTGAGGCGCTAGGCTGAGCGAGTTTAGGTACCTGCAGAGTTTGGTGGGAGCTGAGTGGAGGTTTTGTGAATCTCAGTTGGGGCCTGACTCTGGGATTTAGGGCACGTAGAGTGGCAGTTAGGCACCTAAGTCCTTTTGTGCATCTAGCTTCTGGTCAATAAGGCATAGGACTAGGAATTGTGAGCTTCTGGATTTATTCCTGGTTTTGGCATAAACTTTGTGATGTTGGGCTAGTCACTTAAAATAAAATTGACAATTTGGGCGCCTTAAAATTAGATACCTAAATCCATATTCTGGCAAGTAAATCTAATTCACATTTGCTTCAATTAGAATTGTGTTTTCAGCACTTTTGAAAATTAGTTACTTATTTGCCTAAATATATATTTAAGGATGAAATCCTAACTCCATTGAAGTCAGTGGCAAAACTCCCATTAACTTTAATGGGGCTAGGATTTCACTTAAAGTGACTAAACCATAGGCACCCCTGAGTTTAAATGTTTCTCCTAAACCCTGTGCTTCAGTTCCTCCATCTGCATAATAAGACTATTAATAATTACCTCTCTATCTTACTGGTGTGTTAGGAGCCCTACTTCATTAATATTCATAAAGTACTTTGAGATCTGCAGTGTTAAAGCACAATAGCAGAATTAAATGGTATTATTTTCCAGCAACCATCTCTGATCTGACCTGCTTAGAAAGTTTCATTTTTTGTTAATTTTTTTAAGGGAATGTATTCCTTTGAATGGGATAAGACTGATAACCCTGAAGATTTATATTTCTAGAGAACAGGTGGCAGCTTAACTAGAAGTTTCTTCTTACCACCCATGTGCCCCGAGCGTAAAGTGGTGAGACCAACAGACTCCTTGAGCTCCTGCTCTCTCTGAGACTACTAATAAAATAATCAACTCTGTGGAGGTGGCTTTTGAAGATGTGGACAATGGTTTTGGGACCACCACCATATGTCATGAAGGCCTCAGATAGAATTACTTTGGTCTCTATCAAACTGGGCTCTATCTGAATCAGCGATTTAGAGTTGAAAAGCTCTCTGTCTCAGTTGAAATCAGCCATCATCATCCACTTGCTCACTTAAAGGAAATGCATGTTTTGATCAGGATGCCAATTTTTCCCTCTGATCTCCTGGTGTCTGGACTGATTAATGGTCTGTTTTCTGGGCAATTTGCTACTTAAAAGTCTCATCTACCTATTCAGAGTTTTCTGAAGGTTTCTGTTGCAATTCTAGAAGGGTTTTTACAGTTAGAGGTCATATTTGCACGTCTCGCATGACATTTTGTCATATAGTGTTGAGTAATTGGTAATATGTATGTGAACAGCTGTATAATCTTTTGTTTATAAGACTTCAAAAAAAAGCCTGTGTTGCCTTCTTGAGATGTCAGTCAAGGGAAGATGAGAGTAAAATTTATGAGTGTGTCTTTAAGCACTGAAAATTAGCTTCTTTCGTTTCTAAGCAGATTTTCCGATATCTTGAGGCATGGCTGTAAATGTGGCTCCTTTGTGTGGTTACTGTAGAAGTCTGAGTGACACAGAGATGTACTGCTGCTGCTGGAACAGCATCTGGGTTGCATTCTTATGTTCTACAGTAATTTTAATACCGTATCACTTTGCATTACATAAACTTATTTTTTCATGTTATTTAGCTGTTTCCCTGAATATTCTTTCATATTGGCAATAAGGGCTTGATTGTTCCCGTGCTCTGCACTGTTATCCCAATCACGCAAAGCACTTAAGCACATGCTTAATTTTATGCATTGAAGTAAGCAGGACTACTTGCTCAAAGTTCAGCACATAAGAGCTTTATTGTTTTGGGACCAGAGTGCTGAACAGCTTGTAGGATTAGGCTGATGGTCTTTTCTATGTAATAAATACAAAGCAGCGTGCAGAGCTTGTTCCTTTTCCATCACATCCGCTCACCCTTACACGTGCATATACACACAAAGATAAAAGCACTAATGAAAATTAATGGAACATTCTTCTCTGAAAGCATACTTTATGGATTTCAACTTTACTTTCTTACAGAGATGCTACAAAATTAGGGCTCAATTTCCATGAGTTTAGTTTCTTAGACAGAGGATATATCCTACAGAGCCACAGGCTATTTGTTATTATTATATTATGAATGATTTTTATCACAGTATCCCTGAGAGGTCCCTGGGAGGGTCCAATATACCAGGCACTATTCAGACAGACAGTAAAGAGCCAGCCTTTACTCCGAACAGCTTGCAACTTGGTTACCATCAAGAACACAACAGGTGGATGAAACAAACAAATGGGTGGGGGAGGGAAGGCAAAGTAATAAAAACATTAGCAAACTTTTCCATAGACTAGATGTAGCTTTAAGATCTGATCTGATACTGTAAAGTGTAGGCAAAAGTTTTACTTCAGGCAAAAATCTTGCTGCTTAAGGACTGCAGATTCAGTTCTTACAGGGCCCTGGCAGCTAATTTGTATAAACAAATATTACTGTTATTTATTTCTATTACAATAGTGGCTAGGACCCTACCGTGCTAGCTGCTGTCCAAACACAAAACAAAAAGATGGTCCCTCCCTATAAGGGCTTACAATCTAAGTATTTAAAAAAAACAAGAGATAGATGGAAACAGACAGATAGATAGGAGTGTAACCCGTCTGTTCTGATGGTAGCCCACCTGAAAATGCCAAGGTCAGGACAGGCTGCAAAAGGAGAGCAGATTCTCCCAAACTGGTGGCTAACACTACAGTTAGATTCACCAACCAGTCACAAACAGTGCTTCTGATCCCTCACACAGGTCACCAGGAAGTTAAAAACAAGAAGTTACACAGCCCCCTTTATTGTATTTCAGTCTCTGACCTCCAATTACCAATTGGGTCCAATAAAGAGATAAGTTATTAAACCTCTATTCCCTTTATCAAAAATGTTCTCCTGATCCCCCAAGGGTCAAACATATTACCAGACCAATATAAGTTTGGATCTTACCAATAAATACCAAACTGCCAGCCAATCCTTTAATAACTAAACTAAAGGTTTATTATAAAGGAAAGAAACAAATAGGAGGAGAGATGTTAAATGGTCAAAGCAATCATATACATACAAATGACTTTAAAGTCATATATATCAAGATTCTCAGCAGAATTGTGGCATTTGCAGGCTTGTACAGGTCCTCAGGTGTACATCAAGAACCTGGATGGGCTCAGTCCTTGGTTTTGCAGCTTCAGTTGTAGATGAGTTGATCCAGAGATAGGAAGCAGGAATAAAGACCAAATGGAGATGATTCAACTGCATTTTATAATTTCTGCCATGAGGCTTGTATTTCCTTTATCCCAAACACAGCCACACAGTACATGGCATGGAAAAGTCTTAGAGTCCCTGTCCATAGGCATGTTCTTACATGTCCTGGTGACTCATATGGTGTAGCCCTGGTTTCTCTCCCTGGGCTAAGGACCCTCGATGAATCATCAATGCTGACACTAATCTACCTTGAGGGGGGAGCGTGTAACCCAGTAGCACAGCACAAGTTTTTGGATACAGATATATCCCAAATATCCATAATTTATAATACAGATATGACACATACAGATAAACAATATTATCGTACTTATCAAATTATAACCTTTTGAATGGTACTTATCTGGTAAGAATCATTGCAATTTTGTCATATTGGTATTAAATAATATTATAAATTGTCACAGCCAATCCAATGTCACAAGGAGAATGCACGGAAACAGTGTGACAGCATTGATCAGTATGATAAGCTATGGTCTTTTAACACCAGTGGCTTAACAGTTGCCAAGTTTTTTGTAGGCATTACCACAATGGTGTGTTTTAAGAAGGATGACATGGTCAAAGCAATGGGCTAGGAGAATAATCTTTGTAGTTGTGTTCTGAATGGAGTGGATATGAGCAGGGCAAGATTGCATTTGTTATGGTCAGAGAAAGGGATGTTTCAATAATCAAGATGTGAGATTTTGACAGCCTGTATAAGAGTTCTGGCTGCATGGATGGAAAGGAAAAGCCATATCTTAGAGATGTTATAGGTAAAGAATCTACAAGATTTAGACAGCTGGATGTGAGAACCTAAAGAGAGAGGACCTCCTGGTTACAGACCCGACATAGAATGATGGAGTCCACTGTGATCATGAAATGAGGTATGGAGTAGTGCCAAGGGGAAAAATTCAGAGCTCTGTTTTAGCCATGATGAACTAGAGCTGACAACTAGACATCCATGAGGAGCTGTCAGAGAGAAAGGCTGAGAGTTTAGTGTTGCGTCTTAGTCAACCTGGAGTCCCCAGTCAGCCCCCGGCTTCCTTTAGTCCACCAGGGGCGTCATTCGTTTTAGGTTCCTGCGGGCCCGACAAAGCACAGCGACCAATATGATTGCAAGCCAAGTCGTTTATTCCAGGGCAAAAGCCATCTTATATAATATTTCATGCACTGCTCACATCCTCTTCTTGCAATTACTGATTGGTTAAAAGTTACAAGCATACACACAGCACAAGCACAAGCTGATTCTCATGGATAGCTTAACATTTCCCACAGCTGCCTAATTATTATTCTGTTTACCTCCTGGACACTGAGCTAAGAAAGAAGAAAGGGAGGTGTCCGCCGTCCTTGGCCGGCTTCCACCTGCCTAGGCAACCTTATCTAACTCTCACGTCCTTGGGGTCTAGCACTGTAACTTCCCATCCCAGGCATCAGGGCAGCGTAAGGATTGTAGATCCCCACAGTTTAGTTTGGACACAAGGAAACAAATCCAGAATAGAGAGGTAGACCTGTGAGTCATCAGCAGAGATGATAAATCAGTCTGTATTTGTGGACAAATGTGACACTGAACCAAGAAGGGTTGAGCCTAGCAGGCTGAAATAGCCTAAAATCAACCTTTGAGGACACCTTTAAAGGTATTAAAATGGTAATTAGAGCTATTCATTGTAAATAGCTAAAATTTTGAGGTTAAATCTTGCATTGTTAAGAGTTTGGAAGTAGATATGTCTGTAATTACCTATAATCTTGCTAGTGATTATCAATGTAACCAAATATTTCTTTTAAGTCAGTCACTATATTGTTAGTCAAAAATCAAAGGAAGATATTAACATTTAAATGGAACTTGAATGTAACAATACTATTGTTTTTATTTCTCTTTGAAGTCTAAGTAGTAAATACCTATGAATGGTTGTAAATTGCCCATCACCTCATGCTAATGTAGCTAGTTACTGGTGTGCATAGAAAATGGGATGTTACTTCAAAGCTACAAATAATTACCTATTACGCACCTAAGAATTACCTGCTTTGATTTCTGCTGTCAAGTGACTTTCATAGCCTGCTCAAAGACTATAAAAGAACCCTCAGGCAGGATCCTTTTTACCTCAAATCTGACCAACGTTTGTCAGGGGAAGTTTGGATCCCAAGAATGGGATCCCAGCTTGTTCTGGTCCACTCTGCTAATTCTCATGGAAGAGATGGATTCTTTGGTCTTCAATTCCTGCTTCACTTCTGTGGACTGAATATCTAACAAAGAAGCTCTAAGCAAGGACTAGTGACGCCCAACCTGTCTGGGTAATTTTCAGAGACTTTGCAAATTAAGAACTTTGCAGCTCAGTTATCATTTCTGTTTTGAAACTGACCTAACAACTTTATTTCCATCTGTGTATGTATAATAAACTTTTAACCATTACTCTCTTTCCTTTTTTATATAAATATTAGGTTAGCTAATAAGCATTGGCTTTAAGCATGGATTTGGGTGAGATCTGAACAAGTCATTGACCTGTTTGGTATTGTTTCCAGTCCTTTGGGATTTGGAGAATTTTTTTATATACGATGGATAAAGATTTTCAGTAATGTCTATCGTATTTGCCTTAGCTATCTGGATGAGAACCTAAGACTGGGTTGTTTCAAAGGACCTGTGGTTTTGATTACTAAGTGACCACTAAAGTTTTGTAGAAACTGTTCATTGTTGGCTTGCTATATGTTATGGATGAAAAACCAACAGTATTTAGGACTTTGCCTGCCCCATTCATTGCAGATTTGCCCTCTTTAAGCTAGCTTGGGTGAATGTCACAATAAGATTACCCAAAGATAAACTGTAGAGGAAGAAGAGAAGGGACCAAGGAAGGAGCCCTGTTTAACCCCCACTGCAAGCTATAGGGGGAGGAAGTGGATCTTCCAAAGGACATGCTGAAGGAGTGATTAGAGTGATAGGAAGAGAACCAGTATAGGACAGAGTCACAGAAGCCAAAGAAGGACAAGACTTCTAAAAGAAGAGCTAAATGTGTCAAAGGAGGCTGGCAGGTCAAGGAAGATGAGGATGGAATTCTGAGCTTGGCTAAAAAAAGATTATCAGGGACTTTGGCGAGAGCGATTTCAGTGGTGTGCAAAGGATTGAAGCCAGATTGAGAGAGTCTATATGGAACGGGAGAAGAGAAACTTCAGTGCATTCAATGATTTTAGAGAAGAAAGAGAGAAGAGGCAGTAGTTGAAGAGGCAAGGAGGGCCCAGGATGGGCATTTTTAAGATGGAGGAGATTAAAGCAAGCTAGCATTGAGAGGGGAAAAGCCAGAGGAGAGCGTTGCTTGCATTGATATAGTTGAAAAATGAAAATAAGATCTCCTTCTCATCCTTTTCCTTTTGAAAAACATCAGTTCCCCCCGCCTCCCCTCACCCCCTGTGTTTTAATCCTCCAAAATGCAGCCCTAGCTCTGGTTTGTTTATTTGTTTGCACACCACCATCAATCAACCAGGACTTCAGCAGTAATGTGCATAGCTCTGGGAATAGTGTTTTGTTAGTTAACTGCTGCTGCATAGCCAGCAAGGGAAATAAGTACAAAAATGATTTTTCTATGTAGGTACAACTAAAATAATGTGGTTTCTCACCAGTGGAACTGAAGATTGTTTCAGAAAATGATGTTTAAAATCTGTAAGACACTTCCTCCCCAAAATAGAGTTATAGATTCCAAGGCCAGAAGGGACCCTGAGATCATCTATCCCAGAGGTCCCCAAACTGTGGGGTGCACTCCCCTAGGGGGGCATGGAGGAACCTTTGTGGGGGGGTGCAATGGGGCCTAGGCCAACCGCCATGGGGAAGACGCACCACCCGCCCTGCCCAACAGCTGCAGCCCTGGGCCCTGGCCCCATTCCTGGCCCTCAGCCCCATTTGCAATCCCATTCCTCATCCCAGCTCCCATTCACAACTCTGGCCCCAGACCCTGTGGCCTGTCACCCCGGCCCAAGCCCAGGTCCTGGCTCATGGCACCTGTCCTGGCCCCCAACCACAGATTTTGCCCTGACCCCCAATTGAAGCTCATGGAGGGTGCGCGGGGGGCCACAGACCAGGTAAGTGACATGTGCAACCCCAAAAGTTTGGGGACCACTGATCTAGCCTGACCTCCTGTATGAAAGAGGCCAGAGAAGTTCCCTTAAATAATTCTTACAGCAGAGCTTTTAGAAAAACATCCAATCTTGATTTAAAACTTGTCAGTGATGGAGAATCCACCATGACACTTGGTAAGGTGTTTCAATAGTTAATTACTCTCACGATTAAAAATACATGAGTTATTACTAGTCTGAATTTGTGTAGCTTCAACTTCCAGCCATTGGATCCTGTTACACCTTTCTCTGCTAGACTGAGAGCCCATTATTAAATCTTTGTTCCCCCGGTAGATACTTATAGACTGTAAACAAGTCACCCCTTAACAGGAGCTTGAAGGAAGGCCACTCTTTGGGCCTAAACTCCTTGACACGGCAAGCTTTTGAAATGCATTTCCATAACTTGCTTAACATCACAACACTCTTCTTTACAGCCAGTTCCTTTTCCAGCACATACAAAGCAAAAAAAATGTGTTGCATCAAATATCCTGGTGCAATTTTGATAACTTACGAAACATCAAAGTAAATTAAATAGCTAATTAAAAATAAAACTCCAGTTTTAATTGATCTAGTAATCACGAGCTAATTGAGTAGCGCAGAGTGGGCAGAGATAGAAAGAACAGCATGTTGGTATTTGGTGTCATTAGTACTTCAGATGCTGGTGCATCCACAGTAATTTCCAACACAACAATGTGACTCTATGGTTGCAGGAAACATTACTGTGCATGATTCCACAGAGTTTAATTTAATTTAATAATAAGATAATGTTGGAATCGGGCAGTGTTTGGCATTCTATATACAGCATGAATGTCATAAGCACCTAAGAAATATTATAGAATGAGTCTCTCATCTGATTTAAGCCAATAGGAGTTACATTTGCTTCGGGAAGAGGAAGGTAGAATGAGGCCCAAATGAGCTTTTAGTCATGTTCTGACCAATCAGTTACGTCGTCTGTCTTATGAGCCCCCTGAATGGCAAAACTCCCTTTGATTTCCATAGTAATGGGAGCAGTACCATACACATTAAAAGCCCACTTCCTTCCCACAAACAGAGGTGTATATATTAAACAATGCACTGGTCAGGTATTTTGCTAATCATGGTGCCAGCTGTTATGGGTCCAATCTGGCTGCCACTATGGAAAAATTCCCATATGCTCAGATGGGAGTAGGATCCGGCCAGACACACATTAGCAACACCCCTTGTTAGTTTTGAAAGTAGAGGTTTTGGAAGTATAATACTCAACAGATACTGTTAAAGTGCTGATGGGGCTAAATTACTAGGACTTTGACACCATTCCCTCAGGTCTCCCTGGCAAAGGTGTTGGTATATTAGAAACCATAGCAATAAAATTCAGACCTATGGGCTGACATTCCCAAGGCGGTGGGTTTTGGAGGACATAATGAGCAGGGACAAATGCTGCTGTCTTGTTAGCCCAGCCTTGCAGGAAACCGTCTCCTGGCAATAAACAGAAATTTCCTCAAAAGGCCACTGAATTCATTTAATTTTAGATTAGGTCCCCTGAATCCTCCCCTTTCCTAGCAAAACCAAGAAGGGACCACTGAAATGCAAATACTGTTAAGCAACCAAAGAAACTGGATTTTTAAAATCTACATGAACACAATGATAACATTGCAGAGGATGCAAAAGTTAAGATCTAAACAGCAACCCAGCCATGTTGTAATACATATGTAATCTCTCGTCTAAATCTGTCATCATAAAAAAGAATACTAAAATACAGATTTTATAAGAAAAATGGAATTTGAAATTATTATTATTTATATTACCGCAACACCTAGAAGCCCAGTCCTGGATAAGAATCCCATTGTGTCAGGTGCTATGAAAACATAAAACAAAAAAGGCTGTTTCTATTTAGCAGAGCCAAGTTAACATTGGCTTTAACAGTCTTATGCCAATTTAAAACAACTGGGGGACAAGCCCTATAACTTTACCTTTTTCTTGATTTTAAATAATGATCTTGTATGTAAATGTAATGTTTAATTAACAGTCTTTTCTCCATTTAATGGAAACACAAAATGAAACTTCCTTCTCACATGGCTGCATATAACTCAAAATTTCTAAATGAAAGTCCGTAAGGTTCACGTCGAATTTACATCAGTGCAACTCAGAACAGAATCTGCACAATAATTTTCTGTATTAATTAGTAATAGTGTGATTTAAACAGGAACCCCTTATTATGTTAAAGAATTATTATTTGATCATCTGTTCTATTGTTTCCAGAGTCTGTCTATTCCGATGCAGTGAGCAAAGTTAAAGAGTATAAAAAGATACTAGGTGAACACTGTTTCTTTGTTCTGCAAACAGTAAAAGTACATCTGATTTCACAATAGGGAAAAGCGTGGATTTATCTGCTACATTTTCTAAAACAAAGCTACTGTAAATCGCATCTCTAACTCAAAATGCAAGGAAATCAATGCTGGATGCTCTGTAATTACTGAACCAAAGTCTGCTAAATATTGAACAGAAGCAAAAGAGTTTCTGCTTTCTAAACAATTGTTTGGGTAATCACTTATAACGACACTCCAAAATATCTGTTGTAAAGTGTTGTCTATTTGCATTGTGAATCCTGGTTTAGATGGAAGTTGAAATAGCAACTGCTACCCTTTTTATTTTTCAGTCTTTGGGTGACGGGATGAGGGAAAGCCACCTAAACGCAGATTTTATCCATTCTAAACCATTCAGAGCACAATCTAATTATGTACACATTTTTATTATGAAAGGGCTATTTGTGGCAACCCATCTTATTTTTCATAGCTTCCTGCCATCTCCAGCAGTGAAACAGTTGCATTGTTAATAATACAAATGGCTTGCCAAATGCTGCAGCAACAGACCTCGTGATTTACTGCCACAAACACTTTACCTGATTTTCATTAGCAAGAACTGCATAACATAACAGTTAGCTTAAAATGGAACTTGTAGTAAGTCCTTCACTTACACTTACCAAATATAACCTACAACCTGAGAAGAGAATCCAAATTACCAATATGGATCACTGATTTGCAGGTCATATTTTCCATATGAACAAGTTTGAGATATGATGTCAGGCCAAATACACCTTGCCCCCAGCAAGGACCAATGTAAAGTGTGATTCCACTCTGAGAAATAATTATGTAAAAATGCTGCCTCCGTACTCGACAGATCTGTTCCTTGGGTGTATTCAGTCATATCCACTGACTTTAGTGACAAAAATAAGTTTATACTGGTTTTTGTTCCCTTTAGTCCTGCTTGAGCCAAAACAGCTAAGAGAGAGAGAGCTGAATTGTGTTCCTTCTTGTGCATCATCAACAGACTTATTTACCCATTTCTAATTAGTTATATGCACCTATGCATTGATGGCACAGTCATCACCAAAGGCCTTAATTTGGCCTGCAGAACTATTATTACTCGTGATGATATGTCAGAAGGACTCTCAGAGACCACGGTGAGATTGCAAGCCTCATAATTAGAAATAAGACTGCATATTTTTACCTGTAACTGAGTTCATTTATTATGGAAAGGACGGAGAAACGATGAACATAAAGCCATACCATGCCTATTTTACAGTCACTTCCAGAACATATGTGCACTTTGGCCTGCATCCAAAACCCGATTAAATTATAATGTGAGTTTTTCCATTGAGCGTCAATGGCCTATAGTTATTTAAGAATAGCAATGTAGTGAAACTAGTGTTATAAAGACACTAGTACGTGTTAGGTAATTTGATCCAACAAAGTATCCAGGGAACATGTAAAAGTGGGCCCAAGATGCAAAGTTAGGTCTAAACTTCCCTAAAACATGAGAGGAAGATTATGTGGCTGTTCAGAGCTGAGGTTTGGATTCAGCAAATTATAGAGTCAAGAATTATGGATCCAGATGGATCTAAATTCCCCAAAATTGTGTGGGTTTAAATTTGATGGGGAAGATGTTAGGTGTTTCAGGCCTTCAGCATTTTGAGGCCTACGTCTACACTTGCTGTCAAAGTTGGCAGCAGAAGATGAGAGATACACAAACTACATACAGTAACTTGTGTATCTCCTGTTGATTTCCTAACTCCGACTTACTGCGGTGTCTTTAGTTCGCTGCGCCGAAGGGAAATGCATCCTGTCAACGCAGCATTATTCCACTTGGTGAGCGGGATGAATAGCATCAATTTCCGGTTTGATGGAGGGGTCTCCACTTCCGCTCAATCGATCCGGATAAATCGATCTGTTGCTGCCAACAGTCTAGACACAGCCTCGAAAAATAACCATTTGTTATCATGCCAAAGAAAGTGAATGTCCAGAATCTTTGTGCCACCCTTTCTTGAGTAATATTTTATTCCATTAAAATACTACTCAGAGACTAAGGAACTACTCAGAAACTGGTAGAAACTGGCTCAAATAATTATTAAAGCTTTCTCTGAAAATGGTATTAGTTCTTTTATCACAAACTGTACAGAAGATTTATTTTCTAGAATAAAACTGACCTGCAACTGAAGTGTGCAAATGTAACCAGAGGGAGGAAAAAGGAAAAGAAAATGAGAAATGAGGATGTTGAAACGAAGCATGCTCAGAAAGGGAATAATGTGACAGGTAATTTGCAGTGATCTGATGTAAGTTGACTAGATGCCAAATAACCTGTTCCAGTCATAGTAAGTTTTTTCCCAGATACTTTTAGTACCTTTTCTCAAAACTGCCTGTAATTGCCACATTGTATTAGCTGCCCAGATCATTGGCTTGACATGAAAAAGGGATAAAGACAGAAACTTGCTTTTTCAGGTTTGAAGGGTAGTTAATTTAGGAAGAATAGACCTGATCCAGCACCTCTGAAAAACACAGTAGGATTAGCCCCAATGTGCATATCAGTGAAGTTGGTATCAGCTCTTGGGCTTTTCCTCTTATTTGGATCTGACCCCTTATTCAATATAAAAGTAATTCTTCCACTGGATATTTAGTTAATAGAAGATTCTAGGAACTACTACAGGGCATGATTCAACACCCATTAAAGGCAATGGAAAGACTCCAACAGACTTCAAAAGGTGATGGATTTGTATTAGAGGCTACTTGATTTTAGTTCTCAAGTATACCATGGTGAATTCTCAGTGTAAGACAACAAATATAGTCAAAGTGATCACACCAAGTCTCAGTTTTAACTCTACGTGTGGACAGTGACTGAAACTTAATTTGCCAAGTCTCAGAGAAGTGGGTGGTAAAACTTTTAATATATTTCATCTAACCCTAACATTTCTAAAGGCATGACAATTATTGAAGTTTAGAATTACTCTTATTTTATTTAATAATGCCAAATAGATTAATTGAATTTGAAAGTATTTTAGCATGAAAGAAAGTTATTTGGTTTGCTAAATGCTGCGGTATCTAAGGACCATTTTATATACTTACACCTGCAGGAGCCAGGGAGATGGAAAGGGGCTGGTGAGGTCCTACACTCTGTGGGGGCTGAAGGATACCTTCCCTGGTGGATATGTGGAGCTGGGAGGTCACACCACTGTATCTTCTGTGAATCCCCCAAATCCTTGACACTAAGGATAAAATTTGGAGGAAATCTCCTGGGTCCATTCATCCGCTCCCTGTGGGTATCTTCATAAGAGTGTACAGTTTGGTTCTTAAATTTCTGCCCAAGTACAACATGATCTGTCCCCCAAAATCTATAAGACCATAACTGTGTACTTGAGCAACCCCAATAATTAACACAAAAAGCTTTAATTGGAGACAATTATTGCATGTGAGTTAACTTCCCACACTGTCTACGCGACTGCTCTGGAGTTACTTATGAGCCTCATACCTACAATTCTGTTTGTCTTGTGCTTTTCTATCTACAATGCAGTAACTAGTTCCAGTGGCTTTACTAGGGGTGTAATGACTTTTCCTGTACTCTAGTAAAAATATATCCTCACAAATCAAGAAGAAGCAGACTCAGACTAAGTGGCTGAGAAGATTTACATTCTACTGCTAACCCAGTTATTACTCTGCTGAAAACCCCATAGCATCAATATAATGAATCCCTCAACCTCTGCCGCTAGCACAATTTTTCTTTCCAACCTCATTGGCTCCCAACTTTCTGCTTGACCTTTTACAATCTGTGCACGGCAGAACTTCATTACAACCTTTTAATGATGCACAAATGGCACACAACACCAAGGTCACAGCAGATCCCAAGTGAGAACTTCTCAAATACCACCAAACTAGATAGTGAGACTTCAGTTAAAGCGACAGAGTAACCCAGTGGAGAAATAAAACCTTAGATTTAGTTAGGGTCCCAAGGGTTGGTAGCACAAAAAAGTGACAATGTATCTGCTCCAGAGAAAATGTTTTAAACGGAAAATAATTCATTTGTCATGCTATCAGCAGCTAAATGAATGAAATGGGTCATTTAGGGGCTTATTTGAATGTCAGAAGGATAATAGTGTTTAGCTTAGAAAGATTCAGATCAAAGTGAATGGGGCTGGTTAAGGTGTTAGCCGTAACATTATTTGCAACATCTGCATAAGCATTTCAGAGTCCTTTTTACCGGTAGGCAAATGGGAATCAAATGAACTGGGTTCCATTCCTGATAATCACCATCTTTTATGTCCTTAGGTTCAGTTATTTGCCCATGTGCCACAGTTTCTCCAGCTGCACTATGGGGCTAATGATGATAAACTATTTGCATAAAGTGCAGTTAGAAAGCGCTGTACTAACACAAAGCTTCTCTGTCTCTACATGTATACGCACTCTACACAGACACTAGTGAGTATGCAATTCTGTTTTGATTCATATGAGATAGTGTACCTCAAGATAAGGTAAGCATGCCTCTTTAGAATATGATGCCACAAAGAAATAGCTCATACCCTCTGCATGTCGTACAATGTAATTAATGCCAATAATGATGGTAGTCATTTACAAATATAGCAGATTGTAGCAGAAAACAATTCCAAAATAAGAGTTTGGTTCAGATGCAGCATTTGATCTCTCTGATTCATTATCATCCATGGCATTTCCTTTCTATATGTATTGAATGTATGTACATACAGTATAGGCAAAGGGATAATAAATGTACATTATGTCCCGATTCTTTCACTTACACTGGGGAAATTAGGAATAACTCTACTGAAGCCAGTGCAGTTAGACAAATATACAACCAGTTTCAGAGAGAACAAGGCACCAAACACACTCGTGTTTTGATTATAACACTGGAGATACAGTGAGCTACTATTTAGATTGAGTGCCAGGACTGAGCGCTAACACCCCCACATTCTACTCCCAGAGCATCTACTGATTGATCTCATTGTGGCCTTGGCCAAATCATTTAATACCACTATGCTCCTATTTATCCATTTCTAAAGCTGAAATCGTAACACTTACCTACCTCCCAAAGGATAGTGTGAGGATTGATAAATACAATACAGCATGCTGAAATTGTTGGATATACAGCACTCTAAAAGCGCAAAGTAGTATATATTGTTATTTTCCCCTAAAACGTTATGAAAAAAAGGAAAAAATTGGAGCCAAGCACCGCATCTGACATTGCTACAACTCTGTTGTCAACAGGCAGTACTTGGTGTTCAGCAACTGCAAAATAAGAGGAGATCTTTACTAATGACAACTGAAAGCTGCTGCCTCTGGAACAAAGAGTATGGGGATCAAAATCTACTCTCATTTACACTGATGTAACAGTCAGCTGAGTTACTCTGGATTTAAAACAATGAAAACAAGAACAGAATTTGGCCCCATTGCATAAAACAGTTTGAACAAATACATGGGGCCTGCACTGTGCCTGTTGTAAGTTAATTAAAAAGGGGTAGATGATGCCCTGAGCCAGGGATGGGTGGTACGTAAGCTGCACCACCGGCAATGAGAAGCATTGTGTCTCAGAGACACCGCACTGAAATGCAATGCCTTCCCTTATCCCCCTTTGCTCCAGACTGTTATGGAATACAGTGAACTTTGTATTTAACTATTTTGCAGAGGTGATCTATTGTATGGTAAATAGAAATTGATGTAGGAATGTGAATTATTAAAAAAGGAAACAACTGAAGTCAATCAATCTCTGACACCAGTAGGATTTACTATTGGCAATTTAGGGCCTTTGTTCTGATCTCATAGTTCTGCAAATCAAGAGTAACTCTACTGACATCACTGGAGTGACACCAGTGCAGCTGAGCCAGTGCGATGCGGAGAAGCAAACAGCATCCCATAAAGGACCACAGTAACTTACTTCCTCCCTGGACCAAATAGGAAGCAGTAAAAGAAATGTGGCTCTGAGTCCCTGTTCCTTACTAGGGCTCCTGCTGGAGTGGGCTTCAGTCCTCGCTCTGGCTAAATTCCTATTTCAATGGGTGTTTTGCTGGCAGACTGCAGGAACAGGCCCGATGCCTATAAAGGGTTTTGAGATGGAAGATGCTATATCAATCTGAGATTTGCAATTTTTAGTCCTCATATCAGGGAGACCTACCTTACCTTCCCTTCCAAACACAGGGCACTGGTGAGGTTTCAGGTCGCTTCTGCCATCCGGTGTAATCCTGAACATAGACTAACTGTTTGCAAGAATGTTCTCACAGTTTGGGGCAAAAAAATCTTTAATATGAACAGCATGCAATTATTAGGGAATGAATAGAAGGCTAAAACTTCAGTGTAACAACATATAGTGTCAATCTATGGAAATCTAATCCATCTGAATATGCTCTGCTACCGGACCTTTCATTGTAAACCACAATCAACACATACCATTTACCTTTATGGTGCTGTAACAAAGTGGTGCTGAAAACCAGAGAATGGAAGCATTCATTTGTAATATCTGCATGATGTCTTCATGCCTGATTGCAAAATAATACTTGTCTTCATCATCCGTGTCTTCTTGTTTCAAATCTTTTCTATTTTTCTTGCATTTATAGTAGCTAATAAAAGGTAAAGCTCTCTCATCATTTATATTTCAGTTCCTCTATGTCCCTTTTAAAGTAGCTCAGGCAATTAATCCAGGACAGCGCTGTATTCCAAAATCTTTCTTCCTTTTGGGTGGTTCTCCATTCAACATTTCATTCATAGTTTATATCAAAATTACATCTTTCAATATTTTTCAATATTTGAGAAGATGTTAACAAATGATGAATAGATGTTATAAGCATGAGTTGTATGCATTATAGATGGTTGTAAAAATATCAGTAGACGGTTTTATAATTGTTAGTCACAGTTATAAGTGACCTGTTGAGTTGCTGAACTCCATAACCATTTATAACAATGGATTAACCATGTATTAAAATACCTATTAATGATTTATTAACTCTTTATAAATGTAACCTTGATACAGCAACTCTATACCATACAGTTCAGTGCCTAATAACAAGCTGGAATGTTCAGTAACCTGATACACTGGTAGTTCAGTCTGGGGAGCAGCAGGAAGAGAAGAGGTAGGGGAAACTCATGCAAGGAATGTGTAGAATATTAGCATAGACCTTGGCTTTTGGTCTGACTGTATCTGGAAATTGCGAAAGAGCCCAACATCAACCCCAGTGCAAGGCACCTGCAGTACATGGTAGCAGCAACAGGAGTGGGTTTTACTCGTTAGCTTTCAAATGCTTCATTAGGGAATCAATACACATCACTAGAAAAAGGTAGGATACTTTGTGGAAGGCTTTATCGGCCTTACTGAAATCACACATCCAGGGCTTCCTCAAGGTTTCCTTTTAGAAAATCACCACAGCTGTAGCTGCTGCTGCAGAAGAGTATCAGGATTTTGTTTTCATTTGGGGGATTACAGCCATAATCTTCGTAGTTTAGATTAGGCTAGTTCTCAAAATGTCACTTGGACAGTATAGAGGCCACTGAACACATTATGTACCTCTATGATGTCCCTAGGCAAATCTGGTGCACTATGGGGTAGGACACTTGTGAGGGACAGGTCTATATTGACACTACCTGGCCATCATGCTTTAGGCCTTCTGGGGGATCTTTTCAATCCTACTTTCATGGGGTCAAAGATGATTTGCACAGAGAAGTTGATAGGTATTTGGAACAAATCACCTTGCCACTTTAGAGAGTGTTGGGCAACCATCTGAGACAGTAAGACCTGTTTAGTTAGAAAATGGATCTCTTTGTTTGACTTGAATTGTACTATTTGATGTTTACAATAGTTTGGAGATACTTCATTTGAATGGTGTCCAACTTCATTTTGATTTTGACAGCGAGGAGTAGTTTTTCAGTCTCATACGTCAGAATACTGGGCACCGAAGTATTATATATCCTCAACTTGGTCTCTCTACTTATCAGTGTGTTTCATTTGCAAACGACATTCTCCTGATGAGGCACCCCATTATTGATGACACTTTAGCAGTGTGAGCTTTGAGTTATTTCTCATTGCTGCCCGTGTGATTATCAATAGAGCTAAGGTAGGTG
This sequence comes from Mesoclemmys tuberculata, assembly GCA_007922155.1. Lineage (NCBI taxonomy): Eukaryota > Metazoa > Chordata > Testudines > Chelidae > Mesoclemmys > Mesoclemmys tuberculata. The sequence goes on from ML675649.1 coordinate 12,860,876, forward strand.
AAATCACCGGCAATCTTGATTGGCTGATCACCCGCTATGATGTTAGAGCCCGCAGCATATTCAAAATTGTCGATTAGAAGAATTTTAGTTTTCTCTCAATCAATTTTTAGGCTGACTTTTGTCACAAAACTTTCCAGAACTTTCAGTGCCACAACTAGTTCATCCGTTGATTCGACAGCTAGTGCTATATTGTCAGGAAAACTGATGTCAGTGAGGTTCCTATCAAGACATACACTTAAAATGCATTTGCTTAGTGCCTGGTCAAGCATGTAGTCTATGACAGCAATTGAGAGTTTTGGGGAGGCAAGGCATCCATGCTGAATGCCCAACCTAATTTGGAATAAGGTGGCTCTTTTCCTATTTACAAGAATGAACATTGAGGAATCATAAAAATCACAGAACCATAGGGCTAGAAGTGTCCACAACGGTCATCTAGTCTATCGCCCTGCCAAGATGCTGGATTTGTTATGTCTAAACCATCCAATGCAATCTAGACTCTTTTTGAAAAACTACAGTGAAGGAGAGTCGATGACTTCCCAAGGAAGTTTGTTCTCTTATCCTACTGTTCTTACAGTTTGGAAGTTTTTCCTGAGATTTAATCTAAATTTGCTATGCTGTAATTTGCATCCATTGCCTCTCTGTAGCAAAAGAGAACATTTTTCCTGCATCTTTTTTATGGTAGCCTTTACAGTATTTGAAGACCCCTATCATGTCCCCACTTAATCTCCTCTTTTCCAAACTAAGCTTACCCAGTTTCTTCAGCCTTTGCTCGGATGGCTTGCATTCCATCCCTTTGATCATCTTTGTCACTCGTCTCTGGATCCTTTCCAGTTTCTCTACATCCTTTCTATACAGCAGTGATCAAAATTGGACACAGCACTCCAGCTGAGGCCTAAACAGTGCTGAGTAGAGCGGTACTATCACCTTCAGTGACTTACATGCTATGCCTCTGTTAATGTAACCCAAAATTGCATTTGCTTTTTTTGCAACAGAGTTGGTATTGTTCACTCATGTTGAGGTTGTAATCCACCACAAATCCCACATCCTTCTCAACAGTGCTGCTACCAAGTCAGTTATCCCCCTGTATTTGTATATTTGGTTTTTCTTCCCTAAGTGCAGCACCTTACTTTTGTCTTTGTTGAATTTCATTTTGTTGGTTATAGCCTAGTTCTCCAATTTATTAAGATCCCTTTGAATTTTATCTCTAGCCTTTGCTAGAGGGTTTGCAACCCTCTGCAGCTTTGTGTCATCTGCAAATTTGATCTGTATCCTCTCTATTTCTACATCCAAGTCATTAATAAAGATGTTAACCAACACCAAACCCAGAACAGATCTCTGTGGAACCTCACTTGAAACCTCTTTCCAATCCAACATTATTCCATTAATAGTTACTCTTTGTTTGCAGCTGTTTGCCCAATTATGTCTCCACATAATGGTAGCTCTACCAAGCCTGCATGTCTCTAGCTTACTTATGAGAATGTCATGTCGGACAGTGTCAAAAAGTCTTGCTAAAGTCCAGGTATATTATGTCCACCGCATTCCCTCTATCTACCAAACCAATTACCTTGTCAAAAAAGGAAATCAACTGGTTTGGTATGGCTTGATCATACTAAATCCATGCTGGCTGATAGTGGTCAACCCCTAATCCTCCAGGTATTTGCAAATTCAATGTTTTATAAATTATTCTAGTAGCTTCCTAGGTATCCAGGTCAGGCTGACTGGGCTATAGTTCCCTGGCTCCTCCTTTTTAAAGATGGGGACTATGTTAGCCCTTCTCCAGTCTTCCAGGATCTCTCGTCATTCCTGAGTTTTAAAATATTATTGCCAGTGACTCTGAGATTTTTTCAGCTAATTCCTTCAGCAACGTGGGGTGAACCCTGCTGATTTGTATTCATTCAAATTAGTCAGAAGATCTCGGATGTGTTCTTTACTTATACTGATCTGCATCCATTCCCCTTTATTGTCTATGATAACTTCTTTGGTCATCTGGTCATATGTTCTTTTTTTGTGCGAAGACTAAAGCAATGTAGGCATTGAGCAGTTCTGCCTTCTTATCATCTTCCATTACCAGCTCACCTTCTCCATTGAGCAGCAGATCCATGACATTTCTTTTTTGTCTGACATATTTGTAGAACCCCTTCTTGTTATCTTTAACATTTCTTGCCACTTGTAACTCTTTCCTTGCCTTAGCTTTCATAATTTTGTCCCTGCACGTTTGTGCAATTTCCATGTATGCTTCCTTAGTGATGTGCCCTTCCTGTACATATTCTTTTTGGGGTTTAGATGGCTAAAAAGCTCCTTGTGCAGCCACATTGGTCTCCTGTGTCTTCTCTTATCTTTTTTCTGCATCAGAATAGCTTGATATTGAGCCTCTAGTATTAAATCATTTAGGAACTACCGGCTCCCTTCGACTCCTTTTCTTTGTAATTGGTCTCTCCATACCTACTATTTCTCTGAGTTGGTTGAAGTCCACTTTTTTGAAGTCCAATGTCCTTGTTCTGCTGTTCTTATCACACAGGAGTCATCACATAGGAGATGGAACATTCTACACAGCTTGTCAGGGATGCATGCGAGTTTCAAGATCAACCAGAGTGATTCCTTGTCAACGCAGTCAAATGCAGCCTTGATATCAAAAAATGAATAGGGTGCTTGAATTCTTTTGCCTTATCAACCAGTTGAGGCACTATGAAGATTTGCTCAGTTGTGCAATGACCAGAAGTGAAAACTGCTTGCTGTGATCTTATCTTGCTTCTTAAGTGCTTCAGGTCAACAAGTCAGAAGCAAAAATTTTCCTCAGGATGGATAGAAGAGTAATGCCGTAATAGTTACAACAATGTCATTTGCTGTCTTTGTTTTACATTTATGATGTAAAATAATGCCTTTTTGCCAATCAGATGGGACCAACTCTGTTCTCTGTATGTGTCATCTAAAATAGTGGGAGATTTTCTATGCTCTGCGTACAGCACTGACGGCCAGCTGCCTCTTTATTGCTAAATTATTAAAACTATTCCATCTCCTTTTCCTTATCAGAAAAGGGAAGTATCTCTTCTCATGCATGGTGTTTAAAATATGCCTATTAGACCTCCCCCTCCCACAATCTCTGCAACTCTGCTTGACAAACTAGTTGGATGCTCCTTTTTTTCAGAATACAGCACAGCCAGTGCAAGCATGCTTCAGAAGAGAGCCTGAACCAATCAACTCTTCTAAATTTTGTTGTGATAAAAAATACCTAAGTTATGACTTACTTCTCTTCTGTTCTAATTACAATTTAAGACCAATTTAAATCCAATTAAGTTCTTGGAGGCTTTCTTTCAGTCATTAATAGGCTCTAAATTACAAAAATATAAGACACCATCAATCTACAGTCACAATACTTTTGGTAAAGTTGTCATGAAATTATAGAAGGATAACAAAATGATTGGATGTAATTAGGCAGGAGGAAAATAGGCCCCAACTCAAAATGTCAATCAGCAAGTAATTAATCTTAATATATGAAAACAGAAAAAAATGTGGTTTAAAAGTCTTGTTATGAAAAACAAACCACACACTCCCTAGAGGAACTGAAGCACTCCAGGATAAACTGGAAGGCCCTTTATTATTAATTTGGTCAATTGCATGTTTACCATAGTACATTAGAAGGTTGCTAGATCTATTAAAAGGGAGCATAGCTTTCCTAAATCAACAGTATATCGTTTGTATTTGCAAATGGTGCACACACAAACAATGTAACTGATTGGGAAAGATACAATAAGGCAACAGTAACTTAACTTATCTTGAAATAGTGTCTATGACATTTAGATGCATCTATAAAGCACTCATCACAAGAACATCTAATGCTAGATGCAAATTAAAACTCTGTGAAAGCTGCTGTGTGGCAGCCAGTGCTCATTCCTGCTCTTGTTATAATAGAGACCCCTATTTGGAGCACAATGTCAGTCCACTACCAGAGCCAGATTGACACCTTAGGGGCCCTTAGCACAACATCTTCTGCATCCCCCACCCCAACAGATGAATTTTGTGATTTCCACAAGGGGGGGCAGGTAACAGAGAAGAGAGGGGAGGCCAGGCCAGCTCTGTGAAGGCATGTTGGAGGGGGAGAGGGGCTGGAATGACTGGCTCGGACAGCTCCAGGAGGGGGGAATATGCTCACCCCTGGGTTCTAGCGTTCGGCCCGGCCAGGGGGTGCAGCCTCAGGGGGGGAAGAGGAGAAGCAGGGTGAGTGAGGCACTGGGAGAGAGGAGGAGGAGCAGCAGGCAGGGCCAGAGTTCTGGCTCTCATGTGGGGGCCCAAATTGGGTGGAGCCCCTGGGCATGGGCCCCGTTGGCCTATGCAGTACTCTGCCACTGTTAAGGCACCCTTAGAAAGCCAGCGTCCCTAGGCACGTGCTTACTGTCCCTAATTGGAAATCTGGCCCTGTCCACTTCTCCACTCTAGCTTCAATTCTGGGTTGTTACTTCTGGGTGTGACCAGTTCTGGTTGTGATTCCTTGGGGGATACTATGACAAAATTTCCAGATTAACCTGAAGGCAGCAAAGGCAGCATTCCTGAGATCTCCTTTAAGAAAGCAGGCCTTCTGGGGCCTTAGTTCTGCTGCCGAGAAGATAATACTTGCCATTCGGAGCCTGTGCCTGGATTCAGATAATAAACATAGCCAAGAGTAAGCTTGCAAGGTGCTGAGCACCCTCAAATCCCAAAGAAAACTGTGGGATTTGAGGACACTCAGCATTGCACAGGAAGTGCTTAGCATTTTGCAAGATTAGGCTCTCCAGGCCTGATTTTACTGTCACACTAATTTTACTTCCTGCAGCATCCCACCAAAACTTCAGAAGTCTCCTCTTTCTACCACACCAATCTCCAACCTTAATCCCAGTATTCTCACTTCTGTCCTTCCCAATAATCCACCCCTTCCATTCATACAGGTTATCAACTCACAACTTAAATGAACAGATAAGCAGATGTATAATTTTCAGTGCAAGCTATCCATGGATAGTCACTTAGCATTCTCCAGCAGTGACACATATTATAGTGCTCTGTGTTGTTTAATAAAGTCACTGGAAAATGTTGGCAAAATCAACAACAGAGAGACTGACTCTGCAGTCATTACTCACATTAAGTAGAATCTTATTTCTCAACTCGTCCTGTTGATTTCACTAGAATTGCTCCTTGTGTAAGACATTGCTCAACATGACTAAGGGAGGCAGAATTTAGACCACAGTATATATTTGATGCCACAATCCCTAACTGGTAACTGATTTAATGTCATTTCTTTTTCCATATAGTAATATTTCAGTCCTCGTTGTATTAGCATCAATACTACAGTACAACATCGAGCCACGTCTTTCAATATTAATTCCTCCATTCTGAAAATGCTTGCTATCACGTTGATCTTCAATTCATTGTTTTCCAAACCTTACACTTACTTATTCTACATTATAAATCCCTACTGAGATTCCCTGTTAGCTGCAGAAGTCGCAGAAAGGATTCTGTTAACCCTCTAATGAAGTCCCCAGACAGGGCTGCTAATATTGTGAAGAACAAAAATAAACATTGCTCTGTGCTTCAGAAATGACCCTGTATACTGAAAGAGCTGTGGCTTACCTTGTTACAAATTCATGTGTTGGGTAAATCAGCCCATACAAGACTAAAAGACAAGAAGAAAAAAGGCTTACATGACATTCACACTTCACATTTCCCACCAGTTGTTTTGTAGGAAGAACAGTAACAACTCAATAAGCATATGTTGCTGCAACTAAATGAAGAAATTAAAATCTCATGGTAGACCTGTTTAGGATCTTTCAAGCTTCAAGCACAGATTATTTTAAAAGAATAAAATATTTCAATGACAGGAAGGGCCTACTTCTCAGACATAGGGGAGATGGAAAGTTCTAAGTGTTCACAGCTACTTCTGCACCGATTCCTGAGATATTGTCCCTCCATTCAAGCTCCACGTCAACAGTTTCTCTTTCTTAACTGTAAATCTCAATCACTTTGTGTATTTGCTTTTCAAGGATGTGCATAAATCTGATCAATACTCATTAGAGTTCTGTGCATGCCATAAAAGGATGAACCCCTTTGTTACCACATTATTGTTCTACTTCATATTTCCATATCATCTCAGACCACTTCTTATTCCTGGTTTTATTCCACCCCTACCCGGTTTCTCCAGTATAGCAGTGTCAAACATCATCTCTGCCATTTTGCCCAGTTGAAATATTGGTGTTTCTTCTTTCCCTGAATCATTTAATGTAATCAGAGTTCTTTAACATTAGAAGTAACATTAAATACTTCTTTAACTCCATATTACATCTTCCCACCCCTCAGTCTATTTAACGCCCTTGTTTTCATCAGTTGTTTCTGCTTTACCCCTTAAGCAATGCATTACTCTTCCAGCCATTCTCCTTTAGTATTATTGTGCCATTACTCCAGTATTCTGATGCCTATCTCATTTCACACCAGTCTTTTGCTGTTATTTCTTTGTGTATTATGATCCATCATTTTATCTTCCCGTTACAATATATGACCTATAATCAATAGCTGTATTAAGCGGTTAAACCAAGGGACTAAGAGACGGACTTCTGAGCACTGTCCTGGCTCTTCCACTCATTTGCTCTGTGTCCTTGGGCAAGTCATCTTTCTTTGATTCAGTTGGCCCAGTAACACGGTGATAATGACACATACCTCACGGTGGTGCTGTGAGACTTTTAACAAAGATTTTAAATAAGAGCAAAGTATTGTTTTTGTTATCCTTAAGTGTTAGAGTATGTCTATAGTGCACAATGGGTAAAAGAGATACCTCAAAACTGTTACATTTGTAGATTAAACCCCCAAACCCTGTACCTAGTAGTTGGGTACATTGTTATGCTCAACAAAACACAACATTAGGTTTGACAGTAAATTGTACTGTAATAAAATCCAAAATGGTAGAAATTGATTTCTACTTTTAACATCTTTCAGTACTTTAATACCAAAAGCACAGAAAGAGTACTACATGTATTGGCCAAGAGAGGCTCCTAATACAACTGGCTGGCATGAAATTAAGCTAAAATGACCCTGAATACAGAATACACCCATGATAAATCAGATTGATAATGTTGTTTTAGTTTTTACTCTTTTGTTTAATTTATTTATACACCATGCTATTAGTTGAATAACAAACCTTTAGGGACTAATTTTCAGAGGTGCTGAGCCCCCACAATTCCATCTAGAATCAATGGGAGCTGCTAACACTCAGCCACTCTATACGTTAGCCTTTTCGACCACCTACTAGCATCATGAAAACCACTTAACACATTTTTATTGTGTTTTTTATTACTTAGGTAGATATTATATATTTTCTCTAAATATTGAATTCCAATTTTCAAAGTATCTGCTTCTAATAGGGATTTTGTTTGTTCGTTTCTTCTGTAAATCAATTTGAGACCAGAATTTTACATTGCAAGAGCAAGACAATCTTATAATGTTGTGAAAGCACAATGACAAACTGTTGAAAGTTTTCTGTTGCAATTCTCTTACTTGTAGTAATTAGTAACTAGTGTTTTGCATTATGCCATTATTTAAATTTAGTTGCTCAACAGACTACTGCATTATTAAATCTTTTGCTCTTGGGGACCCTGATGCTGCTGGTAGAATCAGCACAATGTTCTCTAATGTCAAGTGGCAATTTTCTCAAGTTCAGTCATGCTGGCAGGGATCAGTCACTTTACTGATAGTAAATTTAGTTGCTTGCAGGAAAGGAGGAAGAATGGTTAGGGATAACTTCATCCTGGCATTCATTACAAGAAGATATAGTGGGTGCTACTTTGGTTAGTTTCATACTTTAAATATTTATGTTTCATGACAAAAGGAAAAGAACATAAAAAGGGAATGACTCCCTATATTGCTATAGGACATGCTGAATTTAGGCTAGCTTTGGGCATAGGGAGACATCTAGAGTGTCCCATTCAATAGTTCCAATAGTTCTTGGGAGCACCATATTCATTCACCTCCTGGCAAGCAAGGGACAATAAATCTTGCATTCAATAGGGAGATTCATAACACAATCAGTGCAAAGGATTCTGGGATATGCTTGGGAGCAACAGGAAGTGAAGTCCTATAGTCACCTACACCAGGGTTTACCAAAGGTATTTAGAACTGAGAGGTCATAAATAAGACTTCTTCTGTAAAAAGAACAGGTTTAGAAGTTGACCCACCCTCCCACAATTGAATAGCTTGTGAAAGGAGGCAGTATTATTTCATGCTATGGTCTATTGTCATGGTAACTGTGTGGGCGCAGATGTGCCAGACAAAAAAATTAACATTACAATGAGTTGGGAGGGCTCCTCTATACTTCAAATATGAACATAATGCTAATGCTAGAACAATGGTGAGCTGACTGCTGCTCCATAAATCAGCCACTGAAAGTACAAGGAAAACAAATACTGTTGTTGCCACATATTAATTCACTTCTCTAAGATCATACATTGTCTGAAAGTGACAATATACAAAATTTGAATATTATTATAGACATTTTATATTATTTATATAATTATAAATGATTGTTTTCCCCACTATAGAAGCCAGCAAGGTAACAAGTTGGTTTCCTATTGTTTTTAGTTGAAATAATATTGGCCAAAATTCATCATGTTATAATTCATGGTATGTCTCATTATTCTTTAATCTAATCTCTTTTTAAAAACTGTTTTAGAAAGTTATTTAATTTATATTTGTCTGTCACCAGAGTAGTTCAGTTAGGGGGATGTTTTGAGCACCACATAAAACTTACGCCAGGTTTTCAAAAGCATGTGCGTAAAAGCTCATCAAATGACAGCAAGTAACTCCCAACATATGTGTGCACAGATCAGGTTTAAAAACCTGAACAGAAGAGGCAGTTACAAGAACCTGAACAGAAGTCATGAGTATGTAAGACAGGGTCATTTAAAAATGCACACACCTTTTTTTTTGTCTGTTCTTTAGAAAATTTGTCCCTAATTTTATCTGAAATTATGAAGTACAAACATGAATAGATCTGGTATTAATTTACCAATGAAAGGAAAGCAAAGGGACTTCTTAGACGCTTTCTTCATAAGGGTCTGAGCGTAAGATGCTTATTGGAGTGAGCAGGTTATTGTCAGTGTACAGCATAACTAATTACAGGAACAGTGCAGGTAAAATAAACTGTAGATCAGTGATTCTCAAACCTTTTGTATTGGTCACCCCTTTCAGGCAGCAAGCATCTGAATGTGACCCTTATAAATTAAAAACACCTTTTTAAATCGGTAACACCATTTTAAATAGCTAAATTTATATCCCTATTGTTCAAAATGAACTTACCTTTTCTCACGACTTTTAAAGTAAAATGAAAACGCATTGTTATCAAGTTATTGTTATAAGCAGAAACGTGGGTTTTGTTTTTTTTTAAGTTCTTGTTTAATACGGGGTGGGCATGAAGAAACTTTGTCAATATCACTTTTCACACAGACTTAGTGCCCCATTGCCAACTTACTTTGATATTAACAAACATATAACAAACATTTCACTCCCAGTTTGAGAACCGCTGCTGTAGATAGCTGTGAAAGTAATAGTGGACCACCAGGTACTTTTTAATCCAACATCGCCAGAGGATCATCAAAATACTAGCAACAGCTCTCAAGCTAAGATTAATGTTAGTATCCTGTATCCTGGTTACCTATTAAATGAAAGGAGAATGATAGCAAGGGTTCACCTTGTTACCATGTATAAAGGTGGCTGTAGGCTTTTATCTTCATTTAAAAAATTGCATGCACAATAATTTTAAAGAAAAAGGTCAGATCCAGCAGGTAGGTGTCCATATTGCAAGATCTTCACTAGAACGGGCATCCTTAATGGGTCAAGGATTAAATGTCACAGAAACTGAGTCACTCTAACTGGAGAGGTGATTCTTCTAGGCCAGGACAGTGGAAGATGCTTCCCCTGTGACTGCTGTCCCTCTTCTGTAGAAACAGATTTCACTTTCCAAGACTGTCAGTCCAACCCCTTTCATAAGCAGTATATTCACCCACAGAGATAGAGAACCAAAACCAACCAAGAAAATTTCAAACAGATGTAACAGTAAAATTAAACTAGAAGATGACTTTTCCCTCCCTCCCCCCCTTAAACTCTGGCTTCAGGTAATATATTTTTCACTCTGAAAAGCAAAAAGTAAATGGGTCTGAAACGTTGGGCTGTTGTTCTCAATCTGTTTCTAGTTGAGGAGATACATGTGGCTGTTTCACATGTTTCTCTCTATCACTGAACATTTCTTCCTATTGGTCAAAACCAGGAAAACCAGACTGAATTATGCTGAGTGGGGCAGGTACAGGCATGACTGAAAAATGCAGAGAGGAAAGCTGGAAGAGTAAAGCTGTAAATCCAGCAATCTCAATGAATAAAACAAAATGCAGTATGTTGGAAGTGACTTCTTTAGAAGATCAACTGTCTACATGCAGTGTCAGGAATCATCATGTAGACATTATCATTATAACTCCTACATTATTTTTATAGCAGATGGCATAAAGACTCTTAAAATGACCACCTTCCCCAGAGGTGACCGCACTAAAGTAATGGGTGAAGTAATCCCTATGCATATAAATTCACTAATTCTGTAATACACCATGATGATTGCACAAGGAACTTATATAAGGTCATAAAGAAATTGGAAGGCAATAATATTAGTTGAATTTTGTTTTCTAAAGAGAAGCTCGGAGATTTTCCCTCTGGCTGTGAGAGATTATTCTATTTGTATTGGGAATGGATAAAACATGATTAGGACAAGGCTACAATGGGATAAGCACAAATAGCATGCTCTCTTGCTGAGCCTCATATCTAACAGACACGTTAGATGCTCTCAGCAGAACGTAACAACGTAACATGTGTAACAAGAGCCATAAAGTTAAAGCATTCCTTGACCTGGGACTTTCTGCACAACTTAAAAGAAAATCTGTTTTACCCAGCAAAAATGCCTTTCTGCAGACAAAAAGGTAGTAACACTGATGCTCTTGCCCTGTCAAAGTAAAGATTTGTGATGGTAAAATGGAATAAAATTGCTTGGATGCAGATGCCACAAAGGAATGATTAGAGCACACCGAGATGGAGGAGACTTGCAACAGAATAAAGCAGAGCTCTGATTCCAGCACTGTGTCATGGTAAGCTTAAATGTGCTTGGCTAAATTCTGCTCTCGCATACATGCACTCAGCTTTCACTGAATGGGAATGTCAGTGTGACTAAGGAGAATATTTGAATCACTATTTTTTATATTTTGTTGTGCCTCTTACACTTAAGCAGCCAGATTCTCAGCTATTGTAAATCAGTGTAGCTCCATTGGACTTCATAGAGCTACAACAATTCATACCATCTTGACCAGTACATCTGGTCCATATATTATAATTGGTCCATAATCTATTTTTGGACATTTTCTTAAGATTTCTTAATTATCTACTTTATACAATTTTTCTATTGTTATTGTACATTTATAGCAAGATGCTCAGCTATTTTGGTGATGGGCGTGAGTTTAAATCCTGAAGACAAGTATCACAAAAGGCTGACCAGCAGGCAACTGCAATACTTTGAACATTATTCAGCCTCATTTTTCAACTGCAGGCATGAAGACATGTAGCTACCATAGTGGTTAAAGGTCCCTGTGCAACTGAAAGATAGTTGTGTTCCCAGCTTCAGTGTTGCATGTTGAAGGGTAGATCCTCTGGTCTGTCACACATGCTCTCAGTTCAGAACCAGAGGAACTTGAATGGAGCAAAGGTGGATACTTCTACACTCCCTTGAGTCCAGTGGATAATGAGCTGGTCCCTGGCATCAATTGCAAAAGCTGTTGGTATAACTTATTTCCAGATGCCCACAGGTCCAAGGGGGTCTTTTTAATACCTGGGAATCACCCAGTGATTAAAACATTGCAGCCATGTACCCTTTCCCCTGAGCCTTGCTCATTGAAGTGGGAGCCGGGATGGTATAGGAGGTGCTGTGGCAACTCTACACCATCAGATAAGTCCATCCACGCAAAGACCAGGTTTGCTGCATTTCTAGCTGCTTTGCTCTACTGGCATGGAGCCAGAATCTGGCTTTAAGCTTTCAAAGTCTATGAAGTTACTCCAGAATTTCACTGGTGTAGGTCAAAGCAGTTGGCAGGCTCAGATTCTCTAAAGCCCTATGAAAATTATGTGGCATTTACCCTAAACTAAAATAATTTGTTTCATAGGGAAAAAAATGCATTCCCTTCTATGTGATCTATGAAATAGCTCCAGGATGCCAATGGAAATTTGAACAGGTTCTATTAGCTGTTAGCAACCGATTAATTTGCCCTAGAATTTTATTCCCCCTTCAACTCCCACAAGCCTACAGCAAAATCTAAAAACACAGCTTTCTCCAATACCTCTTCAATCTTAAAGATGATGAATACAGAAATCTCTGTGGGTCAATACATAAACTGCAGCATCAATAGGAAAATGTGATGCAGAACTCATAGAACACATGAGTAGGTCTACTACAGATTTAGAATGAGATTGATTCAGGAGAAAATCCGGTGCAGAATTTACTGGACTGCTGCTGGCAAGGCACAGAAACTTAACATGTGCAAGAGTGATAATTGGTGCAATTGTGGAAGAGCTTTTGGTGACTTAAAAGCATGTGTTTTGGCTTGGTACTACCATCAAATACTGCAAAAAGGATGGAATAAGCAGAAGGCTCTGTCTAATCCACCGCATGTGGTCCTTTTATTTCGTCATTTTCTAAAGCAAACTTGTGGGAGCAGGGATGTGGCACATGTGAAAATGTAATAATTAAATAAAATTAACCCAATTTCCCCCTCTCATAGTCAGGCTCAGTCATCTCCTCTTCCCGTAACCTCTAGACACACAGACTCTAAGGGTATGTCTATACTGCAATGTCTAACCTGCACAGGTGCTTTTGCAAATCCCACGAGGCGCTTATCTGCAGTCCAGACTTTTAAAGGCATTTAGATGTTGCATGAGGACCCAAAGTCTCATTTTCAAAAGTGACCAAAGCAAATTAATAGGAGTTAGCCACCTAAATATCTTTAAAAATCTGGGACCAAGAGGCTACGTCAATGGGACTTAGGAGCCTGAATACTACAGAGGGGGCCACAAAAGGACTTGGGTATTGCAGCGCTGAGAGTCATGGCACGTAACCTTTAGGCACATAGGATATCACAGGAACAACATTGTGATCCACAATTTGAAGTTGGGGTCTAGTCTCCTAAATGCTTAGAGACCACCTACCAGATTGGGCCCTGCACATGCCTTAGGAGGCTGAATGGTTCATGAATCACTCTGTGGCTTGAAGGGACTCAGGCTCGTTGGGCTTGGGGCCAAGGGGCTGCTTAACTGCAACGTAGACATTTGGGCTCAGGCTGGAGCCTGAACTCTGGGACACCGCATCCAGCTCGAGCCCAAACATCTACCTTGCAATCAAACAGCCCCTTAACCCGAGCCTCACAAGAATGAGTCAGCTGACCCAGGCCAGCCGCAGGTGTCTAACTGCAGTGTAAACATACCCTACATTGCTTTTCAAATGAAACTTTGGGCTCTGAAACCAGTTAGATGTTGCAGTGTTGAGTGGAGCAATGCCAAAATACCTTTGAAAATATGGCCTATATTTTAGATGCCTAACTACCTTTGAAAATCTGGCCCTCTGTCCTCAATCATTAAAATTCTTCTGTGGTTTTCCAATGATTTTTCATCATTTTAATTAAACACCACTTCAGAATGGCATGAAATTATATTCCATTTCCAACCGGTCACTTACAAACCCATTTTATTAATTAGCTTGTCGCAACTGTTTTTTCTCCTTTACCTAACCTATGTTCAAGATATATTCATCTAACTGGAATGGAATATTTAAACAGCAGTGGGTTTGGTTTCACCACTGAAGATTAAGGTGAAAGCTACTGTCCTCTAGCACATTCACAGTCCCTTAAAATCAACTGAAGCATTCAAATTAGCATTTGCGTTAGAGCGCAGCATGGATATTAATATAAAATTAATCCTTTACAAATTTATATGGACTCCCTCAGACTGATAAAGTAATAGATTTCCTTACTAAAGAACATTTAATTACATCTTTTGGAAGAACAATACTCCTTGAACTAAATAGCTCTGTTGAAATAATTAACTGGAATTACAGTATTGCTAATGCAGTCCCAAAGAATTTTTAAAAATCACATTTTATAAAATAAGGCACAGAAAAGGGACACCACATTGACTTTTGATAATTTATCAACCCTAAATGAGAACACAAGGTTTCTTTGCTATTCATCAGTGAATTTTTTTTAATAGTAATTACTGTTAATGTCTTTTCCAAAGTCAAATCAAGTTTTGTAGCAATCTTGCCTTTATAATACTCTTATTTTTATATAAATATAAAACTATGTAATTTTTGTTTCCTCCATCATTTCTTAAACTGGAAATCAATTAACAATTAAGTTAATTGCAAACTATAAAATTGCTAATTAAGTCAAATTATGCATGGTGGCCTTGTAATTTGGATAAATTATTGGTTGAAATGGCCAACTTCAAATTTACCTTATATATGATCTGAAATTAAATTTGAATCTGATTCCTAAAAATGAAAGGAGATGCCAATAAATCTTTTGATACGTGTGATAACTGAAATGGTCAGGGCCTGGAGCAATGTTATTACAGACACTTGAAAAGTGCACATTCTAGTTTTCCTGAAGGGAAAGAGAAGTAAGTCATTTAGGAAGATTTGCTTATTTTGATCTGTATTTTGATTTTTGCCCAATGCTTTATTTACCATATTCAGAAGAAAAAAATAACGTAAACTAGGCTACAAGACTTATTTTCCCACCCAGCAAACAATTGAAGAGGTTCGCCGATTGAACCTCTATTGATTTTTAAGCATAATGATTATGAACAGACTAAAAAGCATTTGGAATTTTAGATTACATGGGGAGAAATTGATGAGTTATTACATCTAGAAGTCCTATCTAATGTTGGAGTTAATAAAGTGTCTCTTTAATGCAGGATGGAGCATTTATTTTCATTTGGGATATTTATTTATTTATTTATAATCAACATGGTTCTAGATTGCTGGGAATAGAGTCTGGATGACATAAGCAAGGCTAGTGTTTTCTACTGGCTGAAGCAGAGAACTTGGAGCTAGTGTTTCTGGGTTTTACTCCTGCCTCTGCTACTAACTTGCTGGCTGACTTTGAGTCATTCACTTGTTGAATGGAAATTATCACACTTACCTCACAGAAACATTGAGATAAACTGGTAAATCTTCTCTCAAAGGCACCATGGCTCTGATTCAGCCAGCCAGGTAAGAATCTGCTTCACTTTAAGAATGTGCTTAAGTCTCACTGAAGTCAATCAGTCGTAATCACATACTTAAATCTTTTAGTACAGAGAGATGGACGTCATGACGTACTTACGTATTTTGCTGAACTGGGGCTTATAAATGCGAAGGATTGGTATTCCTAAATAACCATGAGGGAAGTTTGATGTCTGTGTTTACAGTTATGTGATTTTTCCTGTCAGAGTCTATTTGTTCCTTTCCAACCCTCTAATTCTATATGCAGATGTTTAATTCAAGAAATAACATGTATTATGAATTGCTGTTTTCTTGTTAGGACTTGTTCATTAGAATCATTGTTATTAATATTGCGCTCCCTTTTTTCCTTTGTAACCTGTCTCCCAAGGGAGTTTTGAGGATTAATGTTTGTAGAGAACTTTAAAAATGTAAATTGCTGTATAAATGCTAAGTATTATTTATTAACATTTTAAAATATCTGTGACATCTTAATCACATTCTTTCTTCTATTTAATATCTATCTATTCAATTTAGATATTGAAATGTGGAAGGTACAACATTAGAAAACTAAGGAAACACCAGACAACTATGGAGAAAGCATCTAAAGGACTAATTATAAAGGTGAAGCTGCTCTCTAAATTTTTTAGCTTATTTTGGAAAAGTTCAGTAATTTTCCCAAAACTGCCCCAAATATTTAACTGCCCCATCACAACTGAAAATGAATGAATGTAGTATTTCCCCATTAGAGGCTCTCTATCAAAATGGTATTGCACACCAACAACCCCAGCTCCGACTGAGAAGTTAAAGACACATTGTTATTACAGGTCTGGTTAGGACAATACATATGTCAGATGCAAGAATGATATCGATCTCCAGGAATGCCAGATTTGGACCAGCATCAAGTACAATGGCACATAAAGGCAACTGAGAAAACCAGCAGATGAGCAGACCAGCAGCTTTTGTCTTGAGCTTGTCACAATGTTGATCAGCAAAATCCAGAGTAAAAGAAATGCATAATAAAAAGATGGTACTGCTCCCTACATATGTGGCCATTGTTTGGGGAAAGTTGGCACAGTGTCAGACTATACCTGTTCTCAATGCCTGGGTTGTTGTACTGTAAAATCCTCTATCAGCTAATTACAATATCTAAAATATTTAATTACTTTAATAACTGGTGATGATGACTGTGTGTGTGTGTAATATCCTTTGTTAGTACATTGCCCATAAAATGGTGAATACTACTGCTAGCACACTGCAAATTACAAGTGTTGGGTACGTCTTTACAATGGGAACTCTATAAAACTGCATTCATTAGAGTACAGTACATTTGCATGTTTTGTCCTCAGGAATTAAAACATAGTATTGTCATGCTATACTTCACAAATGACAATGGCAATAGAATGAGGTTAATAAGTCATGCAAACAATTTGCCAAAGAGAAGGTCACACAGCTAACACCAGAAAGGATGTTTGTGCCTACTATTCAAAAGAAGTAATCTCTGCAGTGTTCTTTTATTTATTGTACTTAAATATATTTGGAAGTAATTGTGGGCCAACTTCAGAGGTGATGAATGGAAATTATACACCATCAAATGGGTAACAAGCAGGGTAAATGTGAAGAAGGAGAAAAAAATCCAACTTACACCCTCTTATTTTTAAAGCAGGCATTGACATAAAATGTAAAACCATGATGACCTTCTAGCATACAGTTAAGATTATGCTAAATTTATATTTTAACTCATGCTTTATGCATCTCTCTATTTGGAAAATGACTGGTATATCAATGATTTTTCATTGAAGAACACAGATTCATGGGCATTTTGGCCAAATCCTTTTGTGACTCAACACACATATAATTTACAGCAAGATGAAAAGTACAAACGTGTCACCACTCAGATGAAGGTAAATCAAAAAGGGAAAACAGCAAAAACTCAAATGCTAAAAGAGAAGTATTGCCGTAATAAACCTTACAGGGGTAAGTATACAAGAATAACTTCAGTTTTTACGGCAAATGGATTTGTGTCATTCTTAAAATATATCTATAGCCATTTTTGACCAAAAGCTTAATAAAAATATGCATTCTAATTAGAGGCTGATAATGTGAAACTCTTACATTTATTTAATCCTGCAATGATGGAACCAATGTGCCTATCAAGCAGGCTATTCAAACAAAATGCATTTAATTTTCCTGTTAATATGCTCTATTTGTACAATGAAAATTCAGCAATGTTATAGCAGAGACGTCCTTTTTCCTCTCCTGCCATCAAGCTGAGCAATAATTGAGTCAGTCAAGAAAGTATGTTTTGACCTTGAAGTTTTACATTTATATTATTCTATCACATAACCAAAACACACTATAAAATCTCCTGTCTTTTTAAAAATGTGGGAAGCAATTACAGTTCTAGCACTGTAATATTTTGGACCTGATCCTGTTTCCATTGGAGTCAAAGGGGAAAACGTCGTGGAATTCAATGAAATCTGGATCAGGTGATTTGCCTAATGGGCTACTGATACAAAATGAAATGTGTTATTGAGCAGAAAATACAATAAAAGATCAATACACTCATCAATTTTCTTGCAGAAAACAAGACATATTTATGAAACTGAAACTTAGTTCACATATTTTATTTTTTAATTGCATGCTTCACCAATCATAAACCATTTAACTAATAAGCAGTTCAAAAGTTATTTACATCTTTCAGAAAAGAATTTTTAACTATACTGTAGTACACATGGCATATCAATTCAGACGAGAAATGTACTATATGTAATAGACCGTATTACTGATATATGACAAACACTTTTTTCTCCAGTATTTCAATAAATTTATTCTATTGAAAATGGGTTTTTGCATTTGTATGTTCTAAGTACCAGAAGAGCTATTTAAGAGCCTGTAAAAATAAATCCAATTACTTTTCAAAGCTTTTGAGCTTTGTACTGTATATAGTATAATATATATTGCATATATGTATGTGCATGTATATACACACACACATATATGCAACATATATATATATATAGTTTATAATATAGCACTAGTGTTGGAGGCCCTGCACAGACCAGCATAAAGTCAAGAGCGAGCCAAGATTTTCAGATGGAATGGATGATTGAGTCCCTCGAGTTTTGGACCCTCAATTTTAGACATTTTAAAAAAGACATGCATTTTAGAAAATACTGATCACCAGTCCTCCAAATATCAAAACCCTAAAGTGTCAAACCTTGAGGTGTGCAAAATCACCAGTCGGCTAGTTACTTTAGAAAAATCTTGGCCAATGTCCCTGCCCCAAATATATTACCATGTAAAGAGCCAACTAACGTTTGAAATTAGATTATACTAAATATTACCGAGGCAAGTACTTCCTAATAGACTCTGTCCTGTATTTCTTATTCAGGGATAACTCCAACTGAATAAGTGAACTGTTACCTTCCACTGCTATTGTGGAAATAGAACAGTCCTTGTGTCCAATATAAGGTTTTAGTACGCCTGAGAAAAGGAAGTCATAACTTCACCAAGTACATCATACCCACCCTGAACTTCAGTATAAAAAGTACTGCTGTCCTTCAATTCAAACAAAAAAAGACTGCCAACCTTAGACATGGGTGACTCTAGGCAAAACATTCATTAGAAATGCAAGGAAGCTGAATTTTAATAGGTCCTAATTGATGTTTGATTTTTAATTGCTAAACTGACATGCTTGTTCTTGATTTCATGTCTGAGATTAGCATAAGAGCCTTTTCATGTAATTTAAGATTTAATCAAGCAGCATGTACTTAACCAACTTTCCTCTGCAATCTCCAGGATTTCAAGCAGCCTCATTCTGCTCTCCGTTTTGCCATCAGTAGTGCCTAGAAACTCTATGGACTTCACAGGAAATAATCTGGATTTATTTTGGTGCAATTGAAAGCAGAATTTGGCACCACATATAAAACTAAAATAATTTCTAAGCTGATTTATCTTTAGAAAAATGACTCTCCAGAAAAGTGCAATAAATCTGTTATGGCGTCTGTATCAGTTAATTCAATTTGCTTTATACAAACAAATTTCTTACAAGTGAATAAATATTCACCTTATGTAAATTTGCCTTTGATTTTGTGACTTCAGTATTAGGGGCTGCTACCCTTGCTCATGTGGTTATTCCTATTGAATCAAAAGTGACTACATATGTGTATAAAATCTGCAGGATTTGGCTTTAATTAATTAACAGAAAAATTGTGACTGGTGCATGTCTAAACTAAAACTTTACCTTACTGAACTGAAGAAGGGTCAACAAAGTGATGTCACATGGGAAACCTGACAAGTTTGTGACCTGCTACTCCATCTACTGATCAAATGCTACCACAGCAATCCTAGAAAAATAAAACAAACTCCACAAAACACAGTTAAAAGCAATATTTAACTTACAGAATAGTAAGCTAATGCCTCTATAATGCAGCTCAGGTCATGAAAGGTAACCAGAGTTAATTTGGAGTTCAGACTAGAGATCTACAGACTGAATGTGATGGAATTATAATTTACACAGCACATACACATACGTTATGTTTACTATAAAATATAGAGAGCAATCAAGACATTAGGTTGGGTTTTGTTGTTGTTGTTTTTTTAAAGATCTGGATGAATATCATCAAAAGGGTGATTGTAATGCATTTATTATAATAAATAATAATTTTGTTTGGACAATATGAATTTGCTTTTTAAGGCAGTATTATATTGTTATAACAGATCACACAAGAATCCCATCCATGATTACTAAAAAGCTACTTTTACATTGTATACAAGTCGCTTATTATAACAACGTTAATATATTCCCAGCGACACCAAAAGCTATTGAAAATGGCTGCATAATGTCCTCCACTTATTTACATATTTTAAACAAGAACCAGGAGGAAAAATAAATTAGATTGAAGAATCATTTATCTATACGGATTGGACAGCCTCTTGTCTTATTGAACTACAATAGAACCTCAGAGTTACAAACACCAGCTATGAACTGACTAGTCAACCAAACTTGGAACCAGAAGTACACCATCTGGCAGCAAGAGAGTCAAAAAAAGAGAACGAAATACAGTACAGTACTATGTTAAATGTAAATGACTAAAACGATAAAGGGAAAGCAGCATTTTTCTTCTGCATAGTGGTGTTTCAAAGCTGTATTAAATCAATGTTCAGCTGTAAACTTTTGAAAGAACAACCATAACATTGTGCTCAGAGTTATGAACATTTCAGAGGTACAAAAATTCTCCATTCCTGAGGTTCTACTGATTATAATAATTAATTTTAATTGCTTCACTTTTGTAACATTCACATAAAAAATTAAGACCCTTTTCAGTGGAGTAAGTAAGATAAATAACTAAGCACAAAGTTGCCTATACCAGATATAATTTAATAAGTATGCTGCCTCATCTTAAGAAAAAGGAGATTACATCCCTCTTTATGAAGCACTGGTGTAATTGCATCTAGAATAATACATTCCAGCTACCTCAATACAATGGAAGAGGTTGATAAATTGGAAGGAAACAGGGAAGAGCAAGAGAAGTAATTATGAATTTGGAGAGAATGTGTTATGAAGAAAGATTATGAGAAATTAGATGTATAGCTTGGCCAAATAATGACTAAGTGGGGACATGATTGCCATGTGCAAGAGGTTGAAGACTATAAACACCAATGAGATGTAAGGGGACATTACCAAGATTAATGGGTTGAAATAAAGCAACAGAAAGTTTAACAGCAATACATAATAATATTTCCACTTAAATTCTGTAGCCTTAAAATTCCACTTTTTGTGCAGGGAACTTCTCTGGCATACCCAGTGAATTCTATTCAATAACACCAATCTTCCTGTTAAAAAGCAAACACCTAGTTCTTTCCAGGATGTAAATTTTTAAGATTCCAGCAGCATAGCATTTTTCATTGAAGGATCTCAAAACAATTTACGAACTTCGATTATGGTGGGGGGTTTTTAATAAGTGGAAAAATTGTAGGCAGAGACAAGTGAAGTATTTGCCTCTGAGGTAATAAAATGAGTCACTGACAGAGACTAAAACAGAACTTTTGACTCCCAGTTTTTTGATCTAACCAGAAGTTCACTCTCCTTCCTTGAACAGGATGTGTGCACCCTTATCCAGAGTCACCATAAAGCATCATGTACATAGCTGTATGTGACTGCATATAGCACTATACAAAAGGTTCTATGCACTAAATTAAACAATCCTTGCTCCAATGTGCTTCTTCACTAAAGGCAAAGCAGGTGCAGAACAGCTGAAGAATAATATGTGGCTGTGGATGCTTGAGGCATCACTGAAAATTGTACTGTAGGAAACAGCTTTATAGTGACAGAGACACATGCATTTTTTCCCCTGTCTAATTCTACCAGTAAAACCCTGTCTTTACTATTTGGAACTGAAGACAGAGGTCAGGGTCACATGTAGGAAAAAGAGCTATTTTGCTGGAACAGGACAGGATGTTTCAGGGTCACTGAATGTGATCATGCACTGAGGGGCGCCTGGCTATTCTTAAAACAAGAGTAGTGTGTGCACCAGCTAGTAATTCTGCACATTACAACATATATGGAAGGGCTGGAAATCTCCATGTAGATGGAAGGCTGACCCTGTTCCCAAACAAGATGACACCACCATCACAGAGCACTGCCTACGCTAGCACCCAGTGCCATAACCTACCCCTCTCTCCAACTTCATTTTATACTCTCAAACTAGGTTGCAATCCTGACCTATTACTGTATACAGGAGAGATTCCCTCCTCCCCCATTGGTGCACGAACATACCAGATGACAGGGTTTGGCCCTATGATTTTCAACTGTATGAAATACCTTTGTAGTCTCTGGGCCAAATTCACCCTGAGTTATACCCATAACTGTCTTCAGTGGGATGTCACCGGTGTAACTGAGGGTAGAATTTAGCCGTGGATTTGATTTTTAAATAAAAGAGGAATTTGAGAAGAGATGGCTTTAGCTCTGCTAGGTTATTGAAGGGAAATGTTCTCTCCCTGTTAATTTGCTTTTTTTTTTTCTCTCTCATTCTATGCCAGTCCAGGTGCCAGTGTGTAGTTCCTACTAGGAGATTGTGACAATATATTGAGATTTTTTTGGTGAAGTCATCTTTAGTATATCAGGGATTAGCAAACTCCAGGGCTCAAATTGCCTCTTTAAAAGAAGTTCATATCAGATTATTTTCTAAGCAAAACAGACCAAACTTAGAGACACTGAATCTAGAATGAAACTTGCTATTTGAAAAAGTCTGGAACTCTTTGGAAGACAGTGCTGATCTTGAACTGTGGAGTCCAGAATGATCTCAAAGAATGGAAAGCGGGGACATGCACAGGAATTTAAATTCCACTGCTTTTGGAGGGGCACCTTTTGTGCTGCTGCTGGGGCCCCAGAGGCCAGAGAGGTTCTTGCGCTCTCCCTGCCAGGGCTCCGAGGGCTGGAGGAGCTCTGTGCCCCTGCCAGTTATTGGGGGGGGGGGAGCGGCAATGTCCCTGCTTGCCCCCACAGCCTTGTGCATGCCCTGCAGGAAAGGAAAGATTTCTTCTTTTCTCTCTTGAATCTGCTCTATGCCACCCCAGAGATTTGGGATTTCCCAAAGCAAATGTACTGTTACACAACACAGAGGGAATAGGGTCCCATGACTGCCTGAAACACCCTTTTACCAAATGAAACATCAGCTGATATCTAACTAGTAAGGGCAGTTCCTCAGCTAGAGAAATTTACACTGGCTGGGGATCTGGCCTGTAGTGTTTAGGCAACATCAACAGTAGAGAACATGCAATACAGGTGGCTGCCTTGCACATCCACAGTAGCCACGCATATTCTTTCCCAGCCTGTGACACAGCTTATGTCTAATATAGCACTTGAGACATCCTTATTTTCACTCAAGTATATTTGAACACTGCATGACATTTTACTTCTCTTATGTCGCCTTATTCTAGGGCTTTTATTCAGGCTAAATAGCCTATCCAAGGCCTTTACCTTCTAGGTCCTTTTAAGAGATTCACAGAGCTTTTGTAAGCTTAAGACAATAATGCTCTGTTCCGTAATGGCTTTACTGAGCAAAAGGACAGCAGTGTAAATAACCTCATTCAGCTGAAAGCATGTTCCTCACATTTAACATTAAGTGTGGAATTCTACTAAGCATGACTTAGTTTGCTGAATTAATTCGATTTGCTTCTTTTCAGGAGAGCACTCACTCCTCTTCTAGTTGAGCAGGGGGCAAACAGGAACAAGATGTTGAGCAACAATAGCTTAAGGGATAGCCTCTTGCTTCTAAAAGTTCAATGGAGGATAACTAAATGAAATTAGTATAAGATTTAAGACCCAAGGAGGCATGATTGATCCAACAGCTTTTGCACTCTATCAAATCTAGGTATGTCTGAATTAAGTCCTCTAGTGAAGTATTCCTGTGTCCTCTGAAGGCTGATATTGGTGATGAATGTATATTACAGGTTCTGGTGCACATTCTGATGTCTTGGTCATTTGAAAGGAATTCAAGTATGTCAGCTATGGCACCATATATCAGATCAACAATTTATCTATAACACCACTGGAGAAAAAAATGTTCTGCAGCTCATAAATTCCTGGATTCTCTCCCTGGTACCAAAGGCTAGAAGCCTTGAACCAAATGATCGGTGCTTTATGTGGTGCAGAGATAAGGTGGGTGAGGTAATATCTCTTATTGGACCAACTTTTATTGGTGCGAGAGAGACAAGCTTTCAAGCCACGTACAGCTCTTCTTCAGGTCTGGGAAAGGTACTCCCAGTATCACAGCAGGCTTCTGCAAAAGAACGTATGGCTAGAAATTCTACTAGGATTCCTAGGTTTCAAAGGACTCGGAAGCCTACTGCATTTCCTTTGCTCAAGCCCTTCCAATCAACTGGAGAAGGTACTGATGTTACACCTACTGGAATCAAAATAACTAAGCTATGGGCATCACTAGCCTCTCTGCAGGCTCTCTGACCTCACTACTAAATCTTGTACAGTCTCCATCTACTGGCAGGGAGGAACTATAACCAAATATCTGGACTGGCAAAGAAATTATCAAGAGAAATAACATTTCCCTGGGCTATGGGTATCTCACAATCCAACTATGAAATAGTAATAGAACAGCCATTTAAATAATTATAGACTATACATTAACATACACTCTTTAACTGGGTAATTTAATGCTTTCTCAGAGCTCAGTGTGCATGAAATAGTCCTCATAGTAAGTATTACATATTTATACCAGTCTTTGTATTCTTACAGCCCTAGACAGAAATTATTAGCCCCTACAAATAAAATAATATGTTCTATCAGAAAATAGTATTGTCTATAATGTCCTTAAAATATATCATTCAAAATATATTCAAATACTTCTGTAAATAACTATTGACATCACAGAACACTGAGGGGACCAATCCTGCAACCCTTTAGACTTTGTTCTCATTATGTAGTCTCATGTCAATCACTTAGTTGACCTGTTTCCAGGTGAGGGCTACTGGAAACAAAACATGAGAAATAATAATGATAATAGATTTATTTAAAAACTGGACTGTGAATTATGCTTAAACACTACGAAAGGATTACTTAATCATATAGCAAAATTTAAAGAACTAAATACTGTTGAAGTCACCGAGGTTCCACAGATATGACACAGAGAACATAATTTGGGTTAAAGACTAGAAATTACTCATAGTCTCATCTCACTGCAGACAGATGAGGCCAATGGAACTACTCACATGTGAATGGGTCACACGCAAAAGCAAGCAAATACTAGTAAAGAAATCAGAATACATTATGACCCTAACCCTGTTTTTATTTTGCATCTGAAAAACCACAGAAAGAAGTATACCTTCACAGTACAGAGGACTTCTTTAAGGAAATGTATTGTGATGGTACTAAATAAAAAATACACGTAAGAGAATTCATATATAAATAACACCAGCCATTAAAAGCAAACTGCATTATTTGCCAAACATCAATTTACAAAGTATCATTGACTTGTTTCTTTGCAAAACAAAATTAATAAAATTGTTATAGTATGAAATATTCATGAATATGCATTACTATACAAATACATTTTGCACCACAACAGCTGTGAGTTGTTTACTAATTTCATTTTAAATCAAAATGACATTATCTCAAGAAGGCACATATTGCTATAACTACCATTAGAAGTGAGGATTAATCAAGTTGCCAATAGTGAAAACAGCTACCATGACAGCAGTGGCATCATCTGATATTGAAACTGGATAAAATGTAGAATTTTTAAGAATCTTTAAGAGCAGAAATTTCTTCTCTTCCTATTATTTTTGTGTAAAAGTATAGCAGATGAAAACAACAAAGTTAAGTTGTAAATGTCTCAATGAACATGGTTTTTCCTCAGATATATTTCACTATAAGCACTCAATATAAAGCGAACCATGATGAAGAAGTAACAGAGCAACAAGATGAGATGGAAGCATGAAAGTGAGAGACTAGAACCATTCGGTTTTGTCATCCCATTTATATTGCTCCTGTTAAAACAAAACAATCTATACCATCTGAACCAGACAGTGCCCCCGCCCTTCACTGGTGCACAAGTGGGGCAATAACTTCAGTTGGTTGGGCCCCGGCAGAGGCAACAGGTATAATGTCACTCCTTGAGCTCAAGGGGCCAAATGCAGGGGTGGCTTAGTGAATCATAGAATATTAGAGTTGGAAGAGACCTCAGGAGGTCATCTAGTCCAACCCCCTGCTCAAAGCAGGACTATCCTCAGCTAAATCATCCCGGCGAGGGTTTTGCCAAGCCGCAGCTTAAAAACCTCTAAAGATGGAGATGCCACCACCTCCCTAGGTAACCCATTCCAATGCTTCACCACTGTCCTAGTGAAAAATTTTTTCCTAATGTCCAATCTAGACCTCCCCCACTGCAACTTGAGACCGTTGCTCCTTGTTCTGTCATCTGCCACCACTGAAAACAGCCTAGCTCCATCCTCCCTGGAACCCACTTTCAGGTAGTTAAAGGCTGCTATCAAATCCCCCCCCCCATTCTTCTCTTCTGCAGACTAAACAGACCTAGTTCTTTCAGCCTCTCTTCATAAGTTGTGTGCTCCAGCCCCCTAATCGTTTTTGTTGCTCTCCGGTGGACTCTCTCCAACTTGTCCACATCCTTTTTGTAGTGGGGGGCCCAAAACTGGACACAATACTCCAAATGCGGGCACTCCTTGAGCTCAAGGGGCCAAATGCAGGGGTGGCTTAGTGAATTTAAAGGAGTTTAAATTAAGGTAATTTACATGGTCTCCTGGTCTGTACAGGGGACAAATTCTGCTCTCAGTTAGGTTGGAGTAACTCAGTTAACTTCGGTTTGGTCTACACTGATGCCAGCGGTTGACGGGAGACATTATGTAGCTTGCATATCTCCCATCGACTAACATACATTGCCATGCCATGGCATCTTTACTGCACTGCATCGATGGAGATGCCCTCCAGTTGACGCAGCTTCACTTCTTTCTGGAAGGTGGATTAATGGCATCCACCAGAGAGCACTTCTGGGATTGACTGCGCAGGTCTCCACGACCTGCTCAATCAATCCCACTGCATCGATCCCCAAGGATCCAGCAGTGTACACACCGGCAGTGTAGATATACCCTTTGATGACAAAAGATTACTCAAATGAGACAGGGTTGCAGGATCACACTCTAAAATTCATCTAAACTAATTAATACTGATTTTAAAACACATGAAAAAGAAAGAGATCCCCCCCAGAATAGCCAATTGTCTAGCTATTACAGCAGTCCAATCTCTGCTCCAAATTAGGCAGAGCCAGGACATGAACTAAGGTTTCCTACATCCCAGGTAAGTGCCCTAATGACTGAACTATTGGGTATTCTGGGGTAGAAGCTGTGACAGATATGGCAATTTCCTTCATAGCGCTGGGAGCCCTTACTGAAGTTTAAGTATCTTTGGGATCAGTTGTATTAAATGCAAAATTATGTGTTGTTGGCTGGGATTCCAGGCTGGGGGAGATATGTTGTGAGGCCTGGGAGTTCAAAGGACTACATTGAAAATGTACCAGACAAGAATGGATTTTGGGGGCAATAAATGTTAAGTGGATTTAACTAGGGAAAGGTTAATGCAAATTCCCCACCTCCATTTATTCAAAATCCCAGCCTTTGAAGCTACATCCTGAAAAGAGGGAGATTGCCTGATGATTATCTTTTCAAGGAAACAAGAGATCAAAGGCCCGAGTTGTATAAAGAAACAGCTGAACTGTGCAGTCTGTGTTCTGGTTATGAATCTGAAATAGTTACGAACTTGTAACTGTGGGGAAAACCCAATTGTGGGTTTTGAAGGACTGACACCTTGTAGAGCCCAGGGTTGCAGCTAGGGTTGACTTCTGATAAGCTTTTTAGCATGTTTGTAAGTTCTTTTTATAGGCTTAAATATGTTTTCTCTGCAACACTGTTACCTTAAGAATACATGTACTTGCTTAGAAAGAGCTGTGTGGTAACTTCTAACTGCAAGCAATACACTGAGTATATCCTCTGGAGAGAAAGCAAACTACAGACCCTGTTTAGATAGTCTGGTTTGCTGGGGATATGACAGTGTAGGCAGAAAACTGAAGCTTGGAAAAACCCAGCAGGAGGGAAGGGATGCAGGTCTCTACCCAAGAGAGATGATAGCAGGGACCCAAAGACTAAAAGTGGGTGCCCTTGGTGGACCACAGAATGGGAACAAAACTGCAGTTGCCCTGAAATTTTGACAGGAGTCTCTTTGTCTCTGAAAAATTTAGGAAGGTCTCAATTTAGTCCCAATGGAAAAATTATTGAAATCTCAAAAATTTCCCTACAACAGGAAAGCTTTCCTCACAAGCTCTGCTCCAAATATTGCTGAGATATGATACTTTATTATTTTTGAGATACTGCCCTCAAGGTTCTGAGCATCTCTGGTACCCCAGGACTGCTGTGCTAGGATGAAGCCTTTTTCAGGAAGAAAAGATAATGTCCCTCCTCAAAGCTGAGCTTGCAAGGCTACCTGCCTCAGGCATTAGTTGATAGTTGTATTTCTTAATAAAGTTGTGGTAGATTTTTGCCTCTGTCCCCTATATTTGTATCTGTTGCTTTATTCTGTTGTGTCTAAGGTGAAATAGTTTTTTTTATAGCCAGATAAGTGCATGCTTGTAAATATTCTTTATAATAATTTGCATTAATAATGTACACACATTAGGACAATTAATTAATGTAAGGTAATAAATCATATAAATTAATCTTTTATAGACTACGTGAAAAAGCATATATAAATTTTGATCTTCTGACATAAAATAGCAACTTCCTAAGGAATAGTTTATTTTATTTGTTAAGCATCGTGTTTAACGTGTCACACGAGTCTGAGACAAAAACAACTGTAATAAATCTTTCAGTTAAAACACATCTGTAATTTCACATTTGTAGCCTTCTGAGATTTTGTTACTCCTCTATGGACAATAAGATTTTTATTAACTCTAATTATTCCTTGATAACACTTTTGATTATTTACCCTAAGGCGACATTATAGATTCTAAATTGTTTTTCCACAGTTGTAATTACCATATGTTTTCATTAATCTGATTCAGTTAGCTCACTGTTTGCTTAGTGATCTTAGTGTCAATCAATTATTCTGCTCGCCCATGCATCAATACCATTAGGATGGAAGTGGGATTCTGAAAGTGTAGTTTTTAATTTTGACGATTTGTCATAAAATAAACTGATGGAGACATCATAAGTAGATGAATAATTTCTTTTTCAAACATTACACAATACCATTTCTACATTTTCAAGGTGTTGGGTCAGAGATCATTAAAGTCACCAGGAGTGGTGTGGTTAAATCCCTATCAATTTTTTCAAAATTTAAGAGTTCACATCAAAGCAAATGGACAAGTGCTTAAAGAAGATCAATGTAAACTGACATTTATTTTTAAATATTTTTTGAACTTGTCACTGTGATTAAAGCAGAAATTGACCTCAAGCAGCTACCATACTTGATGCTGTTTCCTAGCAACAGTTTTACAAGAGAACTTTGTAAAGAATTTCAAATGGAATTCAACCAGTACTTTATAGTTTAATAATTCAGTACCTTGCACCCAATTAAAATGATCCATCATCTTTTTTCTGTATTTTAAAATTATTTTTATATTTAATCCAAAGATTACCAGAATCACTGATACTACTTGTACATTTAATACAAAACGACACCAAATCATTACAGTAAAAATTCTGATAAAAATATAGCAAAAATTATTATACTTTATATGAACCTCTTTTAGACTTTATATTTCAAAAACAATTCTAACATCCTTGATAGTCCTTAAGAAAAGGGGGAAACGTATTTAACATATGAGAGTAGAAACTAAACTGTAGCTATCATGGTATCGCAAACAGACTGTTTATATTTAATTCACTTTAAAGAATGTCTGTGTCTCATTTTGATTGAAATATATTTTAGCAGCAGTACAAAAACTGAGATATATTAATCTCTGTGTTGACAACAAATTGAACCATAGTCCAATGACAAATCTTTACCTTATCTTTGTTAACCGTATTCAGCTGAAAACCTAGTGATGAAAAGAAAAATTTTTTTTAGTTATGGTGCGGTGTCAGATATCTGGTCATGGAGGGTGACTGCATAATTCATGTCTGCTGCTGAAATAATTTACCCACAGTGCCTATTTTTGTGCACAAAATACAAAGTGCACCATCTGGCTGTGCCTACTATAATCACTTAGATGATAAACAGATTCAAATGCCACTTGCCCAAACAATGATGTTGTGAAATAAATTAAAGTAACCAAATATTTAAAAAAAAAAAGAAAAGAAAAGAAAGAAATGAAGCTTGAAACAGTATATTCCTTATCTTTGGCAGTTCTGATCTAACAGAAAGGTTCTGGAACTATTAACTTCTCATGGGATAACCACTCATTCAGATATCACAGTCAGTCAAAAGCTATTCTGGTGACAGGAACTCTCTTTTGCTCAAAGGTATGCCACTCATGAGGCAACTGGCTGTAACACCGGAGAGATAATTTACATGCATTTCAAGCTCTTTAGAGACTGCCTTTTTGTTCTGTGTTTGTACAATTCACAGTGGAGTCCTGAACTTTGACTGGGCTTCCTAGACAGTACCACAATACAAATAAATAACAAGCTGCAGTTTCATTCTGTAGCTAACCCAATCATGAAAACCAGGAAGGGCAGAGGGGTAAGTCCTTGCCAAATGCAATCCAACTTTACTGGCCTCAGGGTGATGCAGAGGTTTCTGGGCTAGAAATAGGCTGCTTCAGACCACTGAATCCACTGAATAAAAAAGTAAAGCTACAGTGTCTATTTTACACTTCTATAGCTCCATGTGGGAAAGCGTCATTGTGTATTAGATCCCCAAGGGCTGGTCATTGTGGCATCGGAATCACTGTGCCCAAGCAAAGGTCTATTTTAGTGTTCAAATTAAGACAGCCACACATGCACTCCCTGCTTCCCAACCCTGCAACTGTTACTCTTCCTACAGCCTCCCAGGTGCATGTCCAGTTTTGGTAGCTGATATGAATTTAAACATTGCAATTCAGATGAATATGAGGCTGTGTGCCACTAAAATTACATTGACTTCCTTGGATACTGTTTTGCAAGTTATGCAAGTACTTGTGGCCAAAAACGAGTTTTATTGACATTGGATAGCTCAACTAGAAACTAAAGCTCATGAACTGGATACAGACTCAAAAACATATCAAGAAATGGCCCCGGCTCTACAAACTGAACTTGCCAGCACCAAAGAGCCTCCTGGAATTTTCATTAAAAAATAATAAAATTCCTCAAAACTCACCAACAAAACATGCTAATGTTTAGTGTGTGAGTTTGGCCAAGGCCCCCAAGGGAAAAATCTCTCTTAGAAAAATTGACAGCTATTTTGGAAATTATATTAGAAACTGAGCCCAGGTCTATACTTACCTTCCGGATTCGGCGGCAGTCAACGGAGATACACAAGTGACGTAAAACACTTGCGTATCTCCCGTTGACTTCGCTGCGTCTGTTCCACGTGCCGTTCACACTGTGCTGCGTAGACGGGAACAGCATTCCCGTTAATGCAGCGCTACGCCACTTATGGGGGTAGTTTTCCTCCATCCATTTCTGGATCGACTGAGCGGGTCTACACAGCCTAAATGTAGAGTTCCCTGGCATTCTACATAGGTTCTCCTAATTCCTTCTAGGCACTCAGCTATCAGGGAAGCTCCTGATTTGGGTTTTGTGGATGAACTATTTTCTTGTATAGTCATAAGCCTGTCCTCCATTGCATATAATTGAGAAATTTTATCATCATAATGAAGTAAACGAGATATTGTTTGCCATTCTGAACATACATATTCTGACTTTTAAAAAAATTGGCATAAAATATGAATTCTGTTTAAGATAGATTTTAAGGTGAGAGAAAGGGCAAGAGAAACGCAGAAAGAGAGACTCGCTTTTCATTCTTCAAAAATCATGGATTCATTTCTGGCCTCCTTCCAAAATGGCAAAAGTTTTGTGATAAGATGTTTTAGGCACCTCTTTAGAAAGAATGTAAAATATTTTATGTCAGATTGCTGAATAAAATCCACATTATGTTTTCCTTTTGACAGGGTCAGGGGGAGGGAATCCTTATGCTAGCCAGAGATTCAAACATTAGTGGTAAAGAAATTCACAAGCTATATGTGACCAAATGTGAAGTATTGTTTCCTGTCCATTTAAATGCTGAACCCCATGTGCTACATAAACTGTAAGCAACAAACTCAATATCCCTCCCAGGTATCTATAAACGTACTTAGCAGAGATATGCTGAAAGTTTCTCAGTAATTAATTATCCTAATTTGACAGCAGATATCGTAAAGACCAAAGGCCAGATTCCAATCTCACACTAGCATAAATTCAGAGTAATGCCTCGACTTCTGTGAAGTTATTTGTATTTATGTTGCTCAAGCTGAGATCAGAATCTGGCCCATCATGTTGAGGTAAACTTTTCTAAAGCATCCTTTCACCACAGCATCCAAATCTAATATGTGGATGGAAGAATTCTGCCTCAGACAACCTATCCACAGATGTCTGTATTATGCACAGATGCAATGTCACATTCATGTATAACAGACTTTCCTATCATTCAAATACAGTATATTGTTATATATTATGTAACATCATACTTATTCATAACATTTTTGATTGGCAGCTTAGATTATGGAAAGTAAGCAGAAAATATTTGAAATGGAGCTGATCTAACTTTAGACTGTATATCAAAATAACTAATGTGCACTAAGGTAACCCAAACTAAGTTTAACTCAGTTTAAGTTTAGAGAAAAAGCACTCAGACGCTATTATGATGGCCAAACTCTCCTCATACTGCAGGATGAAGGGCTCTAAAAATAGCAGAGCAACTGTGGAGGGCAGGCTGTAGAGGGACCAGACAAGGGGGATTCTTCATTCCTTGTACATCACTGAACAATACACTTCAGAGTCTCTCTCTGCAGCAGTGTGGAGAGAGGTTAAAGGGCATGGACCTTAGTCTATCAAAAAGCCAAAACCTCTTGCATGTGCCACCAGCAACTTCACAGCAGATAATTTGCCAGTGGGCTGGCAACTACTTCAGCAAGACAAGACCCTATTGCTAGAGATTTGTGAAGGAGCTTGACCCCTTGATGGAATGATCTCTTTGCATTGCGCGGTTATTAATTATTCTTACTGCTTGGCATAAGGTACTTAACCAGTACTATTTCAGATGACAATAAAATTTATTTCAAACTCCTCCAGTATTGATGAAAAATGATGTTTTCCAAGACTATAGCATGCACAATAAAAAAATGCACTTGTTAATAATTAGTAACTGAGTTACTTCTTCCTGTATGTTTTACTTCCCCCACAAGATCACCACTGAAACACCATACCACTGACAAGAAGTTGGGAAATGCCTTGGGTCTAGGTGAAACAGCAACAACAACCCTGGGTTAATTAATGAATGAAGTATAATGCTTTAGACTTGCAATTACAGTATGGTCTGGGAGGCTGTCATGACGTCCTAAAACTAAATGAATTCTTTCCTATGGTGTCAGCCTTCATCATATTTTAAGCCCTAAATTTGTCAAGCCTACTTTCACGCTTGTTTCTTTCATTTGAGAAATGAATGCATTGTTACTGCCAAGCTTGTTTATATGATTAACAATTTAATTACAACATAGTGGAAAAAATTAAAATCCAGCCACTTATTACTATTATTTAAAAACCAAAATGTATTTCAAATGGACTGAACTATAAATTACATTGTAAAGAATAAACATTTTTATACCAATTTTGTATAGTTCTGCTTTAGGCAGCCTCCTTCTTTACATTCCTGACTTCCTCACAGGGCGTAAATATATTTATAATTACAATTTCTATTCATGCAAATGAAAGTTATGCCTCAGTATTTGTTAGTGGAAATACTAGAGAATCCTAAATGGAGTATGGCAAATCCAAAATCATTAAAAAAACTCTCTATCAACAGTTGACATACAGTAACATATTGAATAGGGTTAAATGTTTGTCTTCTGAGATTTTGTGCATCAGCTTAAAAATGATTGATAATGCCAGAATATTAGTGATGGATTTGACTGTGGTTTGTTCTTGTCTGTTTATCTGAGATGCATTATTGGAAATAATCTGACTGTGAAACAAAAATCCCAATACAAAACAAGCTTAATTAGAAATTAAATCCAAACAAGCCATTTATTAAAAGTAAAACAATCTTCCTTGACTTTAAGACAAATACTACTGACTTGTCTTCTACAGAACAAAATATTTATATGTTGGGATATGCAGGTTACATTTGTTAATCTTACGCCTGTTCATCATCACAAACATTAGCACAGAACTGAAATAAACCCTGGCAGCCTTTGCTCCTATAATAGTTAAAAACCCAATGAAATGTGTCTTAAAACAGATAAAAATCAAAGTTCACAACGGCCATCATATTGTTTTAGATAGCTTTCTTGCATTGGGCTTTTTTTTTTTTAAAGTTCAGTCTAATAAATTCCACAAACTACGTCTATAACATTCATACCAAACGTCATCTACTGTTTAAAGCTATAATGGAAACTGTATAGAATGATTTGCCAGAAGTTCAAACACTGCTTGCACAGTTCACTTCTAAGCTCACTGGACTTCGGAGATCATTATGCAAAATGTGTCAGGGTGTAATTTAGCATAGGATAATGCAGTGTAAAAGTTCACCAATGGCCACACAGATACACACAGTAGGCCAAAAAAGGGTTATGTCTTACATTTTTAAAGCATTTTGAAATCTTAAATAATATAATAATTTGTTCTCTCTTTCTTCAGTTCTGTCATCTTCCTAACTAAACAACTCTACTTTTCCAACTTAATTGAATCCCACACCCATAATTGAACTGTCTTTTTGCCACCTTTGACTCACTCCTCAAACCCTCCCCTCCTACTGCCTCCACTTCTCTGTCTGCACAGGATCTTGCTGATATCTTCCAAAAGAAAACTAACAAAACCAACTTGACCTTTGCCCTCCCCTCAGTTTTCCTTCCCTTGCCATCTGTAACTTTCTTCTCCTTCTTCCCAGTCACAGACACCGAAATTTCTTCTCTTCTCTTTTCCTCTAACACCTACACTTGCCTCAGTGAACCCACCCCAATCCATCTCCATTTCTACCTTGTGCCAAATGTCAGCCCCTTACTTACTCTTCTTCTTGTGGATGTCTACCTATCAGCTCAAGTTTAACATAGCTAAAACAGATATCTTAATCATTTCCTCCAAGCTCACACCCCATCTTCTTTCTCAATCAATGTGGATGACATCACCATCATATCCGTCATTCAGGACCATAACCTGAGCATCATCTTTGTGTCAGACTTCTTTCTAGGTCCACACACTCAGAATACATCTAATATTTTCCAATTCTTTTTGCATAACATCTTTAAAATACAGCTTTTTCCATTCATCCACAGAGTTCACAGAGTTAAACCTCTCATCCAGTCTCATCATATAATATCTCATTATTGCAACATCCTTTTCTCTGGCCTTGACGAATGAAATCATGCACCGGTTACAGCCATTCAGAATGCTGCTACCATGATCATTTTCCTAGCCTGTTTTTTGACCATGTCACTTTGTCTGAAAACATAAGAATGGCCACACTAGATCAGACCAATGGTCCATCTAGCCCAGTATCCTGTCTTCAGACAGTGGCCAATGCCAGGTTTAAGATGGAAAGAACAGAACAAGCAATCATCAAGTGATCCATCCCTGTTGTCCACTCCCAGCTTCTGGCAGTCAGAGACTAGGGACACTCAGAGTGTGGGGTTGCATTCCTAACCACCTTGGCTAATACCCACTGATAGACCTATCTTCTGTGAACTTATCTGATTCTTTTTTGAACCCAGTTATACTTTTGGCCTTCACAACATTCCCGTGGATATGAGTTCCACAGGTTGACTATATGTTGTATGAAGAAGTACCTCCTTTCTGTTTGTTTTAAACCTGCTGCCTATTAATTTAATTGGGTGACCCCTGGTTCTTGTGTTATGTGAAGGGATAAATAACACTTCCTTATTCACTTTCTCCACACCAGTCATGATTTTATAGATCTCTATCATACCCCCTTTAGTTGTCTTTTTTCCAAGTTGAAAAGTGCCATTTCTTTTAATCTTTCCTCAACTACTCTATATCATTAATCAAATTTATTGCCCTTCTCTGTACATTTTCCAATTTTTATGTATCTTTTTCGAGATGCGGTGACCAGAACCACAGAGTATCAAGGTGTGGGCATACCATGGATTTATATTGTAGCATTATGATATTTTCTGTCTTATTATGTAACCCTTTCCTAACAGTTCCTAACATTAACTTTTTTGACTTCCTCTATACATTGAACAGATGTTTTCAGAGAACTATCCACAATGACTCCAAGATCTTTTTCTTGAGTGGTAACAATTAGTTTAGACCCCACCATTTTGCATGTGTATTTGGGATTATGATTTCCAATGCGCATTACATGGAATGCATCAATACTGAACAACTGCCGTTTTGTTCCTGTCACCCAGTTTTGTGCAATTCCTTTGTAACTCTTTACATCCCTTCACTTGTCTTCACTTTCAAGGCCTTTCACAGTTATCCCTACCTTACCAACCATCTCTCATTCACAATCAAAATGTCAACCCCCATCTCCAATTGGCTCATGATGCCAGCCTCCATTTGTTAAATTTGCAAACAAGCAGCTTTGTGCTTTCTCCAAGGCCACTCCTCAAGCTTGGAAGGCACTCCCCATAAACATCCACACAGATAACTCATTATCCTCCTTCAAAACCCTCCTCAAAACTCTCCTTTGCCACGAAGCCTACAAAACTCTTGTCAATGGTTAAGCTGCTGGTATGCCCAGACCATGCTGCATATCATGCTGACCAATATTGTCTCATTTTTTCCTTGTATTGCCCTGTCTATCCATATCCATCTGGTAGTGGTCACTGTGCAAGAACACTAGAAAATATGGACCATCCCTCTCCGAATGTACATTTTGTTCTTAGATATCTATCTGCAACTCCAAAAGAACTCAGTGGGAGCATTCATGTATGTCTCAAGGCATTATCTGATTCATAGTTCATAAATGTTTGCAAAGAGTGGAATATTAGTTTTCTGAGACATCAGGTCCCGAGGCTTCTAAAATTGGGCACCCTGTCAAAATTAGTGAATACTTGCAACTTTAATCGCTCTGTGCCTCAGTTACCCACCTGTAAAATGGGCATAAAATAGGCTCTCAACTCTCAGAGGTACTGTGAAGATAAATTAATGTTTGTGAAGCACTCTGGCTACATCTAAACTGCACACTTCTTGCAGTGGCATGTAGGGTATGTGTAGCTGCACTCTGCATTGAAAACCAGGCTGCATCCACACTGTGGAATGTAGCTATATGGGGCAGGCAAAAGGTTGGAAGTGGGGAGCTGCTGGCATTCCCCCCCCCCGCCAATTCTTTCACTGCAGCGGGGAAACATTCCAGCAGCAGGGACACGACAGAGTCTTTCCTTGTGGCAGGGAAATATTCCAGCAGCATGGAGACAGTGGAACACTACACCACTAAAAATAGAAGTGTAAACATGGAGCATGGCTTAGGCAAGTAGAGAACCCTGCAGGTTACATAGCCACGGGGTTCAGAAGTGTCTAAGCAGTGCCTCATCATCGATACAGCCAATTATATCCTTTCTAGGGGGTGTGCAGTGCATGTTCTCTATATGCCGCCAAAAAGAGTGTACCATGTAGATGTTCCTTTTGATACTAAAGCCCTTAGAAAAATCCATGAAGAAATTAATAATTCTATCTTCAGAGAAGGGTTTGGATTGCATACAGTAACTATGGAATGTGGTTACACAGTGAACGAGAAGAAAACCAAACAACAAATAGCTGCACTGAATGAGACAGGGATCCTAGGGGAAAAAACAGTATGTGATCATGTAATTCAAGGCTGTATCACAATGCATATGCACAAGGGAGATGAAGTTACATTGGCAACCTTAATTCTGGTATTTCCTAACATTTGGGTGCTTGACTGCACAACCTAAATCAAGTTCTTCAACACAGCTTTTTGTGTGTGTGTTTCTCTCTCAATCTGACTCTACATGAAATCTTAGTTAGAAAATTGGGTTTCAAGATCTATACTGGGTATAGGAAAAGTAGGTCTCTAATATTAAAGATGTATGATAATTATTAGAGGGAAAGCCAATTAAAATGTCATTAAGATTTCTCAAAAATGGCAATCTTTTGGGGGAGGGGTCGAGTAAAGTTTGTCACAACTATGATTATATCTTAGTTCAGTGTCTGTCCTGTCATAAGTGTGAAAGCGCAACTTACTGACAGCTAAAGAAGCTACTCTCTTAGGGTAAGGAATGGCAGTAGAATAGAGTCCTATAATGTATAGGTATTGGGCTAAGTGGTTTTGCTTACACATTTATTTAAATGGAAACTGACTTCAGGTAACTGAAGGCAGAAAAAAAGAAAAAACCTATTTCAAAGCCATCTCACTACCAACACCAAACCTTTACTCGCTGACGTACAGTAAACATCGTGCCAGCACCCTAACTGGCGGAACTTGAGCTAAATTTGTTTCTATAATTCTGGGTGAGACTGAGGCCACGCATCCACACGGCATCCAACGACAAAAGAATCTAACCTGGTAAAGTACTGCATAACAAAATACAATGAATAAAATGCATACTTTAGAAAGCCAGGTTTGATTCTACAAGAAAAATATACTTGTTATTGGCTGAAGAAGAGCAACAGGAGAAAGCATTAGTGGTACAAATACTTCCCAAGAAAGGAGACGACCTGCGGACATACCGCCTAGTGCTGTTGATTATTGACTCTCAAGGTATTGGGATCAGGCTGGGCCAGAACTTGGATGGGAGCCTCCTAAAATGCAGAAGAAGTGCTGCTGGTGATTTAGTAGGTGGCATTCTTCCCCTAAATTCATGGCCTCAGTATAATGCCAAGGGACACTGTTTTTGGAGATACTGTCCCTTAGATAAGACATAAAATAGGTCTTTACCATTCATATTAATTAAAGATCCCATGTCACTCTTCCCAAGAGAACGAGCATTAACTCTGTGATCCTATTCACATTCACACTTGAGTTCAGTTTCACTGATACAATCTCAGTTTCACCAGTACAATCAGCTCTAGTCTCTATTCTAGGACCTTCCTAAGCAAGATGAGAATCTGGCCTTGTGTATCTAATAATGCTTCTCTCGCACATGTTAATGAATAAAGGCATTAGAGAGCGCAGCTGCATATCACTATGAAATAAAGCAGCCATGTTGTATGTATTCCATTCCCTTTTCAAATCTAAGGGTATAACACACAGATTAGACAACAGCTGATTTTCTAAGAAGTACAGTAATATGCACCCTTACATTTGAGAGGAGAAACAAGTTTGTGACCCAAGAATTTAGAGAAAAAAAAATAAGGGCCAAATCCTACGACCCCTTACTCAAGAAAATAAGACCCCTGCTCCTGTAAAGATTTATACACATGCTCAACTTCATGTACTGTGTAGCTGTTGGGACTACTCACAATTTATAATGTCAAGCAGGTGGGTTAGTCTCTACAGGATTGAGGGCTAAAACTTTGCAGAATGGGGCCCTTTCTACTTTTTTGCCAAATTGTGTCTAATTAGTTGCTTTTCTTGTCATTCCATTTAAAAACAAACAGCATACTCACTAATAATGATACACAAGAGTTATTGATTTTGTTTTCTGCTGGTAGCTACATAACGAGTAAATACCTTAAGCAACTATTAAATGTTAAATGTTAAGTCAGCTGAAATGAAAAGTTTATCCTCAGCCCTAAAGTGGTTCTTGGACATATAACTCCTCCAGCGATATGTTTAATAAAAGCTTTGTCTTGCTTTGTAATGGTATTTGAGAAAAATGACTTTTAGAGGACAGTAATCTGGGAATGATGA
This sequence comes from Mesoclemmys tuberculata, assembly GCA_007922155.1. Classification (NCBI taxonomy): domain Eukaryota; kingdom Metazoa; phylum Chordata; order Testudines; family Chelidae; genus Mesoclemmys; species Mesoclemmys tuberculata. The sequence continues at coordinate 12,900,640 of ML675649.1, forward strand.
AAAATAAAATAGTGCCAAATGAGTTTACAGCTAAATTAAGAGAGGTCTTTACCGCTAGCATAAAAATACTCTTCCACTAGGAACTAATCAAATTCCTTGAAACACGTTAAGCTCATCACTGGTTTACAGGGGCTTCATCTTGGACAGCAGCAGCATTCACAGACCTAAAAGGGAACTCACATTATCAAGTGCCTTCCAAAGTGCCTTGCTGTCCATTTCCCCATTGCCCTCAACTCCTGTGGGCTCCGCACCCATCCGGCCTGACCCCTACTGCCTCTCAGGGCTCCCCTAACATCCCCGCTGGGCTCTGCTGCTTCCCCGCCCTCCCACTGACCTGAACTCCATTCCATGTCCTCGCATCTCAGGTCCGCCCTGCTCCTTGCCTCTTGACCACAGTGCCCACCAACCCTGGGAGGTCACTTCCATCGCCCACCCATAAGGCTGGCCCTTGTGTCAAGTGCCCTCAATTCCCACTGAAATCAGTGGCACTTTGTATATTGCAGGAAGCAATGAGCTGATGTAGAAAGAGCCGTCAGTTTGTACATTCTCCATGAACTCTACAGGATCTGTGTAGTACCCAGCTAGTAGCTACTGTTTTTTTTTAAGTTCTCAAAGTGTTAAATGTCAAAACAACATTTAAATTCAAATCAGACCAAAATACAACAATCTAAGCACTGAATAGGTTGACAGTAGCAATTTGTTAATCTGTGACTTTCATTGCTTCTGTCTGTTTGTTCTTCATTCACAACAGCAATTCAGTTTGTGTGTGTTTAATCCGGTGTAAGGGTGCAAAAGTTGGATTTAGTCTGCCTCCCTCAGGTAAATTGTTAAATCTTAGGCTCCAATTCATGAAGGGGGCTCTGAATGATCTAACCTGTCAATCAGAGACATTTAGAGATGCTTGATACTAATTAAGCATATCAGCTATGATGCCAGACTTCAGTAAAACAAAGGGCTCCATCAATTTGATAAGACTGTGCTAAGCAAGGTTTAAAATTAATTCATAATTTCTTTTTATGTTTGTCATGTTTTGTGAAAATGAACTGCCATTCAATTTTTCATAAGCTGTGTGCAAGCAGCAGAGGCTTAATTTCAGGCAGTGTTCTGACAGGCCTGGGTAGTTTTGAGAACAAATGATTACCCACAGTGATCAAGCTTCAGATAATTGGAGCAGCACACTGAACTATCCAGCATACAAATATTAATGGACAGCCACAAAGTCTCTTTGAATCTGCATAATCTAAGGATTTCTATCTTCGCTTTACTGGTTGACATTTGGGATACACCATTATTTTCAACACAAACTATTTAGAAATTCTGTTCAAAGAGCCACCATTAAAGACCTTCCCATCTTTTTATAATTAATTAAGCTCATGTAATTGTGGAGCAGTGAATTTAAAATGCAGCATTTTGGCAATTCATATTTGGCATCTGGAAAATGTTTTCCACCAGAAAATTCTTCCCTCCCGCCCCCCGCCTTTTTTTTTTTTTAATCTCTTAGGACTCTATAGTGCAAGAAGCAGGATTGACTGCAGTCTAATGTTTAGAGAAGGTGACGAGGGAGATATGATTCCCAGTTTTCATTTCTCGCTATGAAATTGGGTAAGTTACTAAGGCCTAAATTCCTAAGGCATCCATTAAATTTATTTTCAGAGGTGCTGAGCACCACCAATTTCAAATGAAATCACTAGGCTGTGGGTGCACAACGCTTCTGGAAATTGGGCCTTTGGTGTTTTAAGCAAATTCAAAAACTGATGATCCCTAATTTAGCGGGCACTTGAATATTTAGGCCAACATATCTAATGTGAGGCATGGTTAATTATTATTAAGCATTTTGAGATCCAGGATGAATGGATCAGCCCCAGTCAAGGCATTGCTATAATTACCAAAAATAATCCAAAACTCAATATGAAGATTTAGAGTTACCTTCTATGCTTATTAAACTTATAAGTAACCACTCTGTAAGTTAGCCAATCACACTGAAAACCTGTAGGAGAACTATCTTTAATATTAAAATCTAAAATCACAATTTGCTTCAGCTGAAAGAAAGTGGCATGTGTGGCATCTCTCTCTCTCTCTCTCTCACACACACACAAATAGCATCAATACTGTCAAGGCAACAATGGATATATTTTACTATTAGACAGACAATTGAAGGTACAGAAATCTTTCACTTGCTTTGTAATAGCTAGCCTAATAAAAGTGGACTGGAATAATCATTTTTCAACTTTAACATCATTACAGAGAAAGAAAAATGGTTTGTGGGACCTAAGGTTGAAAAACATTTTCCTGCTGGCTGAAAACAGTTATGTCTGTTTTGACAACCCTATCACCGTATTGCACAAAGAAAAAGACTTTCAGTGTCCTCTCATTAAGACCATCATGAACTCTTGTTATTGATTACCTCCTGTGGTACCGACAGTCCTCGATGTGTTTTCAGGCTATTTAGAAAAGCTCTTGTTTGTAAACAACCACAGGTGATTAGTGATCAGTGAATGATTTTAGCCAACAAGATAAATGCAATCAAACATGAACATTCACGCTAAGGACTGCTTAGGTTTCATTCCCCACCAATTCAAAGTTGATGCTTTTCAGTTTAAGAATGGGGAGTGGGGGGTGAGAAGGGGAGAGGGAGGAGAAACAACTCCCTGTTCCCTGTAGAAAACCAATGCATCTTGTTGAGATGAGCACAATTCATTTCTGATCACAAATATTAGATTCAGATTAGACTTTCCAGCTGAAATCTTTGTATGTTTCTTTAACTACATTTTTGTTCAATATGAAAAGAATTCAACATAACATAGCTTCCTCTTACCGAGATTGCTACTTTATATGTAAATAGCTGTTACTTATATACAGTTTTTAAGTGTACCAAATCATTTCACAGGCCCAGTGTGTAACAACTACACACTTTTGGATTACACTGAAAAATGGCAATGATGGAAATAAAAGGGAGCTACTGCTATGTTTAATATAATATGTTGTCCTTACTGTTCTCTAGAATGTTGATGCTGCCCTGTTTAGCAACATCAAAATCCCACCCATCTGCCTCAGTGGGTGGTGGAACTTGATAGGACCAGCAACTAAGTGGGACAACTCTAGCAGCAAAGGAGATAGACATTCACCAAGGGACACCGAGTAGCTCCTCCCCAGCACCTTGGAGTCTCTGGCACCCATTGGCCAGTTGGGGAGAAGGGGTTCTCATTGGTCCATATCCCCCAGCTCTATGATTTTACCTGGACCACAGACCAAGTGGATCCTTTTTTAGCTCTATTCCAGCATCTGGTATAAAGGGCTTGTATAAAGATGGACCGTACAAACACAACACCAAGCATGTATATAGCTCACCTCTGGATTTACTGTTGTGATGGCACTGTCATATTAATTTTGGAAGAATCAATATCCTCAGGCAGTACTTCTAGGAATTAGTGCAGTGGGTACAAGCCTGGCCCAAAGTCCATTCTCAAAGCAACCCAGGAAGTTCTCTCTCTTTCTTACTCACATCCTGACATCCCTACACACACACCTTTTTTGAAAATGATTTGAGTATGGAACTAGTTCTTATTTTACCAAAACGAGTTCACCTTTCCCTAGTAAGACTCTCAAATAGGTTAACAGGTTTGAGGCATGCTAGGTATTTATATCAGTAGCCTGGAGCTTCTTACTGACTAACCAGACTATCCTAAACAGACAGGAATTTATTAGTTCTGATCACTTATCCAAGGGTAGCTAAGACTTCAGTTTGGTTGTCCGATAAGAAAACAGTGCTTGTCCCAATTTTTAGGTTGTGTTCTCATTCTCTCAGGCAAATGGAAATGAAATATTACTGCCGTTGTGATTGGCTCTCTACATTCTGCTTGTTGTTACAGACATTGGTGCCAGGTTCTCTCATTTTTAGTGTTTCTGTTTCTCACTTGGTTTTTCCTCACTTCAATATAAATGAAAATATCACTGTCACCACCAGTCAAACTGAGTCAGAAGAGACTATATAATAATTTATTTCAAATCTAAGTAAAAGTTTGAATATCTAACCAATGTTATGGATAGCATCCATCTGGTTTGAAATCAAGATCAGAGGCTACAGAAAAACACTACTCTAGTTCTCTCAGGTTTCTTGTGTACCTTGATTAATGTATAGAGGGCAAACCCTGCCCTTTCCCTAAAGGTCAATAAAAGTATCCTTCACTCGACAAGCCTAAATCTCATAAAATGGGACTTAGGATCCAATGTCACTTAGGTGCTTTTGAAAATTTTACCCTGCATTGTGATTTGTATTACTGTATATATTTTAAATTGGGGAAAATAAAATTCTTTTCTTATATTAACTACTATTTGGTTAAGTACATTCTTTTTTATGAGTTCCTGTCTATAAAGTTTTGCATTATTAGGAGGAACTAATAATTATTTGAGCCAGGTACAATATATTTCTCCTTTTAATAGACAGTTTAGTGTGGAGGATCTGGTTAATAATTTCAAGTAATAAAATATCCCAGGAAACAGAAGTCTATCTCATTTCATTTGTTTGTGTCAGACCTCAACCTAAATCCTCAAGCCTTTAACTTTTCCAACTAGCCCTACTTACTCTAACTAAACTATATAACCTTATTCTGAGTTACCAAACACTGCAGCTAAGTAGTTGGGCGAAAGCAATAGCCTCAGTGATACAATCTGATAACATCAGATCAATAAAACTACAGCCACTTCAAAAATCCATTTCATTACTTTACTGACTGCATAACAGATGATGATGGTAATATAATGCTGAAACAAGAGTACCAATTTCAGTGATATAACAGCACTGAGGAGAGTGAAGTGTCTCTCTCAAGGCTTTAACATTATTACCAGCATGGCACAACAGAACTCGGTACCTTCCTTAAAGGTCTGCAAGAATGATAGATTCAATACACTAATTCCTGATGGCTAAAGGATGTTATTGCACCGTAAAGGTCATTTCTTCAATTCTGTGGTACATCTTTAGCTGAGAATTGCAATTTAGAAACTTTAGTAACAATGCTTCAACATACCACCAGAAAAAATATCAGAGTTGATACCTTTAAGACTATTTGTCTGCATACGTATACTATTCTGCTCTTCGGTGGTGCTTCTTTGCATAGAAAAACCGACAACTTTAAATCTTCAAATCAGTCTTTCTTGTTAAAAAAAGGGAGGCAAGTAATACCTGATTGGTTTATTATACAGATCCAAGTGTTATGATTTTTCAGTTTGTATTTATAGGGCCAGATTTTCAAAGGACAGGGCACATTTACTAATGCACCCCATAATTTTTAAGCACAAATGGGTAGTTCTGCACTCATTTATTGGCTCTGTGTGCATCCAAATGCTCTAATATTCACAAATATGCATAGCTCTTTCTCTGAGTGTGTGTGTATGTGTAATTTCAGGGGCACACCAACTGTTCCCTCCTTTGAAAATCTGGTATGTAGTGTAGAGCTCTTAGAGGCTACATGCATTGCCTAGGAAAGGGTGAGGTATGTGTTCTGTGCATCTTCACTAATATCAGCTATGTTCACAGAACAGTAGGGTCAGACACAGAAGACTGTAAGAGAAAGATTTTAAACAGCAGGTGAAACAAATTAAAAATTTAATGACTATTTAGATAAGGTTTTGTAATAATTACTCTAAATCCTTGGGCAAAAAAGTTGCTATGTTCCACCTTAGAGATGGCAATAGGTGAAATCATCATATCTACACACAGAGCCTGATTATCTTCTCAGCATTACTACCGTAATACCACTGAATTCAATGGAGCTACTCTGGATTTACACAGGTGCCAGAAAAGTACCAGCCAGGCCCACAGTCTAGAAAACTCATTGGGATCCCTTCCGGATGAGAGCTGCTATGTGAATATGAAGTATTTCTTTTTAATTTTGAACACAAGCCTTCACATTCCCTTCCTGTTCTGGCAATTACCATAATAAATGACATAGTAGAGTACAGGAGCAGATGTTTTGTTTAAATATTAATTGTTTTAAGTACATAAGTTTTTTCTTGCAATTTCTTTTTTATTAAAAATAAAATTGTTTTGTCTTGTAATATTAATGAAAGGAATTTAAAACTTTTTAGACGATACTACCCTTTAAATAATCCAGAAAAATTCTATTAAAGACACAAATATTTGTTTACTAAGTTACTCACATATCTTGTTTGCTTCCGAACATGAGCAGTATTGGTTAATATATGATACATGCCACATACATCATTTTACTTTTATTTGCCTTCCGGTTTCCGAGCCTTGAGGTTGTACTCAGGTGATCTATTCAAGCTTTTGTCCAACGTCATGAGATCTAGAAACTTACTTTATTTAAAAAAATGAAACTTGAGATCACTCCAGGGGCTGGAGCTTTCAGAATAACACCAAATATCATGAGACTCTCAGTTAAATCATGACAGTTGGGAAGAGGCTCACAACAGGTTCTCTTCAGATGCACCCAGTTCTTTGCATTGCGTTCCAATGCTCTTCAAAGGAACCATCCTGTGATTTGGCACAAATGGGTTTGCAGAAGCTTGTGGAAGCTTCCAGCATCTGAGGAGAAAATGGTTTTCAGAGTCTGAGCCAATCTGCTCCAGGAGAAGAGGAGAATCAGGGAATCAGTGGAGGCTTGCAACCCCACCACCAACTGCTGGAAACACTTTTGAGGATCACATTACAGTAAATGCCATTAACTATACTGTGTTAAGGACCTGTGTCTAAAAGTCAGTGTTAAAGACTGTAAGCTGGCATTGTTGGTTCTCTTGCAACAATGTCATTGATGAGTGGTACTCATTAATCCCTTTGGGCTGAGAACAGTAAAATCTCAATGCATGCTCTGCCTCACCAGTTGCCTACAATTGTAGCTGCCCCATGGTCTCTGGTTACTGAGGCACATGTCACGGGAGCACTTTGAGCAGCTGAGACAGATGTACAGTGGGGGTAAACAGGACCCTATTGGTCTCAAGTACATTCCGTCAAGAGGAGCTTCAATCTGCCTTTCTTCACCTTCTGAGACCTCTTAAACTCAGAGCAGACCTTGCACTTAAATGCAACATGGAACTCTTCAAGGCAGCGAAGGTAGCTGGAATACCTGTTGCTGAGTAAGAAAGATCTGCGGCAGGTCTGGCAGGGTTGGAAACCTGGGGTCTTTGGCATAACCTGTGCTTGGAGGCTGCAGATAACAAAGGCTGAGGGTGAAGGAGGCCCTGGCCACAAAGAAAGAGTTTGGGGGAACCCCCGAAAAGCACAAGCCTGTGCTAAAACCAAGAAATGAAGTCAAAGAATAAAGAAATTAAGCTGTATAGCTAACAGCAGACACCGCAAGGCTCAGTCCCTAGTCAAAGACAGTCGAGAAGGAACTGCAGCAGCACATCCAAGCCACTGCTTATATCTTCGCACATGGGCAGTGTGTACCCCTCCTTCAGAGAGGCTATCCTCCTGCCCCACCCCTTCACCCACGGCACTGCCCTTTCCACCTGAGGTCACTTTGAACCCTGGCTGGCCCATTGGCTGGCCCTATACCCCAGCCAGCCCGCTGGCACCTGGAGCAGCCTTGAACCCTAGCCGGCCCATTGACATAACCCTGAACCCTGGCTGGACTGTCGATGCCCAGAGCAGCCCTGAACTCCAGCCAGTGCCAGGAGCTGCCCCGGCTGGCCCCACCAGCACCCAGAGCAGTGGAGAGGAGACCCAAGCCTCAGTCAGCTGGAAGTGAGCCCTGATCCCTAGCTGGCCAGAGGAGTTGTGAGCCTCACAATGGCCAGACCCCCAGCCTTCATTACCCGCCACCCTGGCTATGTGAGTCTATTTGTGTTTCATAGGTTTCATTTTGCAATGGGAAGTGTGGGGGCCTCTGGGAATGGACGGAGCAGGGATGGGAAGAGACAAGGCCACCATGCCCCAGGGGTTTAGTGGTGGGTCGTCGTTGGCTGTGCCCACCACCCATGCCCTTGCACTGGAGTAGAAGGATGTGCAGGGCACAGGAGCAGAAGATGAAAATCTGTGATCAACAGTGCCAGTATGTACATCCTGAGGTGGAGCACTCACAGGGGCAATAATTTGATGAAGAACAATGAAGGCTCTTACAGAGTGAGACACATTCAACTTTCTCATTCTGCTGGAGACTGTGGGCCAGAACCTCAGCTCATGAAAATCAGCATAATTCCGTTGGAGTCAATTAGATTTATGTGTAATGTATCCTTCTTATTTATTCTTTCTTTTGTTCTATTGTTCTCTTTAATCTAGAATAAAAGTCATCTACTTTGAAAGTACATGTTTTGCTCCTTGTCTGTAACTGACAGACAGAGATATTTTAAGAACAAGTAGAGAATAATATGAAGGAATTAAGCAACACGAAATGGGTGACGATATAATATAGCAATGAATGATACAAGAGGATGTGACTGAACATAAATGTCCAAATAGACCAAAATTCTGTTAAATCTCATCATGAGCTAATTTGGCTTCCCTAACCAGGGGACAAGGCATTTCAAATTAACTAACTCTACAATCCCCTTATTTCATATTTTAAGATAAAAATCAAGCCATAACTGTATCTCCCTTATTTTGTTTGTCTCTTACTATCCTGTTTTCTTAGCTCCTAGGAAACAGCATTTCACCTACTTTTATTCCATTACCTAAGTACTTAAATTTCATTTTTGGTGAAGCAGTGTTAATGAATATTTATGAGTAAGTCCTGTAGTGTTCATTGAATGTGTAGACTTCCCTTCACAGCAGGCTGCAGATTTACATTTTGCTTTTTATTACTAAAATGTTAGCCATACAAATCGATGTCACTTAGAAAATAAGAAAATAACAGTTTTTCCTGTAACTTTTAGCACATTCATCTGAGTAACTTCCTGCCTCATATTAGTCCCTGACCCTGGAGGTATATCCAGTTTACATTTGATATGTGATATTTAATTGTAAGTCTCCCAGTAGCCAGGGTTTGCACATGTGGAGCCTCTGAACTGGATTCCACAACCACTTACTTGCGTGAGTAGTCTCACTACAGTCAATGGGTTTACTCATGTGAATACAATTACTCACATGCATAAGCATTTCTAAGCTCAGGTCCTCGGCCACTACTATATGCAATCTATTAAACAAGGACATTAATTTAGGGATTGATTCTATCTTTAACAAACACCCATTAGGATTCTCAATCATAATGATGGTTAAACATGTGCATCAAGGAAAGAACAGCCATACAAAGTCAATTTGCAGAGTCCTTCCCCAGCAAATATCTGGGGAGCCCCCAACTGTTCTAACAGATGATCAGTCTTTAAATTATTCCACTGTAATAATTAAAGAAAAAAAAATCAGATACTGCATTCACAGTAATCTAAAGGTAATTCCAATTACAAGTGTGTAGACAAAGCTGGCAAGCCTTCATTTTCTTTAAGGTGATAACACAACTTTAGGCAATACAGTAATTTATAGAGAGGAAACAGCTGTCCATGAACTCTAAAAAACAAAAAATTACATCAAGCATTTAGAACAAGCTTCCATATTCTTATTGATAACGTAGGAGTGAAAAGACTGGAAGAAACAGCTCTGGCCCAGATTTTTAAAAGTATATAGGCATTGCTCTGCTCAGCACTGTAACACCTAACTGACTTAGGAGCCCAAGTCTTATTTTCAAAAGTGATTTAGGAGCCTAAGCTCTATTGACTTTTAATAAGACTTAGCCTCCTAAGCCCCATATCCTCAAAGGTATCTAGGCACCTAACTCCCATTGATTTCAGAGTTACAGTGCCTAAATACCTTTACAAATCTAGGCCTTACCTTCCTTGTAATCAATTACAACTAAAGATGGGCCTGAACCAGCAGATCTGGATGACCCTTTAAAAAGAGCTGTTCAGAAAATGGGCGAAATATGTTCTCATTTTTCTGTGATTTTCTGGTCCCCTCCAATTTTTTTGCAGTCGTGCCATTGTAATAGAAAATTCTGTGACCAGCTCTACCTCTGAGCTTTAGGGAAATTCAAATCTGGGTCTGCACTTCTGTAGTGACAAATTTGCTTTCTATTGAGATGCTTTCAATCCACTAAATTGTACTATTACTCTTTTCTAGATAGATAGATAGAATTCTTATGCATAAAGCAAGAGCAAATTTTAACATTGGCTAATTCTGTATTGAGCTTAACCGTCCCTCTAGTCTGCTTTCCATTATCTTTAAATTGTGTAAATGTGAACTTAGTTCATCAGAAAACTGAAAAGCTCCACTTCTGCCCGCACACCCACCCCTTGTTTGACTTCTTCAAACAACTTGAAAGTGCCAATGAAGGCTTTCGTTTCTGAAACTGGCAAGTTCCTTATGTAACTAGGAAAACTGTCACTATTCATCACTGAAAAGAAACTCATTTATTTAATATTAGGCATGTCTAACTTATTTAGTTCTTTTACCTCAGTGAATAGTTACTGTAGAAAATTCAAGAACAATCCACCTGTGCCTTCATGTCGAAGTTCCTTTCTGTGTCTCTTACCCCGTGTCAGAATGGAGTGTATGGACACCACCAGTAAAAGGCTCAGAGGAAATTCTGAAACTTTAATGATATCAAGAAGTGCATCAAGTACAAACACATTAGTAGCCTGTGCTGATGGTAGTTCTACCAACTGTTTCCTTTGAGTAAAAGCAGTTCTTGAGCTGTCAAGTGCTTTAGGTAGTCCTTTTATATAGGAATTCTGTGGAAGATGTTGCACACCTTCAATTCTTTTTAAAAGCTCATGTGTGTTAAACTAACTCATTAAGCAACCCCTTTGTAAGCGGTCAGTTGCATGGCCGCGTATTCGTCATACTGTTGGGGTACAGCACAATGGAGATGCAGTGGTTAACACATATGATGTGTTAAGTAGAAGATTGAAAAATAAAGGAAAAATACATGCATAGATTCAAAACCAAATGAACATTCCCATTATGGTAGTTCTAAAAGCATTTCTGATTCAGACATTACCACATGATCTGACTTTTAAATTGCAATCAAGGTGCAATTTGGATGGATTCATGGTTTGAAAGAGCTTTGCTTAACTCTTGCTACTTCAGACTTCTTGTGTGTGTGTGTGTGTTGTTTCTTTCCCAGGATCAGCAGGAATGAACAAAAAAGATACGCCCCATTTTGAACAGAGCAGTTAGCAAAAATGCCTTATGTACCATTCAGGAGAAATTTTGTGACTATCAGCACAAGGCTGCTTGCTAAAGTCAACATTTGGCTTGCTAGCCAAATAATTTCTCTTAATACCGTTCTTCAAAAAGCACCTTCAAGTTTCTTATAAATATTTTAGTGAGCAGCTGTATATTTTAAATGTGAAAACTATAAGTAAAATACAAATCTAAAACACAGGCTACTTTCCTATCCCTAGCTCCTACATGGTGCTAGGAACGTCTATGTCGATTTACTCTTCCCAACCAATATATCATACTGTGCTAGGCCTTTGTACCTCCTGAATCCTACTTTGCCCTTTCAGATACCCCAGATGTCCTCGCTTGGCATACCTATCCCGAGATTCATATCTCTGGAAAACTGTGTGGGTGCATGAGAGAGCGCTAATCAAGTTCAGAACTTTCCACCTGTAGGTCACCAGCTTGAATCCAGAACAACTCAGTAAGGATTAAAAATTGTGCCTATCTAATGGATGTTCTGAGGCTCCTATGTAAGATACCTGTAATGGATCGCCACACTACACCACATACTTGTCACATGCTTTACACTAATCCTCAAATTCAGAAAGGCGTTAAACTGCTTCGGCCATGCATGGCACACTCTGCCGGAATACGAAGGCTGAGGCATGACAAAAGGGCAGAGCGTATGGGAAGCTTCCCCTGCTAATAAACAAGAACTTCATTCAGCAAAACTTTCAGGCCAGTGTCTTTCACAAGCGCTACATCTACCCAACTATTTTAAACTAAGTTCATGGTAATATACAAATGAACTAAATAACTGGCATAAATGCCCCACATGGCACTACACAAAACGTGTCAGCTGTGTCTCATGTATTATGGATTCTTCAGATTGGAAATACAACTGTCTCCTTATGACTAAGTAACACCGTGTCTGTCTTAGAATAGAGAATTGTAATTGGGTAAACAAAGTCAATATGCTTTGAAAATTTAAAGCAGTACATAAAAAAAACCCTCACACCCTTTTATGTGGGCCACCGTGTGCGCATGTTTATATTATTACTATAACCATCGTTATGGATTGCCCAATTCTCTCCCTGCTATTTATTTTTACACTGTTGGATCGAATGTAAAATTAGGCCCTGATATTTTAAAATACTTAACTAACCTGCTTTACTTTAAGCATGGTGAGTAGTTCCACTGAAATCAACAGGACACTTACCTAAATAAAATGAAGCACCTGAGTAAACGTTTGCAGGACTGAGCTCTTAGATTTTAAGTTTTAAAAGACAGGATCTGGTTTCCCTATTTTTACTATAAAGTGCCCCGCACACTAACGAGTGCTCTAAGCAATGATAAGAACTAAGAATTATTTATAAAACCAGATTGCTCCTGACATTCGCCCTGACTCAGCAAGGTGCTTAAGCATGTGCTTAACTTTTGAGTTCAATGAGACCCTTGCTGAAAGTTCAGCACATACTTAAACACCTGGGTGAATCGAGGCCACATCGCTTAATACCAGGTCCACAGGACAAAGCTATATAAAATCATTCAGAAGTTTAGTGGGATCCTAAGGGAGATTCTCTAGTCATAATAATCAGAAAGAGAGAAAAATTCAACCCCCCGCCCCCAGTGATAAACAAAGCACACCAGACATTAATATAATTTTACCAAATTGGCATGAGACAGAAAAATAAAAATGTTATTGCTTCTTTTAAACCTAACTAGAACAAAGCGTGCAATGCTAAAGGATTTTTGGAGGACTATTACATAGAATCATAGAATATTAGAGTTGGAAGGGACCTCAGGAGGTCATCTAGTCCAACCCCCTGCTCAAAGCAGGACTATCCTCAGCTAAATCATCCCAGTGAGGGTTTTGTCAAGCCGCAGCTTAAAAACCTCTAAAGATGGCGATGCCAAAGAGTCTTCATAGGAATTCTGGAGGCAAATACATAAGGAGGAATTGAAAACAAAGTACCATCTCAGCCCTGTTTTCCACCTTTGAAATTCAGACAGTTAACTTGTGTTAGAATAAAATTTTTTTTAAACAAATCCACTCCACCAGGAGATATACAGCTGACATTCACACTTTCATTTCAACAACTTGATTGGGACAGCTGTGTGAAATATTCAACTCTATATAACAACCTAAATTGCACTTTGTCCTTTGTCAATTGTATAATATTTTTATTTTGTGAATCTTCTGCAAACATGTCCATTTTCATGTCTGCTGGTCACCTCAGTTGAAAATTCATCAAAGTTGGGTGCGGTTTTCCCCTTCATCTGTTTGTCAGAAAAAAAGAAAAAAAAGATCTATCCATGTATGTGTATTAGCAATGTAAATACATGGTTTTTTAACCATCACTTTCTCTTTCTAAGTGACCAAAGGAACACTAATGATGACTACCTTCAAACTTCTGCTTCAAATTTCACAAGCACAGGATTTCATGCAAAAGTAGATTTTTGTGAAAAATACTCCTTACCACAAAATTTTGTGTAAACACTAAATTTCAAAAATGCAAATTTTTCTGAAATTGGGTAAAGATTTTTTTCTCCCATAAAATGCCATTAAAATGTATCCTTGTCACATAGATCTTTTTCGGAATTAACATTTGGTAGGTAAATCATGTAGGTCTTGTAATTAACATGTATACAATATTCCAGAACCACAAGTTTGTTTCCATTGCTAAGAAACAAATATTGAACAAGTTGGTTCAGTGCTCCAGATTCATAAATTTCCCATATAAGACTTATAAAAACTTCCTGTATCTTTACTTGTTGAAAAAAATTTCATTCAGAGCGAAAAAATGAAAAAAGTTTAATGAAAAAGAGTATCACCACTAAAAACACTAACCATTATTAGCAGAAACTTTTGGATAAACAGAATTCACAGCACATTGTGTTTTCAATCCACATATGTGGATGTACCTAAGTGATTATTATTATTTAACATTTGTAAATGGCACTACATGTGTGAATATCAATGGTCCAAAAGTGAGGAAACTAAGGCAAATCACTGAGTTTGTGAAGATGTATAGCAGTTTGGTTATTAAAACAAAGGTCAGAAAATTTCTTCTAAATGAAAAATGTGGGCCAAATGGGACATTTACTCATGTCAACAGCATTAGAATTCAGAATGACCTTGATACACTGGAGAATTGGTCTGAAATCAACCAGATGAAATTCAAGAAAGACAAATGCAAAGTACTACACTTAATAAAGAAAAAATCAAACGCATAGCTACAAAATGAGGAATACTGATGAAAATGATCTAGGTATTATAGTGGCTTAGAAACTGAGTCAATAATGTGAAGCAGTTGCAAACAACGAAATATCATTGTGGGTGCATTAAGAGGAGTGTTCTATGTAAGACACAAGAGGTAATTGTTCTGCTCTACTCTTCACTGGTAGGCCAGCTGGTGTATTGTATCCAGTTTTGTGCACCACACTTTAAGAAAGATGTGGACAAATTGGAGCAAGTCCAGAGGAAAGCAAGAAAAATGGGCATGTTTAGTCTTGAGAAAAAAAGACACAGGGAAACCAGACAAACTTAAAGTATGTTAAGGGCTGTTACAAAAAGACCCGTGGTCAATTGTTCTCTGTGTCCATTAAAGGTAAGATAAGTAGTAATCAGCTTAATCGGCAGCATGGAAGATTTAGGTTAGATATTATGAAAAACATTCTAACTCTAAGGATAGTTAAGCATAGAATAGACTTTTAAGAGAGGGTTTGGAATCCCCATCATGGGAGATTTTTAAGAGCAGGTCAGACAAATATCTGACAGAGATGGTCTAGGTGTACTTGGTCCTGCCTTAGTATGAGGGATGGACTAGATGACCTCTCAAGGATGCTTCCAGCCCCTACATTTCTATGATTCTATGTTGAATAGCTGTTACTCCACATGTAAACCCAATGTAGTCAATGGAACTATGTGATACAATTGGTGACACTCAAGGTAAGCACAACAGAATCCAGCACATGGCCTAAAGAGAAGCTAAAATTTGTATCCACCAGTGGCTTTTGGCATTGTAGGTAAACAACTTCATATACATAGGAAGTATAAGAGAAAATGCAGCGAAGGCTAATAGTATCATTTTCATTGCTTAATCAGGATCATTTAAACACGTTAAACCTAACCCGAGAGAGAGAAAAGTTCATTTTAAGCACTTGCTGTCAGAAAGGTGTAAAAAGCATCTTCTTGACATAACGCAAAAATCCTTTTTTCAGAACACCACCCTCTAGACACCTGATTTAATGGATTACTCTATTAAACACAGTTACTAAACATCTATCTTCCAGCCTACAATTTCTCTCACAATACGCACACATTATTTGTGTTGTACAGAGGCCTTTTTCCTCTTGTGACAGCTCTCCCTGAAATACCTTGAAGTCCTCTTCTTGTGAAATTCACTGTACCTCTTAGACTAAAACATGTCCAAGGAGCTTGAATAGAGCTCATACAACTCTGCTGGGGTTCCTTGTTAAAACTGGAGCAGAATTGTGTTTCTCCTTTAGGCAATGCCTTAAAAAACTGTAGGCCACACATTCCTGAATTATTTATCAGAAGTTACTATGCAAACAAGGATTAAATAATTCTCTTTGAGTTTCTTGTGGTAAACACAGCAGCTAGAGGCATATTTCCTGTCTGATATCTGCATTTTCCCCATCCTTCCGGGCAAACAAATTGTATTTTGCTGGAGATGCAGGACCTGATTTTTCCTTTACTCATAATAGTGTAAATAAGGAGTAACTCTACACAAGTTGATGGAGCAACAGTGTAAAACTGGGGTCAGTGAGTGGAGAATCAAGGTTGCTATTTGTATTCCAAATGCATTTGATTAATGAGGACTGGTCAATAATAGTACAGATATTTTCCCCCAAATCATCCGATACTGCTTTTTAACTAGCTAATAGGTTTGTCATGACTGAAAATTAAATTAAATTCTAAATTTCATCATGATTCTGTCTTTATCATTAAAAAAAAAGCAAACTATGCAATCAAATGTAGCCAAAACAGAAAAAGAAATCTTCTATACATTTTCATAAAGATAGAAATCCCTTACTGATGTACATTTTTAACCAACATTCTTAATCTAGATCATTAAACTGATGTTGCTCAGGCATTATCTCAGTTTGAAAAAAGAAATCAGACTGCAGAAAATGTGGATTTGTATTGTAATCAAACAAAAGAAGCAGGGAAAAAAAAGTAGTATCTGTACTACTGAGGTTGCTGAGCACAAAACAAAACCTGGACACAGAAGAGATAAAAACAAACTTTCATTGTTGATGTCTTAACTAAGGCTGGGTCTACACTGACGGTGGCAAATTGGCCGCCATCACATCAATTGCTCTGGATCGACTGAGAGGTCTGTATAGATGCGCTCAGTCAATCCAGGAGGTGACACAGGAAAACCACCCTGGTAAGTGGCGTAGCGTAGTGATTTACGTCACTTGCATATCTCCCGTTGACTGCTGCCAAATCGCCAAGGTAAGTGTAGACCGGGCCCAAGTATTATTCTACCTTTACCACACTTGTAAAGCTGAATGTAAAACTGGAAGCACAATTTGCTGAAGTGAACTCCCTGAGAGGACCGAAATTGCTTTTTGGACACCTACTCAATTTTACAGCTTCTTAGCATGACAAAGCAAATTGCTCTCCACAATGGTCAAATTTGAATATCTGACTACTATGCAAAAAGCGGATTAGTAGAAGGAAGTAAATACTGTTTTCCATGGAAAATACTGGACATACCTGGATAATTTTTGTAGTACTTATTTATTGCTTTGGCAATGTATATTGACTGAGAGGTCTGGATAATAAGATAAAGTATATTAACTTGGCCTATTTGGAAATGGATCATTGAACTCTATGAGAACTTTGTCAATGGACCCAGGATCAAGTCTTAAATAATGAGATACTAACATTGAGGGGTTGAGTGCCATACAAAGATGGATGATGTAGGTATATACTCTGTGGTATTAGTTCCAAACTTTTAAAAATATATGTAAATTGCAACAGCTTCAATGAGATTCAAAAATTGATATTAAGAGAAGTACTTCAAAAGCCCAGAGGGGAAAGATGAGCACCTGGGGCAGTACTCAAAGAAAAAATTGAACAATCTCTTGGTTTATTACGTCTAAAAACCCAAGCACTTTTGACAGAAACGGGAGTTTCATGTGGGAGTTTCTCTCAGGTAAGGGCTGCAGGATTTTGCATTTTAAGCCACAACAGGGGGAAAAGTAAAGATTTTTAAAATCCAAGTCCAGACTCTGCCCTCTGAGACATATGTTCAATTTTTATTGAAGTCAAGGAGCTAAATTCAGTCCTGGAATAACTAGAACAATTCCATTAACTTCTCAGAGTTATGACCACTTGGAGTTTGGGTAACAGTGTATATATAACCGACAAAATAACCTTACTTTCTTTTTGCTATAACATTAAAAGAAACTTTAGAGGCAACATTTGTTTTCTCTCTCTTTGACAGTGAGAATTTCTAACAATTTTTGTCTTTTCTCACTGTTCTCTGAGCTAAGCACCTCTCAGGAGCAGGCTACAAATCAAAATACAAACATACAATGAAATGGTGTTATGCAAAC
Source organism: Mesoclemmys tuberculata (assembly GCA_007922155.1). Classification (NCBI taxonomy): domain Eukaryota; kingdom Metazoa; phylum Chordata; order Testudines; family Chelidae; genus Mesoclemmys; species Mesoclemmys tuberculata. The sequence goes on from ML675649.1 coordinate 12,918,347, forward strand.
TATTTTCTTTAGTCCAGCCCTTAAAGCTTGCTTATTCCCAATGCTTTCTACCCCTCACACCTTTTTTAATTCTTATACCTATCAATTTTGACCAAAAAGCTGTCTAAGATTAACACTGTTGTTAATCTTTTTCTCTTAACCTCCTCCCCTCTTCTCTCCCTTTACCCCCCCCAAAAAAAACAAACAAAAAATGCTATGAACAAAAAAAGAGTGGTACGTTTTTAGATACTGGGTAAATTCTGACAAAAATGTGATAGGGTACCAAATATGTAGAATCAGTGACCTCATCAATGTAGTTGACATTCCTACTGAGTAAACAGTGAAACACATTTTTAAAGTGTGAATAAATAAGAGAGCTTTTTAGGGAAAAAAATAGAGGGGTTCCTTTTACTAGAATAGAAACAAACACCGACAAGACAAAGAGATGCTTTCATGGTTTCTGATACACTATTATTATGCCTTTTCAACAAGTATCAATGCTGTGCCTTCCCTTTCACTGGTAAACAGTGGAACCTTTGCTGAACTGATAGTCAGAACCAGTCAACAGAAACTGCTTCGGGTCACATGATCTCCAAGCACTGTTGTTGCCATAGCAATTGCACTATGATAAATTAGCCTGTCTCTGCTAAGCATTCTGTTTGCCTAGACATCTTACAAGGTGCACTTTTTCCTTTTCTCTCTCTCTCTTTTTTTTTTTTTTAATTTAAGCTCTATTTTCCCATTTCACGCTAATACCTGATTGAACTCCTTTGGTGGGCTTTCTGACATTCAACATCTTGCAACACAAAGTCAGAAGCATATTATTCCTGACTTTTGGGATGGGATAAATACTCTCAGCTATTTAATTAAGAATTGCCAACGTGCCTAGAGGGCTGTTTTATATTTTAACAGATTTTTGTGCATTCTGATGAGGCTAGGTTCCTTGTTTTAGAAGCTATTCCAGCAGAGGTTAATATGGATTTATTTCAGGTCTAGTTACTTTCATATTAGTTGATAATTGAGATAAACTGCTAGACTTAACAACCTAGAGGGAAAAAAAATGTTGGCTATAAAAGCAGTGGAGCTTGTAATGGCCTAACCAGTTATTTCTTGTAAATTAATACATGTTGCTATGCTTTTTAAAAGATAACTTTCATACTATTGTTAGAATTTGCTTGACTTTCATTTTTTGTTTTCAGAGCTGTAACCTAAATTGTGGAAATTTAGGAATTCCCCATTTTCTGATGATATATTTAGGTAATAAAGTGGAATAGGGTATGCAGCTATTATTGTGCACTAAACCATGCATACAATGGATTCTCCCTCTGTGATTTTTAATTGCAATATATTAAGTTACTATATAGGGCTATGATTTCCAACGTAAAAGAAACCCTAGCTGAATTTAATTTATTCCACCCATAGTGTAATTTGCATTGTACATAACAATACTCATTAGGGACCTGATCCTGCAATGTGCCGAATGCCCTCAACTTCCATTCCCATCAGTGGGATTCTGGGTCATGCAGCACTTTCCATAGCCAGTTCCAGTAAGTCAGCCACCAAGGGATCCACCTAGAGACTGCCAAGGATTTAATGTAGCTGTAAGTAAAGGACTAGGAAAACAAACAATATTTTTATAGTCACATAGGGGTACGACAAACATAAATTCTACCTAACTTCCCAGCTGTGAAAGGTATATGAAGATGTTAATCAGATTCAGTAACCAATCCAGACAACCCAAGCAGATTTCTTTTGTGCAGTTTATGTGGATTTCTACAATGTTAAAATCCACTGAATGTTTGACTGACTCCAGTCCTTGGTCATGGTGGCAATTAGCAGAGGGAGGGAAGTTTTATTATTCTTATCTTTTTGCCAATACACAAATGCTACAAGTCATCCTCATCAAGAAGTCCAGTAGTATGCAACAGAAAATTATACCCTAGCTATAGCAAAATAAAGTCTCTATTAAACTCTAGTTTTCAAATAAATTCTATAGAGCCCTTCTAAATACTGCTTATAGATCTCTTGTATAAGGTGTGAGGATTTTTATTTTGCGTTTAAAAAAAAATCCGAAAGGATCTTTCTTAGCCTTTCCATGGCTCAAGCCCTCCCATGAGTGCTAACGGGAAGTAGGACATGTGATCAAAGAGGGAATAGAGCTAAATGTGGAGTCTCTCTCTTGATTAGAATGTGTTAATAAAAAACGTACGTTGACATTTATGTAATGGTATCCTATCCACTGAGACATTTCTAAGAACTGATCCTGCCACGCATCATTACTTAAGTAAACCTTTCTCATATGAGCAGTCCCACTGCAGTAAATGGACCTACTTGTGGGTCAAATTCACCCCTGTGCAGCAGGCCACCAAAAGGCCTGTGCATCACTTATATCCTACTTTGAAGGCTTAAGCAGACCTTTAGGGCACAGGCCTCTGCAATTGGGTGAATTTCAGAATTGGGTTCCTAACATGCCCATCACCATGGTCTCTAGGTGCCACAAGCATTCAAGGACATAATATGGGAGACTGTAAAGTAAAGTAAAGAAATAATCACAGTTAAAGTTCCCAATATAATATACTGCACTTATTAAATGTGTTTACTAGAAGACCAGTTAATTTAAATAAGTTAGCTGTTACAACACATTCTGGTTGAACTTACATGTATAAGTATTTTTACATTACTTTAACCAGGCACAAAGTGTGTGTTTGAATGCAGTTAGATTCTTATTGCTTCTGTGATCAACACACATTTTGATTTAGAGGCTGGTATTTACAAACTTTTGAAGATGTACACATAAGAAGAGTGGCATTTCATTCTACTGTGTAGCCTTCTTCCTTTATTCAGCTGGTGTTATCTTTAAAATTATATTAACATAAAAGCAATGTTCAGTCTGACACAACATGGCTACAAATCCATGGCCTGATGTGTAATGTTCTGAGAAAAAAAATTACAGTGTTTGTGATACAGCAACTGCACACGTTGTTAGAAAATCAGCTTAGATCCTATGAAGGACAATATATTAGCTCTTTTGTTTCTGATTTCAATTAATTAGGACTCAATCATATTTTAGGACTGCACATAGTATGACTGTATCTGCCCTGGGCTGATTGGCTGTTTGTGCCAACCTCTCCCTAAGTCTTTACCTTAGCTTCACTCCACACCTATCTTTCTAACCCTCTTCTTCCTGGCCCTGACCCCTCAACTCTTCCTCCCTGTCACGTCCTCTCTCTCTCCTTTCACTTTTCCTTCCATTGAGTTGATCTCCACTTAACTCACTTTCTCCCCATGCAAAAGATATGGTACTAATGACATTTGCTACCATCCCGTTCTTCACTCTGCTTACCTCTTCACTCACCGTGCCAACTTGAATATTTTAACTGTAAGCGCCTCAGGGCAGGGACTGTCTGCTGTTCTGTGTTTGAATGTTAGCAGTGTCATACTAAATATGATCAATAAGTACATGAAATCTTTAAAACAATTATTATGTCTTCCAGATTCACAGATTCCAAGTCCAGAAGGGACCATTATGATTGTCTAGTCTGTATAACACGGGCCTAGAACTGCCCCAAAATGATTCCTAGAGCAGATCTTTTAGAAGAACACACTATTTTGATTTAAGAATGGTCAGTGATCAACAATCCACCATGGCCCACAGTAAATTGTTCCAATGGTTACTTACTCTCACTGTTAACCATTTACAACTTATTTTCGGTCTGACTGCATCTCCTTCAGTTTCCATCCATCGGATTATGTTATACCTTTCTCTGCTAGACTGAAGAACCCATTATTAAGGATTTGTTTCCCAGGTTGATACTTACAGACTTGATCAAGTCACCCCTTAACCTTCTCTTTGTTAAGCTAAATAGATTGAGGTCCTTGAGTATCGCACTATAGGGCAGGTGTTCTAATCCTTTAATCAGTCTTGTGGCTCTTTTCTGAACCCTCTCCAATTTATCAACATCCTTTTTGAATCATGGACACAAAAAACTGGGCATAGTATTCCAGCAGTGGTCACACTATTCCTATGTGAGATTCCTGTTCATACGTTTTTGGGGCACAGCACTGCACTGCGAGTTCATGTTCAGCTGATTAGCCACCATGAGCCCCAATTCTTTTTCAGAAGTTACTGCTCCCAAGGATAAAGTTGCCCGTGCTATATGTATGGACTTCATCTTTGTTCCTAGATGTATATATTTACATTTAGCTATCTTAAAACACCTATTATTTACTTGCAGCCAGTTTACCAAGTGATCCAGGTCACTCGGAATCAGTGACATGTCCTTTTAATTGTTTGTCACTCCCCCAATTTTTGTCATCTGCAAACTTTATCAGTGATGACTTCATGTTTAATTCCAGATCCTTAATAAAATATTAAATAGCATAGGGCTAAGAACTGATCCATTACAAACACACCCAATTAACGATGATTCCCTGTTTACAATTACATTTTGAAATTTATCACTGAGCCAGCTTTTAATCCATTTACTGTGTGACACGTTAATTTTATATCATTTTAGTTTTTTAATCAGAATGTCATGCGCTAACAAGTTAAATGCCTTACAGAAGTCTAACATTACATCAACACTATTAACTTGATCAACCAAATTTGTAATCTCATAAAAAATATCAAGTTAATTTGAAAGGATCTATTTTTTGCGTAACTACCTATTGATTGGCTTTACTTACATTATCCTCCTTTAATGGTTTATTAATCAAGTTCTGTATCAGCCATTCTATTACGTTTGCTAGGATAGATGTTAAACTGCTGTCCCTGAAATTAACGGTGTCATCCCATTTACCCTTTTAAAATATTGGCACAGCATTAGTTTTCTTCCAGTCTTCTGGAACTTCCCCAGTGCTCCAAGACTTACTGAAAAATCAACAATTATGGTCCAGCAAGTTCCTCAGCCAGCTGTTTTAAAACTCTTGGACGCAACTTATCAGGACCTGCTGATTTAAAAATGTCTAACTTAGGTAGCTGCTGGAATGGAATGGAATGAAAAGAGTGAAATAACGTTATATGACTACATCATCTGTCTTACCAAAGTTGAAGTCACTGCCAAATTTGATTTCCAGAATGAAATGGTCAAACTAACTTGCTTTGAATACGAAATTCTCAGAAATCCTCCCATATGCACTTGAGTTTTGTACATCAAAAGAGGACTCATATGGTTGTGTTACTTTGACCAAAAAGATTACCATAAGTACATCTTGTGCCCTGAGCATACATGCACTATTTGTTTTTTAACCAGCTATGACAGTGAAAGCACAAAGAAAGAGTTCAAATGAAATCTGTTAAAAAAAAAATCCCATCCCTTACTTAGATCAAACACACAACATTAAAATGTACGTATATGTTAGGTAACTGGAATAAATAGCTTTAACCCAGTCACAGAAACAGGGAAGTTTAAACAGCAGACGATTATAATTCTAAACTCTCGGTACAAATGTATTCACCCTCACACATATTGTTTAGAAAATATTTATGTATGTACATATACACTATGGGGGCAAGGAAACTTTCCTGTTTAATTGCCTGTAAAGTATCACACACATCTATATAAATAATAAATACACAAAGTGGGCTGCACAAAAGCTGAAAACGCACATGCTGGCTGACAAGGGAAGGATTGGGTTGATGCTTCCGTGGGTGAACTAGTCTCATGGTACAGGAGTTGCCTTCTTTACTGAGAAAGCCAAGATGTTTATAGAACCAACCACCAGCTGCAAAGGCTATTTTGGGCTGGACAGAATCCCATGAGAGCAAGACACTAGAAAAACTATTTCACACATTTTTCTTTTTTGCCAGAAAATCTGTTGCTTTTGCACAAACATCACTTGATAATCAAGTTTCAACTTCATATAACTGACAAGCTGTTGAGTAAAAATACCAGCCAGGCAATTCAGCAGTATATAATTTTGAAAAAATTCAGAAAAAACTCACACAGCATGTAGTGATTCTGGAGAAAACCTAATGGCTAACTCACTTAACTTTATTTTCAAAAGAAGGCTGTATCTACACTGGTGCCTTTAGCCACTGCTGTAGATACGCCGATGTAACAAGTGCAAATCTCAAGTCTAGGCATGGTACAGTAGTGTAAAGTGACACTGGAACTGTGCATCTATCCTATTTTGTAGCATGGTTTGAAGTGTCTACACCAGGGAGTGTAGCAAAAAAGACACTGTAGACAAGGCCTAAGAAAAATCACTTAGGAGACAGTGGGGGGGGTCTAGGCTGGACATTAGGAAAAAGTTTTTCACTAAGAGGGTGGTAAAGCATTGGAATGGGTTACTTAGGGAGGTGGTGGCATCTCCATCTTTAGAGGTTTTTAAGCTGAGGCTTGACAAAACCCTCACCGGGATGATTTAGCTAAGGATAGTTCTGCTTTGAGCAGGGGGTTGGACTAGATGACCTCCTGAGGTCCCTCCAGTTCTAATATTCTGTGATTCTATGACCTTTCTGTTTTGAATTGAGTTTTCCAAATTGCAGAACAGTAACTACAAATTACTACAGCCTTACAATTGTATAATCAAATATTGTTTTACTGTAACTCCCGAAGATCACTTATTCTTTGAATAAGGTACTCTTCGGTGCAAGTATGGGTGGCAGAATCAGGCCCTTCTAGACTTAGGCTGGCTTCATTTGATTGACAAGCTTAATTTTAATGGAGATTTAAATGGATTCATTTTAAAGGATTTGGATACCCAACTTCCATTAGGTGACCGGATAGTGCTGAAGTCTCTCAGGCCTGAAATCTTCCACTCAAGAACAATGTTTATAATTTAAGAAGAGTCATTGAAAGCAGCACCCGTAGTGGTCAGAAAAAGGTGAAAGCAGCTCTTTTAATTTTTGGAGGTTATGATCTTTGTATTTCACATTAACTTTAGACAGCACATTGCAGTGCTGAACAAGGGGCTTTTATAAATGTAACTCTGATTGCTTGGAGCAATTCAGTCACAGAGATGCAAGAATACCAGGTCTTTCTACTTATATCGATTCAAAATTTAAGTGGTATTTATGCCATGGACACAAATCTATTGCCACACTTGTGATATGAAGTCCCTGAAGCTTATACAGGTCAATAAACATTATTTCCCTGGTTTAAAATACTCATTATATATGTCTTCATTCATAGCAATTCTGATTTACACCTTTGTCATTCACTAGTGGGTATTAATGTCGTAATATGATTACTCTATTCCTTTCCTAGGTAACAATGATATAAAAAAGAAGTTAGGGAAGGTGGAGGCCTGCTCCAACTTCTGCCACTGGCAGAATGCAATTTATGCCAGTGGAGAAAGAGATGTAGTGGCACTCTGCTCCACCTTGCTGCTAGAATGTCCCTGATACAAATCCTCTCTTACTCTTATGCTGGGTTGGGAGGGGCAGCGGACATAGAAGTTAGGGAACTCCATGTGCTAATTCTAGTTGTTCTAAGGCCACTCGACACTTACACAGTGCAAACTGACCTGACCATAATGGAAACTCTGGCTCACAGTGACTTCAAAAGGGTTGCATGGGAAGACTCTGGCCCACATGTGAGACATAGGGGAAGTAAGAGCATTTCAAGAAACATCAGTGTCAAGGTCATATATTACCCCAAGTGTATATCATTCAAACTAGACTGTGTCCCCTAAGTCAATATCTGCAATAGTGTCCCCAACATCACACTGCTGTGCGAATTTTCATCTTCTGAGTGCGGTTTTGTCTTCAAGTCAGAATATTTTGGAAAATGACAATAAACAGAGTCTATGGAACAGTACCCCCCTTCCAACGCTACCCTTATTTCCCGTCCGTTACACTCATTCCTTTGGCTCTTCTTTCAGTCAAAACCCTTGTTATAATCCAGGTCTTCCAGAAACCTTTCCCAGCATCTCAAAAACAATTATTACTGTTCCCTGAATTTCTGCTCTTATTCTTGTCTTTTCTAACGCAAGACTGATCTGTGACCTGTACTGGGCACCTGCACAGTGGAATCAGAATCCATTCTTACATTATTTTGTGGACTTTGGGTCCAGGCATGTGGGGTGAACAGGGACCCTCCCTGAACCGGGTGGGCAGGAAGTGAGTAGGGATCAGGAATGGGTGAAGCTTGGGCTCCAGCTCCTCTGCGCACCACTAGCACAGTCAGTAGAACTATTTGCAGACCACAGAACTATCCAAGGTGAGTAATGATGGCCGAATCTGGCCTATTGTGAATAAGCAGCCACGACTGCTATATATTAAAAAATATCAGCAGTTGAACATGAGGAGAAAAGCTAATTGTTTGAGTGGGGGACTGGGTTACAAGAGCACCTCAGAAACTGGCCCCGTGTTACTTTGCACTAGTTACTCAGGTCAGTTTTTAAAAGTGTACATCCACTTTTGTACACACACAAAACATCCAATACACTTGAGCAAAATAGAGTTGTGCACGTACTAAAGCATGAGTGCCCATATCATGTGTGGGTGAGATCCCTGAGCAAAAGATCTGCCCGAACCCTCCTTAAGCCCTCAAAACAGTGCAACAGACTTTTAGTAAGTTGGGCTTCAACCTCTCGAAGCTTCACTTTATCCATGTGAACTGGAAATAACAATAGCACGTGACTCCACACGATGGTGGTGGTTTGTTAATTAAGGAAACTTGCTGTGATTCTTGGATGGAAGGTGGTCAGTAAGCACACAGTATTATGTATCTCGTCACCAATGACTGCTACAAAGCCTGAAACGAAAGTTACACTGAAAATCCGTAACCACTTCTACCCAAGCTAAAAATGAAGGTAATTCGCTCATCACAAAGAAACCACATCATTCCATTATCACAAATTCTTTGCTGCCCTTTCTCTTTGTGTTACTTGTTCCCTCTGGACTTTTTTCCAGGGTAGGGGAAAAATCCCCAAACAAGAACATCCAAAATCAAGCAGCTCTAGTTTACTTGCCAAACAATGCAGACAGAGAGAGAGAGAGAGAGCGCAAATCTAACAAACAAGAAAGTTATTATATTAGACATATCTGAATCAAATAGCTGTCTCGGCGGTTACAAATGGCTCTTATAACTGCTACTTTTGGCAGCAGACCTACTACCTAGGTCTCTGCTGAATGTTTTTTTTTTTTTATTATTATTAAATTCATCTCATCTGCCAGTTTCTATGGTAGTAGCTTCTGAGACCAAAAGAAGCTCCCACTTTAAGATATACAGCACAGTGCTAAAATGGACTGTATTTTAAAAGAAAATTAAAAAGGCAAATTGGACGGTACCCTTTACTTTTTGGCAGGCAAAAGGAACAGATCTCTAAAGAAATTGGTGGAAAGTGGCTAGTTACAACTTCATATTCATACCTCTGGGCTTTATAATGCAAAGCAACAATCCCTGGGGATGCACGAACTGACCTCTAAAGCCTCTTTTCTGCTCTCTTTGTCAACATCTCCTACCAAGAGGCTGGATACACCTGGCTGGAGACTGCAGTTATGCAGGAAACAAAGTCACAAAGGCAACACGGCTAAGAGAGGTTGACACCCCTGCCAGCAGCATGCCATTCAGTGCTCCCAATAACCATCTGGTCATGCTGCATGCAGGCAAAGCACTTGCTGATGCTGCCTGTTAAATTATACACTCTTATTACTGCTATGTTCTTGGAAAGAGACAGGGATATCTTTTAATTCTTTATTCCATTAACTCTGAACAGTCGTGCCTTTAGATGAGTAATAGTATTCCATTACATAAACAAAATTATCCCACATCAACGTAAATAACCAATTAGGGCTGCAGAAGGTGTTATGCCCATTTCCTTTTTATCACAACATTAATTTTAAATAAATACATGCGTGTGGGAGGTATAGCGATCTGAATGTGTATGTGCGCGCGCACACACACGCGCGCACACACACACACAGAGTTTAGTACTTTTAACGCCTGCCATTGAGTGAAACAAAGACATCTCACCATTCATCATTTTGTAAAATATAAAACAATATTACTGTAATAACAGCAATATTAGCTCGTACTTTATTACAAGCCACCAAGAATGCAGACCCATTGGGCTAGGTATGGTACAAACGCAGTGTAGGAGATGGTCCCTGCCCTGAAAAGCTCACAATCTCATCAGTCAAGACAGGGTGAGGAAGGTGGTATAACGCACAAGCAAAGGACCAAAAAAGTCCTCAATCACATTACAAAAGGGTTATCATTGACACTGGACAGGTAATGTGATATACTCAAGATCACACAGTAAGTTAGCGTTAGAGCTAGGACTAGAAACCAGGTCTCCTATCTCGCCGACCAGAGCTGTATACACTGGACCACGCTGCCTGCTAAGTGTAGTAACCCATTCACCTTAAACTGCTGCCTGATTATGTAGGCTTCGTGAAAGTTTTTTTTTAAGGCTTGATCATGGGTTGCATGTTTTTATCCCTTTCTTCTTTAAACAGGTAAAACCACCCTGTTTTCACGTTGTACCGGAAATCAGAAAGTCACCCTATAAAATCTCTGGAACAGATTTTTTTTTAAAAGAGGCTCAGTGCTCAGGTTGCCAGTCCAGCACTTGGGACACGCAAGCTCCCTTCCCTGTTCTGTCACAGACTTCACAGTGTGAAGTCTTAATCTGTCTGTGCCTCAGTGCTCATCTGTTAACTGGGGATAATAGCAATTTCCTAACTCATAAAGGTGCTGTGGGGGTATATAAGCGAAAGAGATTAGGTGCTGAGAAAGCATGTCAACGTGGGCTACATATGCACCTTAGAGAGATAGATAGCTCCCATTGTTCTCAACAGGAGCAGCAGACGCCAAACTCTTCCGAAGTTCTGGCCTCAGTTATAGGCATCCTCCTGCCCATTACTTGAAAGAACATCTATGGAAGACCGGACTGCCGAGACTGCTGTTAAAGTCTTGCCTAATATTGATATACATCTTTGGAAAGAACACTTTCAGCGATGGTACTTCTGGGAAAGACGTGCAACAGGATCAAGAGATTGGAGGCATCCAATCTGCAAAGTAGGGGGGAAGTGATTCAACTCATCTTTACAAACCATGACAAATTGTCTAGCTGACAAAGCCCAAAGCCTTTGATTTGTGCACATGGACATGGGAGGGAGTGCAGGGTACACCAGAGCCCTGATTCAGCCAAGCCCTTGAGCACATGTTTAACTTCAATTCAAGGGTAATTCAAGACAGTACCATTATTGTTAACATTATTCATTTCCTGAATCCTTTTATTCCCACTCCAAATAAGGGGTGAATACAGAAGAAAATGTGGATATATCCACACACGCTCAGTGCCATGTTACACTCGCAGTGATGGTCCCCTTCTGTTCTCTGTAAAATCAGTGATTTTGTAATGCCTGGCATTGGAGAAGACAGAGAAGATCTTTTGATTCATTCCTTCAGTCTAGTGGTGGTATGAATGAGGCTATTCAAATAAATAAAATAATGTAATTCAGGAACCGTTCTGTGACAGGGACGCTATTATCTGTTTTGTGATTTTATAGGTGGATATAAAAAAAAAGTCACTCTCTTAACACTTTTATTTTTTAAATGAAAAAAATCTCCTGCCCACTGCTCCTGCTCCCGCCTTGTCTTTATGTTACTGTTCCGAGTGCAAGTCCAGATTGCAGGAGGGAAAATGCTGTATAATGAAGTCATCTCTGCAGCTGGACCAGCAGGACATAGCCTATGGAGGGGAGTGAGAATTTTGGTTTTAGAATAAAATTATGTTCATCTGTGAGCTTGATCATTAGCAGAATGTTTTAATTTTCAGAGGACGAGGCTTGCTTGCAACCCACTTACTTCCCTTATTCTTTGAAACCCTGGCTTCTCTGAAGTCTGAAAACTCCTTTGAATTTAGTGGGGCCAGAATTGTATCGATGTTTGTCAGTGCTATGACTATTACAAAGTAGTTGTGGTAGGACTGATTGTTTTAAAACAAAGAAGATGTGTATTTGGTAAGTGGATGTACAAATAACTGGCTGCATAGCCAAAACAACCCGAACTGTACATGCAAAAACCCTAACTGTACATGCAAAAACTGTACATGCAAATTGTGGAACTGCACAAGCAAATTACTTGCCAAACTGCATAGATATGCCTGATTTATTTAAGTGCCAGGCCCTTTAAGATGAAATTTTGTTCTTTCCTTTAATCATTTAAAAGACACTATTTTTTTGGTATTATTTCGTTTATTCCTCTCTCATTTTTTATCTCACGCTAATTAAAAGAGTCTTTGAGGCAAAGGCTTGCCTTCTTGAAGTCTGTCATTAAACTAGCTGAAATTGCTGCTTTCATTATGGCACTTAATTGTGATGTTGTATGTCAAGATCAATTAGAGCTCTCCTGCTGACTGAGTTGGTAATGCCATGCTATGCCATATGGAAGGCTGAAGTTTGGAAGCAATTCTGGGGCATTAGATCTTTGTGCCAATGAAGGCTAGGACAGCAGCGAACCCAGACTCCGCTCCAGAGACTGCAAAGTGCAGACTGCGTCGCTCCTGGATGTCCCCTTGTGGCTGATATCACGAATGGTATTCAGAACCTCTCTGCTGGTGCCTCTCCTTAGACAGAAGGTTAATTACATAACTGGAAGATACTTTCTGTTAATGAACTAATAACTGTACTCAGAGGACAAGCCTAAATTATTGCATTTATTCCTGTGAACCTTCATGTCAGAATAATGTAGGCAAATTGGAAGGGGCTCAAAAAAAAGTCAAGCAAATGATCAGGGGAGGCAAGGAAAAATTAAAACAAAATAGGTTTAGTTTGACTATGCAACAACCAAGGCTGAGAACTCTCTACACATATCAGAAGGATGTGAATAGTAATTTGCATTTAATATTAGTAGCAGTAATACAAACATAGAATAAAGAGGAGAGAACTTATTTCACGTGGTAAAAGCAGATGCAAGTAAGAATTATGAGATGAAATTTTAAAAAGAAGCCAAAAGATGTTGCTTAGAGCAGCATTATGGTGAAATAGCCTTACAAAAGGTTCTTAAAGGGAATAATCCTGCAATAGCCCCAAGAAAGTGTCTAGATAACCGTTTACCACTAACTAATATGAATCGATGACTAAAGAATAGAAATAACATTGAATAGATCAGTTTAATTGCAAAGACTACAGAAGGAAAGCAGGTATTCTTAAAATCTTAATATTACAGCTTAAGACATTTAAGACATATCTTTGTAATTCACTGGGCCCAGTATGTTTTCTAGTATCTGAGTGAAATCTTGCTTTTAATTGATAGACACTCATGGGCAAAAAGTAGCGCACAGTAGTGGTAAGTGTGTGTCGATAGTGATCAACCCTGTCAGCTGGGCAGAATGTCTCAGCACAGGCTAGAGAGGCGAGAGAGAATGGGCTTTCAGGGCACTTTTCTGCTCCTGTGAAAAGAAACTGTGCCAGTAAAGTAGAGACTAAGAAAACCAGTTGATTATTTATTTAGACTTCCAAATGACCTTGGATAAGGTCCTTCACAAGAGGTTACTAAAGATGCTAAGTAGCCATGGGTGAGAAAACAAGTATTGTCATGGATCAAAAACACCAAAGAGTAGTATTAAATGGTCAATGTTCATCATGGTAAAATGTTAACAGCAAAGTGGCTCAGAGTTTTTACGTTATCTAGCAAGGGGCCGGGACATGCTTTCCAGCCAGCAGATTGATCCCCCAGCGGCTCTGGATAGGAAAGAAGCTGAAAGAAAGAAAGCTGAAAGAAGCTGAGCCTCCTGCTAGGACTCTCCTTCATGCTAAAGAGAGATCCCGCACTGATGTGTGCAGAGCAAAATAGACTCTTCCAACATTAGGTACCCAAACCGCACCAATTTAGACGTGGCTGTGCAAGTCTATGACCTACGGTATGAATGTCTCTTTACTGCCTGCTATTTGCTCATCGCTAGTAATGGGAAGCGATTTACTTTTCCTGCTCTCTCTCTTGTCCCTCCTGGTTTCTAAATTTGAAGTAATTAAATGAAGAAAGTAGTCTCTCCGCTCTTGAAGAAGAGGTGACAGCAGACAAAAAATCAATTTTACTCCTTCAACAAACCCACAGTGGACAACTAACATATTCCTGCCACTTCAGCTTTTGTAAATTCTACCCCAAAAAGTGATTTTTTTTAATGTCACAAGCAAATGAAAACAGAAAATAGCTGCCACTGTAAATCTACAACTGTATTATTGCAGTTACCACTGGCAAACTGTCATATTTTTTCTGTATATGGGTCTCTGATGAATTGGAAACAAATAGATTAGTTATAACTTTTTATTTTGTTACTTCAATCTACTGTAATTACAATGGACTCTTCACTTTTTCCAAATATTTCCAAATTTCTTAATAAAACCATTAAAATGGGAAATTAATTTCCTCATTTGGAATTTTTCCTTCTCACAGTGGAGACATTTACTCGTCTGGATATGAGAGCTGGGTGAGATCTGACCATTTCACATATATGATGGCAGGTTAGCCTGTATTTTGTGTTTTATGTTTACACTTTTCCATCTGAAATGCTCCTTTTTGAGTTCTATCCTCTCAGCCAAGAAGCAGACTTCCCAACTTGAAACTACATTAGGTTGGTACTGTGACATTATACTGACATTACCCTGATGCTATGAAAGGGATAGTATCTAGTAACTTAATTTTAGAAAATCACTTTTGTCCTATAGGGAGCATCTAGGTATCAATGAGAAACAAAAATTAAAGGCAAGCAAGATGATTTTTTCTTTTTCATACATGGGCATCCACTGTTGGAACATCTGGCAGAAATTCCTATGGTGATGTCATCCCTGGAGTCTGGTGAACTCAGCCTTTGGCTAATAACTCAAACAATAACCATCTTGCTGGAATGAAGTTATGTTCTCTGCTAAAGTGGAGGCTGAAATAGAGAGACTCAGATCTATGCAGGAGCACTAATCTTTGAGAACCTCCTCTTGCACTACTGGATGCAGATGGGATCTGCTGTAGTGGCTTTAGAACTATTTTGTTAAAGCTGTAAGAAAGCTGTGAAATTTTGGTTCAAAAGTTATAGCCACAGGTTGTTAGAATTGTGGTTTCTGGAACTTGGCCAGGAGGCAACTAGGGAGTAAAACCTAAAAACAGAAGTTGGGTGGCAAATACCAGTATGTTATTTTCTTCCCATGAACCCTCTCCTTCAAAAAACTTGTCCAAGCATTTTGCCTTACCTCTGCTACGACAGCCCAGTGGAATGCCTGTCAGTGATGGTGTGGCTGTGTCCTCCTCTCCAGAGAATGCAAGTCCTGTGGATTATCTGGGAGGCACTGCTTTGAGAAGTGTCGGATTCAGCACTATGAAAGACAGGCAGTCCAACAGGTCAAAGCTGCAGGGGGAATGGG
Organism: Mesoclemmys tuberculata; assembly: GCA_007922155.1. Taxonomy (NCBI): domain Eukaryota; kingdom Metazoa; phylum Chordata; order Testudines; family Chelidae; genus Mesoclemmys; species Mesoclemmys tuberculata. The sequence goes on from ML675649.1 coordinate 12,933,636, forward strand.
ATTAGAAAAAACCCAATAGCAACAGGTCAGTTATAAACCAGTTTCCTGCATGGTGGTAAGGCACACAATGTATCAGAGAAGGCACACACCTTCATGTGCCTCTCACAGTAAATACCACTGACGAGTGGCTTTAATTTGGAGGGAAGGTCAACAATTCAGAAGTGAATCCTGTCTAAAATCAGACTCACGCATGCTCTAATTTGCTGGATCTCCAAGTGTTGTGATACAGAAATGCCAGACTGATTAATGCTCTCATAGGAGAAGGTTCTTGAATAATACCAGAAAAAACACAGGAATAATTTAGAGCAAAACATGTGGTGAAATGGAAGCAGACAATTAACTGCTCAACAATACTTAATCAAAGGGTTAACACCAGGTACCTAGACCTTCCTGCAACAACCATGAGATCTAAATGGCAACCTTATGGGTGGCCTCAATAGGGAGGCCAAGAACTGAAGCCATAATCCAGCCAACGGAACTATTCACAAGAATAAATTAGGCATAGGTTTAAAATGCCTTGCTGGGTTGGGGCCATAGGATATCATTTGCCAAATTCAAGTCTATCTAATTTCGGAGTGAGTTAAGAACACCATGAAAATGACAAGAAAATTTCTGGAGTGAAATCGTGACCCTACTGAAGTCAGCTCCAATTGACCTCAATAGATTTCACCCCTGACGAATAGTTTAAAGTGCATTTGTTGTCCATAGCTTCATAATACACATTTATATGCATGTGAGGACAAGATAAACAGGTGAACTGGTAGAACAGTTATGTAAAAAGAAAAGTACTCTGGTTGCTTTTTAAGGAATAAAGCCATATTTAAACTGATATCTCAGAGCAGTGGCAATTGTGTTTCAAAGGATAAGCTCCATAACCCCCAGCACGCACGCTTGAGTCTGGCGCATTATGAGGTCAGACTTTGAAATGGAACAATCCCGTCTGCTTTTTGTGTATCAGTTCCAACACTGTGTTATGGGTTTCCACTTTGAAAGTGAAAAACTCCTGGCTTCAGTGACTTTTAGTGGCTGGCCCTTTAAAATAAATGCAATCAAAAAAGTAACGTTTTTCAGAAGTCTTTGAAATGTCCAAAGATTGCACAATTTCAAGCCCTGCACATGTCCAACATAAACAGAATACAAGCAATCAAAGACTATTGGAGGCGGAGCAGGGAATAACAACAGGGGTACAAGGAGCCAGAAGCAAGAGACGTTGATGGCAGAAGCAAGAAGAATACACAAGAGTGTCCGAGAGCTGTTGCATTAGGCACCAGCAAGTAAAGACAGACAACAACACACAACACAACAAAAGACAGACATAATACTGTTTCTTTAATGAACATGCCATTCTGCATGGAGCCTCTCTGCTCTAGGCAGCTTGGAGACAGCTGTGGCAAAGGTTTTCCTCCCCTGGGAAAATGAAAAGAATCCACTGGCAGGTTCTGGCAGGCTCACTGCAGCCAGGGGAAACTAAAGTAAGGGGGAAAATAAGCACTCAATTTAAGATGGTAATTTTTGCCAAATACTCTTTGAGTTAAGACTTTCTCAGGTTCTCCATGCATATTGACTGGGGCTTGGAGTGGGAGTCTTCTAGCTCCATTACCTCCTCGGACCAGGAAGATGGGGAGAAACGTATGATTAAGCTGTCAGTTTCCTATGGATCCCTTACCTATCTGGACTGAGAGGATAGGAAAGAATCCTTCCTCTCAGCGCCTCTAATCCACTACCTGTTCTTTTAGTATATTTGACTTTTTGAGCACAGATGGGAATCCTCTCTTTCCAGCCAGCAGGTTGAATAGCTTCCCTAAGCAGTTTCCCTTTGAAAGAAGTTATTGCCTCACTTATTGTGGGATGTGTACATCTCATACCAGGGAGATAATTGAGAAGACTGGGGGAGTCAATGGCTGGGAGTGGGCAGGAGGAGGGAGGAGAGAAAGACAATGGGAAAAGGAAAGAGAAGTTTGAACAGATTAAAGATGGGAAGAACTGGCAGAATGAACGTAAAGAAGAAGGGAGAAAGGAAAAACAAACCCTGCTGAAGCAAAAGGACTGTCCCAGTCATCAGGAAATACAGATGTGATAAGAAGACACTACAAATTTTAAACAAACTTAAAAAGACAAAGATGAAGTAGAAGCAAAACCGGAGGAAAGAATGCCTTATTTCTCAGTACCAAAGTGATTCTTGCTTGAATCTATTTTCAAGTAATATGAGATCAGGAGACGGTATATGTTTGGAATTTAAACTCCGTCTTTTCTTAACACTCCTGCATCTCAAACACCTGTCCAATCCTGAAGGAATTTGTTAATCTGATGTTATTTTACAAAATAATCACTTTGATTTCTCAGCACTTTCCCCTCTTTCCTACTCTTTGAATATTATCATGTCCATCAGCTGTTATCTCAATCTCTATGTCTACAGTTTCTCACATCTCACTCCTTGAATCTAACCTTTCAAAACACCTTATCCTCCACCTATTCAACTGCACAGAACTGCTGTTTAGTAATATCCACTGAGTTCTTCCTCAGCAATTCTAGGATTATTTGCACAGACACCCAGGCCTCCTGAATGTATGAAAACAAAGGCAGACACTGTCTCTCTCTGATCAGCAGAAGCTGAGGAGTAACAAGCTGTAAATTTAGCACATACAACAGGCTTTTGGTTTTGGGTTTTTTTGGGGCAGGGGGTGGGCCTTATAGTATTTCTCCCTTATCCTAAAAGAATAACTAGAGACACAAAATTACAAAAAATAGGTCCAGCAGCATGACACTAACAGCTGCCATCTTCAACTGCTCAAGTGACCTCGACATTAATTCATTTAGTTAATTAGTTTTTAAAGACCCCCTTGTGTTCTCTTTTGTCAAAAAGAAAGTTACTCCTTTGTTTGACTCTCTTCACATTAAATCAGAACCTTCTGGAGGATCTGCTAAGTTAATAAAAGAACAGAGTGTTTTCATTCTTCCATAACGGATAGCCTATTTAAATTAAGCACTCAATTAAGAAAAATATTTCCCTTCATTGTCATGTGGGTTTGGGGAGGTGAAAACCTGATAGCAACTGACACTACTAGGTCACCATTGAATTAAATACCACACAGCCACAAAGCAACACAGCTGTGGACACAATGATGTTCTCACACTTGCTTTGGTCAGTCCTTGATCAGGAGGAAATAACAAAACTAGAACAAATAACAAGGTCATCCCCAAAGGAAGGGTTACACAGTTTATCTTGAAGTTTCCACTTCTAAATATGAAAGAAAGCTTGGGAGAGGATCTTGAATCTTGTATTGCTTTCTGGGTATGTCAGAAAGCAATGCACAGGTATTCCAGAAACTTAATTCCTTTCCTCTACAAACTCCTTCAATTAGCAAAATGTGATTTCCATCTTAATCAGTGGGTTAATAATGGTGGCCTCCTAAACCTTTGAAGATATTTGAAGCAGTTGCCATTCTTTCCCCCCAAAAAATGTTTGGATTGAAACGGAAGACAACATTCTGCTCTCAAAATCACAGATACAACTCCTAAATGTGACTTTTCTTTCGACAAAATTTATGCAAAAACACGTGTTTTGTAGTTTCAGAATCTGAGAGCAGAATCTTGCCCTAACTTTTTGACTTAGAAAGAATTAAACACCTGAAGCCTCAAAACGTGTCTCCATTATACTTCTGTACATATAAATATATAAAGATATTGCATATTGTGTTTTAAAAACCACAGCTATGCCTGATTATGGAGCAAGGAGTAAATTAATCCCAGTTCTGGAAATAATAATTTGGGGGAAAAAACCTTCCGTGTGAAGGACATATCTTACATAATACACATGCATATGTCAAATTCTTCACTGATATGTGAAATTCCCCCAATAAATAGGGCACAGTTGTAAGCAGGTTTTTGATCATTTCGGTGTATAATATTTTAAAGGTATAGGCCAAAATCTGATCTCACACTGATTTCAGAATCTGGTCCTATGCTATAGTTCTCATAATTTTAAGACACTTAGTTAGATAACATGTACTACATGCATAACTGTGTAGATATGTTGAACTGTCAAGACGATTTAAATATATTCCAGTTTGGTGAATTGTATGTTCATTGTATTTAACCTTGCATAAATATATACAACCTCAATAAGAATAATAATGAAAAAGTATCTTTCACGAGATTCAATAAACCAAATGTACATGAGCAGATACTTATTTGGATAGATAGTCTTCTCTCTTATTCAAACTCAATATCAAAGAATGCCTATCCAATCCCTGGGCACCCTTACTATATATTTAGAAACAAAAAACACAGGAGACACAAAGTTGATAACAGCCAAAGCAGAAGCACTTCTTCCCACTACACATTCATAAACCACCAGTCATCTGATCAATACAGCTAACTCCACAGCCCACTTTCCCATGAGCCAGAAATCCCACCTTTAACCACCTCAGGCCTTTGCCAATGCCTGATGAAAGAGAAGGACTTCGCAGTGTGCCTGTAAAGTCATCAAACTTCTATTTATTTCAGAGCTCGCATAGAGAGAGGTGAGCATTCTAAAGGAAATGGGCAGTTACAGAGAACACTCTGTCAGCAGCAACCGCCATTTTATAACAAAGGGAAACAAGCACAAGGACCTCTGCTGATTGTAACGGTGGCAAGTTCTTCAGGGCATTTGAGTTCAAAACCAAACACGCCTAAGCTCCACCTGGAAACAAATGGGCAGCCAGTGCAGATCCATCCTAGAACGCTGGTAACGTATGATTAACATATGGGACTGGGGACCATCACAAACCTCTCCAGGAGGAAGGTGTATTTCTTCAAGATGCGTTCCCTAATAGACCAGCATGTACATTTAAAAACAAACAAACCCTACCAAAACCCTATCAAAGCCAAAGATTCTACCGTAAACGCTATTCTTCCCTGGGAAAGGGAAGAGAGAGAGAGACAGAATAAACCATACATGACAGATGTGGTCATACTCATGAATGCACTACCGGAAGGTACTCAGATACTATGGTGTAGAGGGCAGAATAAGAATCTAAATAAGTAAAACAGAATGATCTATTTATATCATGCCTTTCACATTTATAATAGGCTATGGCGCCACCCAAACCCCAGTAATACAGAATACGGCACAGTAATCTAAATTGCATTGTCTATATGCCACTTCACAACTCTTTTCTCTCCAGCACTTCTCATGTGCTCTCTTAAAAAGGCATCTGATTCTGTGGGGTGCTTACAAAGGAATACGTTTCAATGAGCCTTCTTGATCATTACGCTCAGGGAATTCAAGGAACGCTAAAGGCTAACTAAGAGAAGCACTCTCTACGTGTCCATGGCCATGCCTACACTGACCTATAACAACAGTCAGCGAAACTGTCTTAGAAAGGGTGAATACATACCAGGCCCTCAAGAAGAGTGTCACAAAGCCAGTTCTGCACTGCACTCCCATAGACCCTCCAGGAGCAACAGAGCCCGCCTCTTGTGCTAGATGCTCAAATACCACAATGCAAAAGCCTAGGTAGGTCAGAGATTTCCTGCTGGGTAAGTGCACTTCAACAACCTCCCATGCCATGATACTGGGGCCTTATAGGCACAATCTAGTCATTTAGGTATGCTTTCAGATTTCCGTACAAAAACAACATTCTGACCATGTAGTCATGATTGCTTTTTCAGATACTTTGTACATTTTTTATGACAATTGATGCACTGTTTGTTAATTATGGAGTTATCCCTGTTTAAACGTGTAAAATATAATTAAATACTTATTTGAAACAACAGGGCGAATTGGAATCACGGATACCATCTTCAACTCTGATGGTAGAAATTATAATGCAGTAATGCGTATAGAAAGTAAAGACAAAATTATAAAAGGGAATAGAGCTGGAATTCACATCATGGGCCAGATCTTCAGCTGAAGTAAGTCAGCATAGCCCCATCGACTTCAAGAGTTTGGCTGGTTTATACCTCCTGAGGATCTGGCCTTATTTTTGTAAGAATTTTATTTTTGTAAGAGGTAATTTTGCTCAGAATAGTACTAAATTTATGATAAAAGTATTCTTTAAATATTAACACAGAAAGCAGGTAGAAAACCTTCTATCTGTTTGCTAAAATTCAACATACACTGCACTCAAAGATTAAAGTCCTTGAAGCAAGCTGCGGGGCTTTCAGCAGGACAAGAAGCTATCTTGGCATATGCCTGCAGCTACGTCAGATAACCCTAAACATGTGGGTGCACAGCACAGACGGTCATCTCTGGCTGGCCTCAGAAAACTTTGAGGCCGTTGAAATAATTTATTCAAGGTCAAAGAATACTTAATTTTCTTTTTTCATCAGCAATGGAACAGACACAGAACATAGAAGGCTATCAAAGCAGCCTTCCAAATCCATGTAGTTTTACAGCCAACCAGTTTCATCAAGCCATAGCAAGGTTTTACTTTAGAGAAAGCCTATCATATAAGAATGTCTTTATGAGAAACAGCCTATGTAAGAACTAAATGAACCACATATTTCCTACCTAATCAAATTTGTCTATGTAAATTATTCCAAAAACTCCATGAATATCCAAACGTGGGTCTCTACGAACATATCTATCCTGCAAATTGTAGGTTTCCTTGTTAGATCCCCTGGAATAGAGGTTTGATATGTCAGATTTCTGGAAACACAACTGAGGGCAACCATTCAAAAATTCCTGGACACTTTTTCCCCAAGAAAACTTCCCAGCTGCAAATTGACATATTTAAGAGAAAAATCAGATACAAAAACGATCACACATCTAATCTGTATAATTGTTATTGCAAATCAACTAAGTCTACTTGAAGCCCCTAGCCTTCCAGGTGCAGGATGACAGGAAAGAACATGTTCACATTCAGTGAAGAAAACCTAAATCCCTTTACAAGCTTCAGTGAATATTGTGCCAAATTGCAATTACTGAACACTGGAGCAATTCAATGAATGCACTGGACACCATGTCAGCTACATCAACTGATTTTAACTTATGCTGAAAGGTGCAAATGTGCAGCTGGAAGATGGAAATTTCAATTGGTGATTTCTGAATTTTGGGATACAATAATCAGTGCTGTAAAAGAGACGATAGGACTGGATTTATAGCTTACTCTGGACCTCTTATTCTCTCTCAAATTACCCCAAGTACTGCCTAGTGCTTCCTCTGAAAAGAAAATGTGGATTTACATAACATTAATAAAAGCTTAAAAAAATTAAGATACTGAAAAAATGAGACAAAAGTATGTGTTTCCAAATGGACATTAATTATCCTTATCCAACTCAGCTGCATATGGGTAGCTCTCTCCCTAGCTTCAGGATAAGATGAGCTATTTTAAAATAATACAAGTTCCTTATATCATGTACTCACGGTCAGATTTATATTCTTTGCCTTGTGTTTTTTGTTTGTTTGTTTTTTGTTTTTAAAGGTCCTTTTCACTACAAGCTGGGAGGGGGTTACCTCATATCAATTAGATACACCTGAGCACAATAAAAGGCTGCTCAAGGCCTGTTAAAATCCCACCTCTGGTAGAGAAAATGGGGGCGAGACAAAGTGTTGCAAGGCTTGTTCCAGCAGGAAGACAATCTTCTACAGGACAAGAGACTGTGCTTCTCCCCACAGGGGAAACAACTAAAACCAGGTGCTGCCTTGGGGGAGAAGGAGAAGGACTGACATCCTGGAACTGCACCACGACAACTGCAGACCCATCGAGGGGGCTAGGGAAAGGTATCTCTCCCAAGCTCTGAGTTTTATAAACTTAACCCCCTCCTCGCAGTGTGTTGGACCTTGGACCTGAACCAAAACCCACCTTGAGTGTTCTGAGGAAGAGGAGCAGAGGGAAGAAGCCAAAAAGAGATTTACCCTAGATCTGCCCTGCCCACAGAGGGAACCCTAAACCAGGAAAGAATGCTTTGCCCCTATATATAAACACACACAAGATATTGACTGGAAGAAGTTAGATAAGTGGATTTAAGATGATGCTTTTGTAATAAATATTAATTAATAAATATGTACAGCATCAAGGGAAAGGAAGACCTGCATGGGCAATCATTTTCAAAGCAAAAAATACATTAAATAAGAACATATCCCAAGGAAAATAAAGATTTTTTTAAAATGTATTTATTAAATTAGAATAAATGAATCAGAAGAGGATGGACTTCTTTTGTGTCTTGTACAACACTGAGCACACAAGTGATACTTAAAGCAATAATCCTCATTATAGACCTCATCCTGCAAAGTTCAACATTAGTGAGTAAATGAGCCTGCTCACATGAATGAAAGTTATGCACATGTATCAGTGTGTAATAATAACCAACACACACTGGCAACAGCACCTGGGCAAAACAAGGGGCACAATTACTGAGAGTTACACGTCTATATTTCAGAGCAGAGTTTGGGTTTTGATATGTAAGACAGCTCTGCGATTCTGCACAACATATGGCAGAATTATTAACAGTTCTCTCCACAATTTAGCAGGAGTCCATGCCTTCAGTTTTAACTTCTCTAACAGCTAGTTGCTGACACTAATTCAATTACAGTGGTTAAATGCCTTCATAATGTTGGTGTAATGAAATCAGGCAAAATTATGAAAATATAATATTACTCATCAAATGAGGGCTTGTGTTTGTTTGCTATGTGCTGCCATAGCTCAGTTCATCTTGTCACAAGTGATTGACAACTACTTTTTGTATTCATTTTATTTTCTTTATTGTTTCTCATCAGTTATCAGCAGGTTTAACTGCTGTAGATTTTTACAAAAAATAAAAGAACTGCAACTAAAAAAAAAGCATAATGTTAAGTTCCAGTAGAATTATTCAATGTGTTGTTACGTATTTGAAATTTGTCACTATGTGCGTTAAAAGCTGAAATCTCCACTCAATAAAAAAATATTACAGGAGCATGAAAAATGACATCAGAGCACAGAGCAAATAATGTCTCAGTTCATGTTCTCTAATCCTGCATTGTGCTCGTAATGACTACAACTACATTCCCCAATTTTTTTTTTATATGAACCAGTTGCAGAACATATATTGTGAAACTGTTGCCAACAGGAGCTATACATTTCCATAAGAAGTTTAAGAATGATTTCTGTAAGGGCAATGACTTTGAATCAGTTATATTTTTTCCGTCTATTATTTTTATATTCACTCACACACATATATATAGACACACATGCGATTTGCTGACATTTGCAATGCTTTTTAGGTAAAGAACAGGCCAATATTTAGATTCAGGTGATATTCATAATCCTACAATTTGGCTGTTATTTAGACTGATGATTAGTAAGTAAGATTCATTCAAACATCTGCACTCTTCCCCAGATGCTACTTCTACCAAGCAACATCTTGTGCTCACAGCTGACCTCATCTAAAGAAAGGGGACAACCAAGCATGTTGTTCAGTAAAACTTCTATCTATACCCTCTTCAGGAGACAAAGAGAAGACAAAAACCTGTGTTGCTTCCCTCAGCTTCAAAGGAGAGGGACAGCTCAGCTTCCCTTTGCTCACCATCTCCTAGGCTACTACGAGAGGGAATCAGGATAATTGGATGGAGTTTTCCTCAACTTCCTCTCCACTAACAATTCAGGAAAGAACTGCATTCAAAATGTCTTATTTCATCTTTATTATTATTATTTGTGCTACAATAGCTTCTATATATCCCAACTAAGTCTGTACAATGTCTAGCACAATGGGGCCTCAACACATAGTCAGAACCTCAGTTCTTCATTACTTTGTTTTCTAAATGCCCCCTTCAGTTTCTAAGGAAATGGAACATTTCTTTCCACAAATCAAGACAAAGCACTGTAAGATACAACTGCACATGACCTATTTAAGAATAGGGAGATCCATCCATCCAGGTGCAGGGAAGGATTTACCATCAATTTAGAGACTGAGCTGTTTATAATGAAACAGTCATCACAAAAAGATAAAATTAGTTTCCTTTCCTTTAATCTGATGTTCTCCGAAATAGGAATATGCAATTTTATCAGATGAGGTTTCTGCCTTCATCCCAGGTAGACACAAGATTCCTCATGATTTCCCTCTTTTTTAGGAAAGTCCTGGGGTATTAGAAAAGGATAATTTTGTTTTTACCTGTAAATATGTGTTTTCATAGCACAAAGGGAAGCCATCAGCCTGAACCCTTTTGTTAATTATATGTTACAGGTTCAATCAATCCCTTTGTTAATTATGCTCTTAGCATGTTATAGGTTCTCCTAGGCTTTAGAAGATACGTGTTTAGCCTTTGATACAGGTTTCTGGGTTGTAAAGGGAGATCAGCTAGGAACCAATAGTTATCTAGTCAGCTACCTCTATGTCCATTAGGGAGAATAACTACTTGGTAGTCTTTTCCCAGACTGTTATGGGAAGACAAAAGGTGCAGGTAAGAACAAAGCTATCCATTTTTAGAGGAATTAAACACCCAAAGCTCCCACTGACATCTGAAAACCAGGTCTAAGGTATTTCAAGTTGGGAACCCAAAAATTAAGGCACCCAAAAATCCAAAAATCAGAGGACACATTTAAAAATTATGGTCTAAGCGACTTGCCCAATGTTGCAGAGCAAGTGCATGGTATAGCTCAAAACAGAGCTTAGAAATCTTGATTCACAGCTTCCTTCTCTAATCTACAAATAAGTCTTTGCTCTGCCTGTCAGTAACACTGCTCTGACTCTAGTAAACAGATTGGTCCAAGACCTCGCTGATAGAGATCTGAAGAGTCAAAACAGTTACAGTATACTGGATATGTTCTGTAGCTGGTGTAAAGGGTTAGTACTATTAGATGAAGTGGTGAACTGACAGCCCTGATAAATCAATCACTTAAAGTGTGCTATCACTCTAAGAGCTTCCAAACGTTCAGAAGTTAAATGCTTACAATCCTGGGTTTTCTTCTCTTAGCATAACAGTTTGAGTAAAAATTGTCTTATGATAAGAAAGGATTACTCCTAAGAAAAATAAATTTATCATCCATGATGCAAATAGATTGAAGACAATGGATGATCACATTCTAATTAAAAAAGTGACAGTAAATGATAATCTACTAAGCAAATTTCCACTACATACACAGCTATTCACTGTCACAGCAACGAACTGCAACAAATATATAACACATTGCTTATATCTCATTTCCACAATCAACACAAATGTGATTTTTCCTGTCATGTTACACAACTAAGAGCAAAGGACCTTTTTTTTAAAAAAAACAAAACAAAACTGAAGTGCAGGATGGCTATATAAACCTGGAACATAGCAGTCTAGCATACTTCTCCAACAGCTCTCATTACAAGGGACATCAATTTGGCCTCTGCTCAACACTAACCTAAGGTTCTCATTGCTATTGCTACAAATGATTGCATCAGAAATATGCAGGAATTAGTTGTAGCAACACTATTTATGCTGAAAACAATAATATCTCTCATGGTTTAAAGCTTTATACATAATCCTTCCCTCATTTTCTTTCCTTTGGTTCTTTATCCTGTGTTCCATATTTAGCCTGAGTGGTGAGCAATCTACAGACTATCATACAGACAACATGACTACTTTATTTAAACAAAACATAAAAGGTTCAGGCTTTCTAGTTTCAAACAAACCACAATTAAAAAAGAAATCTGAGGTAAGGGTGAGCCTCTCATGATTCTTCTCAATTCACTTCCAAAACCAGCTAAAGATGTCATAAAATCAAGGAGTAGAAAATAACTCTCTTTGGAGCACATCAAAAATCAGCTAAAGGGAGCATTGAGTCATTCAGCTATGAAGTACCGTACTCTCTTACTCAAATGTTAGAGCCCCTTGTCTTTACACTTATGGCTATCTCAATCCCAAAACTCAGATCCAATGCATGGCAGCATATTGTACTGTCTGTGGACTCTTCTGAACTTAACATGCAAACCGTAGAGGACATTATTTTGAAATGCAGTGGATTGAAGATTTGTCTTACTTTCACATACCTCTTCAATTACTGCACTACTCAAGCGATGGCTAATGAGCAGGACACAATATCAGAGGACAAATTTTATATAAATCATATCCTTACTTTAAAAAAAAACAAAACCAACTTTGTTTCATATCAAATGCAGAAAAATTCTGCCTTCAATGGCACCAAACAAACTGAAATTCTTCCTAGAGAAAAATTATTAAAAACAAATGTCCAAAAAGAAAGTTTGTAGTGTACTAGTGGTTGTGTGAAATACTGCTGATCTCAATACTTTTCCCATTGCCAAGTGTCCTCACTGGGAGGAAATAACCATAACTGGCATTTTTGTTGGCAACCTCTGTAGAGAAACCAAAAACTGAGTAGGCCTGAGAGACTGATTCTCCCCATGGAGAAGGTCCCTCAAAATATCCTCTTAACACGGTTAGCAGGGGAGGACTTTGACTGGACAGCAGAGGAATGAGAGAAGACTAAACATGGCTGGAGCAGGAGAGCATGTGGGCAATGTTGGAAGAATCATGGGAACAGAAATGGTACACAGATTCTGGTGGGTTCTTAGCTCTAGGATGCCAGGACAGGGAAGAATTGAGGCATATTCTAAGCCCAGGAGATGCAGCACCCAGAAGGATGATGCTCTGTGAAGGGTGCACATCAGAGAACAGGGTCTCTGTCCCACAGTGGTGTTTGCAATCTGGCTCCCCAACCTTGAGATGCAACCCACTGGAGGAACAGGAGCTGTGCTGAGGGGAGGGGGGAAGGGAGGTTGCTGATGTGGCTTACCTGCTGTAGGGGATTCAAGCCAGGAGAGGCTGAAGGGATGAAGTTAGGTGATGCTGCCCTTCTTCCGCTCCCTGCTTGCCAGACACAGGGCTGAGGGAGAAGGGGGACTGCCCCTGCAAGATCATCCTGTTCTCTGGGTCCTGTTGCCAGGACCAGCAAATGTGTCACTGCCCTTCCCCATTATCCTACTTGTGGAAGTGTGGGGTCAGGGACAAATCCAGCGGCTGCTACTGATAGGGTAGGGGGCTCTTCAAGCACCTGCTCCTGGATCTGTTCGACTGGGACCCATCAAGATGCTGGGTCCCCTACTTCACTTCTTTGAGCTCATGGGGGCCCAAACATTGGTGGAGCCACTGAAAAGGCAGAACTAGTTTATTTCCCCCCTCTTGATTGGGATGTGGGGGGGGGGGCCATGGCTGCTAGAGTATAGCATCTGGGAACCTGGGACGGCTGCTGGCTTTACAGCTGCCTCTCCCTCTGCAGTACACAGGGGTTAGTGCTGCTGGGAGGTAGGAAGGATACAGCACAGGAGTGGCTGTAGAAAGATGTCCCACTTTGTTCCCTTGTGGGCCCCAGTACAGCCCTCATGGATGTAATAATAGCAGTGACCTCAGAGATGAGCAAGGATTCCTTTACACAGCTGTGCTATGGAATCATGGGCCAAGGACCATTGCCCATGGGGAGAGAGCGTCTCAGTTTTCACAGGAGTTTGGAGCCGATGGGTCCACCAAGGCAACGATGCTGAGGACAGGAGCTGGAAGGGACTCCCTACCCCATCCCAGACTGAGGAGCAGACTAGGACAGGGAGATCTTGGCAACCAGGCTGTAGAAGTTGAGACCACATACCTTATGGCTGGCAGACAGATTCCGGGAGCTCACCCTGTTTGCCAAAGGAGATACAAAGGTGATGCCCAGCCATCCGTGGAACCTTGGTTTCTGATAGCCATAGGACTAGTCAAGAATGCAGTTGCCCCAAGGAAGTTCAGTGTCTTAAAGTCCTGCCTTACTGAGTTCACAGTAAGCTCAGGAAAAGATTCCAGCATCTGTGGCCCATTCCTCAGCATCAGGTGGTGAGATATGCGGTGTCAATTGTGCACCATGGGTTAGCTCCTTCCAATATATTGGGTTGACTAGCAGGCCTGTGCTTTCAGTGTATGTGGCATGCTGCCCAGACCCACAGTAGGGATTTCATAGTGCAGAAGCTCTTGGAGGTGGCGGGCAGAGGAAAGTTGACAGGAACCCATAACCATAGAAATTATTATAGGATTATTAAATGCTCCACCCAGGATATGCAGTTTTGAATGGAAACCATTTTATTTAAGGAAGCATTTATTGCGGCCTTCTTTATGCTTTCAAGATAAGTGAGCTGGTGTCTCAAGCAGCCACAGCCACGTCTAGGTAGGCACTGAATTAGCAGCTGTTCTGTTGTCACCCAATGCAATGCGGGTGTGCTTTAGATACTCTAAAGCAGACCAGATTTTGAAAGGGGCCTCAGTGGTGTTATGTGAATGAATGCGTGTGCCCTGTTGGGGAAATCAAAGCTCCCCTAGCCATAGAGAACCAGGAGCCAGGCCCACTGTTTATGCAAAGGGATGTCAGCTTCCTGACAAGATACCAGTTTGCTGCTGTATTGAAAAAAGTTTTGGGGTACTACAGTCAACCCAGCTATCTTTGGCACCCATTCTTTCAGGATTGGAGCGGTGGCACTGGCAGCACCAGAGGGTTTTCACTCGCACAAGTTCAGGCTATTGGGTGCTAGAAATTGAAAGGTTGCTGCAACTGGCAATAAGTGTAATTAACCCTGCCTGTTTCTGATTCCAGGGGCTATCCAAAGCTTACTCAACATTTAAATTTGTGGGTGCCCTATAGGGCATTCGGTTCACAAGGAGTTAGCCAGGTCAGCAGATGGGCTTCAAGGCTGAATTTGTATGCATTCAGTGGTCCAGCTGGAGTTCAGCGGACGAGGCATGCCGTGAGTATCTCTTCTCCACAGCTGTTAGCTCAGCAGAAGTAAATACATACACAGATATCAGAGATAAAGAAAACATTCTCTAACAGCTAATACATATTAGAGGACATACTTGTTTATTTCCACAATACAATCTGAAGTTTAGATGAGTCACAAGAAGCATTTTTAATCATACCTAAACCATATCTAAGATATTCTTAGGGTAAGAATCAAGCCAAGAGGAGGGTAAAATTTTTCAGAAATAGTGTCCTAGCTAAGATATCTAGAACTACATGTGACCTGTTCTGTACAATTTACTCCACATGATGAATAAAGAGCCTCATATAAAAATTTCATTTGGACTCAATACTTAAAGGTTTAAAATTGACATTCAGAAGGAAATGAAATCCAATAATGTGTGAGTTGAGGATTACTGTAGGACTCAAGCAGGAAGACACCTTTGGAAATTAAAGTTGTGTGTTTATGGTAGGATAACCAGTGATAAAAACTACAAACCATTTTAATAAACAGCTGTGATGAGCAAGAAAGCCCAATAAATTGGATAAGTATTTAAATGGCAGTGCTTGAACAAAATAAGTCAAGTCTAAGGCATGATGGAGGCACAGTTTTTTGTAACAATTGTAATTATTAAATAGAAGGCTGCTGTTATGTGGTCCAGTTAAAGGACCCAGAACAGACAGTGACTTCTCCCACTCTGATTTGTGGATGGTTCTGAAAAAAGAGAAGCTGCAAAGAGCTAATCTTACTCTACTTATGTGGCTTTTAGAGTACAATTCTAAAATATAAAACAATCTTTCTATTTCAGAACAGACAAAAAAATTGGTCCTTCAAATGTAGAGAATGTGCAACTGAACAAGAATAATAGTTATAATTAATGGCAATATTTTTGCTTTCCTCTAATATACTTCAACTTGTACTTATACTGTGTGGTGGCTCCTTCTGCCTGATGATCTCAAATCATTTTACAAAAATTAATGTAATTTCTCAACAGGCCTGCATGATAGGTAAGTAAGTAGTATTACCCCATTCTATAGAACAATCAGTCTCACAACAAACCCGTAGAAAATATCAGCAATGGAGGCCTAGCCTGATTCACAGTGCTTGCTATAGAGAACGTTCTTCATCGCATGTTATGATGGTAAGTAGAAGCCAGATCCTGGAAGGTACTGAGTATCTTGGAATTGTGTGCATCTTTGAACACTCTCTAGAAGGGCGTTTACCATACTTCGGAAATATACCTCTAGAAAAATCAAAGGAAGAAGATGACATCTCAGAGACTAAATTTTATGTAAGAGGAAATACTAACTTTCTACACGGGGCAAAATGTCTATATTCGAGAAGAGTTTCACTAAATATGCTGTTGAATTGCAATTTAGTCATTACTTTAATGAAGGAGAGGTAGAAAAAATGAAAGAGATTACCAGACTTTAGTATGCTCCAGTAAAACATATTTTTACATTAAAGGCACATACATTAAAACTGAAATGTTCCCTATTTACAAGTCACCTTCTTTCACAAATGTATATTGCATTTTTACTGCATTCTAAAATGCTAGTTACCCTTCTGTGCATTCTTTCTGCTTCCAAAGTAGCAGATTCCTACCCGTAACCAAGGCAGGAGACCACCACCATTTTCCATAGTGATCAATATATTAAATAAACTTGTCACAGTCCTTCAGTTTGTTCCTATGATGAGCACTATGTATTCATGTTATAGCACAATATAGAGTGTGGTAGAAGGGGACGTGATTAACAAAGTCCAGTAGTAATTTCCCTTGGAAATGTTTGTGGTATTCAGAAGTATTTTTATGAGCCAACAAAAAAGTTATACCTCGCATGCACTGCTCAGCACGCTCTTCAGGGGGTAAAAACCATGCCAAAGGCAAAGACAATAAGTTATTTCTCTCTCTTTTTCTCTCACATACAGGGTTTTGCTTTTTTAAAAAACAGAGAGGCAGTACACAAACATACACACACAAGGTATGTCTGATGTTGGGCCTGAAGAAAGTAAAGAGGACTCCCATGAATCCCAAAAATCCAGAGAAAGAGGATGGGGGAGTGGAAAGGCATCCACTGAGGAGAAAATGAGTGATTTTACATCAGCCAACTCTTCAAAAACACACCTTCCAAGGTCCTAATCTACATGCTAAACTCCAACTGAATTAATGAGAGTTTTTCTGGAGGACCAGTTGAAGACTCAGCCTCTGATACATAATTGTACATGCACCAATTTATATGTATGGCAACTGTCATCCCTTAAAAGACTCTGATGTATAAAGTTCTGTATGACTTTGGTCTTCTCTGCCTTAGGCTTCTTTTCTTGCAAGGAGCTTAACACAGGCTTTGGATGGGTGCAGAGCTCTGACGATGCAGAACTCATTGCGGGACTCAAGCCTTAGATCATAATCTCCTTGATGCAGTGACTTTGG
Organism: Mesoclemmys tuberculata; assembly: GCA_007922155.1. Classification (NCBI taxonomy): domain Eukaryota; kingdom Metazoa; phylum Chordata; order Testudines; family Chelidae; genus Mesoclemmys; species Mesoclemmys tuberculata. The sequence continues at coordinate 12,950,722 of ML675649.1, forward strand.
GTGAAATTCCAGTCCTGTTGACTTTATTGGGGCCAGAATACCATCCCATGTTTGTTTTTTTTAAATGTTTGAAGCACCAATTTATGTTGCTCTAATAATACCTGCGTGGCTCCGTCTGCTTTGCTTTACACTGGAAAGTAAGATCAAGTGAGAGCAGTCTAGGTTTGGACACTGGTGACTATGTTCATTTGTAATTTTTAAAAAATTGATATACAGGCACCTAATGCCAAAGTAGGAACATTTTACAAATTAAAAATAAGTTTTCTTTTTGCGATGACCCATGTCATTCTTTTTGAGATGACCAGCCATTAGACAAACTGACAACAATGCAACGTCTCTTCCCCGTTAAAAGGCTGCTGAGTTCTATCTTCAGCTTGTAGCCAACTACAACTCATCGTCATCTTTACATTGAATTTCCACCATCCATAGATAATACTGAGAGTACACGCGCAGCATGACTTACTGCAGTTAGGATTTAATTTCTGTATTTTAATTCCTCCGCACAATCAAAAAATAACCAATTGCCCAAAACTAGAAGTCTTCCTTTCTGATAGGCAAGCAACATTTGCAGAAAATCGGAAGGCCACAGAATTTCAGAGTGATCACTGCATGTAGCACAATAAATTGCAGAGTCTTTTTAATATATAAGCATGTTAGAGCCGCCTATATGATAACAGTGGAAGTCTTCATCAGTTCAAATTTCTCAGCACTATCCCATTAATGTGCACTAATTATGACCTGCAGGGACCATCTCTATAGCTAATAGATGCATGTCCAGTATCTAAAGACAGATCAGTGACCTACCAGTTGAGAATGCAAACAGAGGTGCTAGCTACAATACTAGTCTTTGTATTGTTGACACCTCTCCACTGGCAACTTGTATGAAAAAAATGACTTATGTCTCACAAACTACTGGAATCTCAGATGTTCAGTTAATTTTTACCTAAAACCAAATTCGGAGGTCTCTACTCTAGCCCAATTCCCATAGATTTCTAATGGGATTTTTACATGAATAAGAACCGCAGAATTTGACCAGAGAGAATCATAGAATATTAGAGTTGGAAGGGGCCTCAGGAGGTCATCTAGTCCAACCCCCTGCTCAAAGCAGGACTAACCTCAGCTAACTCAAGAGAAAATAAAAAACACTTTTGTCATGCGGACTGGATTGGGAGGGGGAGGGGCGTTTGTGTAATTTGACATTAATATGTCAAAATCATGATTCATGTAAGACATGCCATGTCAGGTACTGTTAGAAAGGTTATAATGTGCTGAGCAAGAAGATAATATTTGTGTTCATGTGTAATATATGAGAGGAAAGTTATGGAGATCTTTGAGATACCTGTATTTCAAACTGTGCTGTAGAAGACACACCCCAGACAGAGAGGCCGCAGGACAATAGCCCACTTAATGGCCCATCAAGACCTTTACAGAGGCCAGAGGCCCAGGAAGAAACTAAAGGCATACCTGAAGAGTTACCAGGATTGGCCCATGTGACTCTGGACTCCATTTGAATTCCTGTAAAGTTCCACAAGCCGCATGGCCAGTGACAGAGGGTATATAAGATTAAACCACAGAAACCATTTTGTCTTTGTTCCTGTCCAGCTGCGGACACACCTCTGGATCAACACACTTTTTGCAACTGAACTGAAGGACTTAGACCCAACCAGGTACTGGATGTATACCAGAGGGACTATACAAGCCTGCAACTCCACAATTGTTCTAGAAACCTGATGTATATGGACTTTTAAATCATTTGTATGATCTGATTGCTTTAAGCCTTTAACACTTCTCTGTTTGTTTTTCTTTTATTAATAAACCTTTAGTTTTAGTTACTAAAGGATTGGCTGGCAGCGTGGTAGTTGGGGTAAGATCCAAACTCATAGTGAACTGGAACTGTGGCTGACCCTTTGGGATCAGAGGGAATCTTTTAGTAAACAGCATAGAGTTTAAATGACTGGTCTCTTTACTGGACCTAGTGGCAGTTTGGGAGCCAGAGACTGAAATGCAGTAAAGGGGGCTGTGTGTATTTGCACAGTGGCTTCTTGATAACCAGTGTGGGGGAATCAGAAGCACTGTTTGTGGCTGGTTGGGAAGTCTGACTGCAGTGTCACCCACCAGTGCTGGGAGAATTCGCTCTCCTTTTACAGCCTGCCCTGACCTTGGCATTATCAGCGGGCTACCCTGGGCACGGACGGGTCACAACTGTGTCCTACACATTTGTAACCAACGGATGTGCAGCAGTATTCCAAAAATGGAATATCGTTTAAAATAAAGAACTCCCAGACCTTTCTCTTCCATGTCAGAGCCAGACATTTTTGAAAAACTGCTCTAGTGCAGTGAGTTGCTTTTATTAACAGAAGCAGATGTCTCAATAAAAAACAAAACAAAAAACCTATTTGTCAAGTAAAAATAAGTAGTATTAAAAGAAAGGGCACATCAAGCATTCTGCTCTCTTAGTTTGAGAAAACTGGGTTGATGTAGCTGGTATCCTGACATTTGGACTCTGCTGGAACCTACACATTTGTTTTAGATTAAAATTAAATATAAATTTAATCCTTAAAAAAGCAAGAAAATATCATAAAGACTTCCCCACTCCCACCACATTTTTGTCTTTTCATGGACTTAAGGATCTAAGATACTTGCATTTCTGTAAACACTGATCAGCCCATTGGTTCACTAATTTATGTTAGTACTTTCTAGTGTAGTGGCAAGTGACAAGCCTCTGAGTACAAGCTCCCCCCTGCCGCAGGCAGCTGGGACTGTCTGCCCTGACATACACAGGACGGACAGTCCCAGCCCTGCTGCCTAGGGGCTGAAAGCTCGTGACCCCCATGTAACCATCTCATGATCCGCTGAGTAGTCATGACCCCTAGTTTGAGAACCACTGTGATAGTGGTTAGAGCAGTGGATTGAGACTTAGGAGTCCCTATTTGATTTTCAGTGTTTGACTGTGAGACATTTGGAAAGTCCTTTATCCTTTATAACCCACCAAAAAAAGATCAATCTTTTACCTGCTTAACAGGAAAATTGTGAAGCTTAAATCTATAGTTATATAAAGTGATATATGATCCTTAAATCAAAGGTATGTGAGTGCCAAGGGCTATTATACATAGCTTGAAAAAATTATGTATTTATTAATTTTTAAATACTAAATAATAAAAGAAATCATGAAGGAAAGTGAAACTAGATCTTCCAGATGTGTTCTACTTAGTCATTCACATGTTCCCAACAGTAAAATAATTCACTTTCACTAAGGATGGTCGCATGACATAACTGTACATTTGTATTTAAAAAAGTGTCATGTTATCGTGTTTTGCAACAGATGCAGGATTGTAATGTTGTAGCATCATTGCAGGGATAGTGTAGTTAAGGCTGAGAAAAGCATTTCATGCACATGAATCACTATATAGAAAATCTATTTGAGTGTTTAGAGAAATCACCACATTCTTCTTTTACCCACCATCTAATTTAAAAAAAAAAAAAAGGATTTGAAAGCAGTTCAGTTCTTCCATTTACAGAAACATGCTCTAAACAGCTGTTACATGAAGGGGGAAAAAACACCTAATTTTTTTCTGTTTAAGATAGAATCACCATTGACAAAATCATCAGTATTTGCAGAAATTGGCCCATTGTGGACTTGTTAATGTTCTCAAAGTCTGTAATTCTGCATAATGCTCAGCTGGCTCACTTAAGGGCTTGATCCTGTATTCACTACATGTCCCAAAGTCCCGCTGACAGGGTTGGTTTGGAGAGAGTACGAGATGCAGAATTGGGCCCTGAGTGTATTATTGTGCATCAATAATACTGTCTTCAAAATCTCTATTCAAAATTAAGTTTGTTTAATATTTGAGTCTCTTAAATGCTTAGGCCAGTGCTTCTCAACCTATTTACCATTGTAGGCTACATGTACAGCTTTCTATGTGCTTTGTGTGCTGCATGCACATCATATATACACTACCTGTATGGCCCCAACAATGTCACATGGGCAGCAGTTGTGTGATGATTGGGCCACAAGTGGCCTGCGGGCCATGTGTTGAGAACCAATGGCTTAGGCCCTGGTGCTGCAAACACTTAGGCACATGATTACTTTTAATCTTGTGAGCATTTCATTTGAAGCCAATAAGATTAGTATTATGAAAAAAAAGTTATGCAAACACATTATTTGCGAGATAAAGGCCTTAACCATTACCTTGTGTTAAACAATGTCAACTTTGAGGCATTTAGAATAATTTTGAAAAGTGATGTTTCATTGACAAATTATGTCCAAATACAGAGATATGTGTTTGAGAAAATATTTGATAATAAGCCTCAATCTTTCCTCGCAGTTTGTTGACTCTGTTCATCGAGGGATTTAAAGCCAAACATGGCGTTGCAGCTTCAAAGTCTCATACATTAAAGCAAAATACACAGTCGATCAGTTTGTAAACAAATATTAAGCAATCATCATATTATCGCATTTCTCTCTTTTGAAGCTGTGGTTTTTATTACTTTCCCGTGGGGCTTGCGATAAAGAATGATTTTTTTTTTTTAAAGAATTGACTTTTACTTAAAAAATAACTTTCCATAAAAAGGGAAACACTGCATTTTTGTTTCTTTATATAGCTAGAAAAAGAACATTTTGTTCAAGAAATCAAACTTACATCACCACAAAGTACAGAAAAGGAAAGTGACAGACTAGTTACAGATTCATTGCAAGCCTAATCTAAAACCCACGTCTGTGTCTTTCCAATGGGAAAGTAGTAGATAAGCAAGTCATATAGCACTTTAAAAAACAAAAACAAAAAAACCCTAAAACAAAAAAAATCAGCCAAGGGAAATAGAAAATGCAGATGGTTTGATAGTGGAGATTGTGAGGAACATTTCCTGATGAAAACATCAATATGCGGTACCTATTACAGCTTATTACCTGCAACGTCATCAAGTAGCAAAGGATGACATCAGGAGTAACCTCTATGTTACTTTCTAGGCTTGTTGGGATGGGTGAACAAGTTTTTATTGTGATGGAGCAGTAAAATAAGACAGATCTACAACGGGCTGGAAAAATATCCAAAGGCTTGTGTGATGGAGTGTATCAACCCTGCATTGACAGGGATGGGCTTGGGAGGCTGTGTGCGCTAAAATAACCTCACCACTCTGCCCTGTCCATCACACAAGGCAGAGACGGGGGCTTTAAAATGAGGACGCTGCAGTACATAAGAGGGGAAACCCTGAGAAGGGAGTCATCATCTTCTTTTGTATGGCTGGTGTAGAGCACCAACTACAATTTCATCTGAAGTTGATCAAGCCAGATGACTACATCAGGAATGGCAGAATTTATTGCCATGATGCCTCCTTCATGTTTATAAATTGGGCAATAGGTATAGTTATGTTTGATGGTCTGTCGAAGAGAGCCACACTCACATGCCGGAGAGTCCCTGATCTTCCATTTGTGTATTAAATGTCTGCATCTGCCATGATTGGTTTGAATTCAGTTCAGAATTCAGAGTTGACCAAGATGTCTGGGGAGGTGGAACCCAGGAACCTTCAGCATGGGATCCATCACAAGGGGCTTATTTTTTAAGTTTTGTTTGGCCCAATCTGCTTTCCAAGCCTTCTTCTGATCATAGTCTGACTGCATGAGGCTAAGCGAGTATTTCCAGAAAGGCTTGCGGGACTTAAGACATGGGGGTGGAGGAAGCATTGTCGAGGTCTTGATGAATAGGAAGACATCTGTTTTCCTGGATTCGCTGAACTTCGTGGAGTGTCACAACAGTTCCGTGCATTGGTGGGGGAATGATGTTAGACAGATCATGTAGCCATGATGTTGGAGTCGCCTTAAGGGTTCCTGTATTCATCTGGGTGTCAACAAGTCACATGTGGCTGCATCTGCTCTATACTCATGCACAATATTCAGCTACTGAATCTACAAATGTCAAGAGAAGGGAGTGACTAAAGTACAGTAGGAGGAAGCCTTACACCAGAAGTGTCCCAACTCTGTGGAGAGTCCAGTAAACCCCAGGTGTAAGCCTGATGGGGAAGGGATGAACAGCCATAAGGTCTCAAGCAAAGCCACTATCCTAGACACCCCTCAAGTCAGGTGGTATCTCAGACTTTCTTCCCCCTTGTTATCGACCCCAGGAAGAGCTTAGTTTGCGTTGGCCTGAGCTTTTACTTTTCCTTCACCTAGAAGTACCATAAGAAGGCCTCCATGGATAGAGCCACTACTAGGACTAAGAGGCTGTGACCTGTACCAGGCCAACCCCGTGATGCAAACTGGATGTGATGAGGGGCCCCCGAGAGACTCTTTTTACAGTTTGAAATAGGAGCTTTTGGAGAATTTATAGAATTTTGTGCAAAATAAGTTACTTGATTTGATTTGAAGCCAGCTGTAACTGGAAACATGGACGCTACAGCTGGATGAGCATAGCATGTAGTCTGTTCAACTACAGCTACCAAATAAGAGTAATTTCTGTGTTAGACTGCATGGTAAATAAAGGTATAGCTATTTATCACAAATTTATTAGGCAACATCCTGAATTAAGAGACTGGTCCAAGGAAATCCCAAATGCATTCAGTAAATTCAGCTCTGCCTTTACTGGAAGACCATCAATTTTGTAAGCACCTTGAGAGGTGGTTTAAGATTGGCTTTATTGTATTTGTATGCTGATAAAATGAGCTCACCTTTCATATTCAGTTTAAATAATATCCAGAATATCTCCTTTGTATTTGAATCCTATGAGAAATCTCATTTTGCAATGAGTGTAATATCAAAAAAATGAGAAGAAAAATGACTTCCTCTTTAAAGCATTTCTGGAAGGAACCTTTCTTCCACTGCACTTATACTGTCAGTTACTGTGCCTCCACTTTGTAATTCTCTTTTGCAGAGATTTGTGTCCCATAGGGAACTATTTTCTTCTCCAATATATTTGACATGTTCAGCTGTTAGTGCTCATTATGGTCATTATGAACTATTACTGCTCATTATGCTGTTAGGCAGATGACACCCAGATTTACTGCACTAATAGCAATGGTGGGGAAGGGAGACACTTTTTTACAGATACCTGAGTCATCAGAAAGTGTAGCAGGAACAACTAAGAGATGTGAGGAAGAAAAACTTATTGAAAGGAATACTACATTTTAAACCCAAAGCCGTGTTATTAAATCAGATGGGAAACCAGAAACAGCCCATCAATACCAATACATAGCACCATTATGCTTCTCTCATTTTTTTCTATCTACCACTAACTTTATAAACTATTGCAATTGAATTACCAGAAAATCATTAAGTCTGAATGGAACAGAAGATGAGCTCAGATATTCCCATTGTTCTTTTTTCTTCAATCCCATCCCTTGTAGGATGACATATTTCACTCTGGCAGCTTGGTTTAATGGTACAATTTCAGGTAGCCTAGGGCACTACAATTTAAGTACTAACCAAACCAAATATTGAAATATTATTGGCATAAGCAATTTCTGAAACTAACCTGGAGAACTATATAGCTGTCTGTTAATTATACCAGTTACGAGTTTGCTTTGCACCCTTCTTTTGCCACTGTATAACAAAAAAATCTGAGACAAACTCATTTATCAATTTGTCAATTAATAATATGGAATGGGGGTGGTTGTTTTGTTTTTTCCATTCGATTTCTATTTTAAAACCATTTACCAACACGAAATAGCAAAGAACATCTACCACATACAAATCTGAACCATAGTGACTAATGCGTTTAAGGGTATGCCTACACAGCAAAGAAAAACCCATGGTTGGTCTATGCCAGCTGACTCTGGCTCACAGGACTTGAGGTGCAGGGCTGTTTCAATGCTGTGTAGCCAACAGTCTAGGACCACCCCCCGTTCCGGCAGGGTCCTAGAGCTTAGGCTCCAGCCCAAGCCCAGAAGTCTACCCAGCAATGACTACCCACTTGTAGACTACCCAGTCTACTCCACAGCCCAGGCCTCAGTTGGCCAATCGGGGTTTTTTCTTTGCTGTGTAAACATATCCTTAGTTGGTTAAATAACCCATGAAAATTTAATTCGTTTTTCTATCATTCGCTGCATTTTAACTAGTTAAATGAGTCCCCAGGTTAAAAAAAGAAAGACTATGATACAGATAGATATTTGATTTGGTTTTGTTGGAATTAAGTTTTTTAGTCTATGAGAGTGGATTAAAAATAACATCTTGAAAAAACAGATGGATTATAATGTTACCACTTGCTAAAGCTCTCGTAGAAGACTATTCCCAGTGTAAGAATAGAGCACATTCTGTCGGTTCAACAGAGGTCCTTTACTAACTTCTCTGCACGTCACACAACTTAACACGGCACTCAAGTTCCTTGACGCGAAATCCTAGAATAGAATCTCTGGTGGCGCACCGTACTGCAATTGCTTTCAATATTATGCACTCACTAGAGTAACGTGGCTAGTATGAGCTGAGGAAATTCAGGGGAAGGAAGAACACTACTGCTGCCTGCCACTCCAACGTAGAACAAGATAGAAGCAAGTAATATCCTTTCCCCTCGTGGTTTCTTATAGTAATAGTTGTTCACAGGGGTGAAGCAGGACCAACTGTTCATATTCACTGGCTGAGAAACAGAAATAAATGCAATCAAGATGAAAATACACATAGACACTTCATATTTACCCTTTTCTTGCAGTCTAAATAACCAAACATTTGAACTGCATATGCATGCAGTTAAGATATGGATTCTCAGAGTCCCAGTGAAACCAGCCTTTCACAGCAGTAACTTCCTCCGCAGATGCAGAGAAAATATTTTCTTCATTTCTTTTTGTTCAATGACTAGTTCATTCAAAATTGAGAAAGTGATTGGGAATTGAAAATGCAGAAACTTGTTTTCCTCTTCCAATCTATGAATAAAAATGAGGTGTGACAGGATGACATCTACTAATTCTACAATCTTGAAGGTCCTGGTGACCAGAATCAAACAGTTCAATACACTAACTGTAGATAACATTTCCTTTGTTTAATTAAATTAGCTAGTTTTAAAGGCAAAACATGTTTAATATACTTATTTCCTTATGTATTCTGCACATCTAAGGTAGCTTTATTTAACTAATAAATACAATTATAAATGGCTGTTTATGTATTTTTATTTGAATTCCAATTTCCATCCAAATGTACAAATTATAAGTACAAAATTTAATAATCTAACAAATAAGAAATGTGGCATTAGCAATTTTCTAATGTAACTGAAGGATGTGAAAAGTAAGATTTTGAATAAATGCATATTAAGCTATATAATGGCTTACATAAGTGGGTATAGATACAGTGTTGCCTGATTAGCAAAACGTAGTACCAAATTCAGTGATAAGACCATATTTAGTTACAAATGAATGTTTTATTGTTACCAGACAATGAGAACCAACTGTTCTTTAGCTTCCTAAACTAAAAAGTAAAAATGAAAAACAAGATTAAAACTGATTATCTTAAAGCATGGTTTCCTGCTTGCTGATTTAAATCATGATTAAATTAGTTGATTTAAATTACTTTGATTTAAATCCATGCATCCTTTTGATTGGTTATTACCTTTTCCAATTATATGTCATTTTTGTTATTGTAATTAGGCCCAATGCAAAATTTTTAAACATCCATGAACACAAAATACCCCTCCATCTCTGGTATGGGAGGGAAGTATGATCTGGTCAGACTGGAGGGAGAATTTATTGTTCTGGGAACAGATATTTGGGCAGGAAGGAGAAAGCCTGTAGCTGTAAAACACTTATGTCTGACTCTTTGGGTTAAGTAATTATTGCAGGTGAGACGAAAAAAGACAATGCACAGCTACTAGGAAATAGTTTTGATATCAGAGACTTCATGATTGGTGATATTAATTTTGTAATTTCATATTAAAGGGAAACCATCAACCAAATAAATCATGCTGTCTCCATATATTTGTTCTAGTATTGTAAGTGATAACATTTAACATTAATATAATCAAAAGGAGTGGGGGGGAGGATTTTTTCTTTAGTTTCTTTTCTTTCCAGATTACTTTCAGTCAATTAGGTGTAGATTCTACAAACACCCATGCTTAACTTTACACATGTGAGTAGTCTAATTGCAAATCAACGAACTACTCAGATGTATAAAGTTAATCACTCACGTAAGTATTTGTAGGATCAGGAACTTAGTTAGCTTCCAGTTTTATGCACTTGGGTCTTTCCTAGAGCAATAACTAAAAGAGACCTTTAAAAAACAATAAAAAGGGGTTGTAAAAAAAATCACCACCAAAATTGGTAGGGAGATGTAGGGGTAGGTGAATTAAAGATAACTATGTTAAATTCATTTTTTGAAATGGACTAGATTTCAAGTTGCCTGTTTTCCTTTAACAGTCCCTCATGATAACTTTCATCCTGGCCTAAAATTCTGCTCTCTGTTAAATTGATCTCAATTAAGTATGATGCCTCATAGACTCATAGACTCATAGACTCATAGGTCAGAAGGGACCAATATGATCATCTAGTCTGACCTCCCGCACAAGGCAGGCCACAAAACCCTACCCATACACATTTATAACAACCCCGAACCCATGACTGAGTTATTGAAATCCTCAAAAGTGAGATTTGAAGGCCTCAAGCTGCAGGGAATCCACCAGCAAGCGACTCATGCCCCATGCTGCAGAGGAAGGCGAAAAACCTCCGTGGCCCCTGCCAATCCGCCCCGGAGGAAAATTCCTTCCCGACCCCAAATATGGCGATCAGCTAAACCCTGAGCATGTGGGCAAGACTCACCAGCCAGCACCCAAAAAAGATTTCTCTGCAGTAACTCAGTTCCCATCCCATCCAGCATTCCCACAGACCATTGAGCAGACTTATCTGCTGATAATCCAAAATCAATTGCTCAAATTAAACTATCCCATCATAACATCCCCTCCATATACTTATCAAGCTTGGTCTTAAAGCCAGATAAGTCATTTGCCCCCACTACTTCCCTCGGAAGGCTATTCCAGAACTTCACTCCCCTAATGGTTAGAAACCTTCGTCTAATTTCTAGTCTAAATTTCCTAATATCCAATTTGTACCCATTCGTCCTCGTGCCTATAATAGTACTAAACTTAAATAATTCCTCTCCCTCCCTAACGTTAATCCCCCTGATATATTTATATAGAGCAAGCATATCCCCCCGGAGCCTTCTTTTGGCCAGGCTAAACAAGCCAAGCTCTTTGAGTCTCCTTTCATAAGGCAGATTTTCCATTCCTCGGATCATCCTAGTAGCCCGTCTCTGAACCTGTTCCAGTTTGAATTCATCCTTCTTAAACATGGGACACCAGAACTGCACACAATATTCCAGGTGGGGTCTCACCAGCGCCGTATATAACGGCACTAACACCTCCTTCTCCTTGCTGGAAATACCTCGCCTGATGCATCCTAAAACCGCATTTGCTTTTTTAACAGCCATATCACATTGGCGGCTCATAGTCATCCTGTTATCAACCAATACCCCAAGGTCCTTCTCCTCCTCCGTCGTTTCCAACTGATGCATCCCCAACGTATATGTAAAATTCTTATTATTAATCCCTAAGTGCATGACCTTGCACTTTTCACTATTATATTTCATCCGATTACTATTGCTCCAGTGTACAAGGTAGTCCAGATCTTCCTGAATAGCATCCCGGTCCTTCTCCGTGTTAGCAATACCCCCCAGCTTCGTATCATCCGCAAATTTTATTAACACATTCTCGCTCTTTGTGTCAAGATCAGTTATAAAAAGGTTAAATAAGGTCGGTCCAAGAACCGATCCTTGAGGGACTCCGCTAGTAACCTCCTTCCAGCCTGACAGTTCACCCTTCAGCACGACACGCTGTAGTCTCCCTTTTAACCAGTTCCTTATCCACCTTACAACTTTCACATTCATCCCCATCTTTTCCAATTTAACTAACAGTTCCCCATGCGGAACCGTGTCAAACGCCTTACTGAAGTCGAGGTAAATTAGATCTACCGCATTGCCCTTGTCTAAGTAATCCGTCACCTTCTCAAAGAAGGAGATCAGGTTGGTTTGGCACGATCTACCTTTAGTAAATCCATGTTGCAATTTGTCCCAATTACCATTGACCTCCATGTCCTTAACTACTTTCTCCCTTAAAATTTTTTCCAAGACCTTACACACGACAGACGTCAAGCTAACAGGCCTATAATTACCTGGATCATTTTTATTCCCTTTCTTAAAAATAGGAACTACGTTAGCAATTCTCCAGTCGTACGGCACAACCCCCGAGTTTACCGATTGCTTAAAAATTCTCGCTAACGGGCTCGCAATTTCACACGCCAGCTCCTTTAATATCCTCAGGTGGAGATTGTCCGGTCCCTCCGATTTTGTCCCATCAAGCTGTTCAAGTTTGGCCACTGGCTTCAGTGGAGGAACTCTGAATTTATATCATGTAAGTGAGCAAAGAGTTTGGCTTTGAGAAATCTTTTAAAATATTGTATTAGGAAGTGTGCTACCTTTCGGGAGATAGCAAACAAATGAGTAGCTTCTTACTTCTATGTACTGCACCCAAGATCTTTGTAGTCAACACAGGGGTGTAAGAGGGATTTAACTCACTTGTGAGAAAGCCCTGACATGGCCAAAAGTGCAGTTAATTATTGTTGGAAAGTATCACAGAAATCAATCAGTTTAAATCAGAACGAGAAATCTCTTCAGCAGGAGGGATGGGAAATACGGAGAGGGGGAGGAACAGGAAAAGGAATTTATTACAAAGGAAATTACTGGAATACAATGAGTGTAATTTTAGCAATGGGAATTAATATGGACTTTTTATAATTGTGTTGTCAGCAAATTAATTCTTGTTACAAAATCATTTTCATTATGTGAAAATCATTTCCACATATACGCTATTTAATATCAATTCGTATTTGAGACTGGCATGGTTATAATGTTTATAATGGTTTGAACAAACTAGTGAAAGAAAACATTGTGCAAAGTAAAGTCTTTTAAAATTAATCACAGCAATCGAACTTGCAATTTTCATTGAATCTGCACTTGAACCTTGATGAAGGCTTTGATCTAAAACATGGAGGCTCTTCTTTTCTTTCCCCTGGTATTTTGCCATCAACCAGTTATTTTTTAATGGCATGAAATAATGAATTTTGAATTTTATAGTGCACTGAATCACTGCTAGTCTCCTGACTACATGTGCTGACCCAATGGCTCTTTATGGTCTAAAGATCAAAGAGCAGTACACCCATCAATTCAGATTATAGCCTTAGTTTATTATTCTCTTAACCTTTCATCTGTAGCCAGTGTACTTTAAATAGCATAAAAAAAACATAACAAAAATGGTTCAGAAAATCCTATTTCAATGAGAAATTTTTATTGCTTTACTTACAATACTATTAACAGCTTCTTGCATGTCTTGGAGCTTCCTCCCACTATTAAAACTACTAATGTATTCTTTCTGCAAAATGCACAATTTAATAAACTGAATAAGTTTGGAAAAACACCTCATTGTTTAATTTGTTCATTTGATCCTTCTTGTCAACATCTCACTTAAAGCAAGTGTATAATCACTAGTGGAAACACTTTACAGAATAATGCAGAGTTTATTACCAAAGTTGTTTTTCCCCCCTCTCTATTCTATTTAGTCTTGTATTATTTTAGAGAGAACCAAAGACAGATTTATGAAGAAAAATGCAATGAAAGATCCCAGACACATGTAAACAGTCTCTTGGGGGGAAAACAAAACAAAGCTATTTATCAATTGTCATCTCAGAGAGCAATACCCAAAGATGTCTTTAAAACAACCTTCTAGACTCTTTAAGTTGTTAAGCACGAGACATTTAACCTGCTTTTTGCAACTACTTTAGCTCAAAATGTTGTGCTATTTACACTTACTTAGAAGGAACTATTAAAAGGACCTTCAATCCACTTTATACACGTCAGTTGCAGAATGCTATTAACTGTAATTGGCAATTTACATTTCCCCCCTTATGCTGCATTAAGTTTCATGTTGAACTTGCACAAGGTGTGTTGGTAAGGCTTTAGAATTTCACTAACGTAGTCAAAATGACGTATTCATCCGTGGCATAAGCAGCTTTTAGTTAAAAAATTTGTGTTCACCAAAATTAATATTTTTAGTATGTGCCAAGAAAAATACACGGTCAGGAGTGGCACCGTATTGTGCAAAAGGAAAGTTCAGGTGAGTGGTAGGAAATGAAAGAAACAGCTGCACATGATGAAAAAAATGGAGATATATCATCAGTCTGTACCTCATAGGTTTAACATAGGCAACTGGCAAATAAGTCGAGCAGACCCAGATTTCACTGACACAAGCGCAGACTGTAATTGGTCCTTCAGTGGGTGTGGAAATGAGGGAGAAAAGAGAGTGCAAACCACCTTCAACCCCCTTGAACTCGCCTGAATTCCACAGTCTCTGGACACTGGCCACCGCCAGAGGTGATAGGAGAGGGGCAGAGCCATTTTCTCTTCTCTCCTACACCAGCTAGTATAGCTGGTTGACTGTCAAGTAATGGTGCAGTGGGCATGCTTCCTCTCCATGCCTGGAAGCTTAGAAAAGGATAGTGCCTCTTTTTATTCTTAGGACTTCATTTCTACGGGAATCATTACCATAGCATCTCCTATACCTTAATTAATTTTATCCTTACTACGCTGATCAGGTAGAAAAATATTATCCCCAATTCACGGAGGGGAAAGTTTAGGTCCATGCAGATTTATCAAAGATAAATTGTGTCTCTACTGAGGTTAAAAAAAAAAAAAAAAAAAAAAAGCCAAACAGGAAGTGTGTTGTACCCACTTATCAAACTTCCCCCTTGAAAAATGCATGTCTGCCCCTCAAAATTCCATTCTACAAAATTCCATTCTTTGCCACATTACAACTTCCCAATGCTATTTGTTGGGGATATTTGGTATAGTTAGTAATTTGGTGCCCTACTTATGACTATTATCCTTAAATCATTTCCCCAAAACTATTGCACCAGATCTACTCAGTTTTTGTGTAGACAGACATAATTTTTTTTTAAAAGAAAGCTGTGTACAAAAGTCATCTGGCTGACATGGATGAATTTCAGACAGAGATCAAACACTTTCTATTAAATATTTATGAATAGAAACCATAGAAAACAAAACTATATGGAAAATTCAGAGGTCTGCAGAAACTAACTATGTAATTTTATACAGAGAAGATGCCTATACAGAGAACCAGGAATTTATGCCGCATTTTAAACACATTTCAGGATGCAGCCTTAAACACAGAGTCATGACCATTACCTCCATAATATTTTTTTTTAAAAATACTGCAAATACGACTCTCGGGAATACTGCAAGTATTGAGTAACTTTATCAGTATTGGGAACCCTGGATAGTAACCATCTTGTTACTGAAACTGAACTTTTAAATAACTTCCCGCTACAGCAGGTGAAATACTACAGTAAAGGACTGCTAGCACAGTCTTTATCTTTCTTTTTCTATTAAAAAGATCAACTATGGAATACTAAACAGATTCCAATTTAAAATGTTTGTTTTAACATAAACGTAAGAAGATAATGAATGATAAGACAGCAACGTATCTGTGAACCATTGTTAACGACAGCAGGGCAGATGGCAGGTAAAATAGGTACAAAACTCCAAAGAGGGTACAAGCTCAAGACGCATTATAAGGAAATATTTTAAAATATAAATAAAAATGAAGTCCGTAGTCTCTTTTTTAACGTAACTTTCCCTTTTTCATCCATCACAAACTCTTCATAGTTAAGGGTTATAGAAAGTAAAAGAAAGGGGTTTGGGTTTTTTTTTTTTTCCCCAAAAAGCATATAATAAAATCCCTTATTATAACAACATTAAGACACTCCTGGGTGTAATTTACAGGATCATTAATATGGCCTTTGGTAGTTGAAAATACGTGGCCTTTGGCCTCGTGCCTCACAACACACATGAGGCACACATTAATGGCCCCATAAAGCATGCCCTATTGTATCCTATTACCTTAATAAATCTTCAAATGTGCTGTAATAGTAATAGTTTTTTAGTACCAAAGCTGGAAGATTTGACACCTGCTTCATGCTAATCACTGTTAATGGGTGGAAGGCCTGGATGCAGATTGTCAGGAACCAGGGTCTACAGAAGAGCCAGTCTCTGGGCAACCTAACATGTGTAGATGGCCTGTCGCAGACTGCCTAACTGGTTGGAAAAGTCAACAGCCCAACTCTGAATTTACAAAAGGTGTGCTGGTAAGCAGTTCAGTGGCTGCTCAAAGCATTTGGCCATAGCTGCGATAGTTTATCTACCTATTAGTTCCCAGTCCTTCTCCTGCCTTGGCTCGCTTTAAGTAACCTGGTTCCTAGCCCTTGGTTCCAATTCCTGACTTTTGATTTTGGCTCTCACCCTTGGTTCTGGACCTTGGTCTCGGACTCTAGCTCTGACCCTTGGCTCCGATTCCTGACTACCAACTCCTGCTCCAACCACAAGGAGCAACTGCCCAGATCCTGATCACTAACACAGATAAACCATTTGTCTGCAAGTATAGACAGAAACAAGCATTTCAGAAACTGAGTTTAAAACCTATCCATGGTTAAAGACAATTTGTGTTAGTGCTTGCCAGTATGTGCAAGGGGAGCAAAATCTATATAAGGAGAAGAGTAAATAGCTTAGGAGTGTGTCTGGCTTATTTATTGAAATCATTGGACTGCACAAGGCATTATGCCTACCCCAGTATTTCCCACCTCTACTTCTTTCCCAGCTGTACTTCAACTAAAGATTCCTTCCCTCCCACCCCTCCATTCCCCTGTATACATGTAGTAATGTAAAATCTCTTCTTGTAAACACTTGTGAAAGGTGTGTGAAAATATGGAAGAAATTCTGTCTAATGAATATGGAAAGACTTCAGGAAGCCAAACTTCCCACAGATGATGGAAATATACAGCAGGAAAAATGATTTTCAGTATCAATGGAACTTCTGCATATGAAGTGAATCATTCAGAACAAGACTGCTTGCTCACCATTTTTTTTTTTAATTTTCTCTCTCAGGATCCCTGACACACAGACAATCAAAAACTACTTCACTCTGCAAGTACAAATTCCAATGACTCAGCAATCATGATTTCAAGCTTGCTTCTCATTCTGAGCAATACTAAACTCTTGGGAAAAGTCTGAAACATGGGGAAGACCTACCAAATTCATAAGCATGAGAAATGACTGCTAATATACACTGCACTTACCATAATGCCTTGCAAGGCATTGCAAACATTTAATCAAACCTCACAACACCTCTGTAACATAGCAATTTCTCCCCTTTCCCCCACTTCCTTGAAGGAGACTGCAACATCTTATCACGGTAGGTTGGTCTCATTGGTGTATTCGGACCAACATCAAAGAGCAGGATCCTGAACTTCTATTGAGCTTTAAAATGCAGTGTAAGGCCCAACAGCTACTTCTTGTTCCCACAGTGTTATGCCCACAAACCTTGTCTTTTGGTCTGTCTTTTTTTTTTTCCAGATCGTAAACTCTTCAGAGAGGGACCATCTTTGTGGAACATCTGAAGAGCACTGAGCACATAGTGGGCACTACCATAAAAATAATAATGGGATAAGCTAAGACTAGACGTTAGAGAATTATGAATTAAGGCTGTTTCTTTTTTATGATTAGCTTTAAAAGAAAGAAAAAAAAAGAGTTCCTATATGTTTTTGCCTAAAGATGTATTTAGCTTGCTAGTGTGCAGCACAAGAAATGTTTAAGATGCTCCGAAGGTGGTGATAACTTTATATAAAAAGCACTGTTTTAAAGACAATTTTCATAACACATTACAGGGACGTGTTAAAAATGCACATCATTTACCCTTTAGGCTAGAATAGCTCCTTTGGTGCTCTACCATGTCTTTCATGTAATTATTCATTCATGGTCATTTTTCACCAGAAGAGTTTTATTTACATGACAGGATTTCGAAGGATGCAAGTTAAGAAACTGCCATGTCAGAAATTGCAGTCTTCTGTTTATTCTCAGTTGGAGTGTAATGCAAATTGCTACATTATACTGTACAATTTTCTGTGCTGGCCCACTAAAACCTATATTTACACAGGGACCACACATCCGAATCAGAGAAATAATTTAGGGCCCTCTTTTGCCCTTATCACCGTCAAGAGAGTTTTGCATCCTGAATCTTGTAAATCTACTGTGCATATGGCTCTTTGGAGGCATTAAGAGATATTGCTACACGCTGTAATATAGAGCTGCTGTTAGATACTGAAACATATTATGAAGTATTGTGTCAGTCTGTAGGATGGAGCTACTATTTATATATGCTTGCAGCTTTACATGTGCAAAACATTAGAATTTAGTCGTTTTCAAACAGTTAAAAATGAGCGTGCACAAGGGGATCAGAGTTAGAATGGTAATGCTCAGAGACCATCAATGATCATGGTGTTACTGAATGCTACTATAGTATGTAGGAATAACTTCAATTAAGCCTTAGCAAACAATTTCTGTAATGTATAACTGGGCCTTATTCATCTCACACAGTGGTGTATATCGGAAGTCAGTAGAGACACACAAGTGAAAGAGCAGCATAAGTGAAAAGAACTGTAAAGGTTCAGACTGTAAAGGCAGGTGACAGGTACTGGCCTAGATCATGGACTGTACTGCAGTTATTAATGCCATTCTGCAATGGCCACACAGCCAGACACAGGAAGATCATGCTAATATAGAGAGGTCCTCTAGTGGCAAACAGTCAGCATATAGGATCTTAATTTACCACCATCCGCGTGCCTGGGGAGAGTAGATGTGACAGGGTTGTATAGGTTACTTGAGAACAGTGACAACCAGTGTCAGTTAGCAGGGTTTAGACTGCAGCCTCTCCTAGGTCTGGGGACCAGCCTGGTCTCATTGAAGCTACCTTTACAATACAACTCTGCCCCTCAAGGATGCAGCCATGGATTTGGGTCATTACTGATGCCTGTAAAATACAATTTATTCTGCACAAGAGACCAAACAATGGTGGAAAAAGTGGCTCTCTCAGACACTGTACTGATGAGCATGACTGTTCCTAGATGCGGCTAAATGAGTATTGCAAGTTAACGAATGTGCAGGGGTTGGGTGAAAGTTATGGTTTGGTGGGTCAAAGATCATCTTTTGGTGTCTGTGCTGAATGCTGAATGCCTGGTTTTTTCCCTCAATCCACACTTCCCCCTGCATATTTGGCAGACATTATCAAGCTGAACTTTATTATACTCCCAAAGATCAATTTGTTTTTTGGCAAAACTGAGGTACATTTATTCCATGATTAAATATTAAGAGAATTTCTTACCAACGAGGAATTTCTTTCAACAGGAGTAACACAAACTGCTTTTGTGCCACAATGAATAGTTTTAAGGTATATTGTTTTCCCGATTTTAACGAAAAAAAAGAGTGCAGTGATAAATGTTGGGGAGAAGTTGCTATTTAAAATGTCCTTGTACTAGGCTAGAGCTCCATGTGCAGGTAGCAAACCATAGTGTTATCATGCCCTAAAAATAGAAAAGCAACAGTGTCCATCTATCTAAACAGATGGATAATGTCAATTGGCTGTGCCAGAAACAACCGAGATATAAAATGATCCATTTCTTTTCTAAGTGCACTGTATATTCAGGGTGCCCATTTCATAAATATCTTGCCAGCTGTGCACTAGAGTTGACCCTTTAAACATACCAAATCAATAACCTATCGTTTACTATAAGTCCATTTTGTCATTTTGATGGTACAGATTCAAGTATGGCAATCTTCTCTTCTCTCTCCACTTCACTGCATACGTGACTCTTTTTGGCTAATACCACCCCACAAAAAGCCACTTAAATGTCATGAATTACAGCAGGTCTGAGATATGAATGCTAATCCTATTCACTGACCTATGAAATCAGGACATTGTAAGTGTAAGTGAGTAGTGGTTGGGCTCTATATGATCTGGGTTATCCTGAGTTCACTTGCTACATTAAAGGAAGTGGTGACTCTCAAGTTTTCAGAATTCTAAGTAAGCCTAATCAGAGCATGGTAAATGCATTGATATAGGAAATAGATTAATGCAGTCAGAGGACCTTGATATTTTTCTAAACATTTACCATCACTATCTATGAGAATTAAATTACTTACTTTGCATATTTCAGGTGATCCAGACAGCATTGATACCCCAAGGCTGAGGGGATCCAATAGGGCAACCTGGACAATTTGCATAACATGTAGGATAACGTAACCCCCCAAAACTGTTAAAGTTCTACATGCTAACTATTAGCAATTGAAAAAAAAAATTAGAAACCTCAATATGCAGTTAAGGCCCCCCCAAAATGGTAGTACGTTTCATTCCCTCTATATGTTCTTACAATTCATGACTGATTTTGCTATTAATTTCCCCTCTTTACTTTCACTATAATGTGCTTTTAATTAGGCAATAATATATAATCTTCTATTCATTTATCATCTTTACTCAAATGGGGAGTGAGAGGAAGCACAGAAAGGAGCTCACCAGAGAGCCAGTGCTGGCATAGCAGAAAGAGACTAAAAAAAATGCCATCTCTTGACAGCATTTTTAAAGTTTCTTAAAAAGATAATGGACGTGCCTGTCACTCTGATGTTAATGATGAACGTTTTCCAAAGGTTCACTAGATATTAAATTACGAACTATAAAAGAACTCCAGAGTATGGCCAATGTAGAAAATAGGATATAGATAAGGGTGTTTTTCTATAATCACAGTTGTATCTCTTTTGACATTTAAGTAGTGAGTCTGCTTATGCAACTCTCACCTCACATTAAGTAGTACTTGTTGCATGACTAGTTCCACTGACTATGCATAGATTCAGAGTTTAAGGCCAGAAGGAACAATTAGTCATATAGTCTGACCTCCTGTACGTCACAGACCATTAAATTTCACCCAGTGACTGCTGTATTGAGACACTAACTTGTGTTTGATTAAAGCATAACTTGTGTTCTGGCTCAGGTTACAGGAACCACTTGTATGAGTAAGAAAAAAAACCAGGGTTAACATAATTCTGGCACTTGCTGGCACATCTTGACATCAAATGTCAGTACAGGCCCTGGTTTTGTTGAGTATCACGTACCAGTCTGGTGCAACAGCTCCCACACCAATCCCGTTGGCACTGAAATCAATGCCGTACTCAGGACTGTTAGTAGCTCTCTCAGATAAACATCAACATCGCACCAGCCAACAGTGGGTGAGACGCTGCCGTGGTCTGGGAATACAATAAGATACTGGCCACTCAGGACTGGCTGATGCACCAAGATCTCAGCTCACTGCCAATCTCCCAACTCAAATCCAGGAAGCTCGTCTGGATCCACACACCAACAACACAGGCCAACGGAAAGGACACCAGCACTCACTGGCTTGAATCGTGGGCTCCTTGTGATGTCCCAAAGACCTGATTCAAGATCCAATCTAGCTACCCCCAGAAGCATTAGAATGGCTTTCAAGTCTTAGGATTCCATTATAATCTCTGGCCAAGGCTTTTCAAATGTCATATGAAAGAAAAAATAGCTTAAGGGTTGCAAGGTTGCACTATTGCTACACTATTTGGTAATTTTTATAAGTAGTTAAGTGACTTAAGAGCCAGATTTTCAAAAGGCACTGGGAGGATGTTCTAAGCAGGTTAGGCACCTAACAGAATTGACTTGAAAACAAATTGGAGTTAGGCACCTACCATGTTTAGATGTTTTTTAAAACCCCGTTACATGTCGAGCTGTATCTTTAGGCACCTAAATACCTTTGAAAATCTGGCCCTAACTTCCTAAATACCTTTGTGGATTTGGTCCTTAGGCACTTGACTTCTATTTATATAATTGGGAATAAGGTACCTAAATAGCATGTAAGATGTGGACCTAAGTCACTTTTTCTAAAACAGCACTATATTAGAGCACACTAGAGAATATTTAGTGTGCACCAACAGGGCTACATAGATCAGTTAACATGCAACACGTTAGTAGTACACTTCAGAAATCACTCCTCCTCCCCCTTGTTGTATGCATCCCACTCTATAGACAGGTCCTACATCACTTATATACTTTTTAAAATGCTACCTAATATGGTCTATTTTGTAGATGCTTTTGAAGGAAAAAATTCAGTATAAAAAATAATTCTGCCCAATATATCCATGTACAAAGAAGAGTAGGTCACACACACAAAACTAACAATTACCCAAACAAGTATGTATCATCTTGACAGCTTTGTGAGGTAAATTAACATTGAGAAAATTCAGGTCTCAGTTGAAAATACTGGGGAAAAAAACCCGGTATCTGTGAAATCAAATTCTATTTAGAGGGGAAAACACTTTCAGTTAATTAAACTGATTGTGATACTGAAACTGAAAGTTATTTTTAAAACTGTTGAAAATATTTTTAATATTATATATTGTAATCTCAGTGCTCACCATTGTAATCCTTAATTCAAACAGACAGATTATATAATTAAGGGCTGTCTCTTTGGGGAAATCCTGGGCCTCTTGAAGCCAGTGGGCATATACTCCTATGGGACACGGTTAGCAAATAGTATGTAGCTCTTAATACAATAAACTACTGCCATTTTTCTTTAAAACATGCACCATTTAGTGTAGAAGCAATAATTGTTTTGCAAAGCTCATACATTTTCCAAATGAGAATGCTATTTACATTAATTGTATTAGAACATTTCCCACAAAAGTTGGCCAAAGGTTTTAATTTTCATCAATGGAAGTAGCTTTTTGGTCAAAAACATAATATTTTGGTTACTGCTGCACATTCCTACTTGAACACACTGTTGAAAAGCTGAGGGCCAGACTGCAAACTTCTTACTTACACTGATAAGTAGCTACTTGTACAAATAATCCCTCCAAACACTGCAGGACATCTTGCAAGAGTAACTGCTCACCAATGGGAGTAAGAGGTTTATGGTCTAGTGCTCAATCACTGTTTCAAATGAAAATGGGCCAGACACTGCCACTCCCACTCACCTGAGTGCACCTGGACTGACTTCTTAACTAGTCCCACTGATTTTAATGGGACTGCTTGGAGAGTGAGTTTGCTACACAACATGATTAAAAATATCAGAATCTGATCCTAAAACTTCTTAAAAGTTCGTTCTAATAGCATGAGGTTCTTTCAACATGCATCTGTATAGATAGTGCTCTTTTTTGCCATCTCTAGTGCAGGAAGTATGACTCACATTCTTATCTACTAGGTACTGATAGACCCAAATGGTGGGATCTACTGTGTAACCATTGCATTAGCATGTTGCATTTATTTCATACTTTTTAAGTTGTTGGATGCTCTTCTACCATACAAAAATGGGGTGGCAACTCAAAGCACAACCAATCTGCAAAGTCAGGTGGAACAGTATACTTCACAATACTCTTAGCCAGGCAATATAACTCCTTGAGTGGTAACTACAGAGATGGGGGATGGAGGCTGGATTGGAGAGATGCATAGAGAATAAGTATTTCTCAGTTAATGCCAACTTAATTTAGCTGAGGTTGGTCCTGCTTTGAGCAGGGGGTTGGACTAGATGACCTCCTGAGGTCCCTTCCAACTCTAATATTCTATGATTGTGACTGACCTGAAGTGCCATCTATTAAGAAATTATTTATAGGAATGAAATTTCAGAAAGAGAAAAACTGGTTTAACTAATGAGCTGGCATTTCTGAAGTGTCATAGCTAGTTGACTGGCACAATAAAACAATTTCCAGAAATATGAGATTCTGGAAATTGGGATATGAGAGAAGAATTTGCAGGTAATTCAAGTTGTGCAGACACCAAGAGATAACGGATATTTAAATTTAGCCCATCTAGACACTATAGTGAAGGGGGCCATATAAGTACAGATAGATACCACAACCACATTGACTGTAAAACATTCTAAATATTCCTAGCTTTCTGCTAACAATAAATGGATTTTCCTCATTGCTTGTAAGTTATTTGATATTTACAATTTTTGTCAAAATATTTTGAACAGAACACAATATATTAAATATCAGAGATGACATGGGTACTGTGTTGAAGATTTGGATTCCACTGAACACAAGAGGGTAAGGTTAACCCATCACCATTTCACCACACTCTACCCCACACACAGAAACTGTAGCAGAAAAAAGGGGGATGAAGTACCTGTGATTAAAGGTTTAACCATTATGTAAAATTCTGTACTACAGAGGAAGGTAAGTAAGTGTTTTAACCTGATCATCAGAGTCAATATCTTACTAAATATTTAAAAGACTACTGTTCAATTACAGAATTTAAGCACACCTACATGTGCTTTCTCAAAAGGAAAAACTGTTATTGTAATATAACCAGGAGGGTCTAATTTACTGACATATTTCTGCATGTGCGTATATTGAGGTGTCTCACTCTTAGGAGACCTGATATTAGTTTGTAGCTCCAATGCAGCAAGATGGAAAATACAAAACCAGAAATCAGAAGTTTCCTGTTCCTACTTTGATCATTACAAATATTTGCTTCAGGCCATTAGAAGAAGAGTGTAGCTATTTCTATGGTAAAGTTTTCATTGGCTTGTGGAGTAAGAACAAAATGGGAAATTTAAACTAGGCCAATCACTAGCTCCAGAGGAAAGAGTCTCATGAATCACCCTTGCATCCCCCAAGGCAGTTTAGAGATGAGGTAGAGTAAAGACTGACAGAACTATTTTTCCTTTGAATCCCATTAGGATACTGCAAAGTAAAAAGTGTGCAAGAGCTGTAAAAATAAACTAATGCAACAAAGGAAAGATGACTGTGCAATAGGTATAGACAAACTCACTCTCTTTTGCTGGCACTGCCAAGACAGACAGATGGTAAAGCAACCTGATGCAAATCACAAAGCATTGACCCTTTCTAAATATTTCTTTTCAAGTGGAAGGACATGGAAAATATGCAAGTATATAAGTCTTTTCAGTATGGTGGTGGTGTTCTTTAAAAAGTGCCAACGAGGCTTTTTAATCCATTCTGATTGCAAAATAGAGGCTCTTTGTTTTCATGTTTCTTTTGTGAAATTAAGAAAAAATAAATAACTTGCCACCACTTCAGTTATTAGATGAAGCTATTTGAGACAAAAAGCTGAAGTTCTAAATTAACTGACCTCAAAATTTAACTTGTCTGCATTTTAGCCTTTGGCAAGTTTGTATTTATTATAAAGATGACATAAAACCTTCCTAGCACTTACTACAAGGCTCTCCCTTGAGAGTCGCAGAAGTTCAAGAACATCAGACTTTTCACTTACCAACCCCTCACTGGAAGAGACAGATTGCACAGGACATGCATTGAAACAGAATGCAAAGGCACAAAAGATATAAATGGTATATATCCATTTGCCTCTCATGCACAGGTCCCCAAGCTTCCAAAGCCAACAGCTCAACTTTCCCTCTTTCATTAGTTAAAGGAAGATTGTCATGGGCTTTTATTCTGGAGACAGGTTCCACACAAAGGTAAAACTGGGTCAGGAACCTCATCAGGTGTTTGGTTCGTTTGTTTTAAATCACTTCCTTCATTTTCATCATCTTCTCTTTATTAAATACATTTCTAGTTCAACTGACTTCTAACATTTGAGTCAAGACAGTGGCGGTGTAAGCAGCTTTATTTCTCTAGCTACGTTCAATGCAGCTTCATAAATTCTCAGAACACACGAGATTCCCTGCCCCTCTGCAGACATGCAAATTCCTTCCCCAGTAGAGGAGATGATGGCTAGAACTCCATGTAGTTTCCCTGGTATGTTTCCCCAGCCTCCCATGAAACTGCTGTGGGAGAGCAGTGTGTTGAGTTCATCTACAGTAGTCTATTATTGTTGGTTACACAGTAATCCACATCCAGATCTGTACAGCACCATTCCTCTACCACTCCCTAGAGTGAGCATTTGAAAGAGACCATCAAATTATTAGAAACTGTTACAAGGTCAGAATGCATACGTAAGGATGCCTGAAACTAACTGAGAGCAGCAATCAGAAAAGATTGCAATAAATTTATGACTTCCTTGGATACAAACTGCAGAAAGTCTTAGGCAGGAAGAATGGTGTGACCCCGAGAGTAATGTAGCGCCATTTCCTCAAAAGCTTGTTGAACAATCAAAAATAGATTGAAGTTTATACCAAGCAATCAGTTAGGAATGAGAAATAAGATTTAAACTAGCTGTGTATTCAAGAACTAGTAATTACAGGAATATCAGCTGTGCATGATCCCTGCAATTTATTTTGCAAAAAGCAATAATTCAGAAGTGCTGGACTTGACCAAGAGGCCGAGGCTTTGAGAAGGTACTGAATAAGTAATAAACAAACAAAAAAAAGTCAAAATGAGCAGCTCAAGTTTACTATTAAGAAAAAATATGTTATTTAAATGAGCTAAAGGGATCATTACTGATTCACAACAAAATTCAAAATCATCTTTATATTGCCTTAAAATGCAGGTGCTCAACCTGGGGGTTGCAAAAAGGTGGTGGGGGTTATGACCTCTTTGCCCTTCCCATATTACTAAATAAGAGGAGGAGACCCTGGTTCTATCCGAGACAGATAAGAGGGTTTCTCAGTCTACTTTGGCTATCCCTCGATACGAGGATGTCTGCATAACGGGTTCATTGGTGGATTTTTAGGTGGTTAAAGAGCTCAATTCGTGCCCTGCAGATTTTCCCACAGAGGTGACAAGTGTAATCTTGGAGGAGACATAGTTGTTGGCTAGAGTGCTGTGTTCTTTCTTTCTTCCTTTGTCACTTCTCTGTCTCCTAAGCAAAACTGTTCTCCTCAAAATGGGCTGTGTTGGATGGTATGATACCACTGTGTTCTGTTCTGCATCAGCTCCTCCCCCGCTCAAGCCTCAGGAAATTGTGAATTCCCATTTCCTGTTTGCACAGTGTGGAGAGAGCTTTGTAGCTGAACTGCTCATGGCGACTGCACAGCCCAAACGTCCTCCAGGTTGGAGTCGAGCAGAGGTCTTGGATCTCATTGGTCTGTCAGCAGTGTCGTGTTAAGATCAAAGAGCTGAGGCAGGCTTATCGGAAAACAAGAGAAGCTAACAGCCATTCTGGCTCCTCGCCCCAAATATGCCACTTTTACAAGGAGCTGCATGTGATTCTCGGCGGCAACACAACCACTGTGCCACCATGCAGCATCGATTACCTCTGAAGAATCCCAGTCCAGGATGAATGAGGAGGACTCTGTGGATGAAGAGGATGAGGATGAGGAGAGCAGAGGAGAGTTGGGTATCCATTCTCCCTGAGAGCCAGGACCAGTTAATTAGCCCAGCCACACACAGAACAGCGGGACTGATCGAGATGCTGGGGAAGGCACATCTGGTGAGTGTGTGTGGCAAATCTTATTTTTGCGGTTATGTCCCCCATCCAGCTTCTTAAAAGGAATTTGTGTTTTTGAGGGGATGATGGCAAACTTCAGTGGAGGGTTACCCCCAGAACAGACTATTTATGTGCAGAGGTCTGCTCCAATAATCTTCAGTGGATATCTCAAGGAAACTTTCATGTAGGTAATCTGTTAACCTTTGCAGATGGTTTCTGGGGAGGGCAGCCTTATTTCTTTTACCATTTAAGGAGACTTTTCGCCGCCACTGCTATTAAATGAGCAGGATCGTCGCAGAACACGGCATTGCAGCACAAGGGCCAACACCTGTACTCCGATGCTTGCAGCAAATCTTCCTTTTCCACCTGCATTACCCTCAGGAGATTGATCTCACACATGGTCACCTAGGAAAGGTGGCACATGTTTAAAGTACTCAACCAATAGAGTCACACCGTATAATTCCTCTGCCGAGAACAGGGTCCCTGGGAGCCTCCTCAAGGCTATTGCTAGTCCCAGAGCTGTTGGGTCGGGACACTAGTTGCCCTATGTTTTCACTCGCAGTGTCCTCTAATCTGTTCTGCCTACCTCCTCCCAAACTGATCATTGGCATGTTATGGGGGGCCCAGTGATCCCTCTCTTTGCTCAAGTGTGGATTGTGGATTTTAGAGCTAATGAAGCCTCTATAATAGATGCAAGGCCCCATTGCTTACCTTGTCTGGAACGCCAGTCTGAGCCATCTGATATGTTGAGTTTGGAATGCGGGTCTGCTTAGCCTTGTGAACATGAAGGGGAGTACTTTTTACATAGTAACTTTTCTTTTACTACTTTGGGTCAGCTAACAATGGCAACTTTATGCTTTGTTTTTCTTACAGTCGACACTTTGGCCCTCCTAACAGAACTCCAGCTGAAAGACTTTCCCAGATGAGGAAATGTGGAAAAAAATACATGGGATGACAACTGCTGACACAGAGCTCAGATCCTGGAAGCTGTCCTTGTCTGAAAAACTAGACATGGACATGGAACA
This sequence comes from Mesoclemmys tuberculata, assembly GCA_007922155.1. NCBI lineage: Eukaryota > Metazoa > Chordata > Testudines > Chelidae > Mesoclemmys > Mesoclemmys tuberculata. The sequence goes on from ML675649.1 coordinate 12,978,965, forward strand.
CAGAAGATCTGCACAGGAGCAGGAGCGTGTTACTCAATAGGAGATGGTGCATATTATGAGGGATCAGTCCAACATGCTGAGCTCCAGGAAAAGGAGCAGCAGGACAGCCTCCATTTGCAGCCCCTCTAACACACGCTGCCGCCTACTGCTTTTTTATCAGCCCCCACCCCCAAGCAGTCTAGAAGGAGACTGAGGAGGGTGCAGTAAGTGATGCACTCCACTCCGGTGGAGGCAAGCAGGACACAATGGCCCCTTTAAGAACTGTATACAACCACAGCTGCTTGCACAGTGACACTTTGCAATGTTAAGTCATCCTCCCTCTCCACTTTGAAACGGGTCACAAATACAGCTTTGCAGCATTAAAAAAAAAATCTGTCTTTACTCATTCATAGCTTAGGTGGGGAAAGAGAGGGAGGGGGCCGCTGAAGCCAGGGTGGGAGATGGGAAAGAAAGGCACAACAGAGAAATATGTTACTGCCGTTCATTGCAAAACCGTTTTTTCAATGCTTCCCGAAGTCGAAGCGGTCCGTGGTCGGCTCTGAGTGTAGCGCTGGCTGTTCAAAATTTGTGGCCAGCCTATCAGCCTCCACGGCCCAACCCTGACGGAACTTTTCACTCTTTGTTTCACACAAATTATGGAGCACACAGCACGCAGATATAACTGATGGAATGTTCTTTTCACTGATGTCAAGCCTAGTAAGCAGACATCTCCATCTAGCTGTTAAACGGCCAAATGCACATTCCAGCACCATTCCGCACTTGCTGAGCCTGTTATTGAAATGTTCCTTCTCGCTGTCCAGGTGCCCAGTATAGGGCTTCATTAGCCAAGGGAACAAGGGGTTGGCTGGATCTCCCAGGATCACTATTGGCATTTCCACATCCCCAATATTTATCTTTTAGTCAGAAAAGGAAGTGCCCGTCTGCATCTTATTGAACAGACCTGAGTTCCTAATGATGCACACATCATGCACCTTTCTAGACCACCCCACACTGATGTTGGTAAAATGTCCCTTGTGATCCACAAGGGCCTGCAACACCATTGAGAAGTATCCCTTCTGTGGACTCTGTGGCAAGGTGGTCAAGTGCTAGGATAGGGATATGCGTGCCATCTATTGCCCCCCCACAGTTTTGGAACCCTATTGTGGCAAACCTGTCCACTACATCCTGCACATTTCCCCAAAGTCACTACCCTTCTTAGCAAAAGTCTATTAATGGCCTAGCACACTTGCATCACAGCAGCTCCAACAGTGGATTTACTGACTCTGAATTGATTCCCAACTGGCTGGTAGAAGTCTGGGGTTGCCAGCCTCCACAGAGTGATAACAGTCGCTTCTCCACTGTCAGAGCTGGTCTCGAGCGAGTATTCATGCACTTTAGGGCCGGGGATAGCTCTGCGCAAAGTTCAGAGAAAGTGGCCTTTTGCAAACGAAAGTTCTGCAGTCACTGCTCATCATCCCACACCTTCATAACGATGTGATCCCACCACTCTGTCTGTGTTTCCCAGAATCAGAACAAGTGCTCCATGGACTGCAGATAGCGCGTGACAGCCTGCAGCAAATGGGAATTGTTCTGCTCTATGGCTTGTAGCAGGGCAGCCTCAGTAACATCGCTATATTCCATGCTGCAACTCCTGTCTCACCTTTGAAAATACTGCAGGATAAGCTGTGAGTATTTGTGATGTTCACAATAATAGTGCAGAGCTGAGTGGGCTCCATGCCTCTCCAGAAACGGCGTGCGCGCAGCATAGAAAAACAGCGAAAAAAAGCGTTTGCAGCTCGTTTGGAACAAAAAGGGGGTGGGCGGGAGCATGTTGCATCATGGGAGTAGAACAAGCTTCCCAAAAGCCTCTGCGTGTAGTTGCACTGTGGGATAGCTACTCATGGTGCACTGCTTTGAAAGTTGACCCAAACATGGCAAATGGGGATGCAAGAGCCTGGCACAAGGAGCGTGGTGTGATCACGCTTTTGCGACTCCTAGAATTTAGCAGGGGAAAGTCGATTTAAAGTAAATTGACGTCAGTCTGCAGTGTAGCCGTACCCTCAGATGTGATATCAAGTGAGAGACAGGCCTATTTGGTCCCTCCAAACCCATAACGGGAAGACAGCTAGTTTGGGCCTTTGCAGCTTCTGGAGAATGAGCACAGAAAGTCACCTATAAGTTTTCAAAACCATAGTATATTTATTAGTAGGGGCTGCAAAGACTAACATTTTGCTGGACAATTGTTTCATGCTAAATAATATTCTTAAATAGCATTAACAGAAGTTGATATCTACTGCATTTATAGCTAAAGACTTGTGCTGAAGAATTAAGCACTTATTGCATAATTGTATCTGCCGAGATCTTAAAGGAAGAAACATTTAATGATGCAAGGCAGAGCAGAAAACTGCATAGTGTGTAAATTCTTTTTTTAATCACTCACTTGTTGCTGTAGTGGCTATATAGTGAAGTATAACAGTCATTTTATATGCAATCAAATGATATGTTTACTGTATTAAGGGAAGACTGTCAGCCTGAAATCTAGTCAGTTTTTAAAAGCTCACTTCAAAGGACAGCCATTTTAAGTATTACACCAGTCATGGTGGGTTTTTTTCTCCCTCTCCCCCGTTTTAGTAGTTTTACAAATACAGTTTACAGTTAAAAGAAAAAAGTAGTTCTTTCTCTGTTGCTGTGTGAAAGACCACACAATCCAGAAGGAGAACTATCCAAGTTTTGTAAGATGTTACTAGCCAGCTACTAAAGAAATCAGTGTTGAAATCTCAGGATAAAAAAATACAATCTTCCATGCAAACTAGTTCATTTTTTGGTACAAAGAGCAAGATACATCAGCAAAAAGTGCACAAAAATTAATTAGAAAAAGGAAAGCTAATACAGTATATTGACAGTGAAAGTGAATTCCAAATTTTTGTACCAACATGTCCCCAAAGTCTTCAAGTCAGTGTGTAACTACATTGTAAAAAAAGCAAACAAGATATCATGTTGCATTGCCAAAGAAATAACATACAGCTTAAAGAGGGATTGGACACTAAACAAAGAACTATACAAGCTTTAAATAGTTCTGTTCACTTTACATATGAAATGATTGGGTGCGACGTAAAACTATTAAAATTATACCAAGTTTCAAGAATCTAAATTAGACTATATCAAAACCAAAGGCAGGCAAGAATAATGAGAAAGTCAAATTCATTGTCTTCCAATTCCCCAGTTTTTAAACAAAAAAGGTAATCAACAGATGGCAATTACCTAGGAGAGCCAGTAAGAATTAATGAATTCATGAAAAGATTAGGTGCGTACTAAACACAGAGCAAATGTGGACTGAGTAAATAATATGACCCTGGAATGGAAAACAAAAACAATATGCTCAACAGCAGCCAGTAGCCTTTTCCTGTTGCTAGCCCACTAAGAACGAAGTTCACTGGCCTTGTTAATTAAACAACAGCTTATTTATCACTTTATTTAGCTGCCAGTTTATCAAGCTATTTGAGATATTATATATAGTGTCATGATTCTTTCATAAATTTTCTGATACACTACATCGCAGTATTGATCTATACAATGTCCTAGAATCCAATTAGTGGCATAGGTTTCAAAACATGAAATTTCAGCAAAAAACAATGGAAAAAGCAAGTTATTTTATTGTCTCAAGCTGTCTGATGTGTCATAAACTTGACTATGCTGAATAAAGGCAAAATGTTACTTTAAGAAATATTTAGGAATGGCTAGTTTGGAGTCCACTACACAAAACTCTTCCTTATTTAAACCAACAAAGTTAGCATACATCATTCATCTAAGTCAAAACAATAGGAGCCTACTCTCCATTCTGACTTTCTTATCCTGTCTAGAAAATGTTGGATGTACTTAACTAGACTGATACTTCCTGCTTTAAAACCAAAGAAATCCAGCTGCATCAAGAAAGTATAATGTAGTTATAAAAATGCCAGTTTAGTATCCCCAACTCTCTTGCTTCTTCAAATGGGCAAAAAGCCATCGCGATCAACAGAACATAAGCATTATTTCTAATCTTTTCCTTCACAAACCAAAAAACCCCATTTCTGAATTAGCACTTGAATATTACAGATCCATTTTCTCTATGCAGTATGTAAGGCTAATCAACATAATGTTCATAAATGACAGAAAGAGGCAACATGAACTCAGTAAATCTGAGCATCTGTGTTGTATTTTTATATCATTAAATCAGAAGCAGAATTTCAGGTTTTCTTGAATACTAAACGCATAATTGTGTTTTGAATCTACGGAATAACATGACTTATTTGGGAAAAAAATCTTTAAAAGGGAAAAAAGCAGTTTTCTGAATATATTCTCACAAAGAATACGAAGTGCAATGCAAATAGCAGGGATTAATTGAAATCCGAAAGCTTCTTACCAAGTACCCCAAGGCGATAGTTGACCGTGATAACTATCACATTGCCATAACTTGCCAGAACACTGCCATCATATAAATTTCCAGTGCCTTCCATGTAGGACCCTCCATGAATATACACCATCACCGGTTTAGGTCCCCCACTGTCCCGAATGTCTGGAAAAAAATATTGAGAAACATTTTATCCCAAGAAAGTGGCAAAAAGAGATGCATGCAATAATTTTTCTTAGTAAGGTTATTTTTATTTTTCTTCATGTGTCTCTCAAGCAACATAGTATTAATTACTGAGCTGAGGGTGGCTACAAGTGTTTGTTTCCACATTTCATGCTTTTAACAGACTAAGAAGCCAAGAAAAGTATGAAAAAAGTAGAATTTCATCATTGTGTTTGTTTAAAGAGGTGAAATTTTCAAAACCACTTATTTGTGCTAGGTCTGCCCCCATGGAAATTGATGGTAAAATGTCCATTAATTTCTTCAGCAGGAGCAGAGTTAGGCCAAAGTTAAGCCCCCTATTGTTTTGGGTACACACTAACACACGTATCTCATCATTAAGATGAATGGGATTTGGCTCCATGTCTAAGTAGGTGAATTCTTTGCTGGCTTCTAACAAGATACGAGCCCTAACTTGTGAAAAGAGTATATGAACATGCCCGAAATTTAGTGTCAGAGTTATTCTGCTGCTGGGGAAAACAGTTTGAATGCTTTATACCTTAAATAGATACAACATTGTTCCTGGGGTAGCCAGGACAACAAGGGGAATGGTTACTTACTTTTTTACTTAACTGGGAAAAGGAAAGTATAGATTGAAAATCTTGGACAAACAGCTGCCTGAAATTAGGTTCCTAAGTCCATACCAAGGTATCTAAATAAGTGGTCTAGTACTGAACTGGTATGGAACTTTAGGCACCTCTTTTAGAAATCTTGGCTTTTATTTTTCAAAGGACACGTCATTTAAAATCTTGCCAATTTCCAAATGATAATTTCTTTGGTTTTAGATTTTCCTTGGCGCGGAGAGGGAGGTAAAAAAGAAAATAAAATGTTCCTCTCCTCTGCTGCTCTAGGTGATGACAGGGAAAGACTCACTGCCTATATACATCTATTAGAGAGACAAGGTGAGTGAAGTAATATCTTTCATTGGACCAACTTCTGTGGGTGAGAGAGACAACTTTTTGAGGCACACAGAGCTTTCTCACCCACAGAAGTTGGTTCAATAGAAGATATTACCTCACCCACCCTCTCTCTCATATCCTGGAACCAACAGGGCCACAACTATCCTGCCATCTGACAAGTTTAGCATTAAACATTCATTATGAAGTCATACTACTGAAGTCTATTAATAGATATTGGCTATTATGAAGCCATACTACCTTCAACTATTTGTTGAATTACAAATTTTATTTTAAAGATTATTCTTATTGGCTCAATAGCCATCCTGGGCTTCTGTGGAGGTTTTGGGTTTTTTAAGTCATATTTGCCCCGTAAGTGTTTAAACTTGATTAGCCATTATTTTATCAGAACTGGAGGAAATAAAGTGATGTAAAGGTATGCAATTAAATAGTTATTGTTTGAATTAATGATATTTTGATCTGATCTGCTACCAGCTCACCATTTTCCATTGCTCAAGGCAGCACACAATGCTGCATTCTAACATGTCTCCAAAGAGATTATGAAAATTAGCAGACTGAAGAGGATGTTTAAAATTTCACAGTCAGGAAGATGGAATTCTCTCTACATCCTAGCGTACAAGCTGTTTTCACTAAGAGAGAAAACCATCTTCATAATAACAATATTCAAGTTTTCTCTCTGTTCCATGCTCAGTGTGGAAAAGGCTGTCTGAGATTTATGAGTTGTTCCTTTTATTTTGGGCACACTCAATTAAGAAGCCTTCAGTAAAACTTCATACTTTTGTCTTGAATCATATCCCAAGTATGGCAAGGACAGTGATGAGATCAGGCTATTCAAACACAGGAGCTCCTTCATCTGTATTTGGTGACAAAGATCAAGACAGATGTTTCTGTTTTTATAAGGGCAGCTACTGTATAATTTCTGTGATGTTGGTTTTTGAAAAAAAAAAAAATTCTCAAAATCCAGAAATTGGCTCTTCTATACTGCAAATTCTAGAATAATCACTTATTTAAAAAAATAAAAGGATGCTAAGAGCTGGCCCATGAAATAACTAGTCCTGCTTTTTTCACCCAAGCGCACAGTAAATACTTTCCAATGTGCCACTTTCACAATTTAAAGTTAAAAGGGCACATTTTTCTATCCAAAGGAATTGTGTGTTTAGGTTTCAAACTTAAATAGAGCAAAGTCCTTTCAAATTTATTAAAGCATTTATTTCCAATGGCTGTTTACACATAACTTTTGCTTCCTATTTTTCTAGCATGGATACAACTGAGGAAGCAATGATAAATTATTAATCTGAAATCACTAAGTGACTCTTCACAGCAGAAACTATACAGCGCTAATTGTATGCTTGGAGTTAACACAGGGGGAGATTGTTTCAAATTCTTCTTTAATTAAAATTACACAGAATTACAAGGCACCGACTGGGAAGAGAAATGAAATCTAGGTAGTACTGTTCTGTTTATGTGGAAAATAATATTGGGGTATTTATAGAAGAATGGGTGGCTTTTATCAGAAACAAAAGTTAAACTATACATTCATGAGCAAAGTAAAGTTCAAGGTATAAAAAAGGATTCTTTGATAAATTCAGCCTACATTACGCCTTCCTGTGATTTCCCAGTAAATATTATGCTTGAAAAGGTTAAGAACAGGCAGCACTGCAAATTACTCTCCATTTATCCATAGGCCACATCAGATAAGACTAGATGTAACATAAATTTTCTCCACACTGCGTTGTCAAAGATCTCAACCTTGACTCAAGGGAAACCACTTCTTGTAGACACTAGGTGGTTGTGTGTGTCTTGGTCTCAGAAAGAGAAACTTAACAGTGAACAAGACTGAGCCACACTTTTTTCAAGTTCACCTGAGCGCAAACCTGAGTTCCTCAGATGAAATACATATTAAGGCTCTAATCCAATAGCAGGAGACAGCTGTGCAGATCCCGACATCATTGCCGTATCACTAAGCTAATGGGACTGCACATATGCAGGGTATGCGCTAGCAGATTCTAATGTAGGATCAGGTCCTTACTTTGAAATGTAATTTAAAACTAAGACTAGAGACTGTTCAATTTTGAGATCCAATCTTGCGTTTATGTTAAGTCAGTGGAAATTTTGCCTGAACAGGATTATGGTACTTTATCCACATGTGCATGTATTTGGTAGGTGTAAACATTTGGGATAGGAGTTGTTTAAGTAGGACAAGAGAATATTATTAACTAGAAGTGAAATTATTAACTGGTATAAAATTAAGAAAACAGAAATGTAGGCTGAAAGTCAAGAATCACTTCCTAGCAAGTTCCATTAGACCTCGAAATATGTGGCCAAGGATCTGGTGTAAGCTCTATTGTTTGAGACCTTTAAAAATTAGAGTGGACAAAATACTAAAAAATATTATGTAAGTATAAGTTCTGTATTGGTATGAAGAAGACTTAAGGATGGAATTTTCAAAAGCTCCTGATTGGAGTTAAGTGCTCAACTCCTACTGAAAGCAACTGGGACTTGGGCCCTTAACTCCCTTCGGTACTTTTAAAAATCCCATCTAAACGATCTGATAGGTGTTTTCCACCTCCAACTTCTGATCTAATAGCAACCTGTTAAACCAGAGTATTGCAGTGACAGCAGTAAAATGCATGATATTAGAATATCCTTCATTTAATACATTGCCAGGTCTAGACAGAGGTCCAAATTCTACATTCAGGTTTACCTTTGCACCTGCAGTTAAATCAGAATTTGATTCTGAGTGAATCACGGAACAGGTTTATCCCTAGCATACTCTGCTGACTGACAACAGAGAAGTTACACCAGTGGTGGACTTGGCTGCTAAGGGTCTTCTCTGTAACTCTTTCTAATGCTGAGTAGAACTTACTCATGTGAATAGTCTCAGCAGGGCCAGCCCTAGACCTAATGGCGCCCCAGGTGAGGAGCTTCTTTGGCGCCCTCCCCCCATTTGTAAAATTTTTGAATACCTTATTTTTTATGGCATTCGTAGCCCATTTCACAACTTCGATGAACGATTTGCATGTATGATTTATCCCTGTCAGATAAGACGATAAATCTGCATGCGACGATCTGTACATCTGTATTTATTCATGCCAAATATAAGAAATGAAAAAAACTGGTTCCTCTAAACTTATAGAAGCTTTTTAATTTTAAGAATAAGTGAAATGTATTAGGAGGTTAGTGAAAAAATGAATCCACATATGGAATACTTGAAACATTTTACTTCAAACATTCCATTTTTCCCTTTTGTTGCTAAGAACAAAAGCAGCACCCCACGCCTGGCAGTCGCCTGCCCTTAAATCCGGCCCTGCGTCTCAGTGTGAATAAGGCCTGTAGAATAAGGTCACAAGATTGGTATTCCTGCCAAGAGTTTGGTGTTTCTGCCAAGAAGTGTGAACATTTTCAGAAGACATGCACATGGGACACCTCTATTCACATATCTCCCTGACTCCAGCTGTCTCCCTCCCTTCATTTTTTATTCATATCTGTGTTTTGCCTTCATACCATGATTTATTTGGTCTTAAATTGCCAACAGATAATGTCTAAGTAGATGTGTCTAAATAGATGTGTAAGTTTAGTACTTCTGATATTTATCTTATTTATATGGCCTATGTAAATATATGCTCTTATTATGGTTTCCATCATTCCCCATTCCTTCTTAATGTTTGTTACAACCACTTGTTATCTCTGATCATAATTATTCTAAACCATTCAGGGCAGAGGCTGTCTTATTCTGTGTTTGTACTGTACACAACGAGGCATCAGCCCTAAATGGGTTTTCTGGGCATTACAATAATACATAAAGAATAAAATAACTAATTTCAAAAATGAATTTTATAAAGTTGCGTTTGTTCCAGGGGTCCTTTTAAAAGTTTCACTTCGACACTATAGAGATGTGTGACATTTCTATTTACCATCTCAGGTCCATTTGGGTTGTGACTATGTTATCGATGAAAACTCTCAGGAAGATTTTTACATACAAACTAGCTACTCAGGAATCTATGCACTTCTTACTTAGCAAGATTCTACATAGATATTGTTTTAACTATTCCAAAATCCTTTCTAACAAATTTTGCATAATTGGAACATGGCACCAGCCAACGCAACTCGTTGCACAATTTAAAGACTCCTTTGAAGCCATTTTACTTTGAGTTCAAATCTGAGACACTAAATACATCTATTGTGATTTTAAAAGCCTTAAGCCAGTGTCACTGAAAATCTTATTACGCAAACTTCAATTTGACAACACATCTAAAAGATGTGATTTTTAATGGAAGGTCTGACCGTTTGTGATTATTAAAGAGCCTATTGCACTTTTCTTAAGAGTGGGAGTGCTTAATCCTAATGTTCTGACAAAATTCCATTTCCTCTAATTACATTCTGCCTACCTAAATACCCCCTCAAGTTTCAGTTGAATATAGTATTCTTCTTGAGTTCCTGTCTTAAGCTTTTGGGTCATTTTGCTGTATTCTGTTATGAGGCTGACTGCATTTTACCTGACAGGTGGCTGCATATAAGTAAGTGGCGGATGACGTAATCACTATATATCAACTATTGAATTTGCAAAGTGCTTTGAGATCCTTTAGTATGAAAAGCACTCTGTAAATATAAGAGATACAAAGTAGTATGAAATGCAAGAGTTGTAATTCTGATAGGCCTAAGCAGCAATATAAGGTTCTAATTAGAGTCAGACTATGCAACCAAGTAAATAGTAACTTTAAACTACTGAAAGATGAAAGTTAATATTGCAAAAGCTGACAGACCCTTCACTATACAATTAATGTTTGGTAGTGACAATCATCATGGAACGCAAAAGAGCTGTTACATTTAGAAGCTGTCAGAATTTTTACTATCTATATTTTGAAGTGTTAACAACACCATTGTAAAAATTCCACGTAGGCTGAACAAAAGCTCTCAATCTGAGAGCAGAAATATTCAGTGAAAAATTTAACATGCAAATAATTTTTTTTACTTTGAAATTTTGATGTTCTTGAAATGAGAGACTAATATGCCTTGGTGATGGTGTGAGCAGGCACTGTGCAAATGTCTGTGTATATCACTCAGAGAATTTCCATCCTAAATTGCAACATTTATGCTTTTCCAGCCTGGCTCGGACTGTGATTATGCTGAAACATGTGGTTGTTTTGTGATATAGACAAATGTGTACTACTACATACTGTTCTCTAAAGTCAAATTGTTTGAGTCATAGCTACTCAAATGGCTGCCCATCTTCTTGTGCTACCATGGCAAGAGAGATCAGATGAGAGAGTTGAGTTAGCACTCCCCTAGCTTACTTTTAAAACAATGGGGCTGGTAGAGGGATCTTACCAGAAAAACTCAATTTTGGAATTCATTGCCCCTCTTGATGCAATGGAGCTTCAGTCTGTTGACATTCAGAACATGATGCAATCCCTCTCTCTTCTCCCAGACTTTGGAGACTGTGATGGGGGAGGCCTGTCTAGTGCTTACAGCGCTAGCCCTGCTCCCTCCAAGTACTTCCTGTGTCACCTCAGGCAAGTCACTTAGCTTTTCTGTGCCTCAGTTCCCCAATCTGTAAAACAGGCTACATTCTTTCCTACTTCTCAATAGGATGCCAATTTTGAGTGGACATATTCCTGGAAATTTCATCACATGACAATCTTTAATTAAAGATTAATCTTTAATTCCTGGAGACTCCGGGACAATCCTGGAGGATTGGTAGTCCTACTAAGGGGTGTGGTGAGGATGAACACATTAAAGCTTGTGAGCTGCTCAGATATCATGAGGATGAAGTGAGACAAAGATAAGTGAGTTACAGAGTGTATGGGATTTCTTTTGGATGTGGAGAGTCCATTGGTGATCAAGTTTTCTTGTGTTTATACCGTACCTAGTACTCTGAGGTCACAATTCCGATTGAGGATTTTACTAATAATTATTTTAATGTGTATGTACCAAAAGTGCCTAAAGGATAGGTACTTTTTTTTAATAAATCCAAATTAAACTAAATTAATTTATGAACTAAAAATATAGTAGGGACTAGGATGAAAATACTAAAATCCTTTCCATTTTTAACCCAAACCAGATTTCCAAATCTGGCATGCTAGTTTATTCACTCCCTGGGCAACTATAGATATTTTGTTCCCATTTGTCAGCAAAGATCCAGATGAACTGATGCTACATACAGTGTAAGCGCCAGTGACCACTGGTCACAGGTGTTTTTACAATGATGTCAAATAATCCTTGTTTAGGGAGCTCAGTAGTAACACTGGACTACAGCTGCCTTCTTGTTGAAAAAAAGGCAAGAAAATATTCAAGTATAGACGAGGCCAAACTTTTAGCACAGCTCCTGTCAAACAGATGCTGGCCTGTTAAGACATACAAGGGTTATACCGTTGCAAAAAATGCAAACATAATGGGAAAACAAAGACGTTTACATAATTTCTGACTTTGCACACATTTTACACTCATAGAACTTGAAAACCACCTTCATTTTTTAAACTGCAAATTTGCAGATCATTAGCCTGTAATGTGCACTAGAGCCTTTGGGTCTTCTGAAAACAAAAATGAAAAATGATCCCATTAAGGCTGGCCTAATGGTTGTAGCACATACAGAAGACCCACGTTTGATTACTGATCCCAGTCTCCTTTGTCCCTGGGCTGGCAACAATTGGGAATGCTGATGAAGTAGTAGTAACACACAATAGATGGAAGTGGGGGTTACCTAATACTGTTTTACTTTGAAATCTACTGCTAATTGAAGTGTGAGACTGACTTCACAGGGAGTACTCTGCAGTCCCCTTAGCCAGGTGGCTATGATCCAGGTGGTGGGGGGGGTGTGGAGAGCTGGGCAAATGACAAGAGGAGGAAATGGGGTCTCATTGAGCATGCAAAGAAACAGATGAGGTTCTGTGCTCTTCGCAACACATTAGACTTAAATTATATGGCAGGGACTGTACAGTTATTCAACACTGCCTTTCCTTGCCATGGCCAGACCTAACTGAATAGGGAGGTTTTGTGTAACTTGTTTATATTTGTTTTATGTTGCCCCCTAACATTTAGTTCTCTGCAGACTTTTGGACTGACTACAAGTAACTGTACTGCAGAAATTGTCAGAAGAAAGCTGGGGGTGGGCAAGTGGTTTGATAAGTTGACCTCATGGGTGGCTTTTTTGGAGGTGGCAGGGGGAAAAGGAGGCAATTCTTTTGTTTTATTTGCTCTCGCCACTCCCTCTCCAAGCAAATTTAATTTGAGTTTTGTGGGGGGTTTTCAATCCTGCCAGTGCAACCTAGATCACAGGGCCTTGGAAGTGGAATATGCAGGCTAAGGAGATGAAGTCGCAGCAGTGAAAACTTTCTGCTAGTTCAGAGTTAGCTAGCTGTTGAAGGCCAGGAAGTAGAGTGCCAAAGCATGCAGGAAATGCACCAATTCAGCTCTTCTCCTGGGTATTCTCCATAGGGACTGTGGCTCTCCAATGGAATGTATTCTTGACCTGTCCCTTTTGAAATCTTTGAGGAAGGCTGAGGTGTAAATAGTGTCTACACTTGCCTTGGGCTGATTCACCCAGATCCATCTGTTCCCACCAGCAGAGAACAGGGGAGTGCAATTTTCATTCCTGATGCCAGAGGAACTGAAATCCCAGTCCCATAAACTAAAATGAGATTAATTGTAATTAATAATTCCCTTTCACAGTTCATCCTTTACACCCTTACTGTCCTTGGCCCCTCTCCTGAGACAGCCAATGGCGGTGGTGGGATGAACACCTTGTTCACCAAAAATGGGGGAGACCATTAAACTCATTTGACAGAAGCTACTGAACTTCCATTTGATAGTAACTATTCTGTCACTGCCACTCTAAACTGAATTTAAACCATTTGTGTGAATATTCTGCTTTTAAATGCATCTCAGTAGGGATTTAAATGTACATTCTAAACTATAAGCAACTATTGGAAAAAGATGCAGTCACATACTGGACAATCTGCAGGTTAACAAACCCACAGACCTGAATGGGAGCTAGGCAACAGAACACACCAGTGGAGTACAAAAAGGATGGGTGTTAAAGAGGATGGGCATTATCATTAAATGTATAGGTGGGTGCTGGGATAGGAGGTGCCAGGTAATAGGACAGCCAGTTGAGTAACAGTGGCAAAATCTTGCAATACAGGTAGATGTGCCAGTAGTTGGAACCACTTGGATTTGGTTGCTATCTATACTCCCACTAATATTTTAATATAGGAATTTATTGTTACAGGATTAACACAAGTGAATTAAATCAAATCAAGTTAATCTAAGTAAATCAGGTGATACAATACTCATTTTTTCTCATCTCTTATTGGAGGCTACTTAAAGAAAAATCTGAGCATCCATTAATAATCCTTTTTCTGTACTGTTAACGAAAAGGAAAGGGGTAGAGCTCTGTATTTATAGTTTTTCTTTCATGAACTGGTATTTGGCCGAAAAGTAGATGAGAGAGAGAGAGATGAGGTAGCAACATTTGTAGTTTCTAAACTGCACCTCAATTTTCTCTTTGAAAATAAACAAATAATTAAGATCTAGAACTACAAAACTTAACAGAAATGGGCTGCACTGCTTGAAAGAAATAGTCCCTAGTTACCAGTGCTTGCATGTTGTTAGTTTCAAATATGAAAAAAGTTGAGTTTTAACAGACTTATGATTAATGTATATTAAACAAAAATGATATGCTCAAAATTTCAGATTACCTATTTTCAGACTACCTATTTGTAATAGTGTTGCTAATGTGTTCAATAACATCAGAGAAGCCAGCTTTTATAGATCTTTGTAATAGAAAAAAACAAACATAATGGATCACATCCAATTGGTGAAGATCTTCTCAACTCCACTAAATTCAATGGAATGAGGCCGATATTCACCAGCTGAGAATCTGGCAACAGTTTTAGTGCCAGACCTCTTGTCTGAGTGAGATTAGTTATCTGAGCTTACAATTCTTGACATGATAATGCAGAAGTGAAGGGGTTTTGTGCCTTTGTATTGAAAATTCAGTTGCTTAAGAGACACTTTATAAAAGCTTTTTAACATTTTCTCTTTATAAACACAACATTGTCTATGTTTATCAAACAGATCAGTTGGTGAAAGAAATATCTTTGTATTTGTGAAACATGTAAATACACAGGGTTAGAAAACATGCAAAAGGGTGTACAGAGAGACTTAAAAAAAAAGTGTTAGTTCAAATAGTATGGACAAAATTCAGTCAAAAGGTGGGATGAAACATATCAAAAGTCCATTTCAAGAAAACAAAACCCCTCATTTTTAAATATTGTTACTCTTTTGCATAAAAATATAAAACTTAACAACATTCTTTCTTTTAAACAAGCAAGAAGACAAAACACATCAAAAATGGGAATAAAAAAAATCTTCAAAAGACAAGAAGTCAAAAAAAGAGGGGAGAAAAAGATTTTCAAGGATCCTTGTCATGCAAATCAGTTTGGCGGCAAAAAAAAATACCTTCATCTTCAGCACCGTCATTATCACCTAAATCATCTGTCTGTTTCTTTGTAAGGGGACCTAGGATTGAGAATGGAGAAAATGGAGGGAAAAAAAAAAAAGACAATTCAAGAATATACAAGACTGAGAAAAAAAAAAGAGTCAATATTAAATTCCCAAGGAGGTTTCAAGAAAAACATTTGGGTGGAGGTTCTTAATTTAAAAATACAACAAACACATTTTTGTTCTGTTTTTTTAAACTTTATAGCAAAATCTCTCCTATAGGGTATGGCTATTAGAAACATCTAGCGTGAGAGGCAAATAATGCCAGATAGTTTACATTAAAAAATTCAAGAATTAAAGGCAACGTTTACTAAAAAAAAGCATACCCACCACAAACAATCAGAAGCTATATTTATCTGATTCATTTTGAAAGTTTAAACCTGTGGTGACAATAACAGAATAAAGCCAAATTAGCTCTCTCATTTGATGAAGTAATGTTGCCGATAATACCTTGATAATTGGTTAAGAGAAATTTTTCTGTGAAAAGTTCAATCAAATTGTTGAGGACAAGCATAGGTTTGGCCTTTTTTTGTTTGTTTGTTTCCATTTCATTACATTCCAATTTAAATGCAGCTGTGTCCTGAAAATTCCCTTGAACCTTTGACCACTTGCTGATATATTTATTAAAAAATATGAAAGTCCCAAAGTGGATTTAGAAACAATGGGTGAAATCCTGGCCCTACTGAAGTCAATGGGAACTATATTTTCCATTGACTTCAGTGGGACTACTATGTCACACAATATATACAAAAGTAACATTTAAAGAGAGGTTATCCCAGTCTTAGCATAGGCAGGACAACTATCATTTTACAATCAATAACTAAGAATAATGGAATTAAGGTTTAATAATTCCATTCCATGTTCCATGCCAACACAAGTGCCATTAACATGTTAGAAGATTCACCATTCTTTGCAACAGAAAACAATTGCCCTTCTCGCTTATCAAGTAATAAACAATACAGCACAAGAAAAGTCAAAGGCCGTAATGAAAATATTTCCACATGTCATGTATTCCACACTCTTATGCACAAACACAAGAAAGTTGGAACTCGGTATAATCTTTCATTTTTTCTGAGCTATCCAATTTTCCATGACATTCTGTAATTCCCATGCAAACAAAAAAAAAAGAAAAAGAAAAAAAGCGATCAGTACAAACACAGGACTCCAGTTAAAAAATGCAGCCACTCACAGAGTAGAAAACATGAACTTTCTCATGCATAAAACAGACAAAAACAAGAACAAAGATGAAAGGTGTGTGTCAATATCTGCAGTACATATAGGCAAGAGGCACACATTAACTTTAAGCACATTGATCAATGAAGTAGCGTTAAAACATTTGTATTTTAAAGCTCCATCCACTTCTGTTATGTTACAGGATATTAGTAATTCAACATTAACCCTGCAACCTGTGCAAAGAATGCTATAATTCTGAATAGTGCACTTAAATGAAAAATCAGAAAATTTTGTTTGTATTGCACCAGGTGGATGTGTTTGAGAAACATAAATAATCCATAATGTACCATGAAATTCTAGTTGTGAATTTAGAAACTGGACCATGTTGTTGAAACCCACAGTTGAATACCTTAATTACTGCATCGGCCAGGAGAATGGTTTCAAGCTCATTCTAAATACAGAACAGTGAAATTATTCATCATAAATTCAACAAGAGAATTTTACAATTACACCTGCAAGCAATCATTCTGTTTAATTCAGAAGGTTGGTGAATGCAATAGCTTCTGCTAATGGAAACCCTCAATGTAATCGCTACAAAGTATGATATCTACATCATAATGTGACCCTATCTAAATGCAGGTAGCACCCTAATGATTTGCTGCTATCATTCTCACACATAACTACTATACTCCTGAAAAAGAACAAAACCACTAAGTATAGCTGGGAACCTAGAAAATCATTCACTTAATGGTATGTTTCCAGTACAGCCTACAGGACAGAATTAACTATTATCAATTCTAAGAGATATGCACATAGTAACCAGGGATGGCATATTATAGTTAAAATATGTATTATTTTTAAGGGTTTCTTGAGACCTTGCATGTTAAAAGGATTGACCGAGAGGTAAACCTAGTGACATCTGGAAAGACAAATGCCTCGTGTATTTCTGTAAATAAATTGTGTGGAGAGCGAGTTCTCTTTCTTCAACTGAAAACATTTAACTGCAAATAGATAGATGACCAGTCCCTTATTTTAAGGGATGTTCCTTATATGGTACCTTGCACTTCATATCTGTATAAAATCAGAAATAATATAATCCCGTATTTTAACAGCAGTCATACAAAGGATCAAACACTTATATAAAAGATATGATCTCGTGCTGCAAAATCATGCACAGTACAAGTGAAACATGTCCCTTAAAGATAAGCTTAGCCTCTGGTTTTCATCAAGTTGTCTTTTGTTTCTTTGAAAAGTGGGTGGCCACTTTACAGGTCAGCTTGCTATTTGACAATATGCAGCATACACAGATCCCATTAAATACACTGGGAAATACACTGTTGGTGGAATCAAGTGATTTTGAACACACTTCAGGCTAGCATGGTTGAACATGGTTTGTCCTTTCAGTGTAGACCAGGAATCCCAGATTTACATTTAGGTTCTGTGAAGTCTAAAATAAGAGGCTCAACTACCCACCTCTCGTGGAGAGGAGAATTCATTCCTGATGAAGGCAGGTAGCAAAACCATTGCTCTTCCTCCCCTAGACATCCTGCCAAGATAGATAGTAAGTGTAATTTCTCATATGACCTGGCCCAGTCCTGCAAACCTTATTCGCTATAGCAGGCACCATGGCAATGGCCACCTTAGAGCGAACAAATGCCTGCCACTTTGGATATACTTTCTACCACTATTTCCTGAGGCTACCGATATGGTTGAAACCTGGGTCATGGTATCACAGGGTAGAGAGGGCCTCTGACTATCAGTTCTTACCTACTTCACAGATGTATTGTGAGGCTTCATTAATGTTTGTAAATGCTCTGGATGAAAGGTATGTTTAAGTACTATTGCTCGTGTGGTGGTCTGAACCATTTCATTCCAAAAGAAAGGCAGTGTAACCTTGAGATCTTCAAGAAGCAGTGGCAGCTTTTACTTTGGCTTTCTATTTTAGGTACTTATCTGACCCCTATAACCATAGTCCCTGAGGCTAGCCAATCGGAAAGCCTTCTGAAACCACCAAAGCTGTGGTAGAAGTTGCAGATTTGGCTTCCCTGTGCTTCAGCATTGCTTCTCATTCCAATATAGTAAATAATGCCGACTGTTTCCTTATTCTCAGGAATAATAGACTCTACCGATTAATATTGTTACTGTGTCTGCCTACTAGATTAAGATAATAAAATAAGGGCTCAAGCCTGCAGTTCTTACACAGAAACCTCCCCCTAAAGTCAATGTGAGTTCAACTGAGGCAGTAAGAAAATAAATCCTTATGGAAAAATCCTACAGAATATAATAGACAAAAATATCCTTTCTATAAAAAATTTAAACCAGCTCTGGAATGGCAGAGTAGGAACATAATTCTCAGTTAGGTTCAAATAAATATTTTATAGAAAGTTTATGTTTATTATTCTATACTTTGCCTAGAATAGTTTCTACAGCCATTTATTCACTATTAGATTCTACAGGGTTTTTCCATAAGGGAAAGAATTGATTTTGATTTTATATTTTGTGCAGGTGCCAAAAGCTAATTAAACAGAATTCACTAAGTGGTAGCGAGACAGGCAAGAAAAAGAAGCATAAAATAAAGCTTGTTAACCTACCAGAAGTACTTCTTATGGGACCAGACCATTAAATTTTTATATATTGGTGGCCTTATGTCCACTTTTTCATTCCGTTGTCCCATTTTTACCTCTTAGTATCCTTGATGAATGCTCACTAGTTCCTCTGATTTTTTTTACTCATTCCTCCTAACACTTGCACATCTGTTAAGAAACAAATCATTGTATTATGTATGTAAACTAGCCTTCAAATAGAAAGAGCAGCTTACTGGTCTGGACCAAGTTACAACTATAATTTCTGCTTCTTTTTAATGCCATAAATATTAAATATTGGCACAGTGAGCAGGTATCTTAAATTATGAGGGGGGTGAAGGAGAGACTGAAACCTCTAAAATGCTGACGCAGGAGTGATTTATTTTATCAAGAAACTCTGTAAGGTCTAGTCTCCCACTGTAGCATACACAACTCGTTAATATTAATGGCAAAGTAGACCCTATGTTAATTGAAAAGAGAGGGAAAGTGATTACTGCATTTTATGTCTCATCAAGACAATGAATGGGCTTATTGCAAAAACATAAGGAACACTGTGTGTAAGGAGAACTCCTAGTGAACTCTGAACTCATTTAATTCCAGAACAGTAGTTCTTACATTACGGAAAACATAATTCAGATTCTTAACTCTAATCCAACTGATTCTAAAAAAGGACAAGATGCATTTTTAACATCTCTATAACTGGCCATTCTGTGCTCACAGTGGAGTGTCCTTTTTAAAAGGAATAAAAATGTCAGCATTTCTGTGCAGTTAACTGAAGAACAATTATGTGCTCCAAAATAATTAAAGTCCAGCCATACTAACTACACCTTTTACCACCATATTTGATGCTGGACTAATGTACTTTAGCTCCCAAATACATTAAAGATTATTCTAAATTCTCTTTATGGTCTTGATTTGGCAGAAATTATCTATAGCCTTTTGTGTCATGCATGCATCTGGAAGGCATGAAAGTTGTGCATTCATCTGGAAGGCATGAAGACTTTGGCCTGGCAACTCACATCATCAAAAATTCATACCGCACATAGTCACCATGTCATTTAAAAAATAAAAGCAGTACCAAATAGCACCAAATCCTCCTGTGAACTCAATGGAGCTACACTGATTGACACCAGCTGTGGACCTAGCCAAAATGTTCTATGTAATGATGAGGGGGAAGAAGGGTCTTTTCCCTTAAGCTTAAGTAGCCTCCAGGGATGAGGTAATCACTTCCGACAATTCTTTGAGTGCCTGACTTTAGATGCCTTTTGATGACTATTGTGCTTGGCTTTAGATTGTCTGTCCCATGAGTGGAAACGGGTGAAGCTGATTTTAACAATGAAAAATATGGGTACTGTCAAGATTCATTAAATGGGTTGCTACATTTTGGAATTCTGATTCAACATTAATTGGTGCACACCTGTTATATTATTATTATTATGTATTTACCTTTAATTTAGGTGAGCGTCTATCCATCTATTACTATGCCTTCATCATTAGTATAGAAGTTTGGGCTGGATATTTTAAAGATCTGTGAAATAAAATTTTATCTGTTCATTTTAGAAGTTTGGGGCTAGAACATATTACATCCAAAGTTTTGTTAGCTCAGATGTCACTGTGAAACATTGGTAACATGGACTCCAACTAGACTAAATTCAGATTTTTTTCAAAATAAACATTGGTCCTTTTCACGTTTAATTATTTTTTGAATTTAATTTTGTGATAGTATCAGTCTCCGAGACCTTTACACTCCATTATATTGATTGCTTGCAATTCTAAAATTAGACACCTGATGTTGTTTTAGATGTCTATGTTTACAAATGGGTACAAGTCTTTTTAATAGTTGCCTGTATAAAACTGTTACATAAATGGAAAGATCTATTATGAGGGTCATTTACTGAATGGTTCTAAAAAAATCATTTTTATTCATTAAAAAAATCATGAAAAGCAGGTAGGGGAAAAGGAAGAAGAAACAAAAAGAATTTCTTTTGGAGGCGTTTTTCAGAGGCATAAATAGCACTTAGGAGCCTGGCTCCAAGTTAGGGTATGCCTACATTGCAATTGGGGAATGTGACTGCAGCACACACAGGCATACCCAAACCAGCATAGATGCTAACAGCAGTGATGCTCTGGTAGCACAGGCTTTAGTGTGGGCTGTACAAGCCCATCTGCAACCATAGCTACTTACCGTTGCGTTATTAGTACCTGTGTAACACTGACAGACCACAGTTGTTGGCAAGCAGGATTGAACCTGGAACTCTGAAGCTTCATCATGTCTCTACTGCAAGACCTAAGAAGCCAAAATCCCTGTAGCTAAAGCCACATCCACCTTAGATATGGCTGTAGCAGACTCATCAATCTCTAGCTGGACTAGGTGCCACAAGAGAAGGATAGAGCACCACAACAAGCAGGCATGGGTTACATACTTCCTCTTGCTGAGGAAGTACATCCCAAGATTCAGAAACTCCCAAATTGATATCCTGGGCGAGCCCCCACTTGCAACACTGACAGACGCTGGTCTTCAGTCAGCAGGATCAAACCTGGGATTTCTGAAGCTTACCATATGAGCCTCTACTGCATGAGCGAAAAGCCAGGTGTCAGCCTCAATAGGGGGACAGAGCACCACACCAAGCAGGCATGGGTTACACCTGCATCAGTACTGCTTCTTTTGCCAGCTGGTGACCCCTTTCCTCATTATTTCTCCCTCTTGTAAAATTATTTTCTATTGTTTATTCTAATTAGCTTAAGAAAATCAACACCATTGTACAACACTTGTTACTACCTTTAAAACCCTGCGTGCCTCTCTCCACCTGTCATCTCTTGTCTCATTCTAGATGTCCCTTATCCCTCCTGCCCTCGTTCCTCAGCCACATCCTCACTCGTACTCAAATGATGTGAGCTTCAAATACCCACTCATCAGCTTCTCACGCAACCATTCCATATGGTCTTCCATGCTATCCCTTAAGCAAGATGTAGATTCCTGACCTTATCCATAAGGTTCCCACCCTCCACACATTCAGATAACTACTAAAGACCCACCTGTGAGAAACTAACTGACATTGGTGCGCTTGAGGTGTAAATAGTTTACATTTCATGCACCCTATTTATTCATATTTTAACATAATTGTATTATTGTTTTTCCTCCCGTTTCCTTTTCTCGCTTTTAGACTGGAAGCACTCCAGGACAAGGGCTGTGACTCCTGTTTAGAAAGTGCTTTCTACTTTGTACATATCACAGAAATAAGTAAGTAAATAAATAGATAAAACACAAAACCAACAAAACTGGAAAGATCCACACTTCCTGCTGACAACTTCTTTGAGACTCAAGCCTTTCATCTCCCTTCTCAATAGATGCGACGTGACCCTGTTTAAAAACCCATTTCCAAATGTATTGTCCGGAAGAGAGCTTCAGATCTAAACGAGGCATGATAAGGAACTGGGTTCCATTTTTTGGCTATTGGACTATGTGATTGTGTGCACTTCAACTGTTTGTAAAAAATAAATGAAACAAAGAAAGAAAAGATTCTTGCGTCATTAGTCTCCGTAGAAGCTAAATTTATCTCTCTTCAATTCCGCAGAACCTAATTTTGCCCTTAATGAACCTTACAGAGTGTATTTCCAGCTAGGCTAAGGCCTTTGAGATGATTATGTGATCAAGTACAGTAGTTACACCTGCCAGTGACCTATAGGTACAAAAATATAGGCACAAAATTGATTTACTAATTACACACACAAACAAGGAAGCTACCGTTTGGTGAAAGTTTACCTGTTTAGTTGCATAGTCTTCATAGCACCAAACAGGCTATCATGGCACTGCTTAACTATCCACTGCTATAGTTCTTCACACCAACATGCTGTTGAGTTGTTAGGAGAGAATATCTAATCCTGTTACCTTGCCTTTCATGAATAGTCACATTTGAATCAGTGGGCTAGATCCTGGATTCTGTTATACCAGTGTAAGTAAAGTCTAGATTTATATGAGTATAAATGACATCAGAAATGGGCACAATGGTGCTACTCATGTGAATAAATTTTGCAAGAGCAGGTACAATGGTAGTATGTACTTTTGTTTTATTTTGCTTATGATATTGCTGTTAATATTTTGTATGAGCCAGCTATCTATCCTTATAGGATTTTAATGAAAGTATATGACAGGCACAGTGGCCATGCAAGGCTTTTCTTCATATAGGAGGCAGCCATTTTTTTAAAATGCTCTGTATTCCAGGGGGAGAGGTGTGGAGGGGGGGGAAAGGAGAAGGGAGAATCCGAAACCACTTTTATCCTTGCTTTTGGTGCAAATAAATTTTTATGTTACATTAAACTTAAACAAAATATCTGCGCAAGCTCCTCATTAGTGAGACACATAGAAGAGCTTTCTATTTAGGGGTAGCAAGTATTCTATTCCCATTAATGGGCAATGCAGTGCATTTAAATCATTGGTTCTCAAACTGTGGTGGTGAGCCCTTAGGGGGTGGTGATGTGAGGGTCACAAGCTGTGAGCCCCGACTCCAGTCAGGCACGGGGCTGTGAGCCTCTCTGCTTCGTCCTGGTGGAGGAACATGCGGGGAGGGTGCAAGCGGTGATGCACAGATACTGTTCACCCACACAATGCTCCTCTGCACCCCCCCACCCAAGGGACTCAGGAGGGGCGGGGGGAAAAGAGAGAAGCAATGCCAGGGCTCCCTGCATCAAGGTCACTTTCCTCATCTGTTGTTCTGATGCTGTCAGGGGAGCATGTCTAATGCTGTCAGAGGAGTGGGGGGGGGGTCGCACTCAGAGGCTTTCTATGTGAAAGGGATCACCAATACATAAAGTTTGAGAACCACTGATTTAAATAAAGGCCCAAACACAGGGGCATGTGAGTCCCATTGATTTTGATGAAACTATTTGTGTGTTGAAAGTTACCCATGTGCCTAAGCATCTGCAAGATCAGGCTCCAACGTCAGAAACACCTAACGAAATTCCCTGGATTGTGATAGCAGTTACTAAATGTGTCAAAAGGTCCAATTAAATATTATTTTTTGTAGTCTGATCACTGCTTTCTGGTAATAAGGTAGATAACTGTCTATCTTTTTTATATTCTAGGTATTAATGTTCATAAAACGGACCGGAATGAAGAAAAAAAGGCTGATAGTCTAGCAATCAATCTTTCTGGCTCACTTTGTACTGGAAATCACATACATATCGGAACTTCTTAGCCACATTGGCTTCTATCACATATAGCAGATGCCAATGCAAAGGGGGAAAATAGCAGGACAATAAAAACCATTAGAGTTAGTCTATCAGCTTGCTTCACTCTCAGTGGCACAGGGTGATGGAATAGGCACTTGGGATAGGGTAGAGGTGCAAATAGCGCTGCCCCACCCATGTGGATTCCATCAGGAGGGAGGGGAAGCATCTTTAAATTACACTAGGGCTACACAGGAAACTAGGGAAAGAAAAAAAATCAAAGCAATTCAAAAAAATCATGTCTGGCTAAAACACAAAACCTCAAAGCCAGAGAATCTAAGGTTAAAGATGGAATGCCCGCCTCGGAACTTGAACTTTTATTTAACAGATTTCCCATCACAACAATCTCAGTGATATGATAAGATATAGTTATTGTTTCTACAGTGGTTGGCTTTATAGCATTTACCAATCACAATCTCAACCCATCTGGTTATATCCTTCAATCTATGCAGCTTTTAACATTTAACTTGTATTAATAATTCACTTTGTTTTACAAATATTCATATTCCAGCCATGAAACACTGCATTAATGAATTCATTCTTACACAGCTGCTCTGTCAACTAAATTCAAAAGTGCATGAAGCAATTCTGTGTGTCCATAAGTAATGACTAAGGTCTAGATGCTGTAAACACCTGCCCACCCATACTTAACTTTAAGCATCTTAGTAGAAACGTTGACATCAACAGGCTAAATCTTCAGTTAACATGAATTGATGTAGCTTCACTGATTTTGATGGAGCTTCACTAATTGGCCATCTCAAGATTTGGATCAACAGGTCAACTCACAAGCTTAAAGTTTAGCATACACACAAGTGTTGGCAGGATTGGGCCTTGAATTGAAGGGTCAAATTTATGCCAAGTAAAACCCCACTGAGTTACACCAGGGATTAATTGGGTCCATTATTGGATTTTTAAGTGCTAACAAATAGTATTAAAGGTGCCAAAATAGCACATACCATATGTGAAAAAAATAAAAAATTGTCTACATGTACAAATATATTCTTCTTTATTCTATTTGGAATCATATAGATGGAATACTAAACTCTTGTTAAAAATCTCAGATAAATTGCTCTAGAATTATAAAGGAGGTTATGAATGCTCTTTATTCTATACGCTTCCAAAAGCTCTTATTCAGCTCATGTGGCGGAATTGCAGAGTGTGGTGTTCAAAAGTCCATAGTTCAAATCCCAGCAGAAGAAATTGGCCACACTGTCATCTATCAATATTAAAATACTTTCCCTTTTTTCAAGGTCTCCAACATTCATGCTGCAATGGCTGATTTAAGTGGATGAAACTTTCATAGCCTAAGAATGTAGAAAGAGATATGATTGCTACTGAAGAAGCCACACTTCTAATACCAGGTCACAAAATCACCACCAACCTTAAGCTATGTTGTCAGATGATACCCACTGCTACCATTTGCCCAGAACACCTAAATGAATTTAGCACAACCAGTTTAAAAGTTGACATGCAAGACCTAATTTTCACTATGCACTTCATGCTTCTCCTCTGTCGTCAAGCATGATGGGCTTTAGCACAAAGATTTAGGACAAAACTACAAGTTTGTCAAGTGAGTGTGACATTCCTGAATGTGGACCAAACTATACTTCCTTCAAAAGAAGCAGCTTTAGTTAAGGCAGTAGAACAGACCTATAGGGCTGGACTACAAAGAGAGATCCATATGCACAATAATAATCTCTTGGGACCAGATTCTGATACCCTTCTTCGTGTTGGGTAGCACTATAATCCATGGTTTCTCAACCTGTGGTACACGAACCTCTGGGGTACGTGAGACACAGACAGGGGGTAGATGGCATAAAACCCATTGAAGGGAGATGGGCGGCAGCTGCCAACTTCTGGGGAAGCTGGGCAGCAGCCGTCCAGTCCCAGCTGGGAGACAGACAACAGCCACCGGCTTCAGGGGGAGGCATATGGAAGCCGCCAACTTCCTGCCCGGCTCCAGGTCCTAGCTGGGAGGTAGACGGCAGAGGCCCCAGTCCTGGGAAGCACCCACCAGTTTCTTGGGACGCCAGGCGGCAGCTGGTGACTTGGGCAGCAGCCGCTGGCTTTTTGGAAAGCTGGGTGGCAGCTGCCTGCATCCTGCCCCGTCCCAGCTCCCAGGTGGGACCCCAGCAACAACCTCCTGCACCCTACGAGATGGGCTCGCCGCTGGGTGGCTGCCACCCATGCCCCGGCTCTGAGCTGAGAGACAGCCTCCCGTGCCCTGGATTGAAGATGGGCAGCAGCTGCCTGCCGCCTGCCCACGTCCCCGGGTCCCAGCCTGCACAGAAGCCTCCTCCGCCCCAGGTTGGAGCGGGTGGCAGTCACCCACCTCCTGGGCTGGCAGCCAGATGGCAACCGCCTGCAACTTGCCCGGGTGGCAATTCCCCTTCCCGGCTCAAAGGCCAGAAAGCTAGGTGGAGAGCCCTGCAGCTTGCCCAGTCCTGGAGCCAGGCTCTACCCACACCCTCCTAGGGACGGCCATGGGGAGCACTGCTATCCACTTGATAGACCGCCAGTGCCTGCTCATACCTCACAAACTTCTGCCTGTGTGAGGAGAACACCACGTGACCCTGCCATCAGGTCACAGTGGTTAGCTGGCATTGATCTTTGTTCTTACATGAAGAAAGAGGAGGAGGAAGGAGGGGGGGAAGAAAAACAGCAGGTGGTTGGTGATCTGCCACAGCCACACAACACTGCAGAACCCAGAAAGAAAGAGGGCAACATCTACTTCAAAGGCTATCTAAAGAAGTGTGAGGCATGGGGAGATGCACCAATCTTCTTATATTTACATACAGACTTTTTAAAAGAGCAGAGTTTTGAGGCAGGAAAATTCAAAACATCTTGGCACTGGAATGACATTGAACAAGAACAGTACAACTAGTGCTTGAAGATTAGAAGGATCAAATACATGTCATAAAAGCGTCATTTGCATTCAGGCATGTTTTCAACATTAGTGTAGCTCATTTTGAAACTACTATTCACTTGCTCTGCATGTTATATTAAGAATCCCAGTATGGATACATAAAGCTCTTATACTGAATGAAGCATGCAAACGAATCAGCACCGCATTCCTAATACAGCAGAACTAACAGATAAGCATAGAGTCCGAGGTTATGCATTCAGACAGCTGCAGTGGACACGGAAACAGAAGGTTCAAAGCAGATGCAAACTCTTCCACTGGAAGCCTTCTTCACCCACTTACTATTTAGTAGCTGACTATTATCATATCATAGTGAAAAGGAAATGGCCAATAAAAATAGATAGACTCACAAAATATCTGGTATCTGGGTATACAGAATTTTTTTTTTAAACTACATCGAGTTTAAGAGCAAAATGTCAACACGGCCCATGCTTCCATTCTCAGAATACTCATTAAGGTGATAGCTGACAGACTGGAGACAATATTACATTTCTAATTCTCATCTAGTGACAATGCCAACATGCTGTGGAGAAAGGCAGACACAACGCATGCCAGATAAAAATGTAAGGTTTCCCAGCATTTGACAGAAGGTTCTCTCACTTCAAGTTTTTCCCCCAGAAGATCTACTTATTTTTAGTAGACTGTGTGGAAAATTAGCAAAATTACTATATTGGGATTTTTTAAAAACAGGTAATAGATTTTATACTGAGTATTTTACAATATATTTTTTGTAAAAGTATTTTGTTCATAAAGCATGCTAGCAGCTCTCTTACGTAAAGGTTTAAGAACCACCCTGACAGAAACTAAAACCTTGTTTAAACTTATACAGCAGCTGTGTTTTGATACAGAAAAAAAAAAAATAATCCCAAACTGAATTTCTTTAAACTCAGGGCCTCAAAATGTGAAAAATTACCTATAAAAAATTATTTGATCTTCTAAAAAGGGGAGGCATCTAAGAGGTGGTTTTTTCCCCAATATTTTTTAATGTGTTTACTGAATCACTACAGTCAATACAGGATAAGAGGCTGTGAGTTGTAGAAAGGTCTACTAAATTCATACTTTATTAATTTTCCCCTTTGTCCCTGCATTGATTCTCCTCCTCCTTGTATTGCGATAAAATACCAAAAAAAAAAAATTTTAAGAGGAGAGGGAAAAGGCCTACTTTGTGTAATTTTTTTTAAACAGGTAATTTAAGCAGTTCAAAACTGTAGGTATTGGCATGTCATTATTTCATGAAGATCAGAGCACAAAAACCTTTTTAGATGATAGAATTCCTTTGATTTCAGATCTGTCACATTTTTTCCTATTCAACTATACGGGGCACACTTTTCTTTCATCCCCACTGAAACAAGACAGGGGAGATATCTTGAAATCAACAACTGTATTTCATGTTTGGATAAAGAACATTGTACTGAATACTAGTGTCTATCTGTATTTAATTTAAAGGGTGGGAGCAATGCATTAAACTGTTAAACCGCTGAAATACTCCATCATTGGTGTGTTTGTTAATTTCCATTTTTATTTGCAAAGAACTCAGTGCTAGTGAAATATATTTAAGAAAAAAACCCTGGTCGAAGTTTTTTTTGTTTATTTGTTTTTTGCCACGCCACATACAGCATTGGTAGCTGCACTGTAAACTGCTCACTTACATATTAAGGAAGAACAATTCCCTCCACAGCAGGAATTTCTGAGTGAAATTCTAAGGCCTATCTGAAGCAGGTGGTCAGGCTAGATGATCACAATGGTCCCTTCTGACCTTAAAAAACAAACAAACAAACAAATCTGTGTTCTCACATGTCCTTGAAAATATACCTCAGCCCTAAAGAGCAGGAACCATACTGAAGGGGTGAGAGGACAGAACAGTCAACCTGCTGATTCAGTCCTCACCCCCAGTGGTAAGACTGCAAACATGGAAACCAGTTAGGATGATTGTCAGTGAACTGTTAACTGGACCAAAACCTACTCGTTTCACACAAGCTGCTAACAGCTATTTGCATCTACTAAACTGTGCAGGACTTGAACTCCAGTCACCCTGGAAATGGTTTTAATACACTAGATACAGATCCTATCAACTGTATGAAACGAATGCCTTTTGGATTTTATACTTCGTATGAATCTACCCTGGCTCAGTTTTGGTCAGTGTCTCTTCAAGGCCACACTCAAGCCCTACAAATACTGGGGCTGATTCTCTTAGCCATTATAGAAAAATTCCCATTAAGCAGTGCAAGTTCAGGCCATAAAACATTAAGTATTTTCTAGATGCACAGATTTTAGAAAGGGATTTTTACTTGGCAAGAGAGGAAATGAAGCATTTTGGGCAGAAGACATTTACTATGCTTCAAAACTGGCTAATACTAACTTGGGTCTAATTATCAATAAAATAATGACTGGGGTGGATGGGACCAGCTACATATCTCACAGGGCAAAATAAGTATCATCCAGCAGAATATTTTCCCCAAGAATATTTTAGGCCCTTACAGCTGTGCCAGCAGAGATTCAGCTTTACTACTTTAAGAAGATTATTGCAATTCTTCAGGAGTACTTGTGACATAATAAAAAAGCCAAGAACAGAACTAAAGGAATGATTATCCTCTTACACTGTTTATTCATCCTTCCATGTCCACTGATTTGAACAGTTATTCCTGATTTACATCAACGTGAGAGAAGAATCAAGCTCATTTTCATCCATTAGGGATTTAAATTTCCCAAAATGAAAAATGGTTTTGTTTAGTGTCTGTATTTAAACTCAGTCCTGGACAACTCATAAATTAGTTACATTTAGAATGAGAACAACACTGGCAACTTCTCCAGAGCAGGAACAGTTTAAAGCAAATGTTTAATTTAAAATGGAATGAAATACTATTACAGCCATCTAATTTCCTTCCACTGAAATCACTGGCATTAAGATGATAAAAGAAACAGGTATGAGAAGAGAATCCTTTGATTTCTTTATAAGGAAAAATGAAGTGATAGTAATTTGAATAAGGTGATTGAAAGAATGAACATAGTGGACTAATAAATGGTGATTTAATTTTAAAAAGCCCAATCTGTAAAAACTCAACATGCTTAAAAAATAAACCAGAAGATATGTGGCACCAGTTTGGAAGGTGATTATGTAAAAATGGCACCTTCTAGTTCAACAGATATTCTTTGTGAGTGCATTAATTACCATACCTACTACTATATTAATAGATTAAAGCTTTACAATTTTTACTCATTAGCCCTGCAGAGCCAGCAAAAGTAAGGTGGATTCTATTGAAGGACTATTGGAGAATGGAGCTGCAGCTTTTGAGAGTCAGGGCATGGAGGACAGGAAGAAAAGAGATGTGTGTCCTTATCTGAACCTGAAAAAAAGTCGCAGTTTCATCTGAATATGCTCATATTTTCAGGCTGATTTTTATTTCTTCCAAAACAGCTCATCCCATCCCCAGTAATTGCTCATACCACACTATCTATTCCAGTAATTCACCATCATGCTGACTTTGACACTATCTCAACTCATTTTGGCTACTTTGAAACTTCACTGGTTGAAGTCTTTTAATCGTAGATCAAAGAGTGCAAGTGAAGAGTGTAATGGAGACTATCCCACAGTTTGCTGCTATTCTTTAGAATACAATCCTCTCTTGGGCGCCATTTCCCTTTCCAAGCCTAAAAGCAAAACCTAACTCAAACTCTAAGTAAATGGACGCATTTACCTGGGCTGTGAGTTATTACTAAGACCACAGGCTAAGTAAAATATAATGTATCCTTCTTGAGAGAGAGCTGAATTAAAAGCCACATCTGTATTGCAAATTAGTCAGTTAAGTATCAGAACCTCAATATCATTTCACTGGGAATAGAAGTTTGGGAAGCAAATGGGGTATTTAGTTATATTTTTAAATGTTGTCAGTTCATTCTTAATTCTTGTTTGGAGTTCAATTTCCATACTGGTAGGATGTACTAGTTTTATATACCATCATTAAAGTGAACATACAGTCTGGCATTATGGCTGCACAATCAAGCTGTTACATTGTCTCCAAAATTAGTATACGTGTTATTGAGAGCACAGATGGGTGATTCAAAAATGTACATTATACGCAAAATTCACTGAACTTTATAAGTCTTCCTACTAGTTGCACTTGTCACAGCAACTGAAACCGTGAAGCCTGCTTTGGGTTTCAAGCTTTGGTCAGAGGCCCATAAGATTTTTTCCCATATTCACAGACATGCATATAAACTAACACAATGTATATCTATTGTATGATATATATCATACAGCACACAAATAATGATAAGGCTCTGACCCAAATTACCTCATAATTGTGAAGGGGAGATGGCACCACACCATGAACTAAGAACAGACACATTTATAATGGCCCAATCTTACTTCTGTGGCCACTCACATTTTGTGTGTTACAAATTCAATGACTTGCTCATCGTGATGGATTTTTACTCCAAAACCACCACCAAGACTGGTTTTGTCACTTATCTCAATTAGTTCTCCCGAGAACAGCATTCTGACAGGGGGCATTGATTCATGTAATGTTCAAGTATTGTCAAGAGTCTCCATGTTCATGTTTATGGTTGTCCCTCAGCTGTTACTTGGTCATACTGTCACCAGTTTTTGCCACTCCGCTCTCGCTCATTTTAAAGTACACCTGTATTTTTATTCAAGGTCAGTGCCTGAAGAGAGCTGTTCTTGGAGAGCCTGGTTCCTTGAGATCATTGGCATTTCCCACCATTTTGTTACTTGATTGTCTTTCACGGTGGTATTTTGGAGTAAGGAATTTTAAGAGGCAAAGTTCAGACTTTCTGATGCCAATAGTTTTAGATAGACATGCAACTACTAAGATTTAGTGCCTGGGGGGGGGGAAAGGAACCAGGGTCCCTGGCTAGTTAAAAAAATTATCCAAATGTGTCATTTTAACTTTGAATTTTAATTTTCTTTTAAAGAAAATTATATACTCCATGGATCGCAGCTGCTTAGTAAGTACATATTTTAGATGCATGGAGTACTAATTTGGAAAATGAATACTATTTACTTGATGAGTCACAATGAATGCCTGCTAGTAAATATATATTAAAGTTCTTTTCTAGAACTCAGTCCTGCAAACCCTTGTTTTGTGGGACTCATTCTTATTCATGTCAATGGTCCCGATACTGAACGATTCCCATGATTAAGGACCTTTAGACTATTCTAGCAATGAACTCCTATGAATGAGAGTGCTATGCATAGAACAAGAGTCTAATATGGCCCAGACTATAATTCAATGGTGATTCATAGCTCAAAGCATACCTGGCCACACAGTGAGTAAAACTTTGGTTGGAATTATGGGATGAGAGAAAGGATTGTCATACTGGATCAGCCATTATCACCTCCAATTTGATATTCAAGCACACATTTCTCATTGTGGAAGAAGACTTGTTTTGATGATCTGCTCTCTGAGCCAAATGGAGTCAGATTGCTTTTGGAAGACTCCATGGAAGATACATAGAAGTGACAGACCACTGTAATGAGACTACTGTAATGATACTGCTGTAAGGCATTATAATGGTCTTTTCCTCTCGGCTTTCAAATTTGTGGCCCATAACTGCCTTCCCCCTCTGCTTAATATGCTAGGACATCATGTGTACTTAAGGCTTGTATCGTACGAAGGAGGAGGGGGAAGACAGAGCGCCAGTGGCAGAAATCTCATGCTGAGTCTGACCACATGCAGCATAAAGACTTTTTATAATTACTCCCTGTAGCGTTGGAGGAGTTCAAGAAAGATTTCTTTGCCTTTCACTGGAGCACCTCCCACTCAGTGAAACTATTCCAGGTGATGAACTTCCATTTAATCCAGACTTTCTCCATTTGGTTCCACGCTATAGTACTTCACATAGTAAGGAGTTTTCGTGCTGCTTTGGGAATAAGATTGTCCAATTCAGTCTGAATTATCTGCCTCCCTGGAAGCAGAGCTGTAGCTGAGGTGAATAAATGCAGTGTTCCCTGCTTGAGTTACTGCCAGTGTTGATCAATGAGTTTCTGGAAGTGCTGGGGAAGCTTTTAATGTCCTGCAACCTGAAATCCAGAGGTGCAATTCCAGGTCTGCTATTAGAAGAGGATATCAATGCTTCCTTTAGGGTGGACAAGGTGCCATAATCCCTTGAAGTAGCAAAGCTAAAGTTAGGCCTTTGCTCAAGAAAAAAGGCCCTTGATAGAGCAATCTTGCCAATCACCCCGTTGCCAGAACTCTCACATGGGAAAATCTTATTAAGAGATTGTAGAGAACCAATCCTGGCAGTATCTGGAATCTTCAGATTTCCTAGTCTCCTGTGTGATCAGAGTAAACAGAGGAAACTTTGTGGGCCAACAAACTCTCTATCTGAAGCAATTTTCCCCAACAATTATCACAGTGCAATGCCAGAAATGCAACATTCCAAGCTCAAATGTTCAAACAGGCCAACTGATAACATTAATTTATACTAATCAAATGAAATCTCACTTGGGTGACTAATATTGTCAGCGAAGGGAAAAAGAAAGCAGCTGAGATTTTTAATTACAGACTAGCCTCAATTCCTAGAAATGCATTAAACAGAACACGCCATACTAAGCTTTAACAATTATCTTGTATTTTTCCTGTCATGCATGTTTAGCTGAAAGGCTCCCCACAGTCGGTTAATATGGCTTGAAGTTCTCCCTCTTACAAACAGAAGGAGACGGTAAACAATTACAAAATTTCAGTCAATATCCTTGTCTAACACCACATCACACTATATCAATAAGTTTTATAATACACTACATTATGTTACCTTGTCTAAAGACTATATTAGGTGAAAGTTAAAAATTAAATGTTAAGATCCATAGAAGAATGATTGAGAAAATATTTAAACACTTATCTGAACATGTTTTCAGATTTCTAACCATAAGCTGGGGAAATGTTTAAAATAGAAAGTTAAAAATGTTAAACATTTATTTTACAGTAGAACAGACATCTGATATTTTTAATAAGTGGTTTACCCTTCTCAATGTTTTATTTTTATTAATCTGTAAACATTAAGATGACAAATAGGAGTTAGCAAAACTGGATGACACCATCACAGATGAGAAAAATGCCTTCTATTAGCCTCTCTCATGGCAAAGAAATTAATGTTAATGAAATGGAAATCATCAATCTGTACTACAAATTAAGGACTGGAATTCAGGACTAAGGCCCCAATCCAGAAAAGCACTTAAGGTTCTGTATAACTTTAGGCACATAAGCCCACTGAGTACAATGGGGTCTCCCTGCATGTGACTTTAGTGACCTGACATACTGACAGGGTTTTGGGATAAGAATGAGGAGAGTGCTTCCTAGAATGGAAGGGTTGGAAGAAAATGTTTGTAGGCAACGAGCTGAGTTATTGTTTGAAATTCTTACTTTAATGCTGCTGGGATTTTGCTGTTTACTAGTTTCTTTTTGGGCACCTAGAGCCTTGCATTGATGTCCTTTTTTAAACTTTAAGGACATAAGCATTTATTTATTTAAAGTTATATATGTGCTTAAGAACTTTGCTGGATCAGTGACTAAGAAAATCTGTAGCAATAAAATGCTAGATAACTTAGAAATTTTCCATTAGAGCTAGCTAAATTTCTTGTGCTATCTGAATACTTGTGAACTGCTATATACTTAATAAAGTCATCACACCTTCCCTTTTTAATAGTATTAAAAGTATATAGTGTTGTTTCAGTGCTTACAACAAATCTGAAAAACGTACGTTTTAAAATTCTCTTTGTTATATGGAAGAAAACCATTATTGCAATTATTATAAAAACACTCAGCCAAATCTTAATGGTTAAGGAGTAAGTAAATTAGTCAAAAGCTTAATTGGTATCCCTGTAAGGGAAACTGGAGTCATGCCAGTAACATTTGAAATCTGTTCCCTTCTACTTTTAATGACTGAAGAGAACATTAAGGTGACTAATAAATAGTGCTATAGATTTTGTTTCCTTACAGGTCAATAGTAATGATTGATGTATTCATCAAGGAGAAATATAGAACTGTATGAGGCTATGCTTGTTTGTCGTGTAGTCAAATTTAAAAACCAAGTGAGAGACAGTTATTGGAATAGAACCCCTAAATTAGAATATGGCTCATACATTACAGCCTTACTATGCATTCTCTCATTTTTAAAGGTAAGAACCAGAATTAGTTAATTGTGACTAGCCAGTTATATGTAGTGTCAGAATATAATTGAATGAAAATATGGCATTCACTAACAACGAAAATTCACCCCTGTCCAGAAGGCCAGTACATGACCTATGCAACATCAAAGTTCCACTTACACCCTACTTGGAGAGTTTACTATGCAATGTAACAATGGTAGTCTTCTGCATAAGGGTGAATTTCAGTTTTGCTGTAAACAGCAGCTTTTTTTTTAATTTTTAAGACAAGACACACACTCAAGCCCAATGGCCAAATTCTGCCGTTAAAATATCCAACGCACAGAAGATTATATAGATTTTTAAGTTATTTTAAAAAGATTCAGTGACTGCTTTGGGGAATTGTGTACATCTTATTTTTGAAAGCGTATGGGGATGGGAATAATTTTAGATTTTGGTTTCATTTTGCTTTTGATGATGAAAGGCAGGAGAAATGATTAAGGGATGCTACAGTGGGGTGGTTTTTGGGAGTGGATAGACAACCAGGTGTTTTGAGAGGCATGTAGGATGGAGTG
Source organism: Mesoclemmys tuberculata (assembly GCA_007922155.1). NCBI lineage: Eukaryota > Metazoa > Chordata > Testudines > Chelidae > Mesoclemmys > Mesoclemmys tuberculata. The sequence continues at coordinate 13,014,551 of ML675649.1, forward strand.
TGTTGGTTTATCCTTTCCTTAGGATGAGGTTAGAGACCTGCATCATAAATAATGAATTGGGGATTGACTTCTCATTGATTGTTCACTCACAAATTATTCTGGTCTCAGTGACAGGAGGCTGCATATGGTTAAGATTAGGACATCCTGGTCTCTGTTGAGTCATAGGGAGGGTCATTATGTCCCTTATGGAAAAGTTGGATAGGGTGTGAGGAGGACCCCATAGAGGTGAGGCACATATGGGAGAGAACCCAGGATTGGATGGGAATTTGGAAAAAACTTGAGAAACTAATGTGCATGTGGGTCATTAGTCTCTGCTCCCGTTTTCTCCTAATGGATTGGTAGAAGAAAATTTATATAGATAAATGTTGCCAACTTCCCGGGAGGTTCTTTTTCTTGAACCCTCTTTTCAGCATATCCAAACTGAAATTTATTATTGAGAAAGTAATAATTACATGTCAGGTACAGGTACATGCAGGAACGTGTTGACTCCATGCTCTTCACAGTGAAGAAATTACTTTGGAGTCCTTTCTACACTTGAAAGCTAGAACCAAGCACGTGGTTTTCTTGTTTGTCCCTATATACATAAGGTTTAGAGCATGGGTTAAACATGGTCATATGTCTTTTGGTATATGCACATCTATGGGACCTGAAACCTTATCACACATCAGCCAGTGCAGATTTTTGCAAAAGTTCAGGACAGCAAGCCATCTAAGTTATAGCTCTCTTCTGCCGCACAGGCAGCAGCAAAAATTTACATTTACATGAAGAGATCCTATTGCCCCATAAATATCTGATAAACTTTGCCGATGTAGTGCATCTGTTATTGCAAGGAATAAAGAATTTTTTTTGTTAAGATCTTAATTCAAACTCTCATTTATAAAGAAAATCTCTTTAAAAAAATGCACTTTACTAATCACGCTTCCGTAGGTTATAAATTGAAACTAACACTGCAGATAAAATCAAGATATACTCCTGAAGTCTGTATATAAAGGGCAAAACCACCTTTTTCTGAGAAAATTTGAAAATGTGATACATACAGTGATTTGATTTATAGAGATAACGGTCTCTAAGGTAATGTTTGTTAGGCTAAGTAGTCTAACATTAGAGGGCACTCTTCCAGCCCTTTTAAGCCACTATTGAGATATTATCTAGAGCACTGTGTGCATCTCTGGCCATCATCTTATAGAAAAGCATACTGCAGACACTGAAAATATGCAACAGATGGCAACTAAAATGAATCAGGGTTTGTGGGTATAAGTTATGATGCAAATGTGCTAAAATTAGTTTCTATATTTTAGCACACAGGAGACTAAAGAGATTTTTGATAAAGACTGGAAAACAACAGATTTATGCCCAGGAACTGTTTGAGACAGAAACTATATTCAAAATTATGCAGACATGGACTGAAGTTATCAACGAAAGTGATAACTTCATAAACAATTCAGAAATGTAACTGGTATCCCTAGGTGCTTATTAAAAATAATAATATGTCATGATTATAAACAGAAGTTGTACATGTTAAAGGCTGAACAGAAGAAAAAAGGAAGACACATACTTCAAACACTGTCTAGATGTTGGGGTAGAGATTAGGTATATTTCATAGGGTTATATGTACTTGAGGTCTTTGCAGATTTACACTGGAGCCAATTGATAAGATTTTCAAAAACACAAAGGGGAGTAAAGCACCCAACTCCCATCAATTTTAGACTGTCAAACTTCTTACAGACTTACGCCTTTTATTTAGCTTTTTCTACAACATTCATAATTAAAAGTATCTGAGCACTTCACATAAATTAATGAATCTATGCTCAACACATTCTCAATTTGAAGAGGTGGAAACTGAGACAAGAAGATGAAGTGGCTTGCCCAAGGTCACACACAAAGTCAGTGGCAAAGCTGTTAGAACCTCAATCTACATTTCCTTAATCGCATGTCCATTTTGCCTTTCATGCCTATCTCCCTTTCTTCCCATTCCCATTCCCTCCCCTCCCACCAAGTTCTACACAAACTTTGAGTGCTGAAGCAAATGGGATAAATCTTCTGCACCAACTGGTTGATTTGTCAAGGGTACTTCAGAACCTTAAACAAGTACCAGAGTGTGGTGTTTATTTCTAAACTATTTTACTAGTAGCTTGGGAGACCAGAGCATTTAATGATTGCTTTTTGGGTGAGTTATATTTCCAATAAAAACTATTATCTCTTCCTTATCTCCTCGGCAACTGGATACAATTCAATTACTTGGCAATATATTGTTCCTTAATCCACTAGTTGCTGAGCCATTTCCCCTACACTAAGCGTGGAAACTTATTCTGCTTTGTCTACCATTTGCACCGAACTTGGATCCTTTAGAGTAAAACAGTTCCCTCTATATTTGTTGGTCACCTTGATAAAAATAAATTTAACATGGAAATGTAATTTATGCCTCACAAAGCAATGACATTTCTTGCCTCAGTGGTTCATTATAAAAGATCTCAAATCACCAGATTTGAGACCAATACAAAGTGAGTACAACATAATACAACCATTATTACTAATGGAAGTGGATATCCCTTATCTTTTTTTCTGCTGTCAATTCCTTTCTTCATCTGCTTGGCTCTATTTCTGTTATTTCCTTTCACAACAGCAGAAATACTGAAAAGCTGACTTTTTTTTTTTTTTTGGTAAAAAGTGGACATTGTTACAACTCTTGGAAAATGTATACATCCAAAATGTTACTCGTGCTGTTTCATCTCCCTTCAAAATGCACTATTATCTTTTTCCACTTGGTTTAGTTACATTTCTTCATCACTAGGCTACAGTAATCTTGCCCATATGAATAAAATAATTATTCCATGGTGCACTTACATAGACCATAGATGAAATCCACAGCTGTGCAATGGGCCAGGATAAAGACTATGCACCTGTAAAAGGACACTCACCTCAAGCACTTCCGAATGACTGGGGATGGTACCCCTGTCCTTTTCTCACCCCTGGTGCTCTCTGCAGGTTGCTGGCTGAACTTCTGGGTTGGTCTGCAGAGGTTTGGTCCTTTAACCAAGTCACAAGTCAAATGAACCCCTTCTGGGGTATTAAAGAGTCAAACAAACAGTTTATCTGCCTGTGCTAGGGTCTTTGGGCCCCAGCTCCAGGCCCTTTAAATTCAGCCCTTCATTTGGGCTTGCAGACAAAACCTGTCTTTTTTTGGGGGCTTAGGTTAGGCTTGTCCCCCTTCTTGGGGTTTATGCCACTTTTATGTGGCTGGCAGGGGAACCTAGTCCCGCCTACTACTGCATGTTCCAACCCATGGACACTCTATATACAGCAGCCATATGCTGCTTGCCCCAATCCATCACTGTTATTTCCCTGAGACTCTTCCTGTCAGGTCTTTTATTTCCAGCCTTATTTCAAAGCCAACATCCTCAGGTTATTCTCTCTCTGCAACACAAGCTATCCAAGTTCAGCCAGCCATAAACTCTAAATGTCAGGCTTCTTGGGACAGACAGGGAGCCCCCTTTCTCACTCCTCTAATCCCAGGCAAGATCTGGACTGATAAGGCCAAGAAGCAAATTTTATCTGGGACAGCAAGTCCCTGATTGGCTATTGCTAGCCCCTCTAGCCCTTTGAAGACCAGATCTCTGTGATTTCCAAAATGACTGCTCCAAAGAGTCCTCTCTGGGAAGCCTGGAAGACCCAGCATCGCTGGTTTTTTCTTCTCAGGTTGCTGCTTCTTTGGATGGGGTATAGCAGAACTGTGGAGTCCCCATCAGGGCACTCAAAGTCTGCATATACCCCATGACAGCATCCCTAATCCTTATTCTGAGGGCTTTAGTGGAATATAAAGTAAGCACAGGCCTAGAACTCATCACTAGCAAAAGGGTGAATTAAGCTTCATGTGAATCTTCTGTTTTCTCATTTTTGTCCTTGCCATGTCAACTATTTTTTTTTTACATATTTTTATTATATTTTAGTTCTTTTAACTACTAACATAATGCAACATTATCCTCATACCTTGGCTTGCAGTTTCTTGGTCTTTTGATTAAGATCAAGGGTAGAATGAATTTAATATGTCTTCTATTACGGACAAAATGTGGTGGACTAACACATGTGGCAAACTCGGTCTTATAGGTCTTTTCCAGTGCTCATTTTTAAGAGCCTACAGAGACTTAGTTCTGCTTGAAACTATAAATGTCAGATACAAGGAGGCTAATGTACATTGGTAGAAAACAAAACTCAAACCAAGTAGGATTAGGCCTACTCTCTTGGATGGCAAATCTCCAAAGAATGCTTAAGTGGTGCTAGTGATCTAGTAACTAGGACTTATGTCTCTCATTCAGAACTTGCCTTCAGTCACCTGTACTTCAGCCTCATCAGAGTTTCTTTGTTAGCTTTCTCACTGTTTTGGCAAGGCCTGACAGATGAAAGCTTTAACTTTCTCCTCCTAACAAGAGGCAGAAGATAACACTACCTACATTTTATATTGCCCCAGCTTTTGCTTAGCAAGCTATGTTTTGAGAGTCACCATGTGCAGGCAGAGTGTGGGGAAACAAGGTAACATCTTCAGCTCTCCTGAACAACTAGATAGAGTGTATGTGGTGAAAATGAGTTTATCCCTATTTTTACCATTAGACATTTTAAAGTGAGGAATTTTATCTGACTGCTATTACACAGCCAATCAAGCGTCTACTGGAGTCAATTAAAAGATACTCATTGACTTCACATTATAGTCAGAGTGAAGTAAAATCTAGTGCATGATGGATATGTTGGACTGAAAATCATTTTTAAAGTAAAAAAGTACACCATCTGTCTGGAGCTTGGAGAAAATTTTATTCTCCAAGTTCTTATAGTTACCGGTTCTCCTCCTTCCCTCTGCCACCTTCCAACCCAAGCTAGTCATCCTTTTATTTCAACTGAAATCTTTCCAGACTCTTTCCTCTGCTATCTTTTTTAAAATCTTAGATCTTTATTGTCTTTTTCAAAATTTCAACATCACTTCCCTTCTATGGAAAGTAACTTTGTTTTCTCTCAACTGCTTTCCAATAGGACTCTCCTCACTTATTCTCAATCTGAATATTGTTCCAGCCACAACACAGAGTCTGCTCTTCTGAGGCGTCCGTTAGATTTTATTGCCATGCCAGTCATCTTTTCTCTCTCATAGCTTCAGATCTTGATGTCACATTGATCCAAATACACCTCCACACCAAATTAGTTTCTTCATGCTTTTGGTTCTCTTTCAGTTCTCTAGTGGGCTCCCTTTATTGTTCATGTCCCTTTCAGAGTCCTCAGGGAACCCCTTCAGTTTCTTCACAGATCTTAATTTAGCCCTTCAAGGCCCTGTGTTCCAAACACCCTAATTCTGGGATAGCATGAGTGGATGGGAGAAATACTATTGCCATCATTCCCAGCAAGGCTAAGTACAGAGAGATAAGCACAGCAATCAAAATATTGGGAACTAAATCCACGTATTCATTATAGCAGCCCAGAGCAATAACACTTGATCCTGTTTATTGAACATTACATTTCCATTCCTTGTTCTGGTTGGTGAACCATCTTCAAACACTGGATCCCTCTGGGAATCCTAAAGTCCGTATGTCCAGTTCCCATTTATCTAAACTTCTCCTTGATTTTTTAAGCTCTGATTTTGAAGGTGACCTGCAAAGTATTTTTGAAAAAGTTGGGCATCTGGGGACTTTTCATGATGATGTATAAAGATAGCCTGATGTATTGTGTGGGAAGGGGGGGCGGGGTGGAAGGGATGGGGGCATTGTTTTGAGTTTGAGAGAGAGGTGGGATCTTTCTTGTTTTTAACCTTAGAAATACCACAAATGTCACCTTCATTTTTCTTATAATTTGGTGTGTCACAGCATTATTGTGTGTTTTAACACCTTTATTGAAGGGGGGGGTGGCTGAGTCTTTAACAAAATGTCCACAATATTAATTAGTCACTGAAATTAAATGTGGCATCAAAACAAAACAACCCAACTAAAAATCCCTTCCCCTCTCAACTACTCAGCGTTCACTCGCTTAGGCCAGATCCTCAGCTGATGTAAAATCAGTTTCAAGAGAAGACCTGGCCCTTCTGACTTGTTATTTCATCATTTCTTTAGTTACCCAGTCAGCACAGGGCTCGTCTTCATGGCAAAGTTAACTCAGACTCTTATTAGAGTGTAGCACCCTAAATCAGCTCCCATCAACACATAAAAACCTTTACCTGAGTGTGGTGGCAAGAATTCTATGCCAAGGAGAACTTCCCATCTGTACTGGGAAGTTTAGATGGCACATATACGAGGGAACAAAAGAGAGACAAGCAACTTTTATATCATGAGAAAATACCTACTCCTTTAATATGTTGGCTCTTGGGGATGTAAAGATTGTGTTGTTGTCTATAATGGCATGATATCCAAGGTCACATTATGCAGCTAACTTAGGAAGCCTTTTCACTCTCCTTCTGGTATTAAATAACTGAGCATGTTGACTTTTCTTTACTTTTACTTTCTTTTTCTTGGCACCTTGAATCGTATACCATTGTAGTTTATAATATATATGTTTGTATGAAATGTCTAACCTATCCAAAATACAAAACACATCTCCATCTAACACACTTCCCGTGTCAAAAAACAAATTGAGGGAAAACGCCAAAACAAGTTAAGCTAAAATGACAATTAAGTCAAAACCCAAAAGTTGCTTAAAGCCATATGCTGCCAGAAACATTAACAGCACCAAAGGACTAAGAAACTCTCAAACTAAGAAAAACATTAACACAATATCATACATATTAAAGGAACCCCTCAGGCAATATGTACACACTGAGTCAGACTCAAGGAAATTTACATTCCAAAATTACCATTACAGAGGAAAGTAAACATGTTTTATTTCAACCATAAGTGTGTGTGGGTGCTGTACCAACACGTATGCGGACTAGGTCCCTGCCTAAGCGTGAGACTCATGCATACTACTTGGTAACAGTTATTCATGCCTTTGTGATACCTTGACTGGACTATGCAACTCTCTGTACCTCGGTTTAAACACTTTGAACATTTAAAAAGCTTCAGTTAGTCCAGAATGCAGCAGCTTGCTTCCTCAGTAACATCGCCCCCTCTGCTCTGCTCACTACATTGGCTCCCACAGAATACAGGGTCAAAGTTATCGTCTTGCTGTTCCTTTGCAAGGCCCTGCATGGAATTGGTCCAAAATATCTCTAAGAGATAAGAGAGCCTCTCTCCACAACAACAATCTCCCATGAGAGTGTTGTTCCCTAGGAACTTTGGAGCTGTCAACCGCAAGGGTGGAACTAAGGATAGTGAGAGACAGCACTCCCTCAGGAGAGGACCTGGGTGTTTGCACTCGCCACTCAAGGAGATTAGAAATACTGCAAATCTCACAGTTTTCTGATGGAAGAGTAAACCTCACTTCTCTAACTTAGCTTTCTCAGAGCTGCAACTAAAGGAGGTGAAGAAGAAGAAAAAAAGACAAGAGAGGAACAAGAAATAAAGGAAAGAAGGAAGAGAGAGAAGAAAGCATAGTAAGAGAGGAGGAAGGGGAAAGAAAAGAAGGAAATAAAGTTGAAAATAAAACTCACATACTCCCAGCCGCCTTGGGGAAGTAAATTAGATAACTAGGCCTATTGTAGTTTTTGTTATCTCTTAGAAGGCACTGAGATTCTACACTGATAAGAACCTAACTAGACAGAAACACAGAGACTATGACAGAAGGTTACATGTATTTTAATATAATTAGAAACTGATAGATTTGATTTGTAAATTAGTAGAGCTGGCTGGAAAATATTAATTGAAACAAAGCTATGACCAAAAACAGTGATCAGGTTTTACGGAAGGGTTGCACCCCATACAGGTTTTGTAGTTCACAGAATAGGAAACAGACCATCTCTCACTCTATGACAGTGGGACTGGAGGGAGAAGCAAGCAGCTTGGACGCTTAAAGCTAGCCTGGTGCATAGATTAAATAGCTATACAGAGAGAGACTTATGTATCAGTGATGTTCAATAGATAAAATAATAAAAAAGGAACCATTAAGAGATTCTGACCTAAGCCCACAAAAGCATATCACTCCTTCATCACCTTATCTCACTGTGTCTGGGGGCTGCAGGAAACTTGTACAGAATCATTCAAGGATATTTTATCCCACATGTGCTGTAACACTGGCCATGGTACCAGGTACCATGTTGAATTAATGGAGAAGCAGGAGCTTTCGCTTCCATTTTCATTGATTTTATACAATGAAGTCAAAACATTTTGGTTGTTTTAAGGTTTTTTTTTATATGTATTGCATATTTAAATAAATAACATTAATCAAGAATCATATGCTTTATATGATACGGGACTATAGTTCATCAGCATGCTACATTACATCAATGAGTAGCCTTGATCTTTGTTGCTAATTACAATCATAATGTATACTCAAAATTATTACGAAGGATATTACAGCACATGGGGGCAAATCTTTCGGTCTTGACTGAAGCAAAAGCCAGTGGAAGTCAATGAGAACTTTGTATGAGTAAAGATCTAGCAGGCTAATCCTCTAAGCCTTATAGTCACGTATTGCTACTAAAGTCAATGGTATTAACATGAGTAACGGGCTGCAGGAATGGGTCCTGAGAAGGACTGCAGGATTTTCTCTATGTTAATTTCCAATTAATAAAGATCTATTAATGGATAAAATATAGGTCTGTGATTCAGGAAAACTGCATTCTTGTATCATCTGTCACTGGAGAGCTGGGTGACCTTGGGCAAGTCACTTCTCCCCCTCCATACCTCAATTTCCTCACTTATAAACTTGGGATATTTATACAGACCTCCTTTGTAAAGCACTTTGAGATGTATAGACATCTATTTAACGGTGAGGAATTATTATTAGTTATAAAACCAAAAGCTATTATCCACATTATGGCCAAATGGTTCACAAACTTTCATTCTTAATTTGAAACAGTGAAGCACCAAGGCTACACCAACACCCACCAAAATTAATATTTCCCCCCGTGCCTTAAAACAACCAAACCATGCACAAATGGACTTCAGTCAAACCTGGAGAAACAGGTGCTCCAAGGATCAGAACTTGCATGTCAACATTGAGCTGGAAGCACTTTTCATGAGTTACATACCATTGGAAAAGTGGGTATTATGTAAATACAGTCAAAAACTTACCCAAGATATAACCCGTCCCCCCATCATAATGTCATGAACCTGCAAGTTCAACAGATAAAGGGAGACAGAAGGTGCATCATGGTAAAAGGTCCTTAACTCATAACTGGCAAAGGGAGAAATGAGCTAACCCTTTATGCGTGTAGGTTATACATATAAGCTCATTATTATGCTTTTCCTATTCTATTTCTAACAAATCCATGTGGAAATGTGTAGTGTCATGGACATATTTAGTGCTATTACAGTCAGTGGTTTCATTTTGAAAGCAGATGAGCCATACTGGTCTAAAAAATAATAATCTGGGTATAAATATAAATGGAGTAAGCTACCTTCATGAGAAATGAGCTGGCAATTTAATGCTTGTGCACCACCCACATTATGCCAGCTGGCTAGCAAATATGGTCTCCATGTCTCAACCGGCCCCTTCAGTAAGAGCTTCTTCTTGCCTCTGTGACCTCTCTGACTTTTGACTCTGCCAACAGTTTATAGCTCACTATTCAACAGATACATGATCATGATATTTCAGGATGTTGTGTTGTTGTAGTCTTGTTGGTCCCAGGATATTAGAGAGACAATGTGAGTGAGCTCATAGCTTTTACTGGACTAACTTCTGTTGGTGAGAAAGACAAGCTTACATAAAGCTCTTCTTCAGGTCAAAAAGAACTGTGTAAGCTTGAAACCATGCTATTTCACCTCATTTTACCAGTATTTCTGAAACACAATGTTTAAAGGGACACTGTAAACTTAAAAATCACATTTCTGTCTGATTTTTATTAACCTGTTGTTACAAGTAACACCTAAAGGTTAATGTCATTGAAAGGGATTAAAAGAATCTCTTTTTTCCTCCAGTTTATTTATGATATGCACAGCATTCTGTTTATAGTCAGTTTTCACGCTTTGCCTTATATAGTCAGTTTCCTCTTCTGTTTGTGTGGGATTTTCACACAGGAATGGATGAAAGAAAAACATTTAGAGTCAGATTCTACCACCCTGACTTGCCCTCACAGCATTACTCTGCAAGTTGTCTCTTTGAAACAAATGGAACATTTTGTACAGAAAGATACAACTTAACGTGAATGAGATTTATTGAATCTGGCCTTGAAAAAAACATGGAGGGGAATCAACTGACAGAATGAAAAGGCAGAGTATTCAAGTCATAATTCATTGTTGTTTTGGGGTGTGGAATATCTGGGCTTGGTCATGTTTATTTGTTTTTCGTTTTAAGATAAGCACTGAGTGCAATGAGCAGCTAACTTTTTATAATTTTAGTTAACAATTTTTTTGAACTTTACCCCTTAAAATTGAATTTAAAAAAAAAATTGCTTGATTGGATTTGGATAAAGTCCTGGCGCCACCACCTCCACCCTGAGTTTCTTCATGCTTCAGGGCTTGATATGCCCTAGACTTCATTGTGTGTCCTCTGCACTGGAACTGAAAGCAGAGATGAGATGGGGTCCACAAAGTAATTAATGGTATTTTACCATTCAACTTTCTACCTGAATTTGAATTAATAGTTTGTATGTCATCTAAGCTCATGCACAATGTTACGTCAACATAACTATAACAGCACTATAAAATGTACTTTACATGGAATGAACTTATAAAACACAGTCTCCTGCTAAACAACCAGTATTACCTAGTTTACGCTGATGAATATGAATGATATAGTTGTCAAATAACAAACATGAAGACTGTCCTGGTTACGTAAGCAGACATTCTTACTACATCCCAGAACAATTTTTAAAAACATGACATCATGAAAATACTCTGCATTTGTTTTACCAGTTAAGTAGGGCATCACTGTGTACATATGGATCCTGGACATTTCCTTTCCTTAATGTTTGAATAATGAGACTGGATGCTATTTTTTCCCCTCATGTATCTTCAACCATTTTTTAACACGAGAAAGTCAAAATTTTGAGCAGTTTATTATGTTTGGTGCAAAAAACAACCAAACAAATCAAATGAAAAATATCATTTCAGGTTGAACAAAAATGTTTAGCTTGACCCAAAATGAATTTTTTTGTTTTGGCCACTAAGCCAAAAAAATTAGTTATTCACTCAGCTCTATCAAGGGCCATCACACAACTCACCATCTTCTGCCGTAAGGGAAAGGTGCATGTCTTCAACCTGCCTTTCCCAACATACAGCAATAGAAACATAAGACTGGAAGGGACCTTGATAGGTCATCTAGTCCAGTCCCCTGCACTGAGGCAGGATTAAGTATTATATATAAAATAACACATAGAAAATATATATGTTAAAAAACCCTCCAAGAAATCCCCCACCTAAGCAAAACACTACATACACAATTATTACCCCAGTTGAAGATCCAAGAGAAAACAAAACCACATGTGGCTGACTTTAGTCATAACATTTAATGCACTCCTGAAAGGCATAGAAATACTGCTGTGAAGAGGGTAGTAGAAGACTCTATATAAAAGAGAATAGACCAAGTGGCACTTTGAAAAAGTGGCTTTAGGTAAATAGAAGGCTACAAGTTAGTAGTATATACAAGTCGGAATTTTAGGTGATTGTTCCTGATTTTACCATTGCTTCTGTAAAGATGACAGAGCTCACTGCTTCCTTTTCAACTGAGCTCATTACTTTAGGGGATTCTGTGTTGAGCTGCTAAATACAGCAGTAATGTTACATAAGCTCCCCTGCATAGCATGAATTATCACAGAGGTAAGAGAAATCCTAAACATATGTTGAAATATTCCTGAACACGCAACTCTGATATAGCAGATAAGTCCATAAAACAAGTGCAGATAGTGAGATGGAGTGAGCTTATCAACCCAGTGGTGGGAAACCAGAGACTGGGAAGTCTGTTAAACCACTTGATAAAGCAGTGATGTCTTCCAACTCTCGTTTATTGTGAATTATTAGTGGTCTCACAACTGCACAAGAGAAAACAAATTCAGACTCAGGCTGTCACTCCAGTCTTAACTCACTCTGTTTTGCCTACGTGTTGCAGGACATCTAATGCCAGTTACCTGTCCGCCTCAGAACTGTGAGTGTCTTTAGATATTGTGACAGAGGCAGTACCAGTATAGCAGGCTGCATTGAACTGGGAGTGGCACCTTTAGCACCACACACCTCCATCATTCCACAGGCTACATACATATAGCATAGACTCACCATCAGCTCTCAAATATCTTTTAACATAGATGCATGTATCTACAGTCTGAAACAGAGTGGTGTACCAAACCACCATGGTTCTGGGGCATAGAAAGTGGTGTCCTAAGTACATTCATACCCATAAGCCTTTTAACTTTCTGTATTTAAAAAAAAACACAACATGCCCTCCACCTTCTTATGGCCACAAGTAACAGAACAGCACTTAAAAGGCACTTTTCATCCCCAAACCTTACAAACATCAACCCTCCAGGCAGATCTCCTCTGAACCCATTGTCAGAAAAGGAAAAAAAAAAGAAAAAAAGGGCACAAGACTTCCAGGAATTAGAATGATTCACCCATGCTGCATCTCTGACCCTCCAAATCCTGCATTAAATTTCAAGTGGGAAGAGATGGCATTTTGCATACACAGGATAATATGTTGAGATCATTGTCTACACAGGTTTTTCCACAGGTCAAAGGTTACCCAACACAATGGCATCAGAGATTCCAGTTTCTCCCTTAGAGTTCAGATAGGAAGTGAATGAGGTTTCTTAGATATAATGGTAACTGCTGACAAAAATCGACTTTTTAATGGCGACTATATCCATATAGAGTTGTTGCTAAACATAGGATAACATAAGATACTGGCATAGCCATTCTACTAGTTGTCCAGCAGTTTGTGCATGTGCACCAATACCTCAAAAAATAGAAATCTAAACAGTTTGCCTGATGGGTAGGCTCCTTTAAATATCCCCACACCACCTATCTATCTCTCTGCCTCAATTCAGTGCATTGAGTAGTGTGGAGACTGCTATAGGAGAATTTGTGGTAAAGACGGGAGCATGGAGAGATTTATAGACCCTTCACTGATGGGACAAGCAGCCTAGAGAGATTTATAGGAGGCTTCTCAGTGAGGACAGGCAACATGGAGAGATTTATCAACACCTCCCCAACAGATGAGGTACAACCACTACAACTGCACTTAGTCAATCTGCAAAGGAATGATGTGCCCTAGTCTACATTGCTAATTCATGTCGACAAGCTTTTGAATAAGTAGGATTCTCCTGCTGTTAACTGCAACCTGGATATTTGCAGGTAATGGTGAAGTTCAATTTAAGGTACCTGAAAAAGAAACTAGGTTACTAGCATGAACCATTCTTTCAATGTTAAATTAAAACAGAGATTCCTGAGATGGATTTCCCAGGAGTTCAGAGCTAAAGTGAAGTTTCCTTTAAGCATATCTGAAGTGAATAATTTGCAGGGGGACAGAAACTGGTAAAAAGAACTTAAAAAGGAGCAGGGGGAAGGGAAGCATATTCATTGAAACTATATGTAATCCAGAATCATGCAAGTCAAAAATATTTTCCTTTCTAGAGATAACTCTATGCGAGAGAGAACAGTTTTTCCTGACAGGAATGGTTAGAGAAGGGCATGAATACCAAAGAAAAGAAATTTCAGCCATCACCTTCTTTCAGTCAAACCCTGCCTAGCAGTGGTTAGATTGGTTTACTTGGTTTTTTTTTTTGTTTTGTTACTTAGTAGTTTGGGTTTGGTTTTTTTGTTTTTTTTACATTAAAGTTTGCAAAAATCAAAGGTCACAAATTTAAATCCATACTGCTCTTAGCTCATAGCTAATCCAAGAAGAAGGTAAGCAAGCACTAATGCTTGACTGTTTCTGTCAATCATTGTTCCAGTTGAAATGAAAGAACCTATAAGTCAGGGTTAACTGAGAAATTGGAGCTCAAGCTCCCTCAGTATAACTGGGGATGGATACAAATACGACCGTGCTGCTGGCAGCGTGTTTTCCTGTCTGTGTAATATGTATTTCTCTTTACCAGCCACAGACAGGATTTGTCAACCCTTTAGACATACTGCGAAGCCAATTTTTACTCACAAACATAGGGCCTGATGCAAAGCCCTTTGAAGTCAACAGGAATCTTTTAATGGACTTCAAATGGGCTCACGATCATAGTTTTAGAGAGGTTGGATGTCTTTACCAGAGGGGCTGGACACTGAATGATGATCTGGTGGGATCTCATAATATGATTGGGTAGATGGTCTTTTGGTTTCCTTTTGTGGAAATGTCTGTACACTGGTATTTTTGTCATGGGAAATTTAAGTGAAAGTATGATATAAATTCAAATTTTTAATAACGTTTTCAATCTTGGTAGGTGTCTAGAGCTGTGGATATATGCCTACCAAGTAAAACAAAAGTCTTAGACAGTATTTCTGCTTCCAGTTCACAAATATACTGACACTTGAGCATATATTCTTAGCTACATGCAGTATGCTTCATTGTCATTGAACATATATTGGGAGAGCTAACTATTTAATCAAGGTCAGGTGTATGTAATTAACTCAAATATATTTAATTGAAGTCCACGTATGAAAAACTAAAGCAAATTTAACAAGACTACCTACTAATCCACTAGGACACCATGACAAACTGTAACACAGTTCTACAAAAGAAACATAACGTGATGAGAAAAACTAGCATTTGTCACGAGTGGCTAAACCAGTCAGTTCATATTCTGTTTGTTCAACCTATCCCTGTTAGGTATTGAGAGTTTAAACATTAATGAGAAAAATAAAATAAAGTTAGACTTCAGAAGACAACGGTCAACTTTCTGTCACTAAAGTAAGCGGTATTATTTATATTATATTATATATTATGCAAAGGGTTCATTTTGCTAAAGCGGTATGTGAGAAAAGCATTCACAAAATTCACTAGCTATCCAGATATGCTTAAACCTATCCTTTGTGATGTATAATGGGGCAACTGATTTGCAATCTAACAGCCTTAATCCTGCAATTGGCTGCTTGAAAGGACCTTTGTGCCTACATACAACCTGGTTGCAAGAATAGGGCGTACAGCCTTAATATTGGTGTATAAAGCCTTTTCTCATCATGGTCTAAGTACTTGAACATTTGCCTCCATCTTCTTGGGAGTTAAGGTAGGGACTAAGTCCCCTAGGTTCCATCAGAACCAGGAAAGTCTTTCTCTGTCAGAGGTCCTGGATTATGGAACCTCCTTCCTAGAGAAAGTACATCAGAATCCTTTACTGACTATAAGGAATGCTGAAAACCCCTTGCATTTCAGTTGATCTAAAAATAACTGAGACTCATGTTAGTATATAACATTATAACATTAGTATATAATGGTCTGGTCGTCCTTTGTACCCTTTATTTTTAGGGAAATGTCCAGAAAGAAGCCACTTGCAATCTATATGGGGCAGGTGTTTTCTGTAATTAATAAGATAAACTAAAAGCATCCTTGGGGAATTGTTATCAGGAATTACTCCAACAGATTTCTGTCATAATGGCTTGATTATACATATCTTTTGTAATTGATAAAATACTGGATGGTTGAACACATGTCATGAGAACATAAGAACAGCTATATTGGGTCAGACCAATGGTCCATTTAGCCCAGTATCCTGTCCTCTGACAGTGGCCAATGCCAGGTTCTTCAGAGGGAATGTACAGAACAGGCTGTCATCGAGTAATCCATCTCCAGTTGTCCACTCACAGTTTCTAGCAATCAAAGGCTAATTTTAGCTTACCCATTATGTAAATCAGAAACCATGTAAAGAAACTCATAGTCAATAGTTCATTTTCTTTGTCTCTTTTTTGTGACCACACATATTATACAAAGACATGCCTGTTATTATAAATGTATGTTGAAATGGATAAAATGGTCTAATTCAGGGGTAGCGAATTATTTTTTGGCACAGTCCAAATTCTTGGTCAAGCTATAGTCAAGGTCCAGACTCCAGAGAAAATAACTTAAAAAATAATAACAATGATAATAATAAGTAAATAAAAAGATTTCAGGGTCCATTCAAAAGCATATGGCGCATAATCTGCCTATTGACTATCCCTGGTCACAAATGCTCTGTAATTGGTAAACTTACTAATTGATAAAATGGACAAGGAACATATGGTATAGCAGGTGTGTACTATAATTAATATATCAGTAAAATATTAAAGTATGGATTAATGTTTAAGTATTAAGAGCTAATTGGCTCATAGATAGTCTTAC
The DNA here is from genome assembly GCA_007922155.1 of Mesoclemmys tuberculata. Lineage (NCBI taxonomy): Eukaryota > Metazoa > Chordata > Testudines > Chelidae > Mesoclemmys > Mesoclemmys tuberculata. Next base: position 13,030,847 of record ML675649.1, read on the forward strand.
TTGATAAATTGGTTATAAATATCATTGGCTTATTGATTAAAAATAAGATCAAGCTTGAGAAAGGATTTTTCTTTGTTTTGAACAATATATAAAAGAGGTAAGTTTTAGGCAGAAGTGAACTTATATAGGCTGCCCCTTCTCCACTCTTAGATTTGGTACATAGGTTTCCATTTCTGTATTGTGTATAGTGCTGTACTAAGTATTGTTTGATTGTCTTACTTATATAAAACTTCAACTGAGTAAGTTATTTGATATCATGACTTATTAAATCCAAACATGCAGCAATGATGGCTAAATCCTGTTTAAAAAACTCAGTCTGAATTATTCAGAATTCCTCTGTTTGTTTCTGATTCTCCCAGTCCTTGGTTTGCCCCAGTTCCTCTATCTAGCTGGGAACAGATCTCCTTTGACAGGGTGAGTTTTTAGAAACTGCCAGTCTGTGCACTATATTTTGACTGGATGTTTTAGCTTTAGATATCTGCCTTTGCTGTCTGGTACTTTAATGCTTACAATAGGTGCCCTGTGAAATTAACTAATTATACACATCAAATAAATATGTGGAGACCTTGTCTCATGAAATATATTGCAGGGAGCAATCTTGTACTGGCAGACTTGGTAACTTCGTAGGTCTTTTCCCATTTCTAACTTCTCTGATTCGAGAGTATTTGTACTAGTATTTCAACATATAGGTTAACTGGACACTGACTTTTTCTGAAGTGAATATTTAGGGCCTCACATTTGCAAGTCACATTGATATTCTAGTGATATCAGAAGGGATCTCCACACAGACTGAGGGCAGAGCACAGATAGCCCTTGGAATGCAGAAAGTGGCCATTTGCATAGGGAAGTGAATGTCCCTTGGAAAGCTGCAGTAGCACCTTGCAGAACTATAACTATGTGAGATTAAAGGCTTTGCCAATGCCATGGGGCCATGTGCCGGACTCTGGAAGCACCATAGGAAAAAAAACATGTTCAATTTGTTTTCCCTTTTTTCTACCTCTTTTTACTTTTCCCTTTTGTGCATTTTCCTCAGCCTTCCCTTTTTTAACTTTTCCTTTTCTGTTTTTTTATTGCTACCTATTTTCCTTCCTTCTCTCACTCTTTCCTCTCCTACTATATTTTCCTGTTCTCCCGTCCACTTTTCTTTCACTCCCTTTACCTCTGTGATTTTTGCTACTTTCATGCCACCTCTGCTCCTTTCACTTTCTTCTCTCTCTGCTCCTTCTGTTTTCTTCTTCATCCCGCCTTTCTTCCCAGATCATTTTTATTTCCTGTGTTTCTCTATCAGTTTAATCTGACTGGTCGGTTTTTAGGAATGCAGCAGTACACGAGTTGCACAGTGCTAACCTGGCACTGTAAATACAAACGAAAAAAGCTCCAGTTTCTTTCTGAATATGCAGTCAGTGACAGGGAATTGGTAGCACAGATATGTTAAGTATCTGACCACACTAGCCTTCTGACTTATGGGGATGGCTTGAAGGATTAAGCCCTGTATTTTGTGCTATAGAAGAGCAGGGGTTTAAGTGACTATTGGTTTTGCTTCAGCACACCCTGAATCAAAAGGCAATGAAAATTTCAGCCTGGTCCTAAAGTCTCAGACTCCACATTATTTTAGTTATCCTCTGCAGTGGTTAGGAGGTTACTGTGATATTTCACTCGGAGTTTCCACAGCACTTCTCACTATTGTAGGTGACCCCTAAGAAGATACTTCATGCTTTGTTGTATATTTTGCACACACACACACACACACCCCGCCACACACATACTTTTATTTGAGAGAGCTGGCTTATTCTGAAGTAACTAACTGCTTCACTAGTGCAGAAGACAGCATTTCCTCATGCCAGACCTCTGTAAAGCAAGCAGTTTTCAAATTGAGCCTACATTATCAGGATGGGAGAAAAAGAGTAACTCCATTGCTTTTCTTGACATCAATGGGCTATTTACACTTCTCTAGGTCAACAATTTTCTATATTCATCTACCACCATATCTGTTCATTGGTACAAGTCAGGAACAATTGAACTTAGAGAGTGCTAAGAAGCCAAAATGCAGTAAAAACTATGTTTCTCTGTATTAATCAATCAATTGTAAAGCACTGTTGAGATCCTTGGATGAAAGGTGTTAGATTAGTGCGAACTGTTACTGTAAGAAAAAGTTATTTGCTGAGTGACAGTTTTGCAACACATGATTTTTTGCTGACAGGTCAAGGTTTCTTCAGTGATGTATAAAAAAAATCACCTCGTGCCAAACAGCCTCATTTTTTCTATATTATCGAAAGGTTTCTGATTTATTTTTCCTATAGCTCTGCCCACTCCATGCCACGACATTTAATTATGGATTTGCAAGAAATCTTTCCCTCCATGTCAGAAATACCTTTTCCACAAGGCCTCTGACAAAATGACAGCATGTCCCCATGGCTCTGCCTGTCTACTCTTAAATCCTGAGTTAGCATAAGCAAACCCTGTCAGCTGTCAGGATAAACAATTCCACCTTCCCTCCCCTCCTTCCCTGTAGCAAAGCTACTAGCCAGGCATCTCACCAAGGGCTGGATCTCTTGGTTGCCTTCTGTCACCAAGTTGATCAAGATCAACAATTTTCTATATAATCCTTTGGTGTTCTGCAAAATAATATAGTTTCCACTTGCCAAGCTAGTTACAGCCTGATGTTCTGCCACAGCACTAAGAAAGCTACTTATAGCCAGTCATAATTAAAAAACACAAAAGGAAATGGTTTGACTTCAGCCCCAAGTGAGGTCACCAAGAAAAGCCTTATAAGTAACTCATCCTAACACATACAGCTTCTACAGAACTTTTTAAACCAATACATGGGTTTACCTTGTTGACCCCTTCAATAAATAAGCACAGCAAGATGCATTAAACACGGCAGAATGTCAAAAACAATTGAATTCCTTGCTTTGGCCATGCTCAGTGGCTCTAAAACAAAAAGTGAACACACACAACTCTCTGGAAACTTACATGGAGATGCTTGAACAGAAAAATGTCTGCATCAGAACAGCTTCTTTGAATGTACACTTGTCATTTTGTAAGTCCTGTGTGGCATTGGCATGATAAGAGTGCCACTGGTTGTTGTGACATAGCGTCATCCCGTTCCTGTCTCTTTTATAATCGCAGACTGCATGGAGACTTTCTTCTGATCAAACACCTTGTGGATTTTACAGTCTACTCCCCACCACCCTTTTAAACTTGTGCAGCTCTGTATTTACAATAGCATACACTCCTTAGCTCACTCAGCCAAGAAGGAGTGAAGATGCCACTCTGTCTCCCTCCAAGAGCTGGCTCCAATTCTTAAAATCCTCTCTCATCTTCTCTAAGCATTTCCTTCCTGTGCCTTTCTACTTTCTAAGCTAATGGATTAATTAGCCTTATCACTTTGCCCAACTCATCCCCAATCTATCAGTTGGACCCAACTTTGGCCCTCAGGTTTACTTTGAAGAGCACCCATCCATATAATATCTAAATGCTAGCTTTGACCATTTTTTCCCCCAGGTTCAGAATCATTTATATTCCATTTTGGCTGAACCCATATAGCAAATCCAACATTTAAAACAAAACTAGCAATGTCTCACTGTTTGTGAGATTTATGGGAAGTAGAAGACCTAGCAAAAGAGAAACTGTCAGAAACAGCTTGTTAAAAAACAAAAACAAAGCCACAAAGCTCAGTTTTGAAAAATTCATGTCTATTTAGGGACACCAATATTTTTATTCCAAGATTTCATGAAACAGATGCTTGCCCCCCAAAGCAATTTTGGATTAAATTTGTAAATTTGCCTTTGTTCAAACCTGAAACTAGCCTCTTTTCAGTTAGTTTTGTGTTTTTCTGTAAAACTGATTTATTCACAAGCACTAACGTGTCTATTGCTAGCATTCTAGTTGATTAGCTGATGATAGTTTCAATTGTTAAGCAACAAAGTTTTAATGTTACTTTGTAATTATCTCTGTTGACTTTTCTATTACTTTTTGTCTTGTCAACAAAACTGGAGAACATCAATTAGAATATTTGTGGTTCGAAAAAACCACATAAGGTTAACTCAGTCCTAAATTTGAATAATTTATCTTACTCATATTTATTTCATTTACGCACAGATACATAAAAGTTTTGAAAGTAACAGAGATTCTACACAGAAACTCTGTTGCAGCTCTAACTAACTACTGGGCAGCATATATGGCAAATTAAATGCAGCTGTTTTTTAAAATCATCAGTAAAGCAGGCTTTGGCACTTCTATATCATGTGCTCAAATTTTATAGCACACTCCAATTTACATGTTGTCATCATTAGTGTTAATATTTACATGCTCCAATCACACTAAACTAACAGGTCCTTAATTTCTGTGATGTTTCAGGAATTGCTGTAATTTCTGCCTCTCCATTTGTAACTGGTGTTGGTTCTCCTTTAACTACTGAACATTGCACTTAGAATTCCAGGGGAGAGTGCAAAATCTGCATCTCTTATGTGTTGTTGATATTTATTAAATACTGTAGCTTCACTATAAGCTGTCCTTTCTATGTAGAGAAATATAAGAACATCCTATTAGCAAGAAAAATTGTGCATGCTTGTCACAAACTAGCAAAACTAAACAGACAGATGGCAAAAATGAAAGCAATACATTGTTGAAATGGAAGTACAAGAGAATTAGGCATCTATATGGATCATCCATTTGGATTTATAATTTTCTAAAGCATTCAGATACTATGGTGATGTGTGGTATGAGTAGCTAAGATTATTTATTCCAATTTATTTCCAGTTGTACCTAACTTCTGTGCTACATCCTACAGCTATTGCAAAGCTTCTTCTGTGGTGCTCACAAAGTTAGTTTCTTTTTATAGTACCATACCACTAATGCCTTTATAATACTAGCACCAATATTCATCCCTACCCTCTGGGTTTCCCAGTCCACCTTTTTTTTCTTCCACAGATTCAAGTCCAGTAAGGACTATGGTAGCCATCTAGTCTGACTGTCTAATTCAGGCCATAAAACAGGGGTGGGCAAACTACGGCTTTTCATCAGACCCTGCAGCTCAACCAACAGTCTGCGGAACAAGATGTGTGGTGTGGCAGCCACTCCCGCTCCCAGCTCCAGTGGGCCCAGTGGCACCCTGACTGGAGCTGCCCCCAGCTCCAAGCAGCGCCGCGAGGTGGCTGCTCCCGCCATGCACCCCTTCCCCTTCCCTCCAGCCCCTCTGTATGGCCCACCATACTATTTCTATATGTAGATGTGGCCTCAGGCCAAAATGTTTGCCCACCCCTGCCATAGAACTTCCTCCAAATAACTCCTAGATCAATCTTGATTTAAAGTGTGAGATGGAGCATCCACATGACGTTTGGTAAGTTGTTCCAATGTTTGGTTATTTTTATTGTTAAAAATGTATGCCTTAAATATTTGTTCCCCATGTAGGTACTTATAGACTATGGTCAAGTAATCTCTTAACCCTCTCTTTAGTAAACTAAATAGACTGAGCTCTTTGAGGATCACTATAAGGCATGTTTTCTAATCTGTTAATCATTCTCATGGCTCATCTCTAAACCCTCTCCAATTTACCATCATCCTTGAAATGTGGACACCAGAACCGGACACAGGATTCCAGCAACTGTCACACTAGTGCCAAACACAAACACAGAGGAAAAATGACCTCTCTCCTTCTACTCAAGATACCCCTGTTTATGCATCCAAGGATCACGTTAGCCCTTTTGGCCACAGAGTCACAATGGGAGCTCATATTCAGCTAATTATTCACCACAATCCCCAGTCTTTTTCAGAGTCATGGCTTCCCAGGATAGAATCCCCCATCCCGCAAGTATGGCCTAAATTCTTTGTTCCCAGAGGTATACATTTAGCCATATTTGCCTTTTTCAGTCTGTCTTTTAGGCCCCAATGATGCATTATGATCCATAGAGGCAGATCCCTATGCCCATGCACAGTCCCACTGAAATGAGTGGGGCTCAGCACATTGGGATCTGAATGTAGGATAGGGGTTATGGTTGGAATGCTCTCCAGGATATGGACTGTTTTTATCTCTTGTAGCATGCAATGTAAAGCACATTGCTGGTGCTAAACGAGTAACGACAACAAAATGAGTAATAGAAATTATAGTAAATTAATTTAGACAGTAAAACAGAACAGATAAATCCTTGTTTCTCACCTTATGGTTGAAGCAAACACAGAGCTCTTGTTCTTTTTGCCACTGCCCAGGCAACACAATTGATCTCCAGGGTAGAGCTGCCCATGTCAGAAAGCTGCTCTGCCAATCAGTTTACATAGGGGCTTTGTTGCCTACCAGCCAACTCGGCCAAGGGCTTTGGGTAAATCCATTCAGTCATTCCCCCAAAATGGAGGCAAGGATTTCCAACAGTAAGTGCCAAAGTAGGAACAGAGAACTTTAAAACTTTGTGGCTTGTTTAACAATGACTTTGAAAAAAATGAAGGTTTCTGAACCAATACGTAGAGAACCAATATCAGACTGACGCCTCGAGACTGCTAACCAGAGATACAACCGAAAGTTCCTAAATAATGCTGTGAGCAACTAGGGTGGGGAGAATTCTGTTTCACATCCATTTTCAGCTTAAGCACCACTTGTTGGAATCCCTAGACTCAGTCTACCCTGAAACTATCATGATAGGACTTCTGTATTCTTTATAAGTTTAAGCAGATGGGACTGTGTCACTTTTTTAAACTAGCAGGTTAGAACATTATTCACTGAAGCCTGCTTTTGAACTCACTGTACTCTGGAGTTTGATTTACAATGGATTGAAAATATTAAGAACGAACTGAAAATGGGAGAACAGCACTGCTGCTTCTCACCCACAGATTAGGAAGTTGTAACATCTTATTTTGATATGCATAATGAAAAGTATTAAATATTAAAAATAGTTCAAGTTTTCTACTACAGGATCAAATCCTGCACACATGCTACAAAGAAGTAAGGCACACAGTGGAGCATCAAATACTTTCCACCAGTCTGAGTGATGGATTTTGATTCAGTGGATTTTGATTTAAACCCACTTTGTACAGGTGTGAACAACTAAATTAGGTGCAGGGTAGGAGAGAATCAGGCTCATGGTCACTCAGTCCTACCCCATCTCCAGTTCAAGAGTCAGGGAGGCCACCAAGCCTGAGTGCCATGATAAGAGGCTACAATGGAGTTGTCAGCCATGGTAGGAAGGAACCCCTCCCCCTCGAATGATCAGAGTGAGGAGATGCGGAGATTCCACGGCAATCCAGTTTGCCTCCACAGCTATAGAATTCAAGTAGACTACAAAGGTTCTAGGGGCACTGTGCCAGGGAAATATCATGGGACAGGGTTTGGATCAATGTGCTTAAGACTTAGTATGATTTTAACTTTCAGCGTTAATAAAGCAGTTACAGAATACTTAGGCTTGGAAGGATTAGATTTTTATCAGTAAATGCCAGTAAATGTTGACTTCACTCAGCACATGAGAACGGACAAAAATATTTCCATCAATAACAACTGAAATGTACAGACAGGTAAAGAAGAAAAATGCTGCTTGAGAACTTATTAGAGTCCCAGTTTAATGTGTACAAAATATGCTGTGATGCCAGCATTAGCGGAGCTGGTTTAAGGTTATTTACTTTGTATAATTTGACATCTGATGTTGACAATTTAATGGTTTATAAAGCTTTAATATTTTGAATCTCAAAGTCTACTGTCATAAATTGTCTGACCCCTCCCTATAATTTACTACAACTGTGAACATTTAAATAAATAAAAATCTTTTTTTTAAAAGCTTAAAATAAAACTAATTCTGCCAAGCCTAAGATTACTTTTCCCTAGAGGGGGCTCTGTGTATTCCTAGCTGGGCAGTTACTACTTAGCAGCCACAGGGAAAATGTACACATTTGCTGAAAGAATTAGTTAATTCTCTTGATGACTGAAAATCATCTCTAGGGCTGGCTGCTCTTTATTTTAGAAACAAAACCACCAGCAACAACTCAGAATTAAACAAAAACTAAAAAGTCCACATTACTGTACATTACGAGTTTAAACCCGATGCCTTGCCAAGAAGTGGCATGCTTCAGAAAAAAAAAATTCCCTTCCCATCCTTTGCCACTCCCAAGAATCCTCCATAAGATATTTTCAGAAATAAGAGTCAGTGTCTAATAATTTATAAAAGGAAACTCCGTTCAATGCATCGGAGCTGCCCATCTGATTCAAAGCAACATTTTGTTTCTTTCCCCTTTCCCTCCCATTTTTATGGAAAGAGAGAGTCATTTAAAAAAAAAAAAAAAGTAAAAGAGTAAAAGTCAGCTATTTTTCTTTAGCTCAGAATTCCTGTATGTTTGGCAACTGATCACGCTACCATTTAGTTAGGTAAAATAAAACCAAAAAAACCACAATTTGCCTCTCAAAGGTACTACTTTTAAGATTCCATAATACATTTCCTCTTATAAATCTATATTAAAAATCAGCTATCTACAGCACTTGTAGACATGGCCTCAAAGTATAACTGCAAGAAGCATCTTAGGCCTACATTGACTGTGTATCCTAGGCAACCAAGTAATGGCTAAAGCACCGCAGTGTTTGTTTAAAACGTGATGTGGAAAGCAATCAGAGGGGCTTCATTTCTGAGGAAATTCCTTTTCAATGTAAGTGTTTCACTGTATTATAAGCGGCGCTGTTTCCCCCACTACAGTTTAGATGTCTTGCCATTTCCATTATAAGCCCCTATTTTCCTAGGTTTGTAACTTGGCTGTAAAAATTTGTTCCTGGCAAAAATGTGGCACACAAAGGTCTGACTCAATCAAATGTCTTGTTGTTGTTTACAAACTAACTAAATAAAATGAAATGCATTTTTAAGTAAAAAACAAAAAACAAAAAAACAAAACCCACACCAACACAACAACAGATGTCTGCCCACACAATAAAAGAAAATTAGTGGATCACAAAAAATTGGTTTGACAAACATTTTGTTCAATTCTTTTTAAATTCTGAAGGATATGGGAGTATAATGAATGACTAATGCCCAGGTAAAGTGGTAGTCACTTTTCAAATAAATTGAATCAGTATTTTTTATGTTGTGCTCTAAAGAGACCACCACAATTTAATTGGTAGATAATATGGGGCAAATTCTACCCTGAGTTATGCCGAAGAGAATCTGGCTTTATATTTTTAGAAGAAATTTTGTGTACTTTAACGACATTTGGTCCGTTTATTGTGTCTCTGCGAGGGCTGCGGTCCAGATTGAAAGAGGTAGTTAGGCACCTAAAAATGAAGATTGGTGTCTAGTAGGATTTACAAAAGTTCCACTGCAGTTTAAGTGCCCAATTCCCGTTGAAAATCAATAGGAAATAGGTGCCTAACTCACTAAGGGTACATCTATATTTGAGCTGGGAGGTGTAATTCCAAGCTTGCAGAAACATACCCATGTGTCAGGATCCTGACTAGGAGAGTCAGAACCAAGGATTAGCCAAGATCAAAGCTAGGAGTTCAAGAACTGGGAGCACAAATGGTCATAGACACTACAGAAAATCCACACTGTTACTCGGACGCTTTCTGGAATGCCCCTTGGATTTATATAGAACAGGGATCCAATCAAGAGCCATGAGGCTGCTGCATGTCAGACCTCTTGAGGCAGGACTGTGTCCTCAGAACAATAGAGCACAAGCTGGTTATAGCTGTTGCTGGGTAGTAATATGGAGAGATCTGCTACCTACCAGTTCCATAGTGTCAGGTTTGAGACCCACTGGGCCTTACACTGCTGTTTTAGGTGCTATCTGCCCTGAGTATTATCCTGCCTGACCCCCTTGGTACAAACTTAGGCAATAAGTTGCCATGGACACACTGCTATTTTTAGATGCTGGCACAGGTACATTTACAGAAGCTAAGAATCACATCTCCAGCTCAAATGTACTCATAAGTCACAACAGCATCTATAGGTGCCTAAATACTTCTGTAAATCTGGCCCTGTATAGGTGGGCTTTCAGGCTCTTTGATCAAGCCTGGAGTTGGAAGTCTCAGCCTTATTCTCAATTACACGATGGATGCTTTATACCATTTCCGGCATCAAAAAGATTGAAAAGTTCTTAAACAATCAGATTTGGGCAGCACCATCAAGAATCCCACAAAAGGAAAAATTGGTAATGAGGGAAGAGCAGACAGTAGAAACTAAGGAGGAAACTAAGGAGGGAAGAGATCCGGATGGATCTATGCTACCAGAGTTTATCAAATTAGTAACCAGTTACTCAGCTTTGCAGCTGCAGAGACACTAAAGATTCAGCGGCAACAAAACTTCAGGGGACATACCCGAGGAAGACTTCTCAGTCCAATTCACAAAAATATCAAGAAGGCCAAGAGAAGTTCTCCAGCCATTCAAGGAATAGAGGCAACCTTCATCTAGGACTCAATATGAAGAAGAGCGGAAGGACAGCAGAATGAAGTACTGCCTTCCAGAAGTGAAGACAGGAGTTGTGACTACAAGATTAAAGGGGATTCTGAAGACAAGCAGGCAGGGCTCTGCTGGTGATGGCGCACATTGGCATAAATAGCACAGCTTCAGGTGACACCACAGAATATGAAGAACTCTGGGGTCTTGGAAGGGACTTGGAATGACAGGAGAACCCAGGTGATATTCTTGGAGATCCTTTCTGGTCCAATAATCAAGGAAGGAAAAATGGTAGAAAACAATAGAGGTGAACTGTTGGCTGAGTACATGGTATAAAGTGCAGGGTTTTGGTTTTATGAAATATTAGACCACCTTCCGTGGGAAAAAGGAGGAACGTACTGTCTAGACAGCGTCTATCTTAGCAGCAGGGAATTTAGTCTTCTGGGTCACAGACTAGCTAAGCTAGTTGGGAATGCATTAAACTAATGATAAGATAAGAGTGTCCTGAGGTGTTCAACGTCATACAAATACTCAAACACACTACTGATACCCAAGGTGTCACAAACCTAATGAATCAAATTATCAAGGGATACGAAAAGAAGAAATTCTTTAATTGCATGTATGCTAATGCCAGAAGTCTATTATAAATAAGGGGAATGCTCATATATGAGAAGAAATTAGACATAACCAAAATTACTGAAACCCACTGGAGGATTTGCATGATTGGAAAGTTAAATCCTTGGATACATTCTATTCAGGAAGAACAGAGTGACATTCTATGTCAGGACTCTGGGACTAGACTTCTGGTCTGAAGAGTCTCGGATAGTTGGTAATACCATTGTGCCACCAGGAGGCTACACTGAGACACATCCAGGGAGCTCTGTGGAGGGTAGGTGCCACAGGAAGTGCCGTCCAAGAGACCCAAAGTGATGATACCCTGAAGCATTCTGATTGGCCGAGCCTCCTATTTAACTGGAGGTTGCCTCAGGAAGTTGAGTGGGCGACTACACAGACTTTGGCCTGTTGCAACACCAGACCTAGCTTCACCCTCACCCTGGACCCTACCTCTTGACTCTAACCTGCTATTGCCTCTGATCTTTAATCTTTGATCCCAGCCTAACCCTGACTCTTGCTTGGGGAACCTGGCTCTTGCAATCTCTCCTGCTCCTGCCTGGAGACTACAGTCCCCCAGTAGGCAGACCTCAGCCCAGTTGTGACAACTAGGCCAGACTGCTACATCCTAGTCGATTACACTCTACATCGAAGACACCATTACCTGTTATTGACAACTTAGAACTGCAGGACTTGGAATCGTTTTGGATTAAAGCTCTAACTGATTGAGCACAAGATGGGATCCCATTAAGAGTCTGTTACAGACCACTAAAGTGGACTACAGAGCAGAAAGCATGTCAGCAGCTCTTTCGACCAATGGTCAACCAGCAGCAGCACTTGATCCATGATCAAGAGCAGAAACTGGTACAGCAGATGGTCATGATACTGCAACCACGTGCCACAGCAGAGCCAGTCAGCTTTGACCCCACCCTATCAGGCTTATCAAGATGGGGCCTGATGATGGTCCTGACACCTTCAAGCAAGTGGCCACCGTATTCTGATGGTCTCCAGAACAATAGGCCATTTCACTGGCCCCATATCTAACTGAGGCAGCACAAATCACTTATTGTGCTTTAGTCCCTTTGTGGCCCAAGAGTATGCACAGGTCAAGGAGGCCATTTTTGAGGTCATAGACATCTCGGAAGGGACTTTCCAGCAATGCTTCAGTGATGAGCAGTACCTGTTGGGAGCAACTGCCTGGTCCCCAGAAGCAACAGGATTCATGCCGGCAGTGGCTCAGACCAGATATGAAGACGGGAGCTCAGGTGACTGAGCCGGACCTACATGAACAGTTCACCCAGATGCTGTGCTTGGAAGAAAGCATGGCATTGTCCCAAAACTATTATTGACACCCTCAAAATGACTGTCCACCGTTACCAAGCAGGAAGTTTGGTGGAACAATTCTACAGAACACTCAAAACTATGCTGAGGAGGTTTGTCATTACGGAAGTCTGACACTGGAACCAGTTGCTTCCTCCCCTCCTGTTTGCCACATGAGAAATACCACAGTCCTTCACCAGCTTCTCACCATTCAAGTTCTAATATGGGAGGCAATCATAAGGGATTTTATGTCTCGGTTCAGAAGTGTGGGAAGAACAACTGTTTTGAGCCAATAATGTGGTACAATATATCCTTAACTTGCAAGAGAGGCTTGAAGCTTTAAGCTCGTTTATCAGAGAGAATCTCTTACAAGTCTAGAACACACTGGGAGCAGCCTATACCTTCAGGTATTTCAACCCAGTGACTGGGTTCTCTTACTATTGCTCAGTTCTGAATCAAAGCTGCTAGCCCCACAGGCGGGGGCCATATGAGGTAATACGATTGTTGGGGCCAATGAATTACAAAAATTTGATGACAATTGATGCAGAACAATTTGAATTGCTTGGTAAACTGGTCACAAGCAAACTCACATTGTAATATGGCCAAACGCCAAGTCATTCCTCGATGAATAAAGAATATAGACCATGCTTATAGTATGGAAATCTGTATTTTGCAAAACAGCAGCTCCAAAAAGGATTCATGGGTCATGGTTGTTAACCAAACAAACATGAGTTGCAGTGCTGTAACTAAGAGGGCTAATGTGATCCTTGGATGTAAAACTGGAATATCAAGTAGGAGTAAGAAGATTATATTACCTTTTGTCTACAGTGTTAGTGATACCATTCTGTGTTTCGTACTAGTGTTCACACTTCAAAAAGGATGTTGAAAAATTGGTGAGGGTTTAAAAACGAACCACAAGAATTCCCTGCCTACGCTGGATTTCTTCCATTTCTCTGAATTTCAGATCTTTTGGGATATTGCCAAACAGTATTTTTCAAAAATGAAATTTATCCCAGCTAAGAGACACCAAATATTTTGCCTTTGAAATACACCTCATTACACCATATGGCATATCTTTCCTATCTCTTCCTGTCGAAGAATACTCATACACATCCTCTACAATAGTTTTATCCTTCTTTCATCACCCTTCAGATTATTCTGAGACATTAAAATTATGAACTGGGTCATACAAAAGTAACAAAAAAAAAAAAAAAGACACCAAATGATATTTAATTGCACTAGGCACTTCACTTGTGCTTGTTAAGATTCATAATAATACTATTAATACTTATTATACAGCACTTTTTATCTTTAGATGTCAAGGCTTTTATACACAGTACATGAACCCTCTGGAAAATCTAGTACTTTAAATATAACAAACCTGCTTATAATGTATACATATTTACCCAGTAGGATGAAATTATGCCTTCAGGGATATTCAGATTTTAGAAAAAGTATGGCTCCAACTTCTCTAATGAATCAAGGATAAACATCTTATTTTCACCCTCAGGGCCCTCCATGGCTCCAGCGACCATTCATAACCAGCCTAGGTCATGACTGAAATCCTACTTCTACTGGTGTAATCCTACTGAACTCAAAGGAATTCATCCTAGTTTAGAACAGTGGATGAGAAAAGAATCATCAAATTGGCCAAATCTTCAACTAGCACAAATCAGCACAGTTCCATTATTTTCAATGGCGTTACACGGATTCATGCTAGCTGAGAATCTGGACCCTACTTTCTTTCTTCATCACTTCCCTCTCTCAGGCCACCCAGCAGCAATGACAGCTTTGCTGTTCCCATCATCTCTACATTTTGCCATGCTGCCCTTACAAAAGCAATGCCCTGCCAATTATTGCTTGCCTGGCAAAGTAGATAAAAATCAAATTTTTTTGATCATTTAAAGACATTTTTATTCAAATCAGGTGTTTAAGTAAAATGAAGACATTCTCCTTTAAAAAAATAAGCCTAGTTAAAATTAAATTTGAAATTATGTCAACCTATATTAAGGCCTAAATGTACAATCTATTGAACTTAATTATATTATTAAAATTTAAATAAAACAGGTTTGCTGCTAGTTTTAAAGGAAGTCAGAACACAGAATTGGGAGAGGTCATTGACTAAGCATCTGGAATCAGAGTTTGTTGTGATAAACCAGCAGCAGTCTGGTTTTGACAGCAGCAGTCACTTATGCAGCTGCAGACAGAATACTTCCTTCATTTCATTTGATTCAACTAGTTCAGTTCAATGACTAGTTTGTTCAAAACTGAGAAACTAATTGGGATTTGAAAAAGCAGGAAAGCTTGTTTTCGTCTTCAAATCAATGAATACCAATGAGACGAGACGAGATCTACAGTTTAATTGACTAAATACAGATACTATTTCCTTTGTTTAATAAATCATTTAGTTTTAAATGCAAAATATGAGCTAATAAATTTACTTTTTTCTTCTGTAACCAGCCCATTTTAAGATAGTTTTACTTAACCAACTAAAAATAATTCTGAAATGCTGTTTTGTGCATTCCCTCCAAATGCAGCTTGAGATAAATCACAAAACAAATCTAGTAAATAAAAAGTATCATTCACTATTTTCTAGCATAACAAAAACGTAAAAGTCAAGAATATGAATCAGTGTATATTAATCTACAAAACTGCTAAAATAAATGTTATAATGTCTCTTCCTGGTAGTACCAAATTATACCAATAACTAAAAATCAACCAACCTTTCTCTAGGAAAAGTAACTGGAAAATACGCATGCAATACAAGATTAAAATGGAAGATTTAAATTAAGGTTTCCTGCTTGCTGATTTAAACCATTATTAAAATTGTTGCTTTAAAATCCATCCACCCTGCTGCCAGGCCACTATTATCTTGTCATTCAAAATCTCTCATTATTTATCTCAGTTTCTAGTACTCATTTTAAATAATACTCGTCCAAGGATCCAGACACCTTTGCCATAAATTAAACATGGAATCAATTCATGTCCTCAGCCAGGAGCTACTTCTCACACAAAAACCAAAAAAGTACGGATTAGAGACAGAATCAACACATAGTCAAAGTCCACTTAACCACAATACCAGCCCTCATGTCTCTCCCTCTTAAATACATAGGCCTTGCAGCATGCCCTCAAGGTCAATGAAGATGAGGTATTCAGACAAATGAGGAGCAATTTGAAAAAGTTGAGGGCCCCCCCCATAGAAAATGCCATAGTAGTAGCTCTCTTTAGATAATGCTGAGTGGCTCTAGCTTACATGCCTCTGCCTAGTCCAAGAGACCTATGACATTGGAGGTTGGTCTTGACACAACCTTCTCTATACGTTTATTCAAGACTGGAAGACAAGTTATCCAAACTGTCAACACCAAATGGTGATTTCATAAGCAAAACAACTAGACATTTCTCTATGACTGATCCCTCAAATACCAAAGCACCATATTCCCAGAGCTAGGCAATGTTACTTAGCCTGGTAGGCGATCATAAAGTAGATGTCAAAGAATTACAGCTGTTGTCACCTGGATATCAGAATAAGTGCTTTTGATACAGGCTACAAAGGAGCCTTTTCATCCCCCAACACCACAACACACTGCAATCTCTCTCCATCAAGCGCGCGCACGCGCACACACACACACACACACACACACACACACACACTCTCTCTCTCTCTAAGTTCTTCTGCAGTGCTCACAAGAAGTGGGTAAACTTTCACAACTGCTACATTTAAAATAAAAATGGAGACCAGTTGCTCTGCTTCTCTAAGCTTATGATAAACACAGCAGAGAAAGGGGGCTGTCAGGGAGCTGGATAAATCTCTTCAATTCTCAGGTCAGACCTTAGGGTTGCTCAAATTTGTACCACCTGGCTTGTATCCTTAAAGAGCAGTAGTTTGCTGAGCATAGATGGAATGCAACATGTTCTGGCCATGGCCCCATCTGTTCCACCACTCTCCAACATGCCACCTGTGCTGGGGCCAAAGAGGGCAGCACAGATGCTATCTAGGTTGGCTGTGCACTGAATAAGATCTCCTCCCCAACAGGGTAATTCTCAACTGGTCAGATCGGGATGTTTTTCAGCAGATGTGACACAAAGGGGCTGAAACATAACCAAGAATCTGACCCCAAAACATTTTACCAAACCATTAAGATGTGCATTTCCTAAACTGAATCCCAGCAAGGTCATATTGCTATAATCATTGTCCTTCTTCAGCATCTTTTGTTCTCTCACTTGTCATATGATAAAATTTGGGATGTCAGGCTATTGGGGTACAGACTGTGTGTTTCTGCAAAGCACTTTTTGGGCACCTTAAAAATAATTATAAAAGGAAGCTAGTAGTGGGGTGTGGGTTTTTTTGTTGTTTTTTAAGTATAACCCATCACCCTTCATTTAGGTAAACACTAAAACTGCAACAGTAAATGACAAAAGCAAGAAAATTCAGAGACAAAGCTAACTTACTCTTTCATTGTGCATTTTTCTTTTGACAAGCTGGCTAGAGTTAAAGACCTAGAAATAATCTTTACTTCATCCCTTCTTGTCTCAGTTTGTGTCACAACAGTAATGTTTTTTTTCAGAATCTTTATTTATTTATTTTTTTAGGAAAAGATGTAGAAAACCACACCACAGAGTATAGAATACGAAAAAGAGCTTTAAAATTGTTATTCCTTTAAAAAGGCAGACTAATAATAAAGCTGTTTAAATTATGCATGGAGCACTGTATTCTCCCAGAGACACATTTATTATCTCCCGAGACTCTGTGTATTAGATAGGCAACGTGAAGATTCTTTTATAAGATTTCAGTGTAAAAATGCTTCAGGAGATGGTAACAGTTCTAGACAGTAGCAGTTAGCGGTGGATATTAGTCATTTACATCAACTCCGTGTTAACATTTAAATTAGGTTCATGAAACTTGTTTTTAAAATCCATCCCATGAAAAGCAATTACCTTGAAAGCCACAAATGATGGAACAGTCACTGTGCTTTTTGGACAATGTGCTGAGTGCCCTCAATTGGCACTGGCTACAGTAGAAATGGAGAGTGTTAAACATTTTGCATGATCTGGTCCTTATTTTCCAACACCCTCTACCACAAGCACTTCTCTTCCCTGAAATATTACCACTACCTTTAATTTGTTTGCATAAAATCAAACAAGCAATTATATTATAGGGTCCCATGCAACCCAAGTTCTGCATGGAACTCCCACTTATGCTAACTGGAGTACTGAGCCAAGGCTACACTTGGAATGTGGTCCATAGCTTTAAATTTCCTCTTCCCAGGGGCGTATATATTCAGACTACTTTAATTGGTTTCATTTTCCTGTAATTCTGCAAGAAGATGGGAGGCAAACCTGAAAATGAAGACTCAAACTCTGACAGGCCTTTATGGTTGTGTGGAAGTGGGAAGGAGAGTAGGCAAAGAGCCTCCCCAATCTTGTGAGCCATTTGCGAAGGCTAGTCAGAACTGCAGGGGTTCACATCACTCCAAAGGCAGCAGGTAGGAGTGAGGACTATCACACATGGGAGTAGACTACAAGGATGTTCCCACTGGGGCAAAGTAGTAACCACATAACAGGGCTGGGCTTAACACAGCCTGAAATAATGACTGTACCATTAACACATGATAGGGAAACCCACTTTTCATTAGTGTATTTTGTATCTTAAGAATACTATACAATACCCAACAATGGGGAAAGCATCTGGAAAAACTAAGAATCATAAGGACACACTAAACCAAAGAAACCACAGATCTTCTGAAGGTTCAGATAAGCATATCCTTCTCTATGCATTTGATCAGAGGACTCTTCTACCCCATCCCTCCCACCTCCCAAAAGCTCAAACCTTTGGTGGTATCTGATACGGTCCACACAGCAAGGTCTAAATCAATTTAGCAGCTTGTGCTTTGTCTGTGGCAGTCTTCAAATCCTGCATGCTCTGACATTTCCGCAGAGTCACAGACATATAATGCAAACTGGGGCACTACTGATTCAGAGAAAGTCCAAACACTTGCAAGTTGTGAAGGCAAATTTGTTCAAAAGAGACCATCAAAGCTGCAGAGACCCTGATATGGATTTGTCAAAGCTGAAGTTGAGCAAAGCTAAAGGGGCGTTTGGAGAGGAAAAGAGAGGTAAGATGCAAGGACAGAGAAGAAAAAGGTATTTTAGAAGGAGAGGATTTATTGAGCACAGGTTCGGGATGAGCCAGAATGCTGATTTTATTAAAGAGCGTGAGAAAGGGAAGGGTGAAATCCTGACTCCAGGAAAATCAATGGCAAAACTCCCATTGGCTGAAATGGGGCCAGCATTCCACCCAAGAAGTGTAAGGTCAAGGATCAGATCAGAAAGACTTCTTAGACAAAATTCACATGTGTGTCACAGCACTCAAACAGTAGAAAACAATGTTGCACTTCACGTGGAGGAAGCCTGAATTAATTATGTTAATAGCATTTTACTTACATTGTACACGTGAAATGTTAAGAACAAAGGATTCACAGCACAAGCAGATTAAAGCTATTACAACATTTAAACAGCAAAGCCCCACCGCAAATAATGGTAGACAAAGATCATTATTAGGAAATAATACAAATTTAGAAAAAAGAATCAAGTGGACAGTTGTTACTGGAACAAGATTGATTCAAACTGAAAAGACTGCAAGCTGGCAACTCTTAGTTAGACAATACTGATGTGAGTAAGGTAGCATATGTATTGAAAAGATGGGGGTAAGAGAATAGTAATTTTGTAACACAAAAATGTAGATTACAGTACATATAAAGAAATACTTGATACTGTATTCTTTGAAATCAGTAAGATTTTTTAGCATGCAATGAATCCAGCATCAGGTACAAAGGGTAGCAAGACAGGCAGGGAAGACGTGATGTTGAGGGGAAGAGGTTATTTTCATTTATAATATAACTGGAACAGATAACGTTTGTATTGTACAAATGATCTGTAAGTGCATAGTTCATTTGGTCAAGCACACAAGCTAATCGAGTATCTCGGATACTTATAAGAAAGGAAAATCAATTTTTTTTTTTGAGAGAGATGGGGCGATGTAATATCTTTTATTGGCCCAACTTCTGTTATTGAAAGAGAGAAGCTTTTGTGCTTATACAGAGCTCTTCTTCAGCCAGAGACGGCACTAGCCCACTGGAGGCCCTAAGCAAGAATATTTTTATTTCCACCCCCACACACAGCACATAATAAAAAGCGATAGGGGGCCCCTTGAGCTACTCAGGGCCCTAAGCAATTGCTTAATCTGTTTATGCCTAGTGCTGGTTCGGTCTCCATCTATATTATTTTAAAACACATTGAATCCCAACATCAATAGCAAGATTTTGAAACCGTCCTGAAGTTAATTGTAAATGTGCACAATTTAGGGGGATTTGATGAGACTATTTTTGAACATTTATTCCTCATAAAAATGTCACTATTAACAAACCCCTGCAAAAATTTTAGTTCCTCCTGACTTTAATGCAGTCAGATATTTTTCCAACTTTTATTATTCCAAAATGAATGGATTATCCAGAGTATCCAGGTATGAAATAAAAAATAAGGTAATTAAAACATTCATTCAATTTTAATTAGCCCAATTATAGCTGTATGAAATCTGGTTTGTCCATGTGTGCATTTAAAAAAAATGTTTTTATATTAATGTACATCTGTCATAAACAATATAAATCAGAATTGCAGAACATATTTGCATTTTTTCCCACTACCACAGTGAAAAACAGAGGAAGGAAGGAATTATTAGTGCATTTCAAACAGTGTGCATATTGCTTTAAAATGTAGCCTGGTTGCCAGTTTTCACACCTACACAACTTATGTTCCTAGCTAGTACAATTTAAAGAATAAATATGGGTCCTGGATGTCAGCTTCCAAAGAAAAACATGCCAAGAAATTGTGTGCACATTTGCACTTATAATTCCAGAATACAAGTGTAAAGTTTTAGCTTACTCAGAAACAAACAAAATAAGGGTATTTTTGTCTCGTAAGCTCAGATCTCAAGTCCTGATTCTGCTACAGCATCTGCTAGTGTAGGTTCTTATTCTCACAAGGACACCCATGAAGGAGTTGGGCCTTTTTTCACTACTGTAGAGTCACAGGAGATGCCACTACAATTTAAAATTCACATCTCCGGATGCAAAAGGCTATCCACAAAAACTGGAGCCATGATGGCCATTACATATAAACAAACCAAGAGAATGTGATACAATCAGGCAGCACTCTGAATGGCAAGAGCATTCCCACTCTCATTTGCTTATGCTCTCTTCACTATGTTCATTGCCTAGATATTATGCTAACTGGCTGTCACGGAATGAGGTGAGGCTCTAAGAGGGGTCCAAGATCCAGCTCCTATTTCTGCCTGGTTTTCCTCCAGCTCAGGAGACTTGTAGTCCAGGCACCATTAGAACTGTAAAGTCTGAGAGCAAGGACTTCAGGGAGAAGTAGCAGCAAAAAGCCAGGCCACTTTTCTCAGCATAGAGTGAGAACTAAAGGAAGTAGCAGCCTGATGGATAAGTTTGCCACTGAGGGTATGACTGGGATCTAGATAAAGGCTGTGGTGAAGGGAAGGAGTAAGAGGGAGCTAAGAATGAAGTCAGATGAAGGACTAGAGAAGGAGGGCTAGAAGGAAGGGAAGGCAGGCAGGCAAGCAAACCAGCCAGCCCGCCAGGGAAGGAAGAGGCTTCAGTGAGCACAAGGGTCTGAGAGACTGATCAATAGCGAGAAGAAGGCATGGCCATGACTTGATCAAGAGGGGTAAGCAATCCTCTGACATTGGCAAGATAGCCAAGATAAAATAGACAGAAATATTATAATTTGCAGTGCTGCTGTAGTCATGTTGGTCCCATGGTATGTACAAAGAATGAGACAAGAGGGGTGAGGTAATATCTTTTATTGGAGTAACTTCTGTTGACAGAAGAAACAAACTTTCAAGCTACAGAGTGACCTGAAGAAGATCTATGTGTAACTCGAAAGTTTGTCTCTTCCACCAACGGAAGCTGGTCCAATAAGAGATATTACCTCACCCACATTGTCTCTGAAATGTGAAATATTGCCTTAAATCCAATCACAGCAATCTTTGGGGATAGGCCTGCAAGTTGACGCTGAATGGCATCCATTGCTGGAATGGCCAACTGGAACTGTGGGCCTTTCAGTACCTCAAACGACCTGGCCCTGTATAAGAAGGGTCAGTGGTATGGGCTATTCAAGAGGAACACGGCCACCCAACTGCAGTCTCATATTTGCTGTGGCTGTCACTGAAGAATAGTGTTGCCTAATGTGTTATTCCAAGCGAACTGAGAGGCTGAGTTACCTATAAGTGATTGCTGCAGACTGTGGACTCTATTTTTTAAATGAGATGCATTTCTCCCTGAGTAAATGAAGCGTAGACAGTACTTATGCTCCTCTGATTTGACTCTGTTTTGCAACAGCTTCTGAACAGTGTGCTTATGAATTAAGCACCAGCCGTCCCCAAATGGAAGAAGAAAGATTTTTAAATGAGGCAGACTTATTTTACAGACAGCTTATGCTGTCTAGTCAGAATCAGAGCGCATGGCCAAAAAAGGACCATGTGGGTCTTTTGGGACAATACTGGCCCACTGCTTGACTGAGATCAGCTAATGGCTGGATAACAGCTGGTTGAAGCTAACCTGAGCAAGAGGGAGGTGGTTAGCAGAGGGAAACACTGAGGAGTTCGCAACCACCCAGTGCAGTCCCATTTGGTTGAAGGTATATAGCCACTGTGGATCAATTCATTCTGCAGTCCTGGATTCTTCACTGATGCTAAGCTTTGCTCTGAAAGCAGGTCTCCTAACACTTTCAATCATTTCCAGTTATCAAGAAGACCCCATCCCATCTGTAATCTAGTCTCAGTAATACATTCCTTCATCATCCAACTGGGCTACAGCAATGCCACATTGCTAGGCAAGAAGTCATAAGCCCTTAGGAAGCTCCAACTAGTAAAGAATACAGCACCATGTCTTCTCAGCAACACAGGTTGTCCTCCACTCTCTAGATTGCCTTCCCATAGACTGATGAGTCAAATTCAAGGTCTCTTTTCTCATTTTCAAGGCACTCAGTGATATGGGTCCAAGATATCTTGGAGCTTCAGATGATCTTTTAGATAAGGGCAGTGATTGAAAACTCCATTCCTGAGGCATGAAGGAGAGATCTGTGGAAGGGTAACGCTTTCTATGCGGGAGACAGCTTTCTCTGAGGCAGGTATAAAGCTGTGAATTCTCACAGGTGCCTCCTAAGCAAATGCACTCCTAAGAAGGGCCTCCAACATCACTACTTTTTCTTCCAAGTGCAAGGTGAACTTGTTTGAGCAGGTCTTCAGTAACAAACACAGCATAGCAGACAAAAAAAACCCACCTAAAAATAAATCGATTTTAAAAAACTCCCAACCCTTACATAATTTTCCAATTGGGGAGAAAAGGGACAAAGAATCACACATGACAAATGCTAGTTACATTGCTTAATATACTGCTGATCAGAGACTATGGTGATGAGGGCAGCATAAAAACATGAATAGATTCGGGATACCTAATCTGAACCACAGAATTCTGCAATTTTAATTCATGACGTAAATTCCTAAGAACATTATCTAACTGTTCTTTGCCAGTGCACATTTTCAGCAGTATTTAAATAATGTTAACTATTTTAAAAGTTTGTTTTCCTGCTGTACTTCTGCAGTACATGAATCCCTACAGATCTTATCTTACGATTAAAAAGGACAAAAAAAATTCCTGGTGTTTGCAAAAAACACACACCACTTTTTTATTTTTATTTATTTTTTTACTGCTAAAGCAGACAGTGTTCCTATGGAAAGGAGGAGAGGGGAATACATCTGTTTTAAGCAATAAATGTATCTTTTATTTCATGTTCTCTGCTACTGTACATTGGTTGCTATTAATTATAAACTCTCCTTGCATTTTGTAGGCAATAAAAAGGGCAATAAAATTTTGCTGCAAAACGTGCAGTTCTAATTCTTATTTTTTAAACCAAACCTATGTGCTTTCACAACCAAGGTGCCACCATTCTCTGCTTTCATGTAAAAATAGAAGCACTCAAACTTCCATAAACACAGACTCTAGTGTGACTGGAGGATACTGCTCATTTAAATTAGGCTCCTGAAATAGTTAGAAAGCAGACAGCAGAAGGAAGTGCAAGAAATGTAGTAAGGCAAGAACATACACGCAGCCTAGCGGTGTTTCCTTTGAGCCTACAGCTATGCAAATGGTGCATCAAATAAACAGTGAGCCAGCACACGTGAGTTCATAACAAAGCCCTTTACTGGCTTCCATTTTTCCACAGGTGAAAAATACAGATAAATTCAATGGAAAATTATTTTCTTAAATACTCTTCTTTATATCAGTGAACAGATTGCCTATAATGGAGAATCACCACCAAGCATTATCCCTGAGAGTTTTATAATAAGAAAAAACAACTTTTAATAATATACTTACTAAAAATAACTAATTTACATTTAATCCACATCAAAGGTGATGGCCATGAAAGTGACAAGACCAGACCTCCCCTTCAGTCCCAGTCACAGGACAGCCAGCCATCATTACAAGCTTCCCCAAACAACATTGCCGATCCACATCAATCCTGGCCGGGGTTCTCTGCTCGGTGTCCCATTCTGGTTTTCTTCGTGTGACCCCATGCCCCTTCCTGTTTTTCATTAGTTGTCCCCCCTACTCAGTTGTATCCAGGGCTTAATGACTCCTCCCCTTAGGGTTGGGGAGGGGCTAGTGCCCGCCCACTTCCTGAATTACAAATAATAGGAACACCCGGTACTATTCCGAGCCTGGGGGCTTGTCTGGAGAACAGACTCAGTCATGCCAAATTTTGTAGCATTCTTCTTGCTGAGGAAGAATAGCCTTTAAGCCATTATCACTTATATGTACTCATGACTTAAAGCCAATATTTTAAAATGCAAGAATCAGAACAAGCTTTTTATTTTTATCAGAATTGCTTGCAAGCCTGGTATGCTTCAACTCTTGAGGTTTTCTTATCTGACGCTTTCTTAATTATAATGAAGATTTTGGGGAGAGGGAACATTAAAACTAGCCAATAGCATCATGGCAACGTGGTAGCACTTCTAACAACTGAAATGAGATTTGAAACCCCGAGGGAGTGAAGTGGATTCTTAGCAAATAGAACTTGTCTTAGCTTTATACAATACATACAGCTCTATAGGGAGCCCCTTGAGGGCCTGATGAGCTTTGTGTAATCCTAGGTGACAACCTGAGCACACTCTTCTGGTCTGCTGCTTAGTAATTTTCAACTGTTTTTCATTGTGTGCTCCTTCCTGGCACCTCCACAGCTCTGTGCATCTCACACACTGTTTGGTATAATAATGGAGGAAACTGGAAGTATTATATTAAAGAGAATTCAGATGGATCCAAACTTGGCTTGATCAGAAAAATGGAGGAGACAGCAAAGATACGGAGAGGGTGAACCCATGAGTAAGGAAAGAGTGGGGGGAAAGAGAATGGAGCAAAGGAGAAAGAACAAAAGAAAGGGAGAATGAAACACAAGGGAGAAATAGAGAAAATAGAAAGGGGAACATGCAAATGGAAGAACAGGAGATGAGGAGAGGTGAAGCCAGAGGGAATGAAGGACCAGAAGAAAAAGAACAAGATGGGGATGGAAGAATAATAAATGGAGTGAGAGAAAGGAGACTGTGGAGATATGGAAATATCTGAGATTTCCAGGAGACCAGACTCTGTCTGGGACCTGTCCCAGGAATAGGAAGAAGCAAGAAACTTTTAACTTTGCCTTCTGACCTCATGCCAACTACAGTTATAGCCTATGGAGTTCCCACAAGTGTGCTCCACCAGTGAGCTCTTGGTTGCTACTTTATTAACTACGCCGGCACTTGCCTTTTTGCTTGGTATGCAGATCACCCCTTTTTCCGCTTCAGAATACACCTGCTCTCTTCCCTGGCATGTCCTGCTTGTGGCGTGACAATGACTTGCACTCAGGGCCCCGGCTCTGAAAACGTCCTCCCTTATCAATATACACAATGAATTCTCCTTATGTTTTTTGCAACAAGGTCTGAGGAATTTCATTAAACTTCTGAATGTCTATTTGGCTACTGCTCTTTTTTCCCTCGTTCTGCTGTGCATAATTTCATTCTAAAATGCACCATGTAAAATAAGTTTCTGGGAAACCCTTTACAGCATCACAGACCACCCAAAAATCTACACTTCTCTCTGGCTATTATTCCTCATTTCCTTACAGCTCACTTTACTTGGGGGTTGCAGAAGCCCTTGTCTTTCCCATAGTTATGCTACGTGCTGCCTCCTCTGCTTACAAATTGGTTTCCCCCAGTTGATTTTCCCATGGCCTCAGACAAGTGGTAATACTGACTCTGGCCAAGATTACACATTCAGACTCAGACTGTCCATTTCCTACTGACTTTCAATGCACAGCATCAGCTGTGTCAAGCAGCAATGTGTTTGCTATCCCATTGGTGTACAAAGTGCTTTGTTTGCAACTGATTTAGTGAAAGGGTTAGAGGAACCAACTCAGCATGATCTACTTGGATGCTCAGGCATATAGTCTCAGCTGTCTGAACTGTATCTCTGCTAGTCCATGCCTCCTTGGACCATGTGAGGCAAAAGATACAACTCCTTTGGGCATGGAAATAAATTAGAAAAAAGTTAGGTATTATAAAAGGGCATCCTCTAGTGCTAACCCTTATGCTGGCAACCGTAAAAGAGTTATTTGATTTCATGCCTTTTTTGTTGCTGCTGACATTTTCAACTTTATTAGAAGTCTTTTGTCAGTCTATACAAAGATAAAATTAGCACTTCAGCCTAGATTACATTAGGTTCAGTCAATGAATGAAGTTCACCAAAGGTGCGTTGTAACTGTAAGAATTACTGCAGCATCACAAAACAGAATGTTGCTTACATTTACTTCAGTTGGGGTAGTTTTTGTTTAATCGTCTCCACTTCCCAATAATGCAGTGGAGGAACAGGACTGAGGAGTGTTTAAAGCCATCTGCTCACCAGCAGTTATTTAATAAAAGGTAACTTGCAGTGGTAGCTGGAGGGGAAATCAAACACTAGAAATGAATTCAGGCTCTGCGATCGAAGCTGCAGTTTCATTGATTAACGTCCATCAAAATAAACTGCTGGACTGTGGACTTGTGTGTTTATTGCCTTCACCATATTTCAGTTGCTATGATATTCTCCTAAAGACATGTGGCAATGACTCATCTTGGAGTTGACAGGACTGTAGAAGTGAAAAATTTTAATTAAAAAGCACGATTAACAAATAAGCTAAACTGAATTATTCTGCACCCTTATTGCAAGCTTCTCTCTTGGATAATGATATACTTTGACGCCTAGCAACATTAGAACTCTTCCTCACTAAAATAACAATTCTCCTGTCCCTGGGCCAGCCAGGGCTCCGTACTATGCACTATATAGGGAAAAGGAAGAGCCGACACAGGGCAGAGGAAGCATCATGAATCCCACCTCTATTATAGAAGTGGCAGTGATGGCCTCCAACCAAAGTGGTGAAAGTCTCAGGGCTCAGACACGAGGCTATTAGTGGAGGGAGATTTAAGCAATGCTGTCTTCTAAAAAATTATGTAAGAATGTCACTGATTCATTCATCAGATTTACTACTCCATCTGCACATTCAGCATCCAACATGCTGACTTTACAAACAAAAAAAGATTTTTCAACAATAGCTGTTTGTGCCTGGTTTTTCCAGGTGCCGAAGACTCACAGATGCCACTGATTTTAGACTGGATACAGCAAACTTCTGTAGAAGCTACGAGTCCTCAGCACCTCTGAAAACAAAGCCCAAAGTGCCTCAAGTCAGGCACCCAAAAAGAGAGAAAAGACAAAATAAGTGAATACTTACTGAAAACAGGACTGCATATTTCTACTGCTTTTTACTTCAGTTTCCCTAGGAAGTGGGAATCTATGCCATCTTGTACAAGTCAATGTATTTGTTCACTAAAATCTAATTGGTTACACCTCTGTAAACCCACCAGAGGCAATGGGCTTGTGACAAGGTGGGGCGGGGGGGGGGAAGAGATATTCCGCCCTCGTGGGTCTCGCGCTCTCCTGGCCTGGCCGGTGGTGCAGCTGGGGAAGGGTCAAGGGAGGGGCTGGGACCCGCTCTGCCCCTGTGTACTGCTACCTTCCCTTCGGGGTAGTCCGTGGTCCGCTCCTTGCTTCCCCAGCCAGGTGTTCTGCCCTCCGGGGCTGCGGTAGCAACCGTGGAAGCTACAAGCCTCTGTAGGCTTCAGGCCGCAGGCTGCAGCCTGCCAGCTCCAAGCCGCCAACTCCAACTGCAGGCTTTCGAGCTGCAAACCTCCAAAGCTGTAAACTGTAACTCCAAACTATAACTCCAACCTCCGTCCTCCACACCTCCTCTCTCCAAACTCCACAACCCACACTGCCTGCCTGCCCCTGCAGGCTTTTAAGTGTTTGGGGCGGGGCTCCTTAATTGGCCCCAGGTGTCCTAATTGCCTAATCAGCCCCAGCTGAATTACCCAGGGAATAGGGCTTTGTTGAGCCTGGGGCTAATATACATGCCTTCTAATACTTTCTCATAGCCGTCCGGCCTGACCCTGTCACAGGGCTGAACAGCCTGGGCATAATTTGAAGATAACAGAGATGCTCAGGAGAGAGTCATGGCATTGTTTAGCTTCAAGAAAGTTGTTACTGGTGACGATGAGAGAGAAAGAAAGGGTCCAGTTTCCCTCAGATCCATCACTGGTTTTGAAAGGCATATAGGGGGGGAAAAAAAACCAAAACAAAACCCAAAAAACTTCTTTACTAGTAAACTGAGCCCGGCAAATCACTGTGAGCAACAAAAATGAACCACCACAAAGCCACTTTTATGGAGTCACTTTCCAATTCAAACCACCATTTATAGGAAGAGTGTGTGCATATGGAAAACACACATAATCCTCTCTTAAACAGACCCCAAGATTTCAAAAGGAAATATGAGTGTTTTGTGATGGTAAATTTGGCCCCAATTCAGCAAGCTAGTTAAGCACATGCCTAACTTTCAGCACCTGACTAGTGTATATTTTATTATATCTACTGTAAACCCAAACTCTTCATAGTAAAATATTTTCTAATTATCTTAGGTATTTATAATGTAACCAGAATAATAGTCTATAGGAAATGCTGGTAACATACCATTTACATTTTAAAACCTAAATGTCATTTGCAGTAAGAGTTTACTGTGTTCAGGCATCAGTATTCCAAACGGAACCATATCCCACATCATCTCAAAAAAATTGTTTAAGGAAAATATACTATAAAACATAACACAGTAAAATTATTTACCACACATTTCCCTTACATTTGTTCACTTTACTCTCAGCTGTTCTGTATGAAAAGTTACTTAGACGATTGTTGTAGAATCAGCTACTATTTAAAAGAAACATCAAAACCAGTGTGTTTTGGGCAATTAAATAAAATATAGCTGCTTAATCATAGCAGACATGCTTCCAGGCTTCAAATGAGAAGCTGTAAATGTTGCACGTAGAGTACAATGCATGAGAATATATTTGAACCACAATTAGTCTTTTCCCTCTATTTATTTTCAAATCAGATGCACACGACTCAGAAAAATAAGAACAATTTAAAGTATTTGAAATTTTGTTTAATGTTAATCTACTGTAATATTTACTAACTAAAATTTTAGGAAGTTGGCATGAAAATTAGAATTGAAAACTGAAAAACAAATTGGATACATTACTGTTACTTGGTACTATCTGAAGACACAAAGAACCAAATGGGGGGGGGCAGTGGAAGGAGGTGAAACAAAGTACTTCCAGGCAGGGGTGGATTAAGGCAACAGTTCTCAACCAGGAGTACATGTACCCCTGGAGATACACAGAGGTCTTCCAGAGGGTACATCAACTCATCTAAATATTTGCCTAGTTTACTGCTCTATATACAGTACACTGAAATGTAAGTACAAAATATATATTCTAACTGATATATTTTATATAGTTATATGGTAAAAATGAGAAAAGTAATTTTTCAGTAATAGTGCACTGTGACACTTTTGTATTTATGTCTGATTTTGAAAGCAAGTAGTTTTTAAGTGAGGTGAAACTTGAGGTACACAAGATAAATTGGACTCCTGAAAGGGGTACAGTAGTCTGGAAAGGTTGGAGAACCACTGGATTAAAGCATAGGCCCTTCAGACCCATGCCTAGAGTCTCGGTTACAGGACTTTAGCGATAAGATCAGAATCTGAGCTCTTTTAATTAAAAAAAAAAAAAAAGAAAAAAGAAAAAGAAAAACACATTTCTAGGTCTGGAAAACAAAGCGTAAAAATGTGAGTGCGCTGTCACCAATGCAGTTATGGCTGCCTGAGTCTGCAGATAGTCTGGGATAATAACTATTACAGGTGTGAACTACCTTATTCATCTTAAGGGGTAGTTAACTCTGAAAAAGCACTGCTTTGGTTAGGCCTTGCCAACACTAGACCAGCAGAGAAATCTGCACGAAGCAGCCCTCACTGTGCCAGGATGGATCTTGAACCCTGGTTGAAAAGGCTCTATATATTTAGTAGGTGCCAATCTGCCACCCAAGGAGGCATTAACTGTTGTCAGAATGGGAGCTACACACAGAGAGAACTCCTTCTGGGAGTGGATTGGCAGAACAGTGGGAGCCCTGATTGGTTCACAGCCCCTATTAAACCCAGCACAGAAACAGGAAGTTGTCCATGCAACTAGGATCCCCCTTGTTCCGGGCCTTGTAGTTCCTGATGCTCTGGCTTGACTCTGATTACCAATCTGTGGTTCTGCTCTCAAGTGTGTCTTCTGCTTCTTATCTCTTGGTAACCTGACATGGCCTATCTCCTAACACTCAACTCTTGGTTTGCCCTCTGGCCAGATGGCCCATGTCAGACTACCAGCACTACACACTGGCTGAGCTGAAGTAGTTTCATCAGGGGTCCCCACACACATCTGCTCAGCTAGGTGGGGACAAGGTCTTCCCTTCCCATCACTGAATACAGGGAGCTTTGGCTCACAGATGGAGCAAGAAAGGAAGCCCAGCCCACCCAAGCAGGAATGGCAACAGGACTCCCCAGCCCAACAATGATTCTTGTGTGGACGACCCTTGCTGTTGCCTCCCCAAGGATAGGCAGGGCCTCGACAGAGAGGTAGGACCATGGAGGCCCTGCATGAGGTGTGTGTAACCTGAGTAGGCATAATCCAACTGTGAGAAAGTAGATTCTCCTAGAAATTGCTAGAAGTGATTGGGAATGGGCCTGCCACGGTCCCTGGAAGATGCCATCAGAAATGGAAATTCTCCTCCTAGGGATGTTGGAAGGAGGTTGAGCTAATAGCCTTCTGGAACTGTTCCCAACCCCAAATAGGCAACTACAAGTAAGGAGAGTCCTCGCTGGGGTAAAGGACTATGTTGGAAGAGAGGATGCTAGCTCAGGTGAGTATCTGAGCTTTTGTGTACTTAACCTGAAATGCAAATGTTTTCCGGTTCTCTCATCACTAGGTTTTTTACAGACTCTCAAAAGGGGTGGCTGGGTGGGTTTTCATCAATGTCCTTTATAATTAAGATTCATGTGAAAAATCAGCTAAAATTTAACAGATCACACTCCTAGATCCCCAATGTATTCACAAAATATTTTTAATGTTAGCTATTATACTTTACAGACTAAGAGCCTGTTTCTGCAGACACTTATGCATGTGAGAGCCTTTATTCACTGTGGTCAGTGGGAAACCAGTGAGAGTAAGGGGACCCGTGCATTGCTGCAGGATTGGACCCTCTTTACATGTAGCACCACTGAACTGCAGCTGTCTCTAGATTCACAGAGGACTCCGTGAAAATATGCCTCCTAAAATATACCTTGAGCTCTAACATTAAGACAAACCCGGCAGAACTTTGGTCTTAAGGTTCCATCTAAAATGTCTCTACCTAGGAAACTGCCTGGAATTCAATTTACCTACAGAGGGAGGAAGAGTGTCTGAATGGATCTTACTGGGATTTGAACCTGAGATTCTAGGGTGCGTAAGTACTCGCAACTGAAAGTTTAGACCTGTAAGTTATCCCTTATGACAATGTTTATTATGAACAGCAATAAAAAAAATTAGCTACAATTTTCTACTAAGATTGTTTAGAAATCTTTTCTTAGGACTAGAAGTTCCACTAGTCTAAATTCTCAGAACTCCACTGAAGTCAGTACAATTATACCAATTTATAGCACCTCAAAATTTGAGCATCAGTATTTAACTCAATAGGTGAAAATCCTGATCTCACTGAAGTTTTGTCAATGGGTGTGAGTTTGGTTTCACTCACCCGCTATAAATCAGAAGAAACACCATTTGATTCAGTGGAGTGACAATGATGTCACAAGCATTGTAAGAAAGAATCAAGCCCAATGACACTTCAGAACATCCTTTACGATAAAAAATGCTATACTGATATGAACAGATTAAACTGTATCTATCCATAATGTTCATCATAACAGTTGGTAATAGCAGCATCTGTTAAGAATTTACTAACACAATTTTAACAGGCTTTTCAGTAAGCTGAAGAACAGAGCTGCATCTATTAATCATGAATCACATATTAATGAATAATTTATAAACGGAACCTTTATTTAAAGCATTACCAATTAACTAAACAATCGCTGCATTTACAATTAAACCAGTCACCTCAAAACTCTCAAACCCAAAGAACAAAGGAGGCTTTACAAAAACTTCAAATATTAATACAGGGAAGAAGGGAAAATAAAGTGAAATCTTACCACAACTTTACACTGACTTTGATATTCATCAGAACCACTGACTGACTCTTCAGGAAAAGCAATTTTGAATTATTTGATATAAAACACATGTGCTTCTATTTCACACACCACAGCTTTTAGGGGACAATCATAAATGAATACTGCAAATACAGTAAAATAAAAACAGGTACTATTTATCCTTAAAACATCAGAAGTTGTACCTTAACCACCATGAAGACTGTATCCTTCAACTCAGCATTTCTGCAACTCTCACATTCTGCAAGTCAGTTAGTTAGGAATAGTTTTTTCATGAGCCAGGCCCTTTTCCAACCTCTCATCTTCATAACAAACAACGTACTTACCTTCAACGCACTTCAAAATCCTGTCTCCCAACCCCATTCACCTAAGTGAGGTGCTAACTTCAAAACCTATGTGGGACCATTCAAATGTCAACATTGATAAGCACAAGTAACTTATTTTTTCTCTTTTTATTAAAAAAGACAAATAAATGCAAACTATTATATTAATGCAAGATTAAAGTTGCACAGTTAAAAATCACAAAGAGACAAATGTAGTGGTGACATAAGTAGCGGCGTAAATTACTCTTAATTTTGCCAGGTTGCCAAATGGTAACTTTCAGGAAAGCAGAAAAAGCAATCAGCACATCCACCTTAAAGACTCATGTGGTTCCTTTTCCTTCTACTACCCTGGGCTTCCAGCATCTCAGCATGGAAGCTAAGCTAACACAGACTTCCTGATGGGTAAGATGCAGCTGTGATACTTAGCTAATTGAAAAGCATGCCTGAAAACGCACTGGTATATTCTGAATAAATTCGTCTATAACAAGGCGTTATTCACATCACTCCTGAATTTGGCCCCAAATATTCTAATAGCAACATTAACTTGACCACATTGTACATAAAGCAATATTTTCTTTTCCTGTTTTTAGAATTAAAAATATTTAATATATTACTATCAACATCATAAAATCTACACCAAATGTGTTATGCAGTTGGTTAGCATTGATGTTGCAAGCTCAAATTTTGCAATTTCTGACTTAAGATTTCAACTTGCATTGAGGTATTGTAGCTTTTTGCATTACGTATTTACACACGTGAATAGTGTCCTGTATCTACATCGATAGATATCACATTCATTTGGACAAAGACAGTGGTATGACAGAGGAAAAGAGGAATGTAGTGGCATATATTATTGTTCATGGAGCAGGGAGCTGAATTATGTGCCGGTTCTCCTGATTTGAGTGCACTAATCTCTTTACATTTTTCTTCCATCTCAGATGTGGTAATTTCCATTTCTAGACACTCATTTTCATCAGTCATACTGCCTTACGCACATGTTCCATATGATCATCATTATTGAAAACTGAGGCAAAGTATACATTCAATTTTGGGGCCATGCCTAGAGTATCTTTAATCTCCTTCCCATCCACACAATATAGTAGCCCAACCTCGTACTTCCTTATTCTCTTATTATTTATATAACTAAAATATCTCTTATTATGTATTTTAATTTCTTTGGTAAGAGATAATTCAGCTTGACTGTTAGCAGTTTTCATTTTATTCCTACAGTCTAACCTCCATTTTGTACCCTTCTTTCCTGCTTAACCCTTTTATCCACTCCTGTAGGCTCTCTGCTTACTCTTAATAGCCCTTCTGAGGTGGTTATTCATCCAGCTGGGACTGGAGCCTCTCTTTACATTTTTTTCCAATTTCCTGGGATTTCAGATAGTTTTTATATAGTTGATCTGAAGAAACTTCAAGACTCAACCACACTGAAGTCCTTGAGCCCTTCAGTCCAGATGATTTTTTTACTTAATTTCCTTAATGTCCCAAAATCTGCCCATTTGAAATAAAAAACTATAGTTGATTACCTGTTTTTGATTGTCAATCAATTTATTTTACTTGTAGTGAAAGATATCATTTTTATAAACCAAAAGAAAAATTACAATGAACTACTAGAAGATGCTTTAAGATATAATTTTTTTTATATCTTCCAGGTTTCTTACATCCATCCCCTCCTCCCCGAAAATACGAGTAACACTGCTTCAGTGAAACTTCCTTCAGTGACCCACCAACAGCAGAGCTGAGCACTGCAATGGACATTTCAGTTCCCTGCAGTGTGACAACCATAACCCAGCAACTATTTTAAGCAGCCTTAAGGTTTCATCTAAATGAGACAATGCCTTATTGTTAGCATTGAAAGCACATTTGTGTAACTTTATCACCAGCACTACAATGATAACAGTTGACCAAAAAATGGCCAATATGCTGATTTTTCATCTGAATTTTTTTAATTATTTTTCACTTTAAAACACCTGGGAAAAATATATAATAAAGTGTTAAAAACCCCTCCTCTGATCCATTAAACAAATAAGTAAATTATCAGTTTACCATTCTTTTCCTTATTGCATTAGTCACAGAAACCTTGGTCTGAGCCAAACAAATGAACTAAGCTGAACCCTTACCAAACAAACTAAAGTTAGTAACAGGCTGGAGGCTAATATCGTGTCCTCTCTCTACATCAGCATCCAGCTGGTAGATGTGCTAAACTGGTGACACATGAAAACACAAAATCTCACTCTCATTCTGGATTCTGTTTACCAAACAAACTAGGTATTCAGTTCACATCAATATAATGTGCACTGGCAGCAGTGGTGCTACATTTAGTTCACATAGGAGGACGCAAGAGATCATGATGGAGGAGCCCTGTGGCAAAGGGCTTTGCTTCTAGTGTCTGATTTAGATGCTAAGTGGAGATGCTGACATTTTTAAATGAGACTTGAGACAGCACTAGAAAATACCATGGAGATTAATCCTGTATTAAGAAGGGGGAATAAATGTTAGGGGGATGGAATACAAAATGGCTTAACAGGTCTTTTCCATTACGAACGTCTATGACTCTGAGATAAGTACCTCCCACATCTCTCCTGTTCTTGCTTAATCACCTGCTCCCATCAGTACTGCTGCCATTTTGGTATGTGACCCAGGGCCTGCTTGCACATTGGTGCTTTTTGTAGTCCTTGCTTTTTTCTTGTCTCCTCATTTTAATTCTTCTTAATTTCCCCCTCTCCCTTACAAATAGCACAATAATGCTGAAAAACAAAAGAACTCTATAAAGATGGCAATCCCATCTTCGCTACCTATACACATTCCTTTTGGCTTCTTTGTCACACTGACTTGCACACAAGATCAAAACCAATGGGCCAAAGTCTTTCTGCAAATTCACAAATTGGAGTGATGGAGTGAAACAAGGGGTTTCACTTTTTTTGTTGCATAAAAACTTCAGTGACTATTTCTATTGGGCTTGTGCACTAACACCTCTAATGCAATCTCCTTCCTCATTAGAATTGAGATGTAGGGTG
Organism: Mesoclemmys tuberculata; assembly: GCA_007922155.1. Lineage (NCBI taxonomy): Eukaryota > Metazoa > Chordata > Testudines > Chelidae > Mesoclemmys > Mesoclemmys tuberculata. The sequence continues at coordinate 13,066,250 of ML675649.1, forward strand.
ATGCTGCCAGCAACATGTGACCTATAAACTAAACTACTGAATATGAACTGTGAAGAATGAAACTTCACTTGTGGCTTTGCCAGATGGCACCAGCAAAAAAACAGTGTTTTTCCTGCTTGTGCAATGGTCATCAACTCTGATTTTGCTTCATATGAGATTGACACTCTTTGCACAATCCTTCAGAACTCAAAAATGCTGCTGCTTATATTCCTCCCCCCTATGCAATGCAGAATTTGCTCAGAATTAATGTTCTGTGCAGAATTTCAATTTTTCCCCACAGAATTGGCGCTGCAGAGCTGCTGGCCACTACTAGGAATTCCTGGACCTGCAGAAATTGGCTCCCCAGCTCGCAAAGAGAGGACACTGCCATAGGAAGGGGGAACTGGTGGGTTCCCAGCAGCTGCAATTCCCAGCATGCCCTGAAGGAATGAGGCACCATGCAGGAAACTCCATACAAGCATTGGACCCAGAATCAGGCTGTTTCTCCCTCTGGATTCCTGGGGTCGAGGTGGTGCAGGTGTCTCAGTCGGGGGTATCCCATGGCAGAGCTCTAGGGGAGGGAGAGGGTGTGGATGTCTGGGCTGGGTGTCTGGTCCTGTGGTTGAACTCAGGAGGAGGTAGGGGGAAGGTTGGGTGTTTGTCCCAGCTCTGGGTTTGGGCTCTGCATTGGAGGGGTGTGGGTGTCTGGGTCAGGAAGCACCCTACGGCTGGGCTCTAGGGAGGAGAGGGTCTGGTTGCCTGGGCTTGGGGGTTCCCCAATGCCCCCTGCCAGTACACACATCCCTCCAGCACCCCCCAATTGTACCCCCCTCCAGTTCCCTCTTCTCCTCCCCTTGGCTGTGTATCTATTTAGGAACCTCTATATGGTAACCCTATGGCGACAGGATGAAAAAATGGGAATTGAGTAAAAAACTGGAGGGGCAGAGTTTTCCCCCAATATGGGTCCAGCTGGCATGTATGACATGTATGAGACATAGGCACCCAACAAAAGCATAACAGAGAAATAGGAATTGGGGTATGGTAGAGGTTTCTTTAACTCTCTACTCCTGGGGGAATCTTTTTTTGTCGTCTGTACTGTTACAGACATACTTGCTGACAGGTATTCTGAAATAAATCACCAAAATAATTGAAATTGGTGTGATTCTATTGTGTTATTTTGACAATTTTAAAATATTGTGCACAGAATTTTTAATCTTTTGGTGCAGAATTCCCCCATGAATACTATTACCAGGTGTTCCAATATGGTATGTGACATCATGGGGCTACCATGCCTTATTTATTTCACTGAATGTCATTCTCAGAGGGCAGGGTAAATAAACTGATTGATTAAAACGTAATAAAAACTATTAGCTTCCATTAGAAAATAATTATTTGCAAACTCACTTTAACCAAAATGTACACAAGAATTGAGATTACACTGATATAAATAGGCAGTTTCTCCATAAAAAAATATATAAATCAAGCCATTAATTTATCAGTTATTAGGGCAGTCTAATGTTTCACTGTCGTATCATGCCTGAAATCCAAGCAAATTCCATGCAACGATAAATATACGTGGGAGCAGATCTAGATGCCAGTTGAACAAGTGAGTCTTTAGGATGCTAAAAAAATTCATTTATCAGGTAATGCTTAATATAAACAGCTTCTGAATGCAAGTAGGTTTATCTGTCACTGTTAATTAAACCTGTACTTTGTCAACATATGATAATCCATTTATTATAGTAAAAGCCATTACATTTCAAACCACTCACAAATTACAAACCATAATTGCTAGGATTATTTTATTTCCAAGTGCAGGCAGCAAAGCCATCTTAAGATTCAACAATGGTGAGATAATTCTGGAATGTAACCATGGCTCTATCTCACAGTCCATTGGCTTTAGTGCTGGCAGCAGACAAGCTGTAATTTTTCAGTTCCTAATTAGGTTTAGCCATTAATTTAACTATTCTATCATATCCGTGAGACAGCATAATCCTGGTTTTTTGTTTGTTTGCTTTTTCTCATTCCCTTCTTTATGATAAATGCTATAAAGCACAGGAAACACACTAGGTTCCTGTAACTTCTCACCTACAGCTGTGGTGCTTTAAAGTTCCTCAGCTCCCTAGTATCTAAACAAGGTTCGTGGAGCCAGCTGCCAAAGACTGGACTATCCCTAAATGCATCCAGCAGCAAACAGTAATTTTCATGGGGAAATATTTCCTTCACATAATCAAACAAAAAAGCCCACGTAGTTCTTTGCTAAATATTTCTCATTAACATATGTGCTCTTCTTTCCTTGAGAAGAAAGCACATTTAAAATAAGATTAACTCTTAATTGGGGTGTTTAGTTCTATGCATTTTAAAATCAATGACATCAGCCGGTAATGCAGAGTTTAAGCTTAAAAATTCTCAAAGAATTGGCCTACCCATGAGAAAGGAAAAATATTCTATGTCAAGTAATTTCCTGTTTTTAAAACATTCCAACAACAGAGGGCACAGGCAGTTAATGGAGTGTACGCCGCAGTACTGCTACAGATACCTTAGCAACCAGCGGGAGGCACATTCAAAAGTACAGGAGATGGACTCCAAAAATTATCCATTTCCATTCTAATACAAAGAGAAATGCATCTCACACTGACTTTTCTGTCATTGTTGTTTTTCCTTAATGGGTCTTCAGGATAAATCTCTCATTCTCAAAACATTTCAAGATATGCCAATCAACAAGTGAGACTTGGTACCTATACAAAACAAAGCCAAGATCTCCATCTTTGAACTGACAGGCAATAGATTTGTTAAATGTCACTGGCATATCGTCCCTTACTGTTGTATAAACACTATACTTACAGAAGTGTGAGGAGAGTTTCTCTAGAGACTTCAAGACAAAACAAATGACCCTTGTTATAGAGAAATATCCATGTTAACAGTGAGCAGAAGACTAGTCAATGCCTAATTATAGTCACCATTCCCCTAAACATAGTGAAAAATCAAGGTCAAAATAAGACAGTCACTGAAAATTATGTGGCGTTATGCTTTGTATTCTCTTCTATAGACTTTTCATTTTCTATTTTCAACAACACAAAGTTTCCTGCAATTCATTAATACACATGCACACACAAAACATCTATTTCCAAACCCACGTCCTGCAAACTCACATGTTTTGCACTAGTCAATTACTAAAATTTACTCTTAAGGATCTACAGCTCCTGCATCTGCTACTGCTGTTAAGAAAAAAAGAAAAACAACACAATATGAGTGATTTAGGGAAAAGCACCATTCACTACTGCTAATTGCTCTCAGGATCTGAATTGGTAAAACCACAAGATGTTCAACAAAAGACTCTATGCAGGTACGACCATAAAACCTAATTATTTCTCACAAAGTAGACCATTCCATTTAAAATAAAAGAAAGCTACGAGCAATAAAGACCATGCCATTAACAATTAGTCTTCTGCACACATGGTTAGACTCTCAGAGATAAAGAAGCCTCTAAATTTAATGATGAATCCCATATTTCTGGCTGGGTTCAATATTCTCTGCTAATTATGCTGAAGGACCTTGTGCTACTTAAAAGTACTTAGATTGCAAAATATGACACTATCTCCATAGATTCACTGTTAGCACTTAACATTGGTCATTAAAATACTGTGAATTAATATTGGCATTTAGGGTTTTTTCTTTTATTTATAAAACAGTATAATTCTGAGAGGTTTGAGGATAGCATTTTGTGAGCTGTTCCTAATGAGAATCCTCTCAAACATGGGGTGTGCACTACATACACTGCCCTAAATTAAACATCAGAAGAGCATGTGACCAAGTGAACTTTGGAAGACAGAATCAGACAAAATAAAGGGATGAATTAGGTATTTGACAAAGACAAGCTTTTAGCAATAAACAACAACAACAAAACAAAAGGGAGTGAAGAGAGAAAAACGTATCTGCAGACATTTCTTTTTGATCTAGCCTCCCATTGCAACTTCCATTTAACTCCTGTTTCCACTATGGGAGTTACAACTGTAGAATGGCTATAGAAAAGACCCTTTCATTCCATAAAGATGTACATGTAACTAATTTAAAAATACTTACCTAATGAACAGCACAGAAAAAAAAGGAGGTTTTATCCCAGAAAAATCTGTAGTGTCTAACTTAGAATAATAAAAATGTTTAACACATATATTGCATTTAGACATGGACAGATGAGAAAAGACTATATATAAAGTACTATAAATTTTTCTGACATAAAAAGTATGTTTTATGCTGCTAAATATCTGAATATTTTTAATCTATTCAGTTGTGTTTGGAACACTGTGTATAGTTTGGTGTGTGCGTACACACCTGACATTTTTCCTAATTAAAAAATGGGAGTAAAGAAGGTCTCAGTTCATATGTCTGTGATGACAAAATTGTAAGAAGGTGAAGAAATAGCTCTGGCGAAATTCAACATTTTAAATATTTATTTCTGTAAAAGAAAATTACAAAGAGTATCTGACCTCAGACTTCAGCGCATAAATTATTCAAGGTCAGTTTGATAGTCTCTCAATGGTACAGTACTGCCCAGTTAAGTACATTATGAACAATAATGCCATTGTATGAAGCATCTGGCATTGGCAACTGCTGGAGATGGGAGACTATATTAGAGAAGTCTTTGGTCGGTTTCAAAAACTCAGCTCCCTGAACTCTGTGCTTTTTTGAAAAATCTGGCTATAAGTGTCACAATGGAAGCTGCTGGTGCTGAGCAGTTTTGAAAATCTGGCTCTTCATGCATAAATCATTGTCCATGAATATGTTCCATTTAACTGCTTTTGAGTGCATTTGAGTTTGTAATCTACTTTATATTACCATGGAGACCAATATTTCTGATTGTGTTTTTTCTGAAAAGTGAGATTAAAAACTGTATAGTTCAATTTCCAGGTTATACTGAATTTCATACAAGCACAGATATTCTAAGATGCAGTGAACTTTTTTGCATGAAGCAAGGTAGTAATAGTAGATAGTTTGGAATGACAGACACACCTCAGACCTGGATCACTGGGACCAATTGCCATTCTCAGTAATCCTAGCAAGGACAATGAGCAAAATTCTGGTCCCATTTACACTGGTGTAAATCCAGAATAACTCTATTAATCAGATTTATGCCAACACATATCTATGGATTTAAATGCATGTGGAAATTGGCATGACATCCTGATTCTGATCTTATCTAAATAGGTTTTTACACCGGTGTAATTTCAATGACTTGTCAAGAATCTCATCTGATTTACATTGGTATGAGACAGCAATCAGGCTCTCCAGTCTGTAGTGTACAACAAATTTAAGATTACTCTGACAAAGTTTAATGTTGACTTGATTCTTTTCAGGCTCAGTAAGCTTAGACTGCTATGATCTACATTTCTGACCCAATACTCTTATTTCCAGGTGTCAATACAGCACCCAGATGTCCTGTTTTTTCAGGTGTTACTCTAAAAGGAACCCCTACTTTTCTAGGGATGATTTTCAGCACACTATGACAAAATGCAAAACTGCTCAAATAAGATGATGGATATCTTCACTCCATTCCTCTCTCCAAATATTATGGTCCAGATGATCAGCCAGCATAAACCAGTTTAGCTTCATTTTAGATAATGAACCAATACTTTCTATATTGAGTGGACATCACAGAGAGCAAACTCTTCATGGGAATATCCTCTCCGGATGAAGAAAACCTTTGACTTGCAGATCTTACTGTAGACTGCAGCTCAGATTGCCAAGCCAATCAGTTCTGTTTTAAAAAAAGATTACATGATGAAAAGCAAGATGAGACAGACAAATGGATCTTCATTCCAAAGATAGCAAATACCATTAATTTCTAGTAACATAGCCGCTCTGTGCAGCTTTTTAAAGGTTCACATTTGTAACCTGTTGCTACATGGGCAAACTGGCATTGGTATTTTACTTACAATAACTTGAGCTACGTCTACATTGACAGTGGCAAATTCACCACTGTCAGATCAGTTTATCCCGTTCAACTGAGCAGCAGTGAAGACCCATTCAATCAATCAGGAATTTGATCTAATTAAATCACCCATTAAAAAAGCATAGTGCTGTGTTGACGGGTACACATTTCCTGTCGGCACAGTGCAGCAGGGACGGAGCACTAAATGTAAGTTACAAAATGGATGGGAGTTACTCAAGTTACTCAGCGTAGCTTGCGTCCCGTCGACTGCCACTGAATTTCACCGGCCATGTAGACCAGGCCTTACTGCTTTAGCTCCCCCTTACAACACTGCAAATCAGGAGTAGCCCCACGGTAGTCAATTGAGTCACACTGATGTAAATGAGAGGGAAAAAAATCAGGTCCAGTGTCTTCAATGGTTCATTTACTGTGAAGGTTGGAGAAAATGCTTAATATATACTCCTATATAAGTAACTTACTCTTGTTAGTTTTCATTTCTTTTTCTCAGGACTTTTGGATTTCGTTCCAGGACATTTGGACTTTTTCCATGTCTTCCTTTGTTTTGGTTTAATTTATGAGAAACTCTTCATCGTTTGTGGCAAAAGCAGCCTTAATTATTGCTTTGATATTTATACGATAGTGTGCATTTAATTTAGGATTTGTTTTGTATTCCTAACCATGTATGTGGTTGCTATAATGAAGGAGGACGACACTGCACAAGTACAACAAGAGTACAAAACCTGAGCTCATGACATTACCCATTACAAGCTGGGTAGACATCATTAATCAATGAAACATGAGCAAAGGAAATGGGTGCACCACATTACTCAGTACAAAACAAGACCAATGCTGAACATAATTTCATCGATTTAGGAAATATTTATTAGCTAACTTTTACCTCCTCCACCAAAGAGAGATTAAAACCACCAGAATATCAAGCTCTACATGTTAGTGCCATGTAAAATGCCGCCGTTTCATATCACGAGGCCTTATGGTAACATTTTCTTTGCTTATGGATCAGATGTCCACTGGTTTTGCTGGGAATGAATCCAAAATCTCGAAGTTGAAACTCAGATTAGACCCATCACGTATTACTTTGTTTTACGCTGAACTCACACAGAACGCTGAATTTTATGTTTCTAGTACAAAATTATAAACTGGATTGGATTTGTTACAAACCAAGCCAGGTTTACTAAAGTAAATAAATAAATAAAAGCATGAACTGAGTTTCTAGTTTATTACTTTATTAGTTCTGATTGTTAAAAAGCTTTACCAACAACCAGAATCAAATTTTATTCTCATTTACACCAGTGCAACACCTCAAACTCAGTGGGGTTGAAAGGATGTAACTGAAAGCAGAATTCAGGCCACTGTAGAAAAACAGATTTGGTTGCTAAGTGGAGCATCCTTGTTGAATCTTGAATTAGATACATTTAGATTAAAATATCTAGCACAAAAATATCTAAAACAGCAGGAGTTTGTATACCAACGCCTTCCCTCAATTCCAAAAATGAACTATTTGGTCACAACTCATTTTATCATATGGGAGAATATGGCACTGTGATATTCTATAACTAATTTCTACCAATACAGAGATTAAGTGTAGCACTCAGCCTTCTGTCACATCTTGTACAGACACATCGAAACATTTTTTAAAATTTCTAAGAGGGAATATTGTGGTTCACATGCTTCTCAGCACCCTTCCTGGACCCTGATATCCAAATTGTTTTCAGTCAGTTCAGCATATCTATCGTGTGTAATTTGTTTTATTCAGTGGAATTTCCTGACATGCCTTGTCACATCAGTACCAGAATGGCTCAGTGCCTTAAAGAGATACAGAATGGTCTACAGTGAAGGGGGAAATGTCAGAGAACACGAGTCAAATCAAGCTCAATGTACAGAGAAACTTTCATATGGAAAACCTACCTCTGAGCTTCACAAGAATTCTAACATCAAGAAATTATTTTTACATCTGAACAATTAAAACATCCAGCAAGAATTCTTTACCTAAAAAAACAGGCTTATGTATTACACACACCCTACAGGGGTGCAGTGTAGAACCATACAGTCTTAATCGTTCTCACTCAGATTTAATAAACAAGAGACATTTTGTGCACGGTGTGGTTTCATGCTGAAATTTTCCCTTGCTTTTGGTACTGCATGAGAGAGACAGAGGATAATATGATAAAATTTATCATGGCTTGGCTATGGAATTTATCTTTGCCCATTTAAATTGTATTCCAATAATCTATCTTCTAACATTCCAAAACTTGGAGGAGCTTTCAAATTGCCACCATTTTGAAAATAAAACAATCCACCATAGAAGTACTTTCTGATTCCTCCAAAATTACAAGTGGCTGCATTCCGGTAGCGGATGAACTGAGTAACTCACATGACTGTCACTCAGGACTAATCTATTCATTTTAATGAGGATAAAACCTTTATTGAATACCACCACCAGATAGTCTTATATACCGACACACTCACTTATCTGCGCGTGTGTGTGCATGCATACACACACAAACACACACAGAGCTGAAGGATATAGTTTTTTTGTGACCCATAAAACTGCAGGAAATAATGAACCGTACTGCAGCTCTTCCTTCCTGTGATGCAGAATTTCAAAGTGAATATCAACGAGAGTCCTGTAGCACCTTAAAGACTAACAAATTTCTGGGGGAATAAGCTTTCGTGATCATCAGATGCATCGATGAAGAAGTGGATTGCAGCCCACAAAAACTTATGCCCGCAGAAATTTGTTAGTCTTTAAGGTGCTACAGGACACTCGCAGTTTTTGCTATATACAGACTAACATGGCTACTCTTCTGAAAGTGAATATCAATACTTCACCACAGGTCCTGCAGAAGATTGTATTTATTAACGATCTCCAAAATGCGTTTATGTGGTGGGATGATGTAAATTGTTTACAATTATCAAGACTTAATACGGCAGCAGTAATGTGAGTCACCATTGCCGTAGGGCAGCATTGTTTCCAAATGTATTTACATAGTAGTTACTGGTTATCAGTTTTTATTATGAAGATTGAAGACCTGATCGGCAGGCCTGTCTTTGTGTACCTGCAAGGAAGGAGGAGATATGCAAAGTAGGCTGTGTATGACCTTTATGCCCCCAACCCAAGTTCAGACAGTAACCAGGAAGGTTGCCCTGGCATTGTGCTAGCTGTACATAGCCCCAATGGACCATTCTGCCCTCTGTGAATTGCATCAACCACATTCACTTTTTTCCCAGCCATGCCTCTTGTACTGGGGATCAGGAGATAGGGTAGTGCAGCAACTGATACGGATTTTTACATCACCAGGAGGTTCTCTTATGCTGGGGTTATGATCAAGGGGTTCTTTAAACCAGATACATGCCTGCTTTACAACACTGCAGCAGTTCATACAGAAAGTCTCTGGAATACCCTAATTCTCTCAATCTTTTTTTCATAAGAACCTGGATGTATAGGGAGCATATAATGAGGGGGCGGGGGAGGGTGGATGGAGACAAAAACACCTTGCATCTACAGGGGCCAAATAGGTATGATGGTGACTTTTCGTACAAATACATGGATACTCTGGAGAAATCCAACAAAAATTAAATGGAAGCATTCCTCACTGGTTAATAGGAATGATTTAACTTGCTTACCTGCTTTTATTTAGATTCAGATCCATGGAGGAAGTTGTTTGCCATTGCAAAACTAGTGCATTGAGCTACTAAAAATACACAGCTCTCAGCCCATGAATCGTACATACCATACATTAATAATTCTTCCCCTGAGGTGTACTGCCAGTCAGAAGGCCAAAAGACAAATTTTCAGCACTGAAGTAATGCAGTTATTACAATGTAACATACATGCCCCCAGAATATTGTTTGAGGTTTTTAATAAAGTGAGTTTCACAAACTATTCTCACAGGAGGGGATCGAAGATGGCCTCAAGAACTCCACACTCCTTTAATGAAGCACATACAGAAGACAATCAAATCACTGATTGTCTCTAGCTCATCGTATACCATTTTATTAATAACACTCCAAAAAGGCTGAGGTGACCTGACGATGGTTTGTGAGTAACTACACAGCAAAGTATCTGATATTAGCAGGCTCTTTATTACAGCAGACAAAAGGCATAACAAAATCCAATGCCTGGAAGTTAAAGCTACAAAAAATTCAAGCAGGAAATAAGGTGTATAGTGCGGGTAATTAGCCAGTGGAACATATTACTAAGGGATGTGGTGGAGTCTCCGATACTTAGTCTTCAAATCAAGGTTCTATGTATTTTTAAAATATGTGTTCTAGTTCAATCACAGATCATTGGCCTCAAAATTGGGTAAAATGTTATGGATTTTGTTATGCAGGAGGTCAGACTAGACTATGATAATGCTTCTTTCTGGCCTTAAAAATTGTAAATCTAATTTAGACTTAAATCCATATTTCAGACCTGGCGTTTTGGCCAAGGCCCGTTTATAGTCTTGAACAGCCCTCTGAGCCTATACTCTCACTTTCTGTTTGTGCAGTTCCTTTAACTATCCTTCTAAAAATGCAGAATGAATAAGTAATACTTGGTTTGGAAAAAAAAACAAAACACCCCCCTTCCCCCAACAGGGAAAAGACTTTTGAAAAGAATTATGCCATGCTGAAAGTTAAATATCTGTTATGCTAAATCATGGTCAACTAGATAGAAAGCATTTTATCAATAATTTAACAGTGAAAAAAAATTAATGGGATACGTGAATTCAAGCACAGACTACGAGTTTATAATAAATCTTAGCTATCATTTAAGAGGCTGATTAAGACACTGGCCCTAATCCTCAGCAATATTCAAGGAGCACACTGTGCATGTCAGAATGGGGTATGGTACAAAAGTGGCTTGATGCTGGCCCTGCTATGCAACAGGGTGGCCCCTTGAAGGGCATTAGAACAGCCTGAAGCCAGCTATAAGCAGCACTGTGTGTTGTTACAACAACTGGGGACCAGCCAGGGTGTAGGATCCAAAGCCACACCCTCTATGTCAGTTTCTGCGGTGGGGGGAGTTTGTAGTCAATATTCCAGCACCGTACCTCTGAAGGAACTGTCTATGATGAGGTGCTTCTCCCATAGCTCTAGAGACTCTTTGCGCCCCAGGACAGCACAAAGTGACTGAAATGCAGCTGAGGATCAGAGTTCTACTACACAATATTACCACAGAAGTATTATTTGCTGAGGCAATTAGTGAATTAAAAATGTGAGTTTAGAGTTTTCCAGTACATATTGTTTACAATCAAAGATCAAACTGCAGGAAATTACATCATCCATTGAATGGATACTTTCTTTAATAGACATCAACTGTATGTGCAATGAAAACAAGAGGAGGAGTCTAGCACTCTGATGTCAAGACCAAGAAACAACTACTAACTTGCTTCTGTGAAGAGCCCATTCCCATTTTCCATACCCAACATTTTTCATTGTGTTTCCCACAGTCAACTAATTTCCATTGGCCAGTCAAGCAATAAACCTAAAGTGAGAAAATTAATCATTTTAAACAAGTTTAATTTTATCTGAAAAAGCAAAATTACCTTTTTTTTGTAATATGAACCTAAACCTGGAAAAAAAAAAATCAGTGGAAAATCTTGGGATGAAATAAAATAATGGTAATCTCTGGCCTGATGGTACAGTGGCAGTTTATTCACTTTGCCAAACAGTCAAGATGGAGACTAGATGGTGGAGTTATGTTATTAATTATGATTTATTTGTGGTATCAGAGCCCCAGTCATGGACCAAGGCCCCATTGTGCTAAGAGCTGTACAAACACAGAACAAAAAGATAATGCTTGCCCCAAAAGGCTTACAATCAAAGTTATTTTTTTTAGTGGTCAGCACTATTCAGGTATAGTCATACACAATACCTGCTCCAAGGAGTATAAAATCTAATTCAGGCACATAGGTTTGTTACACCACCCTATAGGATATAATAGAAAATTACATCACTTTCAGAATATTCTATAGGTTGATTTTAAAAACACACATATAGGAAGAATTTCATTTTGTCTTCTGTTCCATAGATTTTTAGAGAATTTCTCTATACCCCCTTGGTTCATTCATTACATTCTATAGGAGTTTCCATAAAGGTTAGTGGACAAGATCAAGGCAGGGGAAATAGGCTGGAGAAATCATCACTGAAAGGCTTCATGGAAAAGGGATCTAAAATAAGAAATGGCAGATCTCTGGTGCACCAGTCGAGAAAGATGGTGTCAACCATAAGCAATAGCAGGAGAAAAGCATGAAGAGATTGAAAGAAATATACAGAGAAAGGGGAGGTTTAGGATGAGTGAAGCAAAGGAGTAAGGATACAGGAGTAGATGAAAACAGATGTACAATAGGCAGGGATAGAATTATACAGAGCCTTCAGCAAAAAAATGAGAAGCATGGAGTTAACACTGAAATTAAGGGGAAGCCAATGAATGGATTCAAATAAGAGAGGGAGGTGGTCAACAGCAGTGGAAGAGAGTCATGATTCTAGCAACAGCTGTATTCTGGAAAAACTGAATAGGATAAGATGTGGACAAGCCAGAGAGAAGGAAGTTTCAGCAGACAAGATTAGACAAAGGTCAAAGCATGAGCAAGGCATTTAAGACATTTTGACAATACTAAGAGGACAGAATGGAATGTGATGCATGATCAGATTTTAGAGGTGTTGTAAAGGAAGAAACAGCAGGACTTGGCAAGTCTGGAGAGAGAGAGGAGTAAAAAAATGACACTGGGGTGGAAAATAGCATGTGATAAACATACAATTCATGATGGAAGGCGGACGCCAGCATGTTGTGATGTAGTTTTCCACTGGCTGATACAAGCAATGCCCTTGAAAAAGTCCCTGGTCCCCCTCAGCTGGAAGTGTGGAGATACAAATGCAGCATGCTAATAATGGAAGCTGAGAGTTAATGGAGAGAGTTCTGTCTCATAAATTATAGTTCCTTTTTTAAAATATTCAGGAATGTTCTGGCAAATTAGAGGATATTATATCCTGTGCTTTTAATGCAGGAATCAATTTTACAACTGTCATACTCTGCTTTATAGTTTTGTTAGGATCAATCTTGTGAGGCACAGGCTGAGCCTCCTGTGGGCGTGCAAATTTCTGAATGAAATGAATACCACTTCATCCAAAATATGACAAAATCATTTGGCACCTGTTAGAGATCAAAAGAAAAGGCTTGTTCTCTCCCTCCCTCCCTCCATTCCCAGGCAACTGAATGTGTTCTGTTCTTGGCCACTATCCCAACTCAGGGCATATGCCAAGGGAACTTTAAGCTCTGCAACTCAGTAAAAACAGGGTAGAATTGTCCCAGATTTACATTTCCCTAACTCCTGCTTTGCAGCTGTGTGATACAGCAATCCCACTGTGGACAAAGAGTGGCTGAGAAATGGGATGGAATCCTGCATCATCTCTCTTAGAAGAACAAGAACATTACGTCAGTGACATCCCCAGGTTAAAAAGCAGCCTGCTGGGAGTCTCTTTGAACTCAAATAGCAACACAGACCACAGCCAGCTCCCCTACTGGGACAGTTTGCTCTTTCCATTTTACAGTTATAATTAGTTTTGAGCTACCGTAATTGCTAAAAATTATATTTTGTACTCCATTTTCAAAAAAATGTAAGTAAGATGAACCTATAAGGCAGGACTGGGAATATGCCACACTCACATATTTAAAATGACAGCCAGTGCGTTAACACAGTTTATTAATTTAGCCATGTTCTATCGTTGTGTCTCCATAGGGTTCCTTTGGCTGCCTGCTGTAATTAATAACTGCCAAGTGAGCCTCATTTTGCCTATATCTATTGTCATGTTAACAGCAACTGAGAAGATCATCCGATATCCGATAATTATCTGTTATTCTGTGTGTACACTATAAGCTATTAGACTATCAAGTGCTAAGAAGATGGTCCCTTAGATAACGTAATAATGAGGGCTTACAATGGTTGTTAAATCTGCTGGCACGATATTGTATGATATATTATTCAGACACCAAAACAATTTGGTATGTGACATTAAATCTCAATTGATATGTATTATTCTACAATTTCTCACCATTTAATATAAAAATTATCTGTATTATGGTAGGGTGAAAGACCTAATGAAAAAAGACTGCTTTTATAATGTTAATATATTATTTCATTATTCATTTTTATAGGTGCCTCATTAAAATTGGACAACAGAGACAAAAGGAATATAAAGAAAAATCATAAAACTAAGTTAGAATCTCATTTTCCTGTGCCAAAAAAATACTGAAACAGCACAGAATGCTGTTTGTCACAGATGACTGCAATAAATCATCTTTATATCTCAAATTCAATCACTGCACTTTAGTTAAGTAATGAAAAATCACTAAATATTTAGAGCAAAACAACAAGATCTATTATGCTGAGTTCACAATTTCTAAGATCTACCCTCAGTTGTATGTCATGTGACTGGTAGATGATTACACATTAAGGAAATGAAGAAATTTTGAATCTTTGGACATCATAAGCATATTTTCTTTCCATCTAGGTCTTCAAAGCCTAGTTTCTGGAGAGAACCAATGGTCTTTGAGTAAATTAGTGCACTGAACATCTTTTACATCATATTACCCTAGGGAGACCTAAGACCTACTAACGTCAACAAATGAAAGGTATATTAAATGTGTTCTGGCCACTGACTGTCAAGTTTTTATTTGTCAAAGTTGCCTTAGATACTTAAAATTATAGGCAATGTTTTGCACCTGATGATACAGATATAAAAATGGTCTCTACCTAATGCAGTCTGTCTTTGTGAAACACAGGGTATGGCAAGGGATAGCCATCATTATTTCTGAGAACAGAAAAACAAATATGAGTCTTTTTAATGCTTCTGATTAAACAAAGTTGCTTTTGTTATGGAAAAATAAAGCCTTTGTTCTCACTGCATGAGCCATCATACCCCCTCCCCCATGCTCTGCCACCTGGTTATCCCAGGTTCTCAATCCAAATCCACTTCCCATTGGGTGGGCAGGTTGATGAAGAATTAGTGGGATTTGGAAGTTCTTCCACTCAACTCCCTGGGGAAGATAATATCAACTATAGTATATTGATTGCACACTCTGGTATGAAACCATCCCCTCTCTCAGCTAGTGAGAAAGTGCCATGTGAGTAGATGCCAAGGAGAACAAGTTATGGGGCTGGAAGAGGACAGAAGAGATGAAAAGAGAGACAGCACACAGCATTCTTTTTCCCAACGGTTATCACATGCTTTCCGTTCCAAAGCAATTAATGGTAAGCAACACATGTATTAATGCTCTACAGAAGCTGGCCCCATTGAAAGGTAGCTTTATAAAACTGAGCATTTAGCTGCTGAAAGCAAAATATTTTGTAATTAAATGTATTGTTTTATCTTCATTACATTATCTTATGCCAAGAAATAAGCAAAACATTGAATAAGAGATAACCCCAGCAGTTCACATCTTGTGACAGCTTCATTAAAATTAGGTTGATACTGCACCTTTGATCCTAGTGCACTGCTCAGCCATATGAGAAACCTGAACGAACTCAGGTTTTAACGAAACGAATTTTGAAACAAACTCAGGTTTTAGTTTCACTGTGGCATGTGAAAGCTAACAGAGCTGATGCTCTGAGCCTTCAGGTGATGGAAGAAAGTATGCAGCGCACCACTTACAAACAACCCTCCAGCAACCAGCTCAGAAACGTAGGTGTTTAGCCACTGTATCTTTGTGTAGTACAGTAGAACCTCAAAGATACGAACACCTTAGTTATGGAGGTTGTCTGTAACTCTGAACAAAACATTATGGTACAGTGCCCTGCAGTCAGTGTCTTCCACTGATGAAGGATGTCAGGGTGTCTCTCTGCATCCCCAGATATCTAGACCAGTCCTTCATTCTTTATCTCTGAAACAGAGTCCCCATCCACCCTCCACTGTTTACCTTTTCCTGTTTAGTTTTCCTTCTGAAGTCCCTGCAAGCTCTTCATTATCATTAGAATTATGCTAATAGAATTATGTTGTAAGACACACAATACCCAATGGTTAGCTAGGGAGATATGTATCTTCCACCTTCTGTCTGGAGAAGTTTGTCTCAACGCATGTCATCTTTCAGTGACCTGCCTTTAACTACAAGAATTTAAGAACATAATTTTCCATATATATACATATCTCCTTACATATTATCATATTTTGCAAAGATTATGATGACCTGTGTGACACAGGCTTTTAGTAGAAACCTTACATGACACTAAATACTGGGCTCTGAGGATCTTTGTGATCCATGTGCCCTCTATGCCCTCTGCCAGTTGGCACCAAGAGGTCTTTGGGTCACACCCATTTTCCCTAATGTTGGTCCCTGAAGTTCAGTGTTAACCTGCAACACTTTAGGGAGGCAGCGCTCTTGCTTTCTATATCTATTAGGTGAGTAAAAGACTGTTTTTCAGGCTCATTGGATGTGCAAGTTTTAACAAGCCCTTCATTCACATTTATTTTATCCACTGTAGTAGATATATTTATGGCCGTTGGTTTTGGACAGATTAGCCCTCTCTCTTTTGACCATAAAAAGGAAGTTCCGTGTCATGACACCATGCCAAGGATGCTCTCATTTAGCCTTCAGCAATCCCAACTGAATCAGACACTTTTGCTACTCTTTTCATGCTGGGTGACCACTGTGCCCCAGTGAAATCCCCTTTCCTGTATCGCTACATAAACTGTCGCTATACTGTAGAACCTCAAAGATACAAATCGTTTCCCAATGAGAATTGAATAGACACAACCATGTTTGTTTCACAGGCTACCAAATAGCCCTCAAAATGGTAACTAACTTTTGGCCATTACCGACCTGGGCTGGATTCCACACATGAACATGAAGCCGCTGATATGGGACTCAGTTAATAAAGAATTAAAAGGAGGGTAACATAATGCTAGCATGCATTTATGGAAAGTAGATTCTGTCAATCTAACTTGTTATCAACCAAATTTTTCATCTCATCAAAAGAAGATACAGGTAATGATGTTGATTTAATACACTTAGACTTCTGTAAGGTGTTTGACTTGCCACTACCTGACATTTTGATTAAAAAACCAGAACAATATACATGTAATATGACACACAATAAATGGATAAAAAGCTGGCTAACAGAGGTTTTAAAATGTAATTATTAATAGGGAATCATCTTCAAATGGGTATGTTTCTAGGGGGTCCCACAGGAATTGGTTCTTAGCCCTAAACTATATCATATTTTTATTGAAGACCTAGAAAAAACATGAAATCATCACTGATAAAGCAAGCGGATGACACAAAAATTGGGGAAGCATCAAACGCTGAAGAGGACAGGTTACTGATACAGAATGATCTGGATTGGTTGATAAACTGGGCGCAAGCAAAAAATATGAACTTTAAGATGGCTAAATGTAAACGTATACATCTAGTAACAAAGAATGTAGGCCATACCTACAGAATGAGGGACTATATCATCAGTGACTCTAAAACAGATTTGAGGGTCATGGTGAGTGATCAGCTGAATATGAGCTCCCAGTAGAATGTTGTGGCCAAAAGAACTAATGCAATCCTTGATGAATGAATAGGAGAATCTTGAGTAGGAGTAGAAAAATGTGATTTTGTCTCTGTATTTGACACTAGTGTGACGACTGCTGGAACACTGTGTCCATTCTGGTGTCCCAATTTAAGAATATTGTTGGTAAATTGGAGAGGGTTCAGAAAAGAGCCACAAGAATGATTAAACCATTATGCCTCACAGCGATAAATGCAAGGAGCTCAATTTAGTTAACCTAACAAAGAGAAGGTTAAGAGGTGATTTGATTACAGTCTATAAGTATCCAAGTGGGGAACAAATATTTGATAATGGGCTCTTAAATCCATCGAAGAAAGGTATAAAACAATCCAATGGCTAGAAGTTGAGGCTAAATAAAATGAGACTGGAAATAAGGCATACATTTTTAACGGTGAGAGTAATTAACCACTGGAGCAATTTAGCAATGGTCATGTTGGATCCTCCATCACTGGCCTTTTTAAAAGCAAGATTGGATGTTCTTCCAAAAGATCTGCTCTAGCAATTATTTTAGGGAAGTTCTATGACCTGTGTTATATAGGAGGTCAGACTAGATTATCACAGTGGTTCCTTCCAGCCTTGCAATCTATGAACCCAGATGTGAAAACCTCTAGCCTACTGACAATCTCCCAAGCTATTCATTCTTCCTGGAAAAAAAATTACTTGCTTAAAATTATTGATAAAGGTCGAGGCATGGATCTGTATTATTTAGAATGACACCAAGATAATAGCACCACAAATTCATTCCTGCATTAGAAAATAGTTTGTTACATAGGAAAGTGAGGAAAGCTAAGTGTCAATTATAATCCATCAAAACATCCATCTTTTTACATTCTTTTTTCAAATCTTGAATACCAATCACAAAGACTCTATGTTACCTTGCCAGGAGCAAAAATCTGGTGTTTTTGTCTATTTTCCTAGCATATTAAAATGGTCTTCAGCATATAATATACCTTTTGCTTTTAAAGATCCCTGTTATCTTTAAAAAGTGCTATGCTTCAACTGCCAAGCTCAGCACTGTGAAAAGGCATTTCTCACCATTACTGTACTTGAAAATAATTATTTTTATTAAAATTGATATTCCTTTGAGTAGTTTGTTGTACAATGGCAATAATTTGTGACACTGGCAGAACTTTACTACTTAACATTTCAGCAAAATGTGGGAGCTTTAAAATGTACAATTAAGCCTTGTCTACACATAAAAGTTGTACAACTTTAAATAGACCAGCACAGTTAAAGTAGCACAACCCACTAGTGAGGATGCAGTTAAATGAGTATAGGGAATGCTTCTTTTAGAGTTTATACAGATATAGCTTTATCCACGTTAGGGATTATACAGATTTAACTATTACAGAAGAAAAATCACACTGCTACCTGAAATAGTTGATCCAGTATAAAAATTGTGTGTAGACCAGTCCTAATTCTATTGATTTCTAAAAAAGGATTACACAGCCATAATACAAATGTTTCTGCAATTATGCTGAGCCAATGAACATACAGAAAGTGCAGAGCAGCAACCGCTGTTCCAGCCTAGAAAGGAGCTTGTGCTGGGAGAAATGAATTTCCCCCATCTCTTCAGTGACTCAACAAAGTCACAGGAAGGAGACAATGGCTGGATCAAGAAAAGATCCCAGAATTCAAGAATCCACATCCCCTATTCTAACCTCTATTTCCTATCAATACTTTTGAGAGGAGTGCGTTCAGACACTATAGTGATGAGCGTATTATGAGAACCTGAAGGGAAGAACCATTGAGAAAAAGTTGCTCCTACCAAGAGCAATAGCTAAACCATCCACTTCGGAGCCCCACACTCTATTGGTTTGCCTCTTGTGATGGATGCTACATGCACCTCTCTCCCTTCTGTTATATTACAAAATGCCACACAGAAGCAGCTCACTTTATATCCTTTATCTTCATGCTAAGGTCTTTCGACATTTTAAATATCAACCATAATGATTAACATCTCTCCTTTATGCCAGAAGCTAAAAACTGCCAGGCTGCCACACACAGCGACACCTTTAAACACTCACACACTTCAGCAGTTACTAATTTTCCAACCCAGTACCTGGATATGACATTTTTGACAAGTTTGCAAAGGATTTACTGAACTATTTATTAATTCAATATATAAAAAGGTGTACCTTTCGCAATGGCTTTTTATTCAAAAATAACTTTTAAAATACGTTTGATTTGTGACGTTTGAAAATAGCATTCCCCCTCCTTCCATTTCCATGTTCCAAAGGACCTAAGCATTAAGGCAAATCTTACTAATATCTTCTAATTAATTACACTAGCATTATTCTGGACAGAAAATGCTATTGTATATCCAGGGTCCATTACTGTACCGTAAAGTAGCATAGCTGTCTAATGGGACAGGAATATTCTAATGGAATATTCAGTGATCCAAAACCGTTACCACTGGACTGTCATTCAGTGACATATGTGTGATAGGATCTTTGGCCACTTCTTAGTTGATAGGAGTCCACATCACAAAACCACACAACAATTAGCTGTCTTGTTGGCGGTCTTACTAATTATGCCAAAAAATTAGAGATGGAAGAGCCACTAGATTTGGAATACACAAAGGCATGCTGCAAAGACACTGTGGAAAGCTCACATTCCCTCTGCAGATCTACATCTGAAGGAAGGAAGGGCCCTCAGTCTCTAAGAGCTGTCAGTTCAGCACCATTCAGGAGCGCTACATTTAATTTTAAAAAACATTCTCCGATTCAGTTACCTTAGCGCCTCTAGTGCCTAGACGAGAAAAATGCTATTACTCCACCTTTTTGAGGCTCAGTTTGGAATTAACAAGACCACAAGAAAGACCTTTTGCACTAGGCATAGCACCAACACAGAGAGAGACAGTCTGAAGCACTTACATTGTAAATAGGCAGACAGAAAAGAGTAGGAGACAATGAGGCAAACGGACTTGCTCAGGGTCACACAGAGGATCAGTGGCATAGCCAGGAACAGAATCCAGGATTGCAAACTCTCAGTCCAGTGGCCTGGCCATTGGAACATGCTGCCTCATTCTGAACAGCAATTCTACCCTGCCTACTCTATGAAACATTTTGTGACAGTACAATGCTACAGGGGCCAAATTCTGCCTTGGATGTGTCCAGGAGTATCTCATTGACTTCACAGATAGCCAGTTGCATGCACCCTCCAGCAGAATTAGGCCCTCACTCTTTCAGAAATGTTCCATTAATCTAATCCATCTGCGTAGGACTATCGCAATACTCTACATGTTACATCTTGTTATATTTAGGGGATAAAGCAATGTTCTTCATGTAAATGACACAGATCAAAGAAGATGGATATTACAAGCTTTCCTCACTGGAAAAAGAAAATCGGCCTTCATAAAATAGAAATAGTCATTTACATCTGAATCATAGGCAGTAGGTTTTAGAAAATCAGTCATAATGAAAAGATGCTGATCAAAGTAGACATTTTTAGATGGTATATTGCTTACCTTTTCTGAACTTTATTAAAAGAAGTGAATTATTATGCAGCATAGAATTCATATATATGTTATGCCTTTTATCAGTGATATTTCTGTATTATAATTTTTGTTTCTAGAGATGAATAAAGCTGGGATGGTTTGTATCTAGATCCCATTTTATCTGAACCTCAACATCTGGGCAACTGTGGGGTTTGACAGATAAACTGCTGTGGTTTTAGCCCATTTGAAATTTTACCAAATATATTCATATATTGCAGTTTGTTCCCTGATTTATAAAATCTAAAAAAATCCTAAACTGAAAATAACCCTCTTATTTTGTTACAAGATAATCTGCATATCTTGTAAGTCATATACTAGTCAGATTTTGGCATTCTAATAAAATGTATTAATATGTAGTGATGATATGTGTGATATGATACCCAATGCAGTTAGAAACTGTGCTGCAATTATGCACGTAATTATCTATATATCATGCAATGGCAACTTTGTACATTGACTTATGTTTTATATTTTGCTTAAGAATCGTTTAAAAAGATGTAATTATTATTATTTTTTAATCAGCAGACACGATCTCTAAATGCAACTGCAATTTTACTTGGGATTCATTTGCCTCATGTAAATGCAGCTTTTATGTTACATGCACTGCAGAAGCATTGATGGGTTTAAACCCTCGGGATAGCTATGAAACTACTCATCCAAGGGAAACTGGGCTCATTTTTAAAAGTCCAAGGATATCATCAGGAGAATCCCGTTTACGACATGATTGATCTGTTAATCATATCCCTACTGTTAGACAGAAGATCCATTACAGCCTAAAACTATCAAATTCTGATTAAATGGAAACATTCCTAATCTGAAGCCATTTGCTTCCAAAGAAATACTGTATGTTGTGCTAATGAAGTTCTTGAGTCTGTATCTGTTTCTATTTCACTTTGTACCCTGGCATTTTTTAATCCAAGGTACTGATTTTTATGTAAAGATAACTATACACATCAAAGATATGTGGGTTTTTTTATCATAATGAATTCAATTACTTTTTAAAATATATAAGGCAGTTTTAGAGGACAGCAACTACTGCAAATAATAGGAGGAAGCTGAGGGGTACATAATTATATCAGTGCACAGGAAGTTAAACATGTTATTTGTTAAAAAAGAAAAATTATTGCTTTAGTTGCCCTAAACCCTCTCCAACACCATCTTCACTATAGAGTTGGAGTGTATCATTTTGAGTTATGCTCCAGAGTACCATCTACTGTTTTATCTTTACACTGCAACTCTTGTCAGTGGGAGACAACCATTTCAGAAGCCTTAAAGTGATGGGTTTTCTGCTTATCATTGTATTGAGCCTGATAGGAAAGAAATCACTGAACATTACTTTTAAACTGTTGCTTTAATCTATATAAGATGACTCTTGGGAGTCTTTCCAGTCTGTTTCTTGGACATTGTGTATACATGCATAGAGCATGTGGTACCTCAGTGTATAGAATGGCAGATGACTTCACTCCACTTGGGTCCAATTTTAAATCTGTCCCGTTTATAGCTTTTTTAAAATATAAATTATTAACATCTGACAAGATGAATAATGGAACGAAGATCCTCAAAAAGACCCTTCAGAGATGTCTAACCCACGTAACTTCAGGCTAATTTTTGTAGTGTCTCTTATGCAGTCTGGATCTTTGCTGTCCATTTTGAAGATCAATCCACAGAGTCAGGTTCGGCGGGCTGAACGAAACACGGTAACGACCTGGTGCTGAGAGGGAGGAGAAGCAGCTGTTCTGCTCTGCTCTCTCCTCCTTCCCCCCCAATATCAACTGGTAAATGTTTTGGCTCTGCTCATTCTTGTAATGTAACCATTGCTTTCAAATTGAAATTGCTCTGACAATAAGAATCAACCATGTCAAGTAATTATTTTGTGTTAACAAATCTGAATTACATTTAGACAAATGGCATTGGGCCCAAGCGTTCTCTCTTTACTCCTCTCCCACCAAAGTTAATGGGAATTTTCCCTGTTTGAAGAAGGCAGAATCATACCCTTTCTGGGCCAAATTGTGGGCCTCTTACATTGGTGGGTAGTTACTCAGTGGAGCAGTCTCATTGAGCATAATTCATTACTAACAAGAGTAGCTTCCTCACCAATGTGAATAAGGGGCTCAGAATTTGGCATTAAGAAAATAAGAGAGTCAAAACAGAAAGTTTCATAAGGAGGTCTGATTGCCCCTGCCATAGGAAGCACACAAGAAGAGGCTGGAGTGAGTGAAGACAGATCCTAGAAGTTTCACTTGTGATTTCCCCTGAATTGTTGCATTGGGAGCAGAGCTTGCCTTGCACAGAGTGACTAGGAGGGTTTGTCCCCAAATCTTACATCTCAGCAGGTCCTTTGGAGGCCTAGGTCATCCTCAGGAAGGTTCAGTATCCTAGTATCAGCTCCAAAAATTTCCTGCCCACCCCTGGCATCATGATTCTATGGGTTACAAGATCAGGGGTACAATTTTCAAAAGAAGCTATGAGATTTACAAGCTTAAGTCCTATTTTCAAAAGTGATTTAGATACTTGGGAGCTTAAGTCTCATCAAAAGGCTTCTAAGTGCCTAAGTCATTTCTGAAAAGGGGATTTGGGCTCCTAAGTCAGTTAGGTGGTGCAGTGCTGAGTGTAGCAACATCTAAATACCTTTAAAAACCTGGTCCTGAATGCCTAATGATGGAGATAGGCACCTAGGAGGATATTCAAAAGCGAAGGAGTTAGGTACCTAGGTGACCTTCAAAAATCACACTAGGCACCTAAATACCTTTAAAAATCTGCCCAAATCACTTTTGAAAATGGGAATTAGGTGGTTTTGAAATTTTTACCCACAGCTTTTGGGCTATTGGGTTTTCTTTTGCTTTCTTTCTTTCTTTTGGCTAGTGCATAACGATCACCCTTCAGGGTGAGAGCCATCCTGCTTCCCCAGGATATACTGTGAAAGACAAAGAATATGGGCTTTGCTTAAGTTACATTAAGCAAGCATGTAGAGCCCTTAAAAGGAAACCACTTTTATCCATTTGGGTAGATACTGTATACTGGTGTGCGTGCGCATGTGCACACAAGCACGCATGCTTCACAGTCTCATCACATTTATATCCAAAGTAAAAGACAGTTCACTTTCCCTGTGATAGATTATTATATACTTGTGACCTAAAGAGCAAAGGGGAATGATCGCTGAATTTACCATGCAGAAAGCCAGTGGGGGGGGTGTTGGTTGCAAGAATTCAGTTAAATACCGACAGCCTTGGGCCTTCAGCAATCATCCTACAGTAATTCTAATTAACAGGAAGCTGCTCACACTTGATTAGCAGGGACCCAACAATAATCATATGTTTATGGCATTTTTATGCCCTTTTTAGCCCAAACCTTGGGTGTACAGAAATTATGGATTAACCTAGTCTTATAACTAAACACCAGCAGCATACTATAGGGAGAGGCCTATAGATGAGCTAATTTCATTCACTATACATTTTCCCAACTCATGCAGATATGTAATTATTGTGACAAAACGTCTCATCAGAAGTACATTCAAATGAAACTGAACTTTCTACGAAAGGTTACATATAAATGAATCTCCAAGAGTGGCCAATGAAATACATACTAGGAAAGTGATTAGTCAAGAAGTGAAGAATTATATGGAGTGGTTGATAAGTGTTTCAATCAAATTTGTATTTTCCAAATCCAGCTGGAATGTGAATTCACATATGGTTATTTCTACTTTATTTTTCATATCTTCTGGCAATTTTCAAGGGAAAATGGGAAGAATTTCTAACCTAGAGTCTCGTGTATGCAATGCCAGATGTTTTCAGATTTGGCCAATACATCTATCATAAGAGAGATGTGTGCTGTTCACACACTCCTCTGGAGAGTTCACATTGGGCAATATCATTTCAAGACATATGGCTGGTTATAAGAGCTATATTAACAGTGATAACAGCTATATTAATGCATGTCACCACACTATATCATACAAATGGCATAGTTAGTAAACACTCTTCAACATCATAGTAAAGGGACAACTCAATCACATTTAGCCCAAACTCCTTTTTAGTCCTGCTTCACAAATGCAGACTCCTTTAACTCATGTAGGTATATTTATAATTTCCAATCACAGTAGAATCTGAGCACCTACTGAAAAATCTGTTTCAAGTGCCTCCTATAGTTGCTTTGGTTTGAGAGAGAGAGAGAGAGAGAGAGAGAGAGAGAGAGACCTTGCATTTCTTAGTATTTTCTTTTCTGGTTTTGACAAATTTGTGAACAAAATAGCTCCTGCTATTTTTGAAGTACATAAGGTCTACTTCAGTGGATACCAAAATATACTCTAGCATTACAGCTAAAAAAGTAATATTTTTCTAACACCTTGGTAATTCTATTTACAGAGTTATGGCTTTTCCTCAGGTTTAAAAGCAAAAGCAGAACTTTGCTTTTTCTGTAGAGAGTTGCCCCAAGTATTTCCTCTAGTGAAGAAAAGGCGAGGTCATGATGTGACTCAGACGGACACAGTCTGATAAGTGGCTTCTTCCAAAGGTGTAATATCTGGGACAAGTGGTTTGTGAGTGTCAGTTGGCCTTACAGAGTGATTCACTAAGTACTAGAAAACTGCTTTGCATTTTTCTAGGTACCTTTTGCAGCATAAAAAGGAGAAAGGCCAATTTAGCTGGGTGCCTTTGTTCTCCTGCCACAGCTGTCACAATATTGTGCAGGTTTCTCAAAAATGGTTAAAATCCCTTCTCTCCTCCCTCCCTTTTTTTTTTTTTTAAATAAAAACTCATTCTGCATTTTCTATCTTTGTGTCCAAGAGACAGAAGCTCTGTACAAATAGACTGAATGTAGGGAAACACGAATCCTTTTTTTGTAATTAAAGAAAAGAAGTTACCACAGTGCTTCACTAACCATCCCAAGAAGCTTAAGGCACTATGATCCTGGCTCAGAGTCAATAATATGGTCTGCTTTGAAGGAAAAAAAAAAAAAAAAGCAGTAGAAAGCAAGGAAACGCGATAAAAAGCAGCCTCTCGCTCTCCTGTGACCTATGATTTAGTCATTTTGCAAAGTGCTTTTATGGTATTGCAAACACCCCCACTGCGAACGGAGTCATTTTGATGCCATTTGTCACACACGTTTGCCATCAAACTATGGTGGTTTCCTTTATCTGCTCAAAACCACGTAAATCAGCTATCAAAGAGACTGAGCTCCAATAGCTATGCTTACTGCTGGTTTAACCCCTTCTAACCACTGAGTCATGTTGGTCGGAGTTAGTTGCTCTTTAAATGACATACACATGGTTATTAGAAAGACAAGTTGGGTGAGGTAATATCTTTTATTGGACCAACGTCTGGTTGTGTAATGTCCATGTGGTGGGAACTGGTGTCATGGTTTCTCCCCCTGATAGTGTTCTGTGGGTTGTGAAATAGTTATAGTTGGTTCCCCTTTTTGTTTTGGTGTTGAATGGCTGGCGTCAGTCTTTTTTTTAAAAAAAGTTGTTCTAGATTTCTTGCATGATTTCCAGGTAACTTTCCTGAATTTTTTTCCTTTGATTGAGTAGAAGCATGTGATTTCTTTTGAGATACTCCAGGAGAAACTATGTGAGGTGCAATAAGCGGTTCCTCAATTTTTCTGAAGTCCATCTGCAGAGCTGCTCAACATATTCGAACTTGTATGTAGCGGTCAGAGAGATATAGATGGTGAGAGCTTTGGGGATGATGCTTTGTTTCTTTCATTTGCTCAAGAAGTAGATGTTGCTGTTAAGTTTTGCTTCCTTTTTCTTTATGTTGTGGAGTTTCCATTTCAGTTGGCAAAATTCCATATCGTCTATTCTAGTAGGCAGTGTTGTATCTGTGTCAGTCCCAAGACAATAGAGAGACAAGGCTACAAACAACATTGCCTGCAACAATAGACGCTATCAAATTTTACCAAACAAAAGATGGTCCAATAAAAGATATTACCTCTAATATCCTGGGCTAACACAGCTACACCACTGCATGCACATGGTTAATAGTTTTGGCATGCCACTGATCAATATTAGGAAAAGATTCCTAACTCTAACAAAAGTTAAATATTGGCATAGGCTTCTATTGCATAGGAAGGCTGTGAAATCATCACCATTGGAGTCTTTTAAGAAGTTGTTGGACAAACATCTGTCCGGGATGATCTATTGTACTGCCTCAGCGCAGAGAGCTGGACTAGATGTCCTCTTAAGGTCCCTTCCAGCCCTACATTTCTAGGATATACAAAGTTGATGGGGCAAAGTCAAGGAGGTTGTCATTTTGCCATTATAAAGGGCAGACTTGTCAGTCAGGAGAAATGATTGAAGGTCATAGCCTAAGTGAACTAGAGGGAAAAAACCTAAATGGGACTGTCTGAAAACCTCATACGAAACATAGCAAAGGTCAATTTCTTTTTATGAAAGAAATCCAGACCTTGAATCTGTTTTCTTTCAACAAACAATAACTTTCCCCATTTGTTTTGGGAAATATACATTTTCAAGGACTTACTGAAGCAGAAGTGACAGCTCTTAAAGTGCCACATGCATCAGTTGGGTTTTTCCCCTAACTAGATATACAAAATACATTTTGCAAGAATTCAATTAAATAAAATTAGCCTTACCAGTTTCCCTGTCAAGTGTATATCCCTGTAATACACTGCTGCCCATGGATATCATCAGTACTCTTGCACAGGCTTTTCACAGAGAAATGTTTCTACCTCAGCTGGGATATAAACAGATCAGCAGGGTTTAGAGTGGTGCTATAAATGGCACCTGCATTTAATTTCTGTATAGTCCCTATAGCATTTTTCATCACAATTTTGGTTACCACTTCCTTTTTCTTCTACCTCTTTACAGTCAGTTACAGAAGCTTGAAGCACGTATTTGGTTCCCTTGTTACTCTCACCTACTGCATGTTTGAGATGCCAAATTATAAGAAAGTATTTGGGAAGCCAGTGTATTGACAGACATACTGTATCCCTGTACGCACTGACACCTAGTACTTAAAAATGCATTCTTGTTTTTTGTTTCTTTCTTACATGGTTCCGTACGTGAAGCCTCTCCGCTGCCTTTGGTATTGTATATGAAGATAGTGCTTTTTGCTTGGGGTTGTGGGGTTACTGACAAAAGGGAGTGTTGCATTGATAAGGGATTGCCTCACAGCCCAATAAAATGTGGAGTTATTCCTTTCACTCCATGCAGCATAGCCTGCTATCACTTATTTCACTGAAGTGCCCTCTCAGGGTCTCTGCAATCTAGGCCTATTTCAAGGACAGGGATTCCACAGCATGGTGTGAGGGCCATAAAAACATTAACACAAGATACATCAACTTCAGGATACAGCAACTATTTTGGGGGATTCCCTGTGTGGCTCGATGGGGATAGCACACCTTCCCTGGAACCACTGAAGCCCATTTATGCATCCCTGACCCAGCACCTAGAGTCAAGTGATTACATGAGAATCTCAAC
Organism: Mesoclemmys tuberculata; assembly: GCA_007922155.1. Lineage (NCBI taxonomy): Eukaryota > Metazoa > Chordata > Testudines > Chelidae > Mesoclemmys > Mesoclemmys tuberculata. The sequence continues at coordinate 13,094,641 of ML675649.1, forward strand.
TTTTTTTTTTTAAATAAAGGATTAAGTTTCTAACCTTTGTGATTGCAGGGGGAAATGTGAAAATGTGATTCTTCAAGGCTCAAAAAAATAGGAGGCAAATTACAAGAACCCAATTTTTTTTTTTTTTTAAATCTCATGATTTTCTGAGCCTACTTGAAATTTTTTTTACCCCATGTAGTTGGAAATACTGGATATCTGTTTCAATTTAATACGTAAAAAGACACTTACATTAAGATCAGCATCCTGACTCATAATATTATAATAAAAACCCAGCAGAATTAAAAAAAACATGTGCAGGAGACCCCACTATTTCTCTGACATTTTTTTGTTGTATTGTTTGCTACTTTTATTTTATGAGGGTAAAAAACTATAAAGCTTTAAACCAGACGAAAGCTCACTTTGGAAGATCAAGAAAATACTGGCTATTGTTACTTTCCTTAATCCAGTGTTAATCAGTCTGTAAGGAAAACTAACTATGAATCTTTCGGTTTTAAATTACAGAATCCAAATTAATACAAAGTACTAGTCGGCAACCTCTAACCTGCAGAAAACTGAATAGGTTTACATTCACCAGAAGGAAAGTGGGCCTAAATTTTAGTATTGGATTATACCCTTTGAAGGAAAATAGTGATGAAATGATTTCTAAGATCATCGTAGAACTATTCCTCAAAAAGGAGAGAAAATTAAATGTGATGTTAGTAATACAAACCCACAAGCACGATCATGGAATAAATGACTATTTCTAGTATAACGTTGCGATCCATTCAATAAACCCTAGAATACACAGCACTTATTTGGCAGCCCTGAACTTCTTACCAGCACTCTGCTATCTCTTCTAGCCCTGCCAACTCTTCTAGCCCTGCCAAGCCCACTTCTAAGATCCAGTCCTGTCACTGTTTTTCCCAGTGCTTTCATTTTTAAAGATGAAACAATTTGCCCCTGAATTATTTTAGTTTTGCATTCCAACCGAATCCGGATCAGAAAAAAGCACTGAAAATTACACATGCTGAATTCAAACATGCCACTGGGGTTTAGAAAAAAAATCAGGCATCCCTCTGGGGAGCACATATTCCCTACTTTTTAATGTTATAACACTAATGTCTAGCCCTAGGAATTGGCAAGAGATAAGTGCATAAAACTACAACATCTTATATATAGAAACTCTGCTTAGGAAAATGTGTACTGTTGAGGAATGAACTGGTTGGCACCTACCACAGCCATGTGGTCTCAAAGACATTTGTGAAGTCAGGAGTTAAAAGGAGTCTATAAAATGTCTTCTGAGCGGGATAAGGGCTCTTACTAAACTTTATTAAATCAATAGATATTTTCCTTTTGTTCCAAGGGGAAATATTATATATAGACACATAACATGCAACCTAGAGTATGTAGGTGTTTCTGGGAAATTCTATACAACTATGGTTTTCTGTGTGATTAATCATAACGTAATATTAATATACAAAATAATTCTTTGTGAAGTAGTTATGGTTTTCGATACCAGCTTTTACCATGACCAGATTTAGGGGGAAAAAACAGAACAGTAAACAAACAGTATGTTATCTGCATGATACTTTGAGTTATTTAGAACCTTACCAGTAAGTAACATGCACTAGTCCAAACAAAGTCAGCTCCCAAAACGCTCCTCTAGTTTTCTAGGCAGCCATGTCATGTTTCAAAGTGATGTATGAAAACACTCTCTCACAATGGTCCTAGCAGAAAGTACACACACTTGCTTCTCACAGAAATACCCTTCTCTGGGGGAAAGAGTGCAAGATGGCCTTTTACAAATGAAACTATGACTTTGTAGAAAATTTTTTTCTACATCTGCTTAAAACGAAACGCAGAATCTAGATCAGAAAGTTATATTTGTGTTCCGATGATGTTGGTCCAGATTCACACAGGCTGTACAGGAACATGTAATTTCTCTCTCTATGTGCCAGCTAATCCCCATACATTCCCAGGGACTGTCTAATTGTGGAAGATAGTTGCTGATTCTGCCACTTTTCCTGCCTGGGCACTTTTGCTGTGGAAGGGCAAATTTGATAACCACTGGGGACTAACAGGAGTCTCACCAGTGGGGCTTCAGCCAAGGGTTCATCCATGCAAACGAATGTCACCCACTTTGTGGCCTGTGCTGCACCCTAAAAGTCCTCTCCGGGGCTGCCGTGATCACTTTTTAACACTGCAACATCCCTATGCGTGGAATTCCGCCTGAAGGGCCCTGTGCATGAGTCTCTACTAATGGAAGTCAAGAGAAACTGGAGCTGAAATAACACCAGACCTTTATGTGGCAACTGTTTATCTCCCTGTTAAGGAGCTGCCTCTTCCTTATGGATATATCCCTTACCAGGGATCAAAACAAATTTGTTGTACCCTTATGGAAGGATCCTACGGATATTTAATAAGATCTTATAGAATTTACTGTGAAACCTCTACAGAATTTAATAGAGAATGGCAGTCCTTTTGAAAGATTTGTTTTAAATTATTCTATTTCTGGTTCTATTGCAGCAATATAATTCTCTCTTAAATTCTATGGTGAAATCCTGGCTTCCCTGAAGGACAAGGAAGTTTTACCACTGACTTCAATGGAGCCAAGATTTCAACCTACAGATTTTTTTTAACTCTCTTTCAACTTTTCCCTTGCATAGAGGAGACATTTTCTGGTTTCCGTGTGAATGTGCATTCTCCAGTTCATTCTCACAATGGCCTCCTGTTAGATTTTCCACCTGCTCATCAGATTTATGGGACCTAAAAGGACTGTATGCCTATATTACATATAAAAACTATATTAAAAGACTGTTAAGGTTGAAAAGTCAGAGACTTAGAATTTAGGAAACAGAATTAAATTGCCTATGCAATCTTAATTCAGCCCCTTTGTGCATATGCACAGTCTGATACAGTGCTTAATCATATACTATCACAGACCTGCTTAGAGTAGAGCTTCTCAACAAGATGGCCATAAGAATGTTTAATGGGGCAAAACAACATATATTTCCCTAATCTTATTCTTAAAAAATGGTTGAACTGTTTTTGCTGAAGTTTTCCAAACATGGTTCTGTCTGAGACAGATATCCGGCATAGAAAACTTGAGCCTGAAGAGTTAAATTTTGGCAAAAGTATAAGCAACTGAAAACAGGGTCTTATAATGGAAAGCATTAGGCAACCTTATCTATAAGCACCACTATCTGCATCACTCATAGTAGTCCTATCAGGAAATCCATGTATCTTGACAAGAATGCAAGCAACACTTAAAGCACGTAATGCTGAGATTCCATCAAAGGTCACCACACAGGGAGATTCAGACCAGGTCAGTACTCAGATGAGAATTTTCCAAAGAAAAACACAGATGCTGCATAAAGAGATACCAGTGAATCAGCAGAAGGCACTCTAACCTCTGAGTCAATGCCACAGAGCAACAGAAGGCCCTCTGCTGCTTTAGTTGTCATTGTTCAGATGAGATCTAAACTTGTACTTATGAAAAGTTCTGTGGGATGTTGGATAAGCTGTAAACCACAGGTTTTAGGCCAATTACAGTGTCCACCAAAATTCCTCCTGCAGTTTGAAATCAATGTGGTATGTTCCATGCTTCAAAATTCCACATTTGCTGTGCCTTATTAAACATTCCAGAGAAAGCCACTTTTCACTGGTAGGTGAAGTGATCCCTGCATATGTGTTTGCAAAACACGATGGGATTAAAGGTGTTGCCTAAATAGAAGTTATTTTTAAAGAGCCACATGCAGCATATGTTACACACAATACATTTGTATTTGTTACGTACCACGAATTATTCATCATTTGTTCTGAAGTGTAAATATTTAAGGTTACTTGTCAAAGAAGCACACTGCTGTAGTTTTTAATTTTACATTATAGCATTTTGCTACCTATAGGTAAACTTCTGTCAGGTTTTCCATTTTAAAAATAAACACTTTTCTTTGGTATTTAACTTTTGGCAAAATTTCTCTGCCATGATTTCAAACAGACATTCTCAGCCAAAAGGAATTCCCAGAAGGCTGCATCAGTTTAACGATAACCTGCAGACAATACACTTAACAGGTGTGTGTCTTTTTCTAATTCTTTTATATGTTAAAATGATCTGAAAAGTTATTTTTAAAAATATTTTGCTTTCTTTTTCAAAACAAAGGGTTTTACTTCCTAGTTTTTTGCATTAGAAATATGGACTTGGAAGGGTGTATGGAAAACCACAGAATTATGATGTTTATGATATCCAGAGATACTAAGGAAATTAAGTTTGTTTATTGAAAGGGAAAGTGATTTTTATACTGTCTAAATGTCAGTTTGTTTACAACTATTTAACATTTGGGAGAAAAGCTACCTTTGATAAGGGTTTATTACCCCTGTCCCTTTAATTAATTAAAGAAAACTTCCCAAAATACATAGCAGAGGCAACCAAGAAATCATAGAAGATTAGGGCTGGAAGGGACCTCAGTAGGTCATCTAGTCCAACTCCCCTTCTCAAAGAAAACAAACCAAACATCACAGGATTTGATAATTCAGCTATTTATAAGGCAAAACACAAGCAGAAAAAGTATTTTAAAAAACTCTCAGGCCCTCCTTACATACCATAAAAAACCCAAAAAGATCATTTATTAGGAGTAGTATTCCTGTCTTTAACCAACATATATGACATAAAAATAAAGTGATAATGGCAATGACTTACATTTACATCCTTTCATCTCAGCAATCTCCCAATATTTCATGTTTTCAATGCACAGAAGTGTGTTTTATAGCAACATATACATTTGTCTGATAGCAACTGTTACAGTTAAGGGTGGAATTCTAGCTTCCAATTCCCCCATCTCACACTCAGACCCATCAGCTGCTCCTTTTTTCTGTTTAGTTTCACACTCTGCCTCTCTCTCTTAAACCTCAATCCTGCCAGCTTGTTCACCTGGGAGCAGCGTTACAACTACACAGACTCTGAGCCCAATTAAAATTCATGAGGCCCCACCCTAGGAAGGGTCTGCATGCATGGTGGTGTTTGCAGAATCACTCACCACAGGAAGAAAGGAAAGTGCTGGAGCACGTTCCAGGACTGGTCTCCAACCCAACTGGTCTCCTTTCAGTGGAGTCTAGGGTACCTCCTCCCAAGCCCAGCGGGCTGCGAAGGCACTCACAGGTTTAGCAAAGTCTGGCCCAATTAGATTGATTACATCCACACTCTTGCTAGCAGGAGCATAGAGCTGACCCTGTGCAGATCCTAGGAAAGAGAGACATTTGCAGAGCAGCATACTACTTCAGGCAAAAATCTTTCTGGTGCCTTCTGCCTGTGCCTGTATGAATTACCGGTACATGCAGCAGAAACTACCTGCTCTCAGTTTGACTAGGGTCTACTGGCCCCTGGCCTGATCGAGAGCAATATTCCCACCTGCCCTCTCCCTCGACAGTTGTCCAGCTCAGACATGTTACATGCATGCAGTAGAGCTGGGAGAAATTTTTCAGATGAATAATTTATTCAACAAAAAATGCCATTTTGGTTGACCCAAAACTGTTTGATACAAATTCGCTGAACAATTTCCAGCCAACAAAATTTTTTGGACGGATTTAGGTGTTATTCACAAAACAGCTGAAGGAGCTGGTGCACTTTTAACCCACTTGCCGACAACATTGGAAAGTTCCAGCTTTAATTTCCCTTCCTAATATGGAGAAGGGATTTGAACTTGGGTCTTTCTGCTCAGAAACAAATGCCTTACCCACGGGGCTATGGGATCATCTGCAGCAAAAGGGAAGGGTGCAAGTATCTTTTAATCTCTCCTGTTGACGCTGTTCCACATTTTATAAATAATTAAATTGTTACTGGAGCAAGGACTGAATGAGGGCTTCCACATCTTTGGATACACCCACACAGATGCAGAGTCAGTCTCACACTCATTTCATGGCCTGATGACTCTTCATTGTCATTCAGAGACACAATTTATGGTCATTCAGAACGCTGTTAAATCTACAGTACAACGTATTGCTTTTCATGTTATTTTATCTAGGCCATAAAACATGCAAGATATATACCGTGACTAACAAACATGTTAGAAGTTTGAATCTATAGAAGTATGTTCCTGACTTTTGAAAGCCTGGATTCTCCTCCTCAGTGTTGCACTATTTTTGCATTATTTATTTACACAGGCCTTCTGAAATTGTTTCTTTTTAAAAATTCCTCTTGTATATATACCTAATATCACCTTAGATTGCTAGAACTGAAAGGACTTTTAACATCTGATTTAATTTTCATAATGTTATCCTTTTTTTTACTTTGTGCATTTCACTTAGGTTGGATATTGAAAACAGACAAAAACATTTCACTTTGCTTACAGTGATATTCTAGTCAATTTCAAAGTAGGTACAAAGTAATTTGTGGGACTAGAAGCTTTTTCAGTTTTAATTTCCTAATTTCTGCGAGTCAGTCTGACACAATCATTTAAAATTCAGTTCTTTTCACCTGAATACAATTTAATTAACATCTATTTCTTTCTTCCAAAAGAAAAATCACATTCTATATGCTAAAGATGAGCTGGCCACTGAAACTCATAAACCCACTGGGCCATATGGCACTCATAATGCAGAGCAGAATTTGACCCTTTCTGCGTACGTTTCGTAGCGGTTGTGATGAATTCCTGCAAGGTAAAAACCAGCAGCATCTCTGCTTTTAAAAAAAATAACTTTTAAAAAACGAATTGAAAAATCCTAACTAGCAACAGGAAAAAGAAGCAAAGAAATTATGCCCCTTGATGCAGTTAGAGTGTTTACTGGAGATTCTTAACCATTCTAAGGCTTGACTGGCTTACAGTGCATAAATCAAGTTCTCAAAGGAAACAAGTGTATTTTCACTCTTCCCTGGGAAGGAGTGTGAGATCACATCACCAGTCTGGGTTACATCAGACTGACAGCATGGTGAGGTCATTTAGGGTTCAGGTGTTGGTAATTCAGAACTATACTTTCTTTATAATAGGAAGGGAGCATTACTATGATTCACTAAAATATAGCTGGATAACAGAGTTGTATTTCTTCTTGCTTATCATGCCTGTGAATGCGCATGTAGTCATCCCATGCTTGCAAAAACAGGGATGGAATTAGGCAGATTTCACTGTATTTTACACAAACAAAACTTTCCTGTTAAAAAAGTATTAGGGGTCTCTAAGATAGCCTGAAAAATGAAAAAATCACAATGATGTTGTTTCATTTGTAGCCAGAACAACTGAAACAGTGGCTCTGAAGAAAGCGTCAAATTCATTTTAATTGCCTCTTCTTTGCAGGAGGGAGGACCCAAGTCATGAAGTTTGGATCCAGATCTGAATTCCCTCAAAGTTCATGGGGATACAGTTCTTATGTTTGGGCCCATCAATACTTTGAAAGTTAGTTATCAGGATCAGCAGTTCTCCAGTCAAGAAAATCAACTCTACTATGCAACTAAAATTGCTTTTGCAGTCAGCATTTAAGCCACCCCATGCTAAGTCAAGGAAGCCTCAAACCCAGAGGCAGCAAACAATGAACACTTGCCACATGGGACAGCATTCCATCACTCTAGTCCTAGGTCCAAAAATACACAATCAAAATGAGGCGCATTCAAGCGCTCAGCATTTCTGTGGTTTAGTGAAAACCAACGGTGATTTATCTCTTAACAATCTTCTGTAGTATGAGCATGATATACACAATGCAGTTTGCTTTCTAGCATTGGTTTAGTTAAGGCAGTGGAAGCACTTTGAATGTGAATCTCTTTTCCTACTTTGCATGTCTGTACGTGTGTGAAGAATTTCACTGGTTTTTTTTTTTTATCTTAACAATGCAACACTCCACAGGTGAAACACGAAAAGCATAACCAAGCTAATGCTGTCATAAAAGCAATTAGCAATCATGCAGCTGTAATAAATGACAGAATCCCTGGGGCACAGTTCCCCTGGCAGGGAAATTCTCCAGTCTAATCAAATGTTACGTTGCTTAAAGATATTTTGTGAGAAGGTGAAAGCGTGGCTTATTCCCACAAGATCGGGGATTACGTATTTGTTCATTTCTGTACGTTTTGCATGATCTTTGTGTACACAGATTAGCTTCATGCCTGTATATTAAAATAATCCCTTTTAAAGTTAATAACTACAATAATATAGTGCCAAGAATACTTTAGGCAATGCCTCTAGCCATCTCCATTCAATAATGGAACATAAAGGAGCAGACAAAAAAACCCCACCTTACTTAAGGTCTACAAAGCGGGTGCATTTACATTCACACTATACATAAGATTTACACTCATTTTAAGGTTGCTATACACTACCAAAATGTTGTAAAGGTGATAGTATATTTACAATCATGCCAGGAAGTTTTCCGTCAATGTAGGAACACCCTGTGCTCAATCCATGCTCAGTATAGAAGCACTCCTTCATCGACACAGCTCCGTCTACACTGGGTTTTGTTGGCATGCCTATGCCAGTCAGGAGTGTGGTTTTTTCACACCCCAGACCAACATAGTTATGCCAACATGATTTTTAAGTGTAGACCAAGCCTTAGTGTCAATGAGAATCAGCCCTGTGAAATCTACAGTATATGGGGTTGTCCTGATCCTGTAATAGTCAATGGCAACATTCCCATTGATTGAGGTTTACGTGATCCAGGAAAGCCTTTAAGCACATGCAGAACTTTAAGCATGGGTAGTCCCACATTGAGGACAACTCCTAAAAGTTAGGCACATGCTTAAGGGCTTTCCTAGAGAGGGAGCTTTAAGTTGGAGCAGTAGCAAGCCCTCTAGGAGTGTAGCCACAGTACTTTATAGTTATCATGACTACCTGAATATTGCTACAGAAGAAATAATGCAAGAATACTTGGCCAGAAATAAGTGAGAGAAGTTATTTGTCGTGAGCTGAAAAAATGTGAAACATTATCTCACTTAGACACACTGGGCTCTCTTGGCAGAAATGTATTCTGTTTTATGTATTGTCTCAATTTACTTTTCCCTGTGGTTAATTATTCTATCATACTTTCTACTATTCAATATTCATTTAATTTGAGCGATTCCCATAGTAACCGCTGTATCTCCTGGCATATGTATAGTATCATATGACGCACAGAATAGCATTAGCAAAAAATCACTGGCAAGTACAATCAGTATTTGTAGATTTTTGTATTGCTTTATGCAAAGTCCTGCATATTTTCCTCTGGGTACGCCATGCTATTTATAAAAACTTTTCTTGCTTGCCCTTTCATGCTTCTAAAATTAAGACCATATAGATAGGCTAGATAGAGAGTTTCTTCTGCATGTGTGGGGGTGCGTACAAAGGACAGCTGTACTCAATAGTGTATCCAATCTAGCATTTTGCTTTGTGCCATAATCGTATTGACTGTGGGAATGAAGGAAAAATTGTGGCTGCTATTACTGCCTTGAAGAACACCCTATGCTGGAGGCTAAACAAGCCTATCAATCCTTGCAAATGGGCCATTTTCAATAGCGACATTTGACTTCTGAAAACATGTATCAATCGGCTGATCACATGCTGGGATACCATGGGATGGAGCAGCCCATCCTGGAGTGGAATATCTTTCAAGCTCCAAAATAAAACCTGCATTTCTCTCTGTCCCTGGTTGAGCTAAATGTTTACGCTTTGTGAGCCGAAAGTGCACTCCTAGGAGCAGGCTCTGAGTGGTAAACACACAAATCAGGTCAAGCCTTTTACTTTTCTTGCAATCTCTCTCCATCATTTGTTACTCGCCTTTACTATTGCCTCTGTCTCCTCTTGCTGATCTCTCTTTGGCTGCCCTCTGTGCCCAGAATACCTTCCTGCTTTCATCTGCCAAGCACTCTCACTCTTCTTCCAACCCGTCTTCAAGTAACCCTTGCTCTCCTTATAAAAAATGGTCACCTCCTTTTTCCAGAACTATAGGTTCTATAGATTCACTTCTGTTTCTCTGTTTCCTTTTTTTTTTTTAACGTCACAGATTGTCCAGGGCAAGGAACATGGCCAGGTTTACACAAAGCCATGTAAATTTGCAGCACACTGTGCCTGTTGGACAATGCACAAATAAATACATTAATTAAATAACTGCTGCGATCCTTTCTTTCCCTGTGTTTGGGGTAGGGCTCTGGCTAGCGGTCAGTCAAAACAGGGGCAGGAAATGTTCTAAGGCGTGAGTATCTGATTTGCTCTCCTATATTGTACAGTGAGATTTTGATGGACCAGCAAAATGCCTGGACATCTACCGATAATTGGAATATTGATTATTATGCTTGCTGCTAACAGCAGCCAAAATTAGTAGGCCTTTTTGTAGGCCTGTGCAGCTTAGCATGACTAAGCCAGGAAGGAAGGGAGCCTCTTGATCAACCTTTACCTGACTCTACTCCCCTTCCTGCTGAAGTCTCTGTTGAACATGCTGGGGTCCGTGTTTTAGGAGAAAAACAAGAAGCTTATCTATATTTGCCTTCTGGGATGTGCCTGTCAGGGTCTCAAGTCCTGCCATGCAGACTCTGCAGGAACACGCCTGGCTAATTAGTGATCTGAGGAAACCTCTGGCTTAGCTTTTGACCCTGCTTGCCCAACAAGTTTTTTGATTGACGTGCCATTATCTACTAACAAGGATAAATAGGGGAGAAGAGATTTGGACTAGTGAGATCTGTTCATGGACGCATTTTAGGTCTCCACTGGCAGACAGAACGGCAGGCCAATGGCAGGCTGCTGGTGTACCAGTCGAGAGACACACCAAGCCTCGATAATTAGTGAGAGCTAGGGGTGTTTTACTAACCTGTTGTGGATGTGTGTAAGTGCTTGAAACTAAATAAAGCAGAGGTTCCCAACGTTTTTGACTCGAGGGCCACAAATATCATTTTTGCAACCCTGAAGGGGCACCAGTCTATCAACTCATGAAAAACATATTGACGTATACACCGTTAAGGACTACAAATCACCACATATTTAAAGTAAACCTTTTGATGTTACTGTGCTCATTTTTACATTCACTATTTTACACCTACGAATTACACACAGCATGTCACACACTCAAAGACAAAGCACTAGTGTAGATGAGTGACTGTCACTACACACTGAAGCGCATGGCCTGGCAGCTAAGTCACGGTGGCAGAAGGCATGGATTTTTAGAATCCTGCCCCTCTCCTCGAGCATGAGGAGAGTCCTGTCTGCTGGAGAGTCAAGTCCTGGCTGCTCTGCCAGACAGAAGGAGTTCAGTGAGGAGGCTGCCCCATGGGTTCCACCTTGGAACCTAAGCAGTGGCTCCCTTCTGCAGCCAGGGGATGGGAGATCAGTGCTCCCCTCCATCTGGGTCCAGCAGGGACCCCAGCACCTAGGGTCCCAGGCAGCGTGCTTTGCCGTGCTACTTGCTGGAGCCAGGGGAGGGGAGCGCTGATCTCTCATCCCCTTGGGTGCAGCAAAGAGCCTGCACTGGTCTCGTAGCCCCGCAGCAACGTGCTCTGCCTGTGTCCTTAGGCAGCAGCTCCCTTTTGCAACCAGTGGGCATGGAGTGGCAGGCCTCTTTGGAAGATCCTGAAGGCCACTTTTGGCCCTCGGCCACAGATTGGGCACCACTGAAATAAAGCATAGCTTTAAGCAACAGCACTCTTGTGTTGTACTGTTTGTGCCAGCCGTCTATCGGTCGGACAGCCGTGTCTCCATTGATTTATTTCCTCACATCATCTCGTACAGAGGAAAGTTACCAAGAGCTCTGGGTTGAAAGAACCCCAGGTAACAATACGGGGTAACCAGTAGTGCCAACTCTTGCAATTTCTTGTGATTTTTCACAAGTGATGGGGTTTCAGAGGACACTGCAGCTCATCTACTAATGAAGGGAGAAGCTCCAGCCCCTATGCAAAGCTCAGCCCTGCTGGAAGCTGGCAGAGTCTCTCTTCTCTGCTCACCATTTTCACGGCAGGGGACAGGGAGGAGGGAGCCATGAACCCACATGGCTCTGCTCCCTCCTCCCCTCCTATGAGAAATGCATACAAGATGGTGCATCTGCTCTTTCCTGCTGCAGCACCCAGCTTGGGGACATAGGACCCCTAGAGTTGCTATCCCCAGCATGGGAAGGGGGACAGGGAACCCTGATGCAGCCACCCAGCCTTGGGCAGGGGGAGGGGTGGAGCTAAAGACCCCCCGGAGGAGCAGACAGGAGTCTGGGGGAGGTGTGGCTGAACTGGGGGGATGGGGAGTGAGCAGGGCGCTGAAATGGGGGTGGGAGGGCTGCTTGGTTCAGGGAAGGGCAGAAGCCCTATGAGCTGCAGGAGGAAAGAAGAATTAAAATACAAAAATCAATTGTTTTTGCTTTTAGGACAATTAATTATTAGATTTTTTTAAAATTGTAATTCCTGTACAATATATAGATTTAGGTAGTTACCTGACTTATACAAAGGAAGAAGAATTATATAAAATTATTTTTGAAAGTGACTGAATTTATTTATTTCAAAATAGTATGTAGGGATTATAAATACAGTTACTGCGCTGAAATACAGAAAGCTCGGAAAGTGGCTGAGGTTGTAAAGATATTCTTGCATGCAAAGGATCTTTGCAGATCACATAAATCTTTATTGCAAAATAATTGAAAAACTCGATACATGTGAGTGCTTTGTGTTTCTTGGATGTTCATTGTTCATTTTCCAGCTCCATTTTACAGGCCTTGTATAGTATATTTCTAAATGTGTGGGAATTAGACTTTTCCATCATATTTTAACTTTATTACACTACAGCACTCTCCCGAGTACTTAAAAACTTGTACACAAGTAGAACCAAATATAAGTACTTTCCCACCCCTCTTTCCCCCAGCAAAGGAAAAATAACGGACAAAAATGAGAAAAGCAAAAGAAAATATTTTGGAGATGGACAGCTGGGAGAAGGATAGTCCAGTGGCTAGCGTAGCTTCCTGTGTGATCTTAGACAAGTGACTTTACTTAACCTCCCCCTGCCTTAGTTTCCCCATCTGTAAAAGAGGCATCATAGCACTTCCTTATCTCTTAAGGGTAACGTGAGTGGCTCAGATATTACAGTGAAACAGGATGTATAAATGCATAAATAAATAGGTGGTGGAAGAAGCAGGAAAAGACAGAAAACATGTACGCTAGGTTTGTGGCTTTAGTTTAGTTTTGGACTGTTTTATTGTCTCTTCCTGGCAGACATCCAGCATGTCTCTATATTCATCCTCTTCTCCTGCAACACAGCAGACTGGGGGCAGCCCAAAGATTCCCCTCCCCATTTAATACAAAACGAGTCAGCTAAATTTAAAGGGAAGGGCACAAACTCATATCGCCTGACATACCTGAAACCCTAAAGCTAGTCCTGGGTGCAGTAGTATGATTAGGGCTGATAGGAGTCCACTGAGTTTGTGAACCCCCAAATACTACAGCTGGCTTTGTCCATAGGGATATCACAACACAGGGTACCAACGCTTGGGGACTAATGCTTGTCCTCTCACCTGCATGTGGACCACTGCCTTCAGACAAAGGACAGGCAAGATGAACCGGAAGACAGAATCTTGCTTTTGGAGGCCATTTTCAAAAGCTTCTGCAAAACGTATTAAGTTCCAGATCTCCTACCCACACCTAAGTATGTGTCCATTACTTGATTTGAGTATGCAGATATGGGATTTAATGGGTGAAATCTTGAACCCATTCATGTCAACAGGAGTTTTATCACTGGGTTCAATGGACTCAGGCGTTCATCCAATGTTTGCATATATACATGTTTTATGAGAGCAATTAACCTCTAGGGGCAAATTTTCAACCCAGCTTTAACAAGGTCTCCATTTTTGTGCCTTTAAAACAAATGTGGTTGCAGTTCCGACACTTAGGTCACATAAATAGCTTTGTACCCTATTTATGAGTGCGATCTAGTACCTAGACATCTAAATAATAGTAACTGCACCCATAATTATTTGCAGCTGCAAACTGCAGGCACAAAATTTAGGCCAGTGTCTTGTGCTGAATGTTTAATCTGACAAAATATCATAAGAGCAAAGTAAAAAAATAATTCATGAGGGCAGTAATGTACTTGATTTTACTGTAGTAAAGACTCTGGAAACTAGATCTTTTTTCATAATGAAGACCTAATAACTGGCTTCTGAACAGGACACAGCATGATACTCAGAGGCACTGATTACTCTTTATGTGCCTAGGACTATGTAGTTACATAATTTGTTCCTTTTCGATGTTTTTTGTTGTTGACTTTTGTTTTTTCCTTTTTGGCTTTTATTGGGCAAAATATGACCTATTCTTCTAGTATTTTAAAACTAAAGAATTTTATTTCTGAATTGTTGGAACATTAAGGGCCTCAATATGTCATTTACTGATTATGTTAAAGTGGCGCTTATGGCTTGGTTCTGCTCTCATTTACATCCTGTTTAAATCTAAAGTAATTGTACCAAAGTCTCCAAGTTACGCTGATGTAAAGCTGGTCAGTGACAGGAGAATGTGCCCAGGACACTACAATTATTGCACAGCTATTTCTTTTACCATCCTTGCATTCAACATTAATAATTACTGGACCATGCCATGGCAAGTTTCTGCATTAACTAGCAAGATTAGTGATAATGTTGTAGCTTTTTCTACTCAATAAGTTAACAAAAACAGCGAGGGAAAATCCTCTGCGATATTCTATAGCTTCAGCTGCTATTACAATATTGTTAGAGTGACTCTATCCACTGATCGATTTACATTTACAACTTCTCATCTGAAAGCTTCCTTCCTATATTAAACATGCTAATAATTTGCTATGCAAAATTTAACAACCTAATAGGCTGCACAAGTCAAATGAAAATACGTTAATTGTTGTCTTTGATGTATATTATTCTGCCCACTTCCCTCATGCAAACAGCATATAAACATTAACTCTAGCACGTAATAAAACATACATAAAGAAAAGATACCAAGGTTGTCACTTAGAATAACATTGTACTCTGTAGAAAACATTACTTTAAGGCAAAATACTGGTACGTGAACAGCTACAGTGTATTATATACAACCATCTTCCAAGGAAAACTGGAAAAGAACAAACTGCATTGGAATTAGCTCAGATTTGTTTATCTGAAGAAGCTATAGTAGGGTGATTAATACCATACTATGTTTGCTTTTATTACGTAAGAAAGAATCATGCAACATACTATAAAAGGTATGTAACCTGGAAATGAAAAGGATATTTGAAAAGTAGAAGGCTATTTCTTCTAAAAATCTGAAGATTTGAAATCAGATTTGCCCAAAGACAGTACTGAGGTAACATAACATAAAACCTGCCATAATGGGTCAAACCAATGGGCTATTTAGCCTAGGATCCTGTCTGTGATAGTGGCCAATTCCAGAGCTTCGGAGGAGTGTACAGAACAAGGCAGTTGGAGTTGTCAACCCTTGTCATCCCCTCCCAGCTTCCAGAAGTTTAGGGTCACCCCAAGCATGGGATTGCATCCTTGATTTGGCTAATAGCGATTAGATGGACTTAAATTCATTGAGTTTATCTAATTCTTTTTTTAACCCAGTTACAATTTGGGACATCACAACATCCCATGGCACAGACTAATTGTGCACTGTGTGAAAAGTACTTCCTCTTGTTTGTATTAAACCTGGTGCCTGTTAGTTTCATCAGGTGGACCCCTGATTTTTTGTATTGTGGGAAGGGGTAAATCCGTAATAGGTATGCATCATTGAGAAGGGACCTTCAGGGGACTGGAATTACCATTGCCCACCACTGGCTGGCTAGTTTGGTCATGTTGCCTGCCTCAGAGACAAAGTCCTCACACATCAAGCTCTGAAGATCAGACTTTAGGTCAGCAGGGGACACTGCCTGATCATGGACTGGCCATGGTCAGATGGTCACCCATGATTAACCTGGCTGCATCAGATCACTAATAATCCTGTGGAGCTCTTACACATCTGGAATAAAGCCAGCGTGTGGTCATGGACACTTGGTGCTACCATGCTCTGTTGTCTAAGTGTATTGTTGTTGTGAAGAACACTTCTTTATTCACTTTCTCCACATCATTCATGATTTTATAGACCTCTATCATATTGCCCCTTAATGGTCTCTTTTCTAAGTCCTATTCTTTTCAGTCTCTCCTCATATGGAAGCCATTCCACATCCTTGCCATTCGCTAACCTTTTTCCAATTCCACTATATCCTTCTGGATACATTATTCAAGCGGTGGGTGCACCAAGAATTTATACAGTAGCATTAGATATTTTTTGTCTCTTTTCTAGAAGTTCCTAACATTCTGTTAGCTTTTTTGACTGTTTCTGCCCACTGAGCTGAAGTTTTCAGAGAACCATCCACGGTGAATCCAAAATCTCTTTCTTGAAGGGTAACAGCTAAATTAGACCCCATCATTACATGTGTATAGTTCAGGATTATTTTTTCCAGTGTGCTCTACTTTGCACTTATCAATGCTGAATTTCATCTGCCATTATAGGTATGCATCATTTGTTGCCCACTCACCCTTTGTGATTTGTGAGATCCCCTGTAATTCTTTGCTGTCATCTTTGGACTTAACAATCTTGACTAATTTTATATTGTCTACAAATTTTTCCACTACACTGTTTACTCCCTTTTCCTGATTAACAAATATGCTGAACACATGTCCCAGGACAGATCCTTAGGGGAATCCTGCTACTTACTTCTCTCCATTGTGAAAAAACTGACCATTTATTTCTAGCCTTTGTTTCCTATCTTTTAACCAGTCACTGATTCATGAGAAGTCCTTTCCTGTTATCCCAGGTCTATTTAGTTTCCTTAAGAGCCTTTGGTGTGGACCTTGTCAAACACTTTCTGAAAATCTAAGTACACTATATTGATGAGGTCACCCTTATCCACATGCTTGAGGACCCCGTCAGAGAACTATAATAGACTGGTGAGGCATGACTTCCCTTTATAGAAGCTGTGTTAACTCTTCCTCCAACAAACTGTGTTTATCTATGTGTCTGATAATTTTGTTCTTTACTAGAGTTTCTACCAATTTGCCTGGTAATGAAGTTAGGCTTACTCACATATAATTGTCAAGATTGGCTCTGGAGCCCTTTTCTGAAAAATCAGTATGACATTAGCTACTTTCCAGTCATCTGGTACCGAGGTTGGTTTCAGCGACAGTTACATACTACGGTTATGTAACTGCAATTTCACCTTTGAGTTCCTTCAGAACTCTTAGGTGAACACCATCATGGTGAGTTATTACTATTTAATTTATCAATTTGCTCTAAATCCTCTTCTATTTACACATCAGTATGGGACATCACTTCAAATTTGTTGCCCAGAAAGGATAGCTCTAATATGGGTCTCTGCTCCATCCTCTGCATTGAAGATTGCTACAGAGAATTTAATTTAGCCTCTCTGCAATGGCCTTGTCTTCCTTGAGTGCTCCTTTAATACACTGGTCATCTAGTGTTCCATTGTTTTGTTTTAATCATATCTTCAGACCCATGTGTATGTTCATTTTGAGTACATACAATTATGTTCTATCCTGTGATCAATATCATACAGAGGAATTTTACTAAAGAAATTACTATAAATGGTCTCTATCTAAAATTGAGGCACTTTGTCACTACAATTTTAGCCCAGTTAACAAAAAAATCAATAAACTATGAATAATTATTTTCAAATAAATACTTGTGATAGTGGGCTATTTTCTATGGCTTAGTCTTTCTAAAGGCTTTGCTTATTATTCTTCAAATAATTGAATCAAATTGATCCATCCCTACATTTATACAGTGCTAATCACTGTATTACTTGATTAGCAGAACAGATCAATACCTTATCCACAGATATAATGACTGGTTCGATACTTGAAATCTAGTCATGCAAGCTTACCAAAAGCAAAGAGCCACATGCTGATTTACCATGTGGTGCAGAGTGTAGCAAAGGAGAGGAGAAAATGCAGGAAAAGCCTACAATGATTGGAAAGGGAGCACTGGGTTTGTGTCAAACTCCTCCTTCCATCTAAAGACCATATAAAAGGAGCTACACAAGATCTGGGGAGATGTGCCATGCCTGATGGAAGCAGAGTCAAAAATCAGCTGCTGTCTGTGGTATGTTCCCCTTCAAACTTACTTCTTTGGAAGTGTAAAGTGCTATTTAGTTGCTAAATGTAATTGTTTGTGTATTTTTTTTATTCTAGAGCTGCCCCAACCTGAAAATTATGAAATTTCCTGAGCATATGTCAATTGCTTCTTCACCTTTTAGTTCCGAAAAACCACCACCGTGGCAAAATTTGCATTTGGTTACAAAGAATCCAAGAACGAAGGCGTTAACACCTAAACCTTGCTCTTAAGAAGAGTCTTCAGCGAACCAGACAATCCATCAGCCAATTGTTTACACTGTAACTCCTTTAAGGAAGGTGCAGCATTTAGCCGTATATTCACAGTGCAAGTGATGTAACAGTCAAAACCCCAGATGGTCATGAGTTTATCCATATTCAACTAAAAGAAACATTTGAAGTGATATTAAAGGTCTGATTCTCCCCTGTATTGCTAGTTACAAACAACCTTACATCTTACAAGATCTCAAAATGCCAAAACAAACTGTGGAAGAAATTCTGCCCTCAAAACACTGAGCATAACCCTCAGACAATTTCACAGTCCACTCTGCCTTACCACAGATTGTAAGAAACTCACTCTAACCAGCCTCTAGCTTTAGCTTACCTAATGTACTGGCACTAAATTCAGGAAAAAAGGCAAATCTTCCCATATACCAAGGACATACCGAACACAGAGTCCAATCACCATTACTAGAGGTATTACTGCAGCAACCCAGGAGCCCTAATCACAACCCCACTGTACAAGGCGCTGTACGAATAGAACAAAAAGACTGTCCCTGCCACAAGAAGTTGTCAGAGTCCTATCCAATGGGTACAGTCAAAGACACAAACAAGTCAAATAAAAATTGGAAATATTTCTAATAAACCCATCTGAATTTTTCTTTCTCTCTCCCTCCTCTGCTGCATGTTGCCCCTGGTTGTGGCCCAGCCAGCCAATAGTTCTGGGCTGGAAAATGACAGCCAATATGTGCCAGAGACATACACAAGAGTTTTAGGAGGGCAGTGAAGAGTGGCTTCTGCCACTGAAACTGCAGAGGGGAATTTTAGGTAGGCAGATAGGCCCAGATCCTCAAATTAAGCACCTAACTCACGTTGATTTTAATTGGAGTTGGGTGTCTAAATATCTTTAATGATCTGGGCCATGGTAATTTCTTACATTAAAATACAAAGTTAACATGAATCCCACCATCTCACACTCTAAGTGCTGCCTTCTTCATCTCCTTTCTCCAATCGATTAAAGGTTTTTTTCACCTCCGTGCCTGTTTTGCATACTGCCTCCTGTGTCTTGACCACACATGTATGTCAAGAGCCTTCCCTTTCCTCCAAATCTCTGCTCTGTTTCTTTCAGCTTATCTTGCACAACTAACCTCAGCTCTTTAGGTAAATACCCTTCTCTCACGCCTAACCATATTTCAACAATCATGATGCAAAATAATTATGGAAAAACAAACAAAATAACCCAAGCAAAATGTGTCAGGGCAAGAAAATTAATGAGGCCACATTCTGTGCTGTGACTGAGCAAACAACATAGAAGACATAGGCTGAGAGCAGTGAATGCGAAGGATCAGAACTAGTGCGTTCAGCCTCAGAATTAGGCTCTTTATTGTACGCTGTTCAGGAATCAGACCACATCTCTATCATTGTCTGTGTGCACCTTTGGCATCATGTGACACAACAGACTGGGATACAATTGATGTCAGTGGATCAGGGGCAGTCTATGGCCTTTTAAACAAGACACATGATAGATTCTTACTTAACAAAGGAAAAATAGGTAAGTTGCATGTAACACTTAAGTGACTGCGGAACAAACACAAATCCATCCCCAGTACCTAATAACTTGAAATATGTTGGCTATCAAAAGACAGTGTTTCTAGCAAGAGTTATCTACTGAGCTTTTCAATCTTATGCTATCGTTTTAATTAGACGTGAAAGACAGAACAGACATATCATTAGAATTCAAGATATTGTAAAGATAACTTTATTCATACAATGGGTCACTTCATCTGAGTGTACCATGAAGAAACAGGGAAGGACTAAGCTCTAAAGAAGTTGGCCTAAAGTCAGCTGAATTCTGACAAAAGGTCATTGACGTTCTCTACTAGAATACCTTTGGGAAGGGTCCCAAGTGTTTTACAGATCATGGGTCCAGTCCTGCTCTCATTTAAGCCAACAACTACATGATCATTAATTATAAGAAAGCAGGTACAGCCCTTATATGTGCATGGGTAAAATTTTGAAAATTGCCTAAATGACTAAGAAGCCTAAATGCCTTTGAATAATCTCTGAAGTAACCTAGACAACTTTGAAAAATACGTCCTTCTCTATTGCAATTAAATAAAGTTACACAACTTTTTTTGAGAATGTACATCTTTTGTACTGCCTTAGCACCTAGTCCGTTTTGTTAACAAAGACTATTATTCTTCTAAACAAAAACCCGAGAGTCCTGTAGCACCTTAAAGACTAACAAATTTCTGTGGGCATAAGCTTTCATGGGCTGCAATCCACTTTGTCAGATGGAACTATTATTCTTATAGAGCCAGTGAGCATTGGTTCTGGTTATAGAATCATATAACCGGATCTTTCCTGTTGTTGATAAATCATACATTTTATTTGTATGTTTATTAGATTATTAGAACATTAAAAGATAAGAGTCCAATAAGCAAAATGAAATGTTGGCAAGAAGAAAGTGAATATGGAATTTGCAAGGGCATTGCAATGGCATCAGGGAAGGACGCTGGGGCTCGGTTCTCAGTGATGAGACTGTCCACACGACAATAGTTTGCACAAATTAATACGCTTGTTGGCCGTCTCAGCAGAGGATGTATGGCCTGAAAACTGAACTTCCCTCAGTCACACAGGGGTGGTCCCTTCAGGCAATGGCATATGGGGGCATTGCTGCTGTCTATGTAACTGTCTTGTGGATGAAGAGGACAATGTCCTGGCCTGGCAATCCCTCACTTTTCACAAGCACTAAATAATGCTTAAAAGATTTCTAAAAAATAAAATATTACTACAAAAAAAAAATCCTACTGCTTTGACTCCGCCTCCCATTTTTCAGGGATTATTCTAAAAATTCATTCTAGGGAGCGAGCGCAGAAACCCCCCCTCTTATGGGCAGGAGTGGGTAGAGAGGAGGAAAGCACCAGGAAGTTTCCTGTGAAGTCTTCCATTAGGGATCCTGGCCCTTCCCCTGGAGAAGAAGTAGTAACTCAGGTCCCAATCCCTGAGTGCCCTTCTCAACTAGAGAAACGAAGGCCACTATGTGAAGTCTTTGGCCCCACACTGGTCACCCCTCACCTCCAGCTCCCTGGCAGCATTGCTCCAATGGAGCTGTGCTGCCAGTAACTCTCCCACTTCCAGTTGCCCTTGGAACTCCACTTAAATGGGCTTCCATGACACAGAGGGACCACTAACATCTGTGGGCTTGATCCAAAGTCTGTTAAATTAACAGGAGCTTTTCCACGGCTTTGGATCAGACCATTAATGCATCCTCACATTGGATTCCTTCCTTCCTCCCTCCCTGTGAAAAGGGACAGATCTATGTGTGGAGATCTTAAAAGGACTATTCCTCTTCCCATTCCCGCACCGGGCTGACCCTCACATTGAGGGATTCAGGAAGACAGCAATTTTCTACTCCATATAAAACATGCTTTTACATCAGGGGCTTGCTGCCATTTGCAGGAATAAGAAGAGTAAGAGAGAAAGAAATAGAGGAGAGGCTTTCATGATGTTTCCTGTATATCCTTTTCTCAAAATAACATTGGAGGGGTGTTGTGCTTTTCACATACATTTTACAGCCAGTTCATAATGTGGGCTAATCACGTCTGATATTTCCAATAAAACAATATTTAAGACTTCAGAATCCGCCCCCAGTTCTTTTGTGCCACAGTTTAATGAAGACATTTGCAACATCCTGCAAGTACGTCATTATCTCCTATAATCATATAATTACAATTTTTAATGAAATAATTGCATGTGCATAGATATAATTACGGTAATTGCATAAATACCTGATTCTCAGCTAACAGTTACTTTAAAGAAGACCTTTGAAAAAAGGGGAAAACATGAGAAACTGAACCTTGCCAGGGAATGAATATAAATATTAAACCAGTTTGTATTTTCTATATGATTTCAGCCTCTTAGATCTTCTGTGTATATTCTTTTTCCCACAGTATATATTACTGAAAGGTTCAAAGATATATTTTAGTGAATATGAAATCACACTAAGACTGATCTCTTTCTGATCCCAAAGCCCACTGAAGTCAATGGAGCCCTAACATGGTGATCTTACGTGGCTACTCAGTACCTTAACAAGAGACTGGGCTCTGAATTGCCACCTTTATACTGAAAAAGAAAACCTAGCAATAGCATCCGACCAAGTGGGTTTCTGCCCCCGACAGCTTATGCCCAAATAAATGTGTTAATCTTTAAGGTGCCACAGGACTAACACAGCTACTCCCCTGGAATTCTATCAATAGCAGTTACTGTAGAAAAATCAGTGTTTTTATTCATCTCTAGAAAGTGAGAACCAAATTCGGTATCAATGCACAAAACCTGAGAAAATGGGCCTTGTGCAGGTGTTTCTTATAAGAGCTGTGAGAGAAGAAGCTATCGTTCAGCTGCTCAGCACAGCTGCTACTACAGAATGCCTTATCAGCTGCAGTAGTGGGTTTGCCTGTCCCCAAAGGCAGTTTTTGGCCCATAGCTATGCAGATGGATCAAACCACTGCCACCCCAGATAAAAATCCCCATATAATATGTCCACTCCCCACATAGTCTCTTCCCACCAAACCACTGCCAGCTGGAATTGAAGCAATCCTAGTCCAATAAGGGCCTTCCACACATTTAGCAACTGGGGAAAGTAAAATGCATCACGGAGGTAATTTCCCATCATTTGGCATGTTGTTAATAAGCAGGCCAAAAAGTAGAAATACAGTAAATATGCTGTAATTTCAGTGTTTATGATTCTCTGAAAAAGAGGAGTACCTGCTTTAAACAGGTAATATGTGAACTGCAATTCACTTCGGCTATGTCTACACTAAAACATAAGTCAACCTATATTAGGTTGACTCACAACCACCACAGTAATTATTGCAATGGTTTAGGTCCACACTACCCTTCTTGGGTCAATAGTGTGTGTGGAGCACTTCCACCGACCTAAGATGGGCAGTGTGGGGGGCTGAGAACCTGGTCTTCCCCCCTCCCCCATCAATAGCAGGAGAAGCTGCCCACGGCTTCTCACCCCAAGCCCAAGAAGTGGGGTCCAGCAGCCTCACCTTCTTAACCTCTCCCCACCGGGAGCCAGGCAGCCCTGTCAATTTCACAGCTCACAAAGCTCCTCACCCTGGCTCCCAGCTGCCCCTCTCTCTTTTCAATTTCACAACTCCTGCTGAAAAATTGACAAGACAGTCAACAGCCAATGTAAGGTACGCAGTGCCTGCGTCACCCAAACTACATAGTTATAAGTCTTATGCCTCTCAGGGAGGTGGAGCAGGTACATGTAGCAGGACACTTACATCGATGGGAGGAAGGCTGCCATGTAGACACTGACATAATTAGGACTGCCTTATGTTGACTACAATGCAGTGTAGACCAGCCCTTAGAGACTGGCCCTATATCGCTTACACAGTGAGCAGTCTACCTCAGTGGACAACTCAACAGAGTAAGGAATTACTCTGTAGCGTAAGGGGGACACGAGCAATCCTTAATTTAATATCTGAATCCAGGGTATTTCGAAGGAGAAATAATGAGCTATAGCCAGGAGCAGATTTTCCCTGCTGCTTCGGTGGCACACAGGAACCACTGCAAAATTCTCCCAGCATAAGAGCAGGCTCAACCTACTCTATTCCACCCACCTCCCCACCCACATTGCTAGTGTAGACATAGCATGGGGGTGGGGAGGATAAGCCACAGCACTTGGCTCTATGGAGATTCTGGACTGTGCTCCAGTTAATATGAACCTAGGAAAGGCTGTCATAAGTTGGACCCACTCTGATAGTTGCTCTAATTTATGTCAGGGGCCCCTGCAGGAGCCTAGAAGCCAGGTAGCATAAAGATGGCCTAGAGCCAGCTTTGCGCCGCTTCCCCTTCTGTTTTGCACTTGATGCTGCGCCTCTCAGGAGATAGAACACAGAATCTGACCTCAAGAGTTTATTATTGTGAGCATGCAGAAATAATGAGCAAAACAGAAAAAATATTAGAAGTGGAAGGAAAAAACTTGATATCCCAAAAACAAATCTAATTGATGTTAAGCTCATTAGCGTGGTGAGGTTCTGAATGCAGAGTATAATTAACAATACTACACATATCAAAGGAGAGGGAAAATAAATCAGTGAAAGGAAGGGTAAGGCATGTAAAGCTGACAACATAAAGTAAGTGAAAATTAAAAGGGCACAAGAATTGTAAGTGACGAATTTGAAAAAACAAGAAAAAGATATTTGTAGCAATAATCTAGTTATAAGCGGATTATTAACATTATAATTGAGACAATCCTTAAGAATGCCTTGACAGAACATGTAGGCATATTTCCAGCTTCAAAACATATGTAAAGCATGGCTAAGAATGGTACTTGTATCTGTGTATATTACAGAGAATAGACAAATAAAGAGAATGAACTCAGAGGAATAATACAATAAGGGGAAAAGTAAAGCAGAAGAATCATAGCTACTGAAAGGCTGAAAAGCCATCCAATCCTTCCCCCTGCCAATGTATAAATGGACCCCCACCAGCTATTTTCTACAGCTTAGTCCAGCCTACCTTTAAGTATGACATTCAGAACGAAAAGTTAAACCATTAGCTCATTGGCTTATTGCAAACGACTAGTCCAAAACAAGAAAAGGGGAGGGGAGAGAATCAGAACAGCTGTATGCTATTCAGAACAGCTTTATCAGGATAATGATACTTCAGAGCCCTGCATGTCTGTGTGTGGGAGGATGTAGAAACTGAAAAGTAAGCAGTAAAATCAGAGACGCTGGAACGAAACAAGTTTTAAACTGAACAGAATTAAAACAGGATTACAGACTGATAAAGTTACATCTACAGTCAATGTACATGCCTCAAGGTTCTTTACAGTGTGCTGGTTGCATTGTAAGAGCTCACAAAGGTGGCCTAAATAGCTGTACATTTAAACATGGCTTCCATCAGTACAGATGGCATTAAAGGTGGTTGATGTTTTAAAATTCAAAGTCTGAAAAATCTTCTACCATGAGCATGTATGTCTCTCAGAAAAACGACTGCAGAAAGTGTGCTAGAATTTAAGCATTTTACATTATTTCCAATGCGACATTAAGCTACCTCACGTCTTTGAAAACTGCTGCTACCTGACACTAACAGCTTTAGATTGTGAAAGGGATGAAAGGGACTGAACAAGACAGCGTTTAGTTCATTATTTTCCTCCATGTATTACTAGTAGAGAGGCTCAACTGGAAATGCCCGTGTGAAAAACGAAAAACGGGAACAAACAATACTTCAAACACAAATAAAATATGAAAACATTCTTGTTTTAGGTAGTGCAGAGCACTAGTGTTAGGGACCATGGTGCTAAATTAATGCCTGCTGATACTGCGGGGATGAATTTGGCCTTGAAAGCGCAGAGTCAGACTGATTGCCTTTCAGTCAGGAGCCATCAGAGCTAAATCCTCCAAGTAAGAGCTTAAGGCCAGACTTTCAAAAAGGGATTAGGTTCCTAAAGCCAGTCCTTAGGTGAGGTATAAAAGCAAAAGGCTCCTTGTATTCCCCCCCTTACCCAAGGATAGCCACAATCTGATCCTTAGTTCCTGGGAACTACTAGCTGAAGTAGATTTCTGTTTCTTAGAAAAGGCGGCATAGCGTGTCCTCAACTTCCATTGAAATAAAAAATGAGGGTTCTTGCAGGAGGCAGTCAGCAGTTTGCAAGACGTGGTCCAAGATGACCAAAAGGGAGTATCATTGAAGTAAGCAAAATTCTGACAGGAACTCAGAAGACACTGCAGGATACAAAACTTTCTGAACTAGCAATCCTGTTTAGCTGAGGAAGATTGCTCAACAAAGTTACACACATCTCAGCGTCCATCCCTTTCTCAGGTTAAGCTCACTCCTCTTTATTCTAACACTTGACAAATGGCATTGCCAAATTCTTTTATACAGGCTTGGAACAAACTAGCATGAAAAACCAAGGCAGATAAGATTAAGACAGTTAAGGTAGGCTTCCTTCATTCCTTCTCAAACCCCTAAAATGTCTTAGATTGCTAATGTCAGAGTGTTGTAAAGTTATTGATGCCATTCACCGGTGTGGTGGATTTTCTGTCATTGAAAACTTTTAAATCAAGGTTTGATGTTTTCCTAAAGGATCTGTTTTAGTTCAAACTGCAATTAATTCAGGGACATCTTGTGGCCTGTTATACAGGAGGTCAGATTACATGATCGCAGTGTTCCCTTCTAGCCTTTTAATCTATAACATCCATTACAATGTTTAACATAACTTTTAGATTCACTTGCCTTTCATTACCATGTTCACTTTCCTGGGGCTTCTTTCTATCTCTTTCAAAATGTTGAATTTTCTTAGTAATTAAC
Organism: Mesoclemmys tuberculata; assembly: GCA_007922155.1. Taxonomy (NCBI): domain Eukaryota; kingdom Metazoa; phylum Chordata; order Testudines; family Chelidae; genus Mesoclemmys; species Mesoclemmys tuberculata. The sequence goes on from ML675649.1 coordinate 13,121,191, forward strand.
TGGTAACGTTCTACAGTTAGCGATTGATTTATCCCGTAACTGCCACCCACTGTTCCATGAGACTGAGTTAGGGGGATTTCTTTCAGTGACTGTATCTGGAATCTAAGTGTGGATGGATAGCAGCTGGACTCACGCTAAGTACTGAAACTACTACAGTCGTAACCGGGAGAAGTGGATCTGAGTTTGTCAAAGCGAAACGTAAACTTCCGCTGTTCTCTGTGACATGCAGTAGATTATGGATTCAGTTGGAAGCGTAGCTACAACTTTTCAAATAATTATTTTTGTTCTTTCAGGTTTGCCCACAAATACATATGGCCTTGTCACCTACAAGTCTTTCCTTCTCTTCTTTTATTTTTTTCCCCATTTGTTGATTTTTATGGTTTTAATATTGTCTAATAGAAATGTGTGTAACCATCAGAAAATGTGGGAGCCCCCTGCATCTTTATTGATGACTTTGTGCATCAACGTCTGGGTGAGAGGAGGCATAAGTCACTCAGTTACACATGCTTGATGATCTGCAGACCCACTACTGCAGCCCTGCGCATTATTTGAAGGCCTGCACATTACTGCAGCTTTGAGAATTCGCCAAAGATGAGAATAAGAGGTCATGTTGCCAAAAACACCCTATTTTCTCTCATTCCACATTTGTTTGCTGTACTGTATCCCTAACAAACAGGAAGAGCATATTTAAAGAACTAAGCAAAAGAATATCAGGATTCCCTCAAAACTGGACAGACGTGGAAACATACATAAAGCATAGTCTTCTGTATAAAGTCCAGAAAACTTCACACAGAGATAACCTAACCCATGGGTAAAAACGAACATTTTCAAGCCCAGATGCTTAGGCTGCTGATCAACATCTAGGCATCTACATAACAGCAGCCTGATTTTTTCCAGAGGTGCTGAGCACCCACCACTACTATTAAAAGCCAATGAGAGTTATAGTTGCCAAGAGCCTTTGAAAGCTAGGCCACTTTTATCTAGCTGCTTAAGCAGGAATTTAGGAGCCTAAAAATTTGACATGGTCCTTGATGTTTAATTATGCAGGAGATTGATGTGTGGTTCTTAGCAAACGATATTAAATATATTAGGTCAGAACAACTAAGTATCTAAATTTATATACTGGTATTAACATAATGTAAATATGATATTTCTACTGTGGATTTAAGAGTGAAGCGATTTCTAAAAACACACAGTTTCACATTTTAAATTGTGTTCATTAGCTTGGACATACACATTTTATGCTGTCTCTCTATAGCTTTGGGAATCTGCAAATGTTCACAAAAGAAATTTGCAAGTTCTCCTTTACTAGCAGAAAAGGACTTTAATGTTGGAAGACCAAAAATCACCCAGGAACTGTAGTTTCCAAGTCAAGGGGTCAAAATATTTTAACATTTCAGTACACCTCTATTAAGAGATTTCTGGCTTTACAGATGCAGCAAAAGGAAATCCACTCTCAATTCTTAAAATGTATCAGCTGTAAAAGGTGTTTCACATATGAACTTCACAAAAAAAAGTAGTGTGCACCACATCTCAGATGTATGGTCTCAGGTTACTAAATGAGTTCTGCTTTGGGGAGCTTCACAACCACAGCAGGGGCTTAATCCCTACACCACTGACATCAAGGGGGGGTCGTCACTGACAGAAGTGGCTGCAGGGCAGTCCCTAATGCATATGCATCACCAACTGTGTCTGCATATATTGTAGTAATACTTGAATGACATTTCCCTAGACTAAAAAGGTCGAGGTACAGATGAAACTTGTCAATACAGTCAGCACAAGAGATATAATCAGAAGGAACTGAACTCAGTTACTACATATGTTATCCTCTCATCTGCTTAAAATGGGTCTCTATTTAATTATCTTTCTGGCTTTCACTTCACAGTATCAGCAGTCTTTAAGATTTGTCACTTGTTCTTCCTCTGCAAGGTTTTGTTTTTTCCCCCATTTTTTTTTGGTCCACTTTTATACATACCTCCTTTTCTACAAATTTTCTTGCCGGGTTTTCTGGCACATTCCTTGGATATTCTTTTGACTGAAAAATGAATAGAAGACTAGAAAATAAAATGGAGCTCCATCACAGACAGTAGGAGCATGCAACACCGCTATCTAACTGAAAGATGGCCTGCTTTTATTAGGTACAGAGGATTCCCAATCTGTTGTGCCTGCACATGCAATGGATAAGATGTTGATGCATCTTCCCAGAAGTCAGTGGGTGGGAATGAGAATTAGGTACCAACTTCAACCTAAAATACACGTGCTGTGGGAGAAAGAAACTGAGTGTAGACAGGAAAACAATTTATATTGGAACAGATGCATACACAGAAAAAGCAGCATGCATACATGTAAAATGCTGGCATGCAAACAAGGAAAGCCAGGCATGCTACCAGTACACATGAATTAATACTGTTAAACCTTAGAATAGGAAAATAACAAGGTCTCCTTGTTTTGCCTGTTATTAACTCACCATCCTCAGTTGGGACATATATATTTAAATAGAGGCAGTCTTCATTCTGATCTTGTACATAGGTAGAAACTACATCCAGGTTATTAGTAAACCACACAGGAAGCATGACTTCAGGCAGTCGGCCTTCTATAATGTTCTGGGGACACACTGGAGCAAATTGAGTAGCATTTTTTACATCTGACCAGGGAGATGGAGGTTCAGGAGGTTGAAAACGACGCTCTCCTACTGGTGGGGCAGCATATGGAACCCCAAGAAACTGAACAACAGGCCCCAAAATTTCATTATTAAGTTCCTTCTTAATCCCTTTTATCTTGCCAAAGTTAGTGGTCACCATTGGGTCAGTATCATCCAGTTTTTGTGAGGACACAGCTGCAGCCTGAAGCAAAAATCCAAGTGTACAAAGAACAAAAGTGGCATCCAATCCCACGTGTAACAGACGGACCATTATCGCTCTCAATACACAGTTCAGCCACACAGACCTTGGAAGGGCCATGGTCCCACATTAGTTGTATAGCTACAATGAGGCAATCTTATTTGTATCCACTTGTGTAAAAACAGGAAAACCGAAGGATATGGATCAAGTTTCCTAAATATGAGTCTGTCGGAAAAATCTCAAAAGGCTTTTCACACGGCAAGTATCTTCCATTGATTTCAAAGCAGCATCTTCACACAGCACTATTTATCAGACTACATCCTATTGACAATTCTGTTTTCCATAGTAGCAATATGAAGAGAGCGGCCATTTACTGCAGATTCCCCTCTTATAAATCAAATCCAATTAGTTGCAGGTCTATATCCTGGAGAAAATGAAAATAAATCATTAGTATGAAACAGCTAATATGGGCAGAGTGATGACGAGATGTTTTACAAGTTACCATACATATATTAATAGTTGCTGGAGTCACGTAAGTAACATTTTACAATAGATAGTTTATGGGTTCCATGAAATGACGGGTGAACCTCCAATTATTGGATTATTTATAATGTTGCCTCCTGAGTTTACAGAGTTTTTCAGAAGAAACCCTCATACAAATACACATTTCTGAAAATAAATTACTGCTAGCTCAGATTAAATATGTTTTACTATTACATTTTTATATGACTTAAAAATGGAATTTGGGCTGGTTAACTTGTTAACAATGGTTGGTTTACAAAGACAATAGAAACCATAGGTCAATTATTTTATCAAATCTCAATACTCAGTAAAAGCAAGTCCGATCAGGATGCTGAATGCCAAAAAAAATAAAGTAACTTATTTCATTAAAAACAGCCTACATGTGCAGATAAAAAACACTCATTTGCCCATTTTAAAATGTAATTTACAATTCAAATGCTGAAGCAACTGGAGGAAAACAAGACCAATCTTGTGGAGTATTTTTACAGCGCATAACATGAAGTACTGTACTTTATATGATGACCATGTATCTATCTCTGATATTTGGAAATCCATTAGCTATTCACAATACAAGAACAGATCCTGGTCCTTCTGAAGTCAAAGCAAAACTGCCACTGTCTTCAAAGAAGCAGGATAGGACCTAAAAGGCTATTTCTTTGGAAATTACTTAAAGAAGGGAATAGACACACAGAACAGATAGATTTGTCTGTGTATCACAGTTCTCATTTATGGCCCGATTCCTCGCGCACTATTGACTGCAGTGAAAGATGCGAGTGTGCAAGGAATGCAGAATCAGTTCCATCTACTCTTAATTTGCAGTTAATCCATTTAAATGATCATACAAGTCCAGATTTTTCAGACACCAATGTGACTACTGCACAATAACCTAGGAAAATAATGTTAGGATCAGAGACTATATAATTTAGAATCCCAGATTCTATTTTCAACTCTGTTTTATCACAAAGGTTGTGATACAAGGACTGTGATACAGTAGTTTTGAAAATTGCTCAGAGCATCCCATAACATCTTTAATTTTCATGTTAATCACATTGTTAACACAATTTACAATATACACTAATTTTAAATTAAATATAATGTACAGCGTAACAGGTTAATCTTACATTCATTGTAAAAGAGTGTATAAGGTACAGAAAACAAGTTTTACTTTGATAAGCAACTTTTTGAAACACCTTTTGAGGCAGCATTGGCAGCTTTAATGAGAATTGTTTTTATCACATCTATACACATGGTAAAGGGAATTCAAAAGATGAGCTTGTCTAACAGACAGACTGCCCTGCAGTTTGGGTTATTAAAAAGGAGATTTTAAAAGCTATATAGGACAGCAGGAGATTTGGTTCATGTCTAATATTCCTTTAGCTATGAAAAAAATCTATCTCAGAAGGCAATAAGAAGATAGATGTAGCTTTTTGACAATTTTTCTCTCCCTCTGCTAATTCTAATATCTTTTGCTCTGAAACTATATTAACATATAGAAGACAGGCTTCTGCCCCATCATTCTTCTGTTTTATATTCTCAGTATTTGTTGGAAACACACAGATTTACCTGCACAAACCATTTCTGAAGGCTAAATATGCATTTCTATTTAGCTTAACAAACACGTGCAGAACGACACCTGGACAATTGCATCTTGGGAGATTTTTGTTTGGTCACCTTGCAGATTTTGGGAGACAGTGATAGGTCAGTAAAATATGCCAAACTGCTTGTATTAAATCCATCTAGTTAAATCTCAAAATCTTGTTTTTGTCAGCAGTAAAGGAATATATTCTGTCCTCTGCTCCTCTCCCCACAAAGTTCTGAGGCTCTATAATAATAAGTACTTCATTCAAGTAGCTGTCCCACTAACTTATATGGTTTGGGGAATGTCTAAGGAGAAATCAAATTTAACAAAGCAGCACCAAACAATTCCTTCCTTTCTTTTTCATTTTCAGCTGCTGAATTAGTTCAGTGTGGAAAATTACCAAGATATGCTTTAAACAACAGTTCATTTAGCAGACTCCTTTCTCTTAAAGTCTCAAAGCTATTTTTCAATTACTAAGACAAGCACTTTTTGCTATACTTCCGTATCGAAAAAGAAAAATCTAGGTACCAAAAGCACTTGTCATAAAAATAATATGAAATTAAGTAATCAGCAATAGTTCCCCTAATAGTTCAGATGTTGGAGGGTTTTGCCCTAAATTATTTTCACGTAACTTTTTCCATAAGTGTAGAGCTGTGTTTTTAAACCATTCCATAGGATGCATTTAAGCAGCTAAACAGCTATGGAGTGATTAAAAGGCTATTTAATTCTGCCACCCATGGATAAAGTTTTGCTCTTTGGTATCATAAGGAGGCTGAAGTGATAAGAACATAGCTCAATAATATGTTTGGCTATTTTCATGAATTACCCCTTAGGAATCTGGTTAGCAGAAGCCAGCAGAGGTAAAGAGCATATGATCCAGTTGGTGGGGAAGGACATCCAGTAGCCATGTCCACACATTTTAGTATCTGCATTTATATTTCTTTTTAATAGGCTTTTTTCAACTGCTAAGGGAGTTGTTTATGGATAGTCCACCTCAGGGATGGTGGAAATAGTGCATTATTTCAGCCCCATGATAGCTATCCTGAGCAATAAGACTAAAAACATAAAATAAGTCAAATGCAAAGATTGTTTAGCTTATTGTATTGGAACTCAAATACAAATATCTGCTTTGTAGCACTGAGGTGACCTTATGGCAGGCTGGAACTCTTGCCTGGAGCACATCTACTTGTTCTACTTAAATTATTGACAGAAACTTTCTTTAGACCTCTGCATGTGTTCTCTGTTCCCTGAAACCTGTATGGGAGCTGACTGGTCAGGAACCAGGAAGGAGAAGAGAAATCCTCTGGGGTACACTACTATCTGAATAAGCAAGTACAGGAATGAGCAGGAAGGTGGATTGGAAAATAAGTGAGCAATTTGAGGTACTTGGCAGAGTATGAAGATAACCATTCATGGCTGTAGCTTCAACAGCAGAATATACTGAGGTCTAGACTTAATATCTGACAATGATAAAAGGTACCATTGTCTAGGGCTGACGATCATCCCTGTCAGTTACCACTGAGTAAATCACCTATAACATCTCATTTATTCAACCAATTCTTTCATGGTTTTTGGAATATTTTTGAGCATCTTGAGATTTTCTATACAGTAGAACCTCAGAGTTATGAACAACAGAGTTACAAACTGAACGGTCAACCACACACCTCATATGGAACCGTAAGTATGCAATCAGCCAGCAGAAGAGACAGAAAAAACAAACCAAAGACAGTACACTACTGCGTTAAACATAAACTACTAAAAAAGAAAGATTAAAAAAAAAAAGATTTCACAAAGCAAGGAAACTGTTTCTGTGCTGGTTTCATTTAAATTAAGATGGTTAAAATCAGCATTTTTCTTCTGCATAGTAAAGTTTCAAACTGTATTAAATCAAATGTTCAGTTGTAAACTTTTGAAAGAACAATTATAATGTTTTGTTCAGAGTTACAAACGTTTCAGAGTTACGAACAATCTCCATTCCCGAGGTGTTTATAACCCGGAGGTTCTACCTTATTGCATTTGTTATTCAAAATTGTGGTTTTTGTTCTGAATATCATTTACTTTATGGTCCTAATCTGGAGTTACAGCAGAGAAGCATTCACCTTAGCTCAGATGCAAAGCTGGCTTTAAGTCATGTTGGTGCGTCTCCTGACCTGGACACTTCTAAAACAGATATTTTCCCCAGCATAATTTAGAGCAGCCTAACTTCTTCTCACTCCTTTTTAAATTTACTTTCATGCCTGGGAGATACTCTAAATTGCAATGGCTGCCAATAGCCTCAGTGGACTGTTACAACTGGGTGAGAAATTAGGAGTACCTAGCTAGGTCTCCTTTCCAATGGCCACACCCTCTGTGCCAGTTATTGGAAGTAGAATGGCAGAGGAGTTGCTGTGGCATCTCTACACTACCTGAGGTCATTTATTGCATCTTTGGGGCAGACTTGAGCTAGTGAACTAGTACAGAGCTGCCATAATGTAACACACAAAGTACCACATAACTTGTTCCCTTTCCACAAGCATTTGTCAAACTGTTGCACAAATGTCCACAGAAAGTGACTGCGAAAGGGACTTGAACACTTCCAAAGCAATTTTATTTCAAAACTCAGACAAGTTTTCAGAGCATTGCAGTATTCATCCAGCTCCACTGACATCCACCTTTAATTATAACTAAAGAGCCAAAATGTAAATAAATAAATAAAAGAAGTCAAAATAATGTAATACCAAAACAAGAAAGTTACAGGCAAGACAACACATGGTGCAAAAAAAAAAATTAATACCACACCAGAGGCATATCTTGATTGTAAACATTATCAGGTAAACAAAAAGATATATTCTATTCTAGGGTTTGCTTTCTTTTCCTTAACATTTTACATTGCTTGAAGAGAAGTTTTATAACAAATGTGTCACATTTTCTTTCTATCTATATTAAAGACAGACAAATTCTACTCTTGTGTACACAAGTGTAGTCAATGGGTTTGCATGGATGGAACTCAGAAAAGGAATTGTAAAGAAGGAAATTTTATGGAAAATTACATTCTATCTACGTGAATTTAGTGCTTTGAAGTCTGACAAACTGACAGCACTAGAGACTGAAGTCTTCATACACACACACACACACCCAAGAGATGTACAAAACAGGTTACAATATTGACTGCTTCCTCACACTGTCTTGCCAATGTGTCTCAACCTTACGGTACCTGCTGAGATCTTCCCTAAGTGTTAGAAAGAAATTCAGTATCCAAACCCATTCAAATCCTTGATCTCTGCGGAAAAGTCAACAATGGTGCCAAATGTTACGTTAGCTATTTTGATGGGGTCACCTGCTCACCAGGAACTGATCTGAGACCACAGTTTACTGCAGACAAGTCACCAAATAGCTATCAGAGGGTAAGGATTTTCAGATTTTCAGACACTGCTGGCAGTGATGAGATTGAACGCACTATCTCGATGTGATTGGCTTCATTCCCTATATACCTAGTCCCTGAACCATCCGCTCCACTGTATTTAACATTTCTTTTACATCTGTAAACAAAGCCTTATGTTTCATTTTATACACATAACGAATTAGTAACAATTATATAATTTTATACGTAATATAAATAGTACAATTCTATATACATAATTCATTTAGAAGCATAATGTTAATGAATAGCTAAATTAAACCAAATGAATGACATAAAACTAAAAAGGGGCACACATCTTAAACTTGTTTTACATTTTTCAGCCTCATTATATTTTTGTTCTTCCCATTAGTGGGAATGTTTGCTAATTAATTGGTATTTGCATGATCAGATGCTCTCTTTAAATACTTTTCTGTAACTTAGATTCACCAAGGTAGCAAGACTTCTGTTCATAATCTCCTAACAAATGGTTTCTGAGTGAGGCATGCCTTAAGTCTCCTGGCATAGTGTCATTTACTTGCTATCTTCCATTTTCTCATATTAATAACTATTTTTAAAATATTCTCACTCCTTAGCTAAAAGTAATTGTTTATATTACCATAAATTGGCAACTATTTTTTTTAACATGTGGACTAGAACTGTCTGACATTTTGCAAAGAAAGTAGGTAACGAAAATGATGATTTTACCCATAACAAAAAGAATAGATAGCTCTGACACTTGTGTGTAAAGTTTAGACAGTTAAGTAATACAGATTTACATTAAAAAAGACAGATGCACTGGCTTGGAATATAATGGGTAGTGAAGTGAACCTTTATTCCTTTTAGCAGCTTATGGTTAACTCTTAAATGGACCAAGTATTCTGTTCAGTTTGAATTTTACAGCTATTCTACTAAATGCAATGTACAGTTGGTTACCATGTTCACAGCAACCATGTACTTTTGGACGTGATAATTTTTTGGCCTGGTCTAGAAATTTAGATGATCTTGTTTTAATGATAGATCATGGGGTGGAAGGGAAAATACGCCAGATATTTCTCATGTGAGATCTTGGATACTGAAGACTTCCTGTATATTGAAGACTTACACGAATTTAATTCTTTGCTGACCAGCACTTTATGGAACATTCACATGCTCCCTTACCTTACATCAAATCTGAGGAGTCTTACATTTCATAGTAAAAATCACAACCAGAGAGCCCCAATTCTGCTCCCTTTAAAATGGCCAAAAGTTCTGTCATTGACTTCACTGGGTGAAAGATTAAGCACTAAAATCCGTACTAAACTTAGATGAATAATACATATTTATGGCCAAATCTTGATTCAACAGGACTAATCCTGTGCATAGATAAGTAGGAGTCAATCCTTTATCATTGACCTTTAATATATGTTCATCAAATAACCCATGCTTTCACATAAAACATACAGGAAACATGCCAATTTCTTCATTTTTCTTATCTTTCAACGTTAAGCATTTGAGATACACAAAGCCAAATACAATTGTCTGCCAAATCCTGTAGTTTGCTGAAGAACTCTGAAGGCAAAAGTGCTGGTATATGCAGAGACTTTGGCAATAGATTGTTCTTGCATCACAGCACCACGTTGTATCACTACAAGAGCATTCAAAATCCATGTTTGTGGCGCTAGATCAATAGCTTATTCAATTCAGTACAAAAATAAAATAGAATACATTTCTGTGCTGCACAAAAAAAGGAATGTTTCATCATTAGACAGAATCTGATTTTAGTACCATCAATGTAACTGAGATGAGAATCAAGCTGATTACATTTATCTTAAGAAGAAATATAGACTAGAAGATATAACTTTGCTGTGCATGAAGCTGTCAACTCTAATTGTAGTTCAGAATCTAGAGCAAGTGGTTTTTTGTGTGTACTATTTGCCATACTTGCAGCATTGTAGAATACACACAACATTTAGAATCCAATCCTGGTATTAAATCGACCTATCATCCAGTTTAGGATTCCATTTCCTGTGATGTATCTTTCTGGTTTTTGATTCTACACCAGTAGTTGTAACTTAACTTGTATTTGTTCTAAAATGAATTTCATGCTTAGCTTGTTTTTCTTAATTAAAACTTTCTTTAGCAGTCTCTAATATGTGTATTATTAAAACTCATTAGTTCCATTCATGCTTGCCTGTCATTTTTGGCTTCATATTCATATGCTGACGTGTTCTGCTGCTTTATACAGGAAGAAAACTAAATAATAAATATGAGAACTTGAACGTTTTATGAGTGTCAGTATGAGAAAGTGGCTGTAAGGCCCATAAGGTTTCACACAAAAAAGCATTACAGCTAAAGCTAACACGCTGACACATCTCTGATCTATAAAGTCTGCAGTAATGGCAGCAGTAAAGTGTGCCACAGATTGGGAATTTTTCTCTCACATGAAATAGATATAGCAGAGGCTATATTTACCATTTAAAAAAAAATTAAAATAAAATTTCTCAAAAGCTTAGTGTATAATACTGCTAAATGTCAACAGTGATTTACTCTTTCCATCTGACTTCATGTTTAGCTCTTGTCATTCAGCTAGATGGTTTTCCTTGTCTTTTGCCACCTGAGACAAGAGATACCTAATTAAGTTATAGCAACCTAGTCCTAGGTCTCCTTATGATCATGTTGGCCATGATTCCTTCAATAGGAAATACTTTGAAACCAGGACGCATCACTTCCCTTGAAAAAACACTTTCAGGACCTAATTTTCCTCTCATACCAAAAGAGAAAGTGTGGTAACTTCACTGACTTCAATGAAGTTACAATGGTGAGATCGAGAGCACTTTTGTATTTTCTATCATAATGTTCCTCTTAAATGTGATTGTTATGGAGTTACACACGTTTACTAATCTGTGGATTAATCCTGTGGGAAATTGTCATTTTCCACTTTCAATTAGGTTTAAACAAATACGCTTTAAAAAAAAAATCATCAAAATGCGACAGGAATTCAACTCCTGTAGCTTTCCATGTAAGCAGGCATGTAAATATTGAGTTATTCTTTTCTAAATCAATTAAATGGATAATTCAAGTATGAAGTGCAATACCAACCGGTTTCCCTCATTAACTTATTACAACCAGTTCAATAACTGTGCTCATGCCATCTTTAGGAAGGCCACTTTGGAACATTTTTAGGAAATATTTAAAAAACAAAAACAAAAACAAATTCTGCCCTTTACATTCATTGTTCAATTAAAGGAACACAGTTAACTTGAAATATAGTCATTTCTCCCCACTCCCTGCACCATTTCTGGAGTTTTACAATCACACGTGCCTTAATTTTAAAATGGTTTTTCTCCCCTTACTGTGTGAAACACCCAAGCAAACACAAATGAAAACTGACTAACAGATTCAGAGGAAACAGTGAAACTGATTATACAGAAAGTGTTCTCCTATGCACAAAGAAAACTTAAAAAGGGGGCAGGGTAATTCTCAAAATGCTTTTCATTCAGAACAATCTAACCTTTTACTAGTAACAGTGGTAAAAAAAATTTTTTAGACATAAATATGGAGGCCAGATCCTCAACTGGTGTGAACTACCAGGGTGCCATTTTCACCCAACTGAGATTCACCCCATAATTTTTCTGTAGGCGGTGTCCCTTTAACATTCTTTAGGAAAAAAACTGATTCCAGAGGGTGCACAGAAAAACTTAAATGCAGGTTTACCTATGCAGATACGCCCATTACATTTCTGCATGACATCTGACACACACCAAAGCCATTAGTTAATCATTTAATAATTATGAAAAGCAAACTCTTGGAAAACATGTGGATCTTCAGAGCTGAATCACTCAGAAGTTGGCAGGATTCTCTCCTGTAATACTGAAAAAGTGATAGTGCTTGTGGGGAACTTAATGTCATTGCTTGTTACTAAAATTACAGGATGTGCTTTCAACTTGCAATGCTTCTTGAAGTTTTCCCAGCCAGCTCCCTCTTTCACCATTCACTAACAAACATTTAAAAAAATATCGGCTACAATACTTTCTAATGAGTCTCTGGCATTGTGTGGCCTTTTCATTACCGACTTTCAGAGAATGACTGTATTATGCTCATCGTCCTTTTTCAACATTTAAGTTTTAAATACGTTCCTTTCGTGTGATTAAAAAAACCCACAACTACAGCAACAAACAAATGACTCAAAGTTGGCCAGCGAGCTGTAAAAGAGATCTAAATATCTATTTAGAGAATGTATATTTGCTTTTAATACAGAAAGGGATGCCTACAAAGTAAAATCATCTCAGCTGCTGCTGCCCTCATCCCCCTCATTCTATTCTAACAATAGAGTAGTGTGTGCTTTTGTATGAGTCAGTGGTTATGAAATATGCATATGGATAAAAATAGAATTAGCACCATCCCCAGGTTTTAAGTCTTCCATCCACTTTCAAATCAATTTATCAGCTTCCTACTCTACCCTGCTCTTTAAATCACCCTCCTCATCAGACTGCTCCACCTTCAGGGATCTAATCCCGAGCATGCCCACTTTGTTAAGAATGTTAACAGCCAGGCTATTATCCTTTTGCTAAAATGGGGTAAAAATATCCTAAATCTGTTTCAGCCCAACCTTCTTGTTCATTTCTAGGTAACGCTATTGTCATAAGCAGTCGGCATGGCCTTCCCTAGCTTCCTTTGCTGCTTCCATATGTCACCCAAAAGGGAGGTATTCAAACATCAGCGCACTTCACATGATTACATTCAGGCTCACCCACTCTTCCAGTCACATTCTGCATGACATATAATAGAGTATGGGAATGCCTTTGTTCTTCACTTGTCTCTATCCTTCCCTCATCCCTACTTCAAAAAAGCCATTAAAACATTACTTCAGTCTACTGCTTTCTTCTAAGAAAGCTGTTGATATTCATCAAAAACAGCTAAGATGAGAAAAGAATAAACTTTTTTATCAGGGCAATATGCTGAAAAAAGTTACAAGGCCAAGATTTTCAAACGTGGCTAACTCTAGGCTCCTAAATCCACATATAGAAATAAAAAGAAATTGATTGATTTTTCAGAGGAGCTGAGCTCACACAAATTTCACAGAAGTCAATGGGAGCTCACATCTTTGAAAAGCAGATCACTCAAATATTTATTTAGGAGCTTAGCTTTAGACACCCAGATGTTAATATTATGGCCCATGTTTTTAGGTGTCACATGTGTTTCATGCACATGGATGAGGTAAAAGGCTGTCTTGAGCCATGTACAAGGTTTCTGTTATTTCATAAAAGTCTCCTTTATTTGGATTAAGCATAAAAAAAAATTAACGGAAGTCTGAAAAGCTCAGTGTGACTCGTTCACCAATAATCAATCTTTAAATATACAGAAATGCTCCTACTGTAAAAAAAGACAAGCAACCAGGTGTTTAGAAGTCCATGAACATTTGTTTTCAGTATGTTCACAAATAAATGTTTTCTAGTATGAGTAACCTGTCCATACCTCCTGGTACAGGCAGGCACCTCACATGCATCTGCTGTGTAAAGGCAAATGTTTCCAATGGAAGGCATTGCCTGAAAAATGTTTGCCAAAAGAACTTGTTTGAGTTCATGCTACAGGAAGCAGTTTAATTTCAAATGCATGAGAAGTTTAAGTGTGCTAAAAACACAGCTTTTGATATTGATTGCAGGCACAAGATGTGTGCGTCTTATATGAATGCATGTTAAAACAAATCAATCTTTAAAAAAAAAATCAAACTAGAAATATAACCCCTAAAAGGTCACTAAATCGAGAGGGGGCAATAGGGTTTCTTCAGATTATGTTACCTGCTTCAGCAAGAATGCCATAGTTTACTCAAGCTGTGTTTTGTTTAAAAAAACCCAATTATTCTAGCTTAATGGCTCTGGAACCATATGCACACCCGTAAAATGGTTTGAGATAACCTGAATCCAAGGTAACGTCTAGCTTTAATGAGAAGTCGATTAATATTAAGTAATCTGACTGATTAATTTTAATTAAACCTGAGGAAAATTGATTTTTCTTCAGCAAATCAAGATGAGGCTGTAGTGCAAGCTCCAGAGGAAAAAGGAAGACAGTCTTTAACACCCAGGATTCAGATGCAAAAAGATGTCTGAACGAAAAAAAAACTCCCATCCTTCCATCAGGCTCGGCAGCCTAGCGAGAGGCGCTGTACTGTACCGCTGCACCAGAAATGCAACTCAGGGTTGCACGGTGCACACCACAGTCCCAAGGCATGCGCAAAAAAATCAAGCTATTGCATCTACTTATGTAGAGAGGAAGAGGGGACCAAAGTTAGCTTTGCCTGCCCTCGAGGGAGCAATGCATGCCCTGGCCAAGCTGAGGAGCCAGACACAGAGCGTCTCCTGTTTGCAAGAGATGCAGCGCTGCCTCCCAACCCTGCGCGTCTCTCTCTCGGGAAGCAGCCAAATCCCCTCGCCAAGATTTCTCCAAGCAGGGCGAACACTGGAGCGATCCCTGCATCCGGCCCCTTCCAACCCCCGCCGCTTCCTCTTGGAAGTTACACACGCAAGAAACCGAGCAGGTAGGAATCAGCCCCAGCCTTGTCTCCTCGGCAAAGTTGCAGGAGCTAAATGCACCGCTCCTGGCACATCCACGGGGGAGAGGCAACCACTGCCCGTTTGGCAGCTGTGCAAAATGCCCATGCACTCACGATCCCGCACCCCTAAACGGAAAAGCCCCTGATTGCATCCCCGTCTTATTTTAGCAGGAGCAGATCCGCCCTCGCCCACCCCCAGCAATAACAGAAACAGAGATTTAAGCCCCCCCCCCAGCACAACACAGACAAGGGCTTGATGCCCCCCCGCCCGTCCCCAAATAATGCAAGGGGTCAATTGCCATCACATTGTACCGCAAACACCACAACGTTGAATAGCATCGAAGTATTTACCAGTTCACAGCGGCTTTTTGCAATCACCGCTCAAACTAATTCACTGCATTCGCGTCCTTTCTCCCTTCTCAAAGCAGTCGTAACCGCGAGGTTTTTAAATCAGCCCCCGGACACCTCCAAATTGTATCGATTTGTAATTTTTTTTTTCCTCGCCCAAGACTGGGGGGCAAAAAATCCCCATCCGGAATTCATCATCATCTGTACCAAGCCACCTCCATTTAAATCCGACCATCAGGCAAGAAATAGAAATGATCAAACGTTACTTCTTTTCAGCTGCAATCAGATAATCCTACTAATCCAATAGATTTATCTCGATTTGAAATTGCCCTCCAGATGAATCCCCTTTGCTTGATGTCCAGTTGTCTGTTTTCAGAGCACTGCTGGGTGACCGAAGGAGGTTGTGTGTTTCTTTCTTTCTTTCTTTCTTTCTTTTTTTAAATAATCTTTTTTGGATCCTGGATGCACTGCTCGCTAAAAAAAATGCCGAGAACCTTGGTTTTCCCCTATTATAGGTTTCAACTACAAATTGCTTTTGGATGAAAAATAGTACAAAGGTACCCCTAGTGGTCAACAGCTGAATGGCAAAAGAACCTACTCCTTTAAAAGACAGAAGTTCAATTTTAGGGGGATGTTGAGCCTTCTTAATTAATCATGCCTCTGGACAGTGAATAACTTAAATTGTGCAAAGGCCACCCAATAAATGACTGGATTTTTTAAACTTATTTTTATATACATACGACTATTATTTCATACAAACAAATTTACTTGCACATCACTTAATTTCATGTGTACACATTTTCACACAACTGTATGAAATTATGCAGATATAATTACATCTAAAAGAAAAATTCTGCACAATATACATAGTGTGTATATGCAATAAAATTATTTCCTATAAACATATATTGCTATGAAACAATAGCTGCTCTTATCCATTTAACTTGAAAAAGTCACTATTTGGACGTCATATATTTGTGACTATTTTCCTCCCATTGTTTTTGGAAGCGTTTTTTAGTTTTTGTTACTTCTTAAGATTGAATTTAAATATGCAAAATAAGCAAAATCTGAAATATGCTTCCCTTCACTAAAATATCATTTATGCTCCTGAGGCCAGGCAGGAGAATGAAAGGTGACATTTCAGGATGGATGAGTGGGGGAAGTAACCCTTTGAATTCTGAAATGCCAACATACTACTACATTAACCAGAAACACATGCTCAAAAGCTTCCAAACATTCCGAGTTAAGCCTGTTTCACAGAAGTCATTAACATCTCATGTTCTGCTAGCACAGGCACTCCCTTCTCTCTGTAACACTAAAAAAATATAGATTTTTAACAAATCTGTCTCATTTAAAAATGCTGACATTAATCAAGCTCAGCACACATGTTCAAGAATCCAATGTGCCTGTAGCTTCAGGCAAAGGCTAAAGGTGCCCCTAAATTTGCTTCTATTTGCCTTACCTGAGCACAGACTCCCTCCCCTCCTGGAATTCAGGGGCAGATCCACTGTCTATGTCCATAGCAAGGATGAGCGCATATGGCGGCAGTGCAAGTGAATTCTGTGGTATTTCTGCAGCACTGGAACCATTTTAGCCTGTATGCATTTAACGTAGCATGCACCAATAACACAGAATTTCAGGATTTCAGGATTCATTTTCAAAGTCCCATGGCCTTAGAAGCACTCACGATTTGGGTAATTTAACTCTTTCACTACAGTAGAAAACACAGGCTTTGAAAAATAGGTGGAGAAAAGCACCCTGCACATTGCCCTGCCTGTGAAATAAGATTTCTGTCATATTCTTCTCAACGAGGCACTGGAAAAGCAAAGTTTGAAACCCAGAAATAGGTTCTGTTTACAACGTTCACTTATGAATATCAGCCAATCACATGCCACCAATTAGACCAAGGCCCAGATTTTTACAGATATTTAGGAATTATTCTGTTCAACCCTGCAAGAGCTAACTGGCTTTGCCTAAATCTCATTTTCAAATGTCACATACGCACTTTGGCGCCAAGTCTCATTGAAAGTCCTTCTGAAAATAAAATGTAGGTTCTAAAATCAGTTAGGCATTGCAGTGATGACCAGAGCAACACCTAAATACCTTTAAAAATGTGGACCTAAAACACCAGACCACCAAAAGCCAAAACACTATTATTATGTAAAGTTAGGGGGCAAAGGAGTTCGCCTCTAATTGTTGCTTCTGATATTTCTGGATTTTAACAAAATTATTTAAAAATAGATAAAGGCAAAACTGAAAATAGCCAATGGGTGCCCATAGATACCCACCAAACACCAGCCTATTTATTGCCACTCTGAATTTGGTAAGGGCCAGCCAATAATGGTTCAGTCATTGAAGCACTGTTCCACTCAAAAATCTGAGAAAACAACACTAAAATGAAATAAATGCATCCTCCTCCCCCAATATGAATTATTCATAACGGAGTTTTCTTCTTTCAGATCTCCAAAAGATGTATGCAGCTTCACCAGGGTTCCCCACATTGAGTAGTTAATATTCCTCCAGGATGTTTCATAGAATGATCAACCAGATGTCAGGAGAGCACCCAGGTTTTAACAGCTCAGCAACCACTACAGGATCCTAAGGGTCACTATAAAAAGTTCTTAGGTAATGGTTGTATGTGCGGCTAAGAAGGCTTGCTGAATCCTGGCTCTTCTTATACCATTTCTCAAAAATCTGCCCATTATTCTCCATTCTTTGTGACAAAACCCTGGTTGAGGTTCTGATTATTAACACCTCATCTACTTCATTCTCATCTTTTACCTGGTAGGCTCCCATCTGACTCCTTCACAACTTCTCTTAGCCTTTTCAAAATTGATGCTCCAAAAAGCATCTGAAAGTTTGCGACTGTAGACACATCGAGCTCCTCTTCAGATCACTCCTTTGGCTTCCCCAGACAGTCTAGAGACCTTCAAAGCCTAGGCCAAGCTGTCTCCTACCTACGTCTCTGCTCTCATCTCTTTCCACTGCCTTTCCTGCCATACTTCATTCCTTCCAAGCCATATGACTATCTATCCTTTTTTCTCAAGATACCCCATACAGTTTGAATTCCCTCTCTGATCCTCTTGAACATGCCTCCACTCTTTTTTCCTTCAAGTCTTTCCTTTTTCAAGGAGGCGTATAAACCCTAAATTACTCACACACTTTCAAAGATGAGGCACTAACTGCTTAATTTATTGACCAAAAATGTGCAGAAAAAATAATCTCCATTCAAAACCTGAAGAATTACAAGTCGCATACTTAACCATTCACCACTGCACAGATCAAAAGCTTTTTACTGCTTCCCTTCTCTTTCCATGGACTGCACATGATCTAACATAATGTGTACTTCTCTGTATGGTTTTACTAGCAGATTACACGGGTAAATCTGTGGAATTAAAAAGGTCACAACAGACACAAAGTCCACGGAAAGATGGCAATAAAGCAGTTATTTTTAAATCTATTCTTAGGTAGTGTGCAGAAACCACTTAAAGTCTTTTAATTAATTGGAATCTTGTTGGGTTTTTTTTTTCAGGCACTATCTTTTAGTCCTCCAACCTATATTCAGGTTTTTTTGATTGATTATTCAAAGTTTTTGCCTGCATTGATAATATGTAATGCCAAAATATTATTGATGAGTAATTTTAAAATCCATATGAATGATGTATGTGATAGATTTTCCCATCAATTCTTGTGACTATTGGATTTTGTATATATCAGTACATGTCTCTATCTCTTAAGAGTGAGGGGTCATTGCCATAATTTAATTAATTCACTTGTTTTGTGTTTATCTGAAATTACTGAGTATCATTACTTTTTTTTTTCTTTCTTTTTCACCTCTAATGTCTTTTACACCTCAAATTTCTTCTTCTACTGATTAGTCTAATAGATGGATATTCAGTCTAACTAGAAGCTTAATATCCATTAATTCTACTGGTTTTTGCATCTGTCACTAAATTAAGATCTTGTCTACACATGAAAATTAATCTGGAATAAGATAGGGTGTGAATATAAAGCAGATTAACTCTTCCTGATTAGCTCCTTGTGTGGATGCTTTTTTCTCAATTAGGGTGCATTATTCTGAATTTGCTTAATCTATAAATCACTCTTACTCCAGAATAAGAGCATCTATACATGGAATTAATCAGTTATTCTGGAATAACTCCCTGCACAGATAAACCCTACATTATTTTGTCCCTATTTCTGATCTGGTATATATGACTGGCATCTGAGAAAATAGATACAGCTGCAAATGTTTATAATAGAAATTCATTTATTAATCAGGAGAAAATAGCTCCCTTGATTAGGAGCATTCCAAGTTATCAGCTTTGTTATAGTCTGACTGTGAGGCATGGAGTTTAAAATAGAAGTTGAGAGCAACTGGTTTATAGGTCTTTTTGGAGTCTTGGAATTTCAAGATATTAGGATTTTAGTATATCCCATGATTCTAGCTGCTTCAAAAGCATTTTTTATTACTCACATTATTTTTACAGGAGAGAAATATCCCATGCAACATCAATAAGCTTCTCAATCAGAAAAGACCAGTTAAGATCTTGGCTTGTACTGACTTCCAGGTAGAATGCACATATTGTTCTGTTAGGCTTTCTGGATATGTTCTAACATTCCATTGCTCCAGAATGACAATAGGTGATGAAAGCACAACTGAGAACTTGGAGGGACATCAGTGAAACTATTAAAGTAACTTTTTATGCCATCAGTTCTGGTGTTTAATATTTTAAAGGTATTTTTTGAATGAAGATTTCAGCATTAAGAGAGAGTTGCGTTTTCTGATCTCTCATTGCAACCACTGTGGCTCTGTGAATTTTTCATTACAGACATTTAAAATATGTCCTCTTCAGTTATCCTTCTCAGATTTTATTGTGCTAAAACTCTACACTTAGCCCAGTTACATCTTCCCATGACCTAATTCCAATCTGGTGGGTAAAAGAATGCCTGCCTATTTCCAGTGCAATTCTCCTCTAAATTAGGAGCCTTTCTTTTTCATTCTGAAGTTAAAAACAAAACAAAAAAAAAATCAGCCTACATTAATCCTTTACAAAAAGCAGTTCTTGCCACTTGTAGGTAATTTTTCAAGTTGTTTTTTGCTGTTGTTTTGTTTTGTTTTTTAAATAGAGGACCAAACTGAGCCCTAATGTACAGCAATCCAACTTCCAATGAATGTGGTCCATAGTTTTTAAGTAAACTGCTGATGATGATTACAGAAATCACTGAAACATAGGGCTAGGAGAGACCTCACAAGGTCATCAAGGCCAGATCCATACACTGAGTCAGGACCAAGTAAACTTACACTATCCCTGGCAGACGTTTGTCTAACCTGGTCTTAGAAATCTCCAATGCTGAAGATTCCACAACCTGCCTTGGAAGCCTACTCCAGTGCTTAACTACCCTTAGAGTTAGAAAGTTTTTTATAATATGTAACCCAAATCTCCTTTGATGCAAATTAAGCCAATTGCTTCTTGTCCTATCTTCACTGGATATGGACAACAGTTGTTCACCATCCTATTTATCACAGCCCTTAACACATTTGAAGACCGTTATCTATGTTCTATTTCAAGCCTAAATGTGCCCAGTTTTTTAGCCATTCCTCATAGGTTTTCTAAGCCTTTTATCATTTTGTAGGTCTCCTCTGGACTGTGTCCGATTTCTCCACATCTTTCCTAAAGTGTGGTGCCCAGAACTGGACACAGTACTCCAGCTGAGGCCTTACCAGCACTGATTAGAGCCAGACTATTACCTCCCATGTCTCACATATGCCACTTCTGTTAATACACCTAGCCTTTTTAGCAAGTGTATCATATTGTTGATTCATATTCAATTTGTGATCTGCTATAATCTCCAGCTCCTTTTCTGCAGTACTAGTGCCTAGCCAGTTATTCCTCCTTTTGTAGAAGTGTGTTTGATTTTTTTCCTTCCTAAGTGTAGTACTTTGCATTTATTTCTATTGAATTTCATCTTGTTGATTTAATACTTGTCGACGTCATTTTGAATTCCAATCCTGTCCTTCAAAATGCTTGCAGCCCATCCCAGCTTGGGTCATATGCAAATTTTATAAGCATACTCTCTACTCCATTATTCAAGTCATTAGTGAAAATATTGACTAGTACTAGATCCAGGACAGACCTCTGAGGGACACTGTAGTTACATCCCCTCCCAGTTTGACAGAAAACAATTTATATCTACTGTTTGAATATTGTTTGATCTTTCAACCACTATTGCACCATCTCATTGTAACTTCATAGGCCACATTTCCCTAGTTTGTGGCTGAGAAGGTCACGTGGGACTGTGCCAAAAGCTTAACTAATATCAAGAGATATCACATCTATCGCATGATATTCATTGCATTCTTATCTAAAGGTATATACAGGAATGAGGTAGCTGATGATCTGGTCAGAGTTCGAAGATTGGAAACAGGTTGAAATGACAATGGTTGAGGATATGAATGCATTATCAAAGGACTATTAGCTCAGATAAATGGTTGAAAGATAAAAGATTCTCTGATTGACATGAAAGCACCTCAGACAGTAACATCTACTACCAAGAGAGTGCAGACAGGGCACACTACAAGAATGAAAATCAATAGAGATGGGCCCAAGATATATCCACTCTGCAAGCTGTGTCAAGAGCAAGCTTTAACACCTGCCCACACTTACGAATGTATCATTGAAAGGAAAGTGGTGCTCTTTGGATTTGACAGCTTGGATTGCGCCCTTACAAATGACCCAGTAAGAGTGGCCAAATTCATTCTCAAGCTTCATCGCTCGATGTGGTTATCATGGGGCAAGACGACAACAAAGCAGTTTGAATCTGGCATACATCACAATATTGAGGCTGCCTGGGCAAAAAAGTTAGATTGCCTGATTGCAAAGATTTTGATCATCTCTCTTCACTAATTTGTTTAGACTTTTAGCAGCATTCTACACTGTTAATCATAATATTCTTTTTTCTTAACTTCAGTTTGTTGTAGGACTGTCTGATTTCAGTTACAGGAAAGGATAGTGCACTATCAGCTGGGGTTTAACACCTTGTTCCCTGCTTTATCATGAAACCTAAAAATGAATGTGAAGAATATCCGGCCACTTAAAGGGCCAAACACAACAAGGCTTCTCTGTGCCAAAGTCCAAAAGCAAAGATTTAAAACACGGCTCTCTTCAGTTAAATTCCAGAGAGCAGGTGGAAACTCTCTTAGCTCTATCCAGTTTCCTAGAGATACTTCCTCCCTGCCTAACAACCAGACTCATCTGCTATTCTTCACAGCGTATTTCTCTGATAGTGAACCAGAAGGGAATGAATCAATCCCACAGCTGATCCAGCTCTGCTATTCTACAAATACGTGTACTCCAGCCAGAGACTGAAAGTTAACCTCAATCCTTGCCAACCTCTGGTGGGATTCATACATACCATCACTTGCTGGGATTTATGCTCTAACATCACAGAGAGTTCTCTTCTGGGATGCTGGCTTTTTAGCATGCACACCTTGCCATTGGGGTAATATTAGTCATCAGTGGGATCTAGGTGCCTTTGTAATGTAAATCTATTTAGTATTTCCATTTGATTAACAGTTATGGCCAGTGGTCTGCATAACATTCGGGGTCATATAGCAAAGACTTTTGTGAAGTTGAATCCAGTAAAAATCCAGTCAGAGAGCTGTTTTATTGAATGGTCTCAAAATGCCTGTTGGACATGGCTTTTTCTCTGGTGAATTTATTTAGAATAATAGGATTTCAAACCCCTACTGCCTCCAAACTGTTCCATTGTCTTGACAGGGATCTCAGTTCAACAAGAAAGACAGATGTTAACCACCCCTTTAGTCAATTCTAGGATTCATCTTCTGTAACTTGTTATTTTTACCCCCCTTTTGGTTGCTATTAAGACACCACAATTGAAAAAGCAAGCCACTACCAGAGCTCTTATTGGATCTTGGTTATTAGATCATGACACTCTAGTTTAGAAGTCTCTACATTGTTCACCACTGAAATTTTGCATTAATTTAAAAGTCCATATCCATACTTATAGGGCTGCAAATATATTAGTCTAGAATAGCTTTCTTTTTATGTTCTTACACAAGGTTCTCAGTTGTTCTCTGAAGTCAGAGTCCACAAATTTATTGGTTTCCTATAAGTATAATCTGGAAACATTGGGGGCTAAAACTTTTAGTATTTATTATGCTTATGAAATCAGCTACTTTACAGTGAGAAAGCCTAGGTGGTTCTAATTTTTAAGTCAAAATTAAAAAGGTACATGCTGAATGCTGCTTCTAACTCTATCTGACTTATAAAGCACCCAGTGACTATCAGTGAAGAAGGCTGAACAAATGCATTGAGTTATTATTAAATTTAGTTAATATTTTTTCATTACCATAGCCTAATAATGACATGGCAGCACGGACCAACTTCATCTCTAGTGTAACTCTATGGAAGTCAATATAATCTCAGCAGCGATATTATGTCAGGCCCCATGTGTTTGGTTGCTTTTTGATGTCTACATCATCAGTGATTTCAGCTGAAAAATCACAGCACAGGCAAGACTGATTTCAACACTTAAAAGTGAAAGAAGACTTTTGCAAGCTTTCTGCGTGCTTACATCAAAGGATGTTTCTCTCCTGTTTCCTAGCCTGTTCCCATAAGCCAGGAAGGCATCAAATTTTGTGCATTAAGATTTGTGGAAAACTTGAGGTTCTCACTGCACTGAAGAAATAACTCAGTTCCTTACTTAGGTCAGTCAGTAATGATCGGATTTGGCAAATATAGCATTATTTTCCTTCCAAATTCTCAGGCCTTGATTGGCATCTGTTGGCCTCTAGTTAGGATTACACCAATAACTCAATGACCCAGTAATTAGCCTTGCTGGCATTACGGGTACTGTCCAAAATGAATCAAACACAGCACCAATATTTTAAAATGTTAAAATATAGCAACTAAATGTAGTCCTATTAACTAACAACTATTGCAATTCATGTGAATTTATACCTTTAAAAAAACCACAAAAAATTTACTGAACACATAAAAATAATTTTAAATAGTATAAATCACTTCAATCTAGTTATTTGATCTGCATTTATGTTTGTAATTCAGTTTTTCAAGTGCAGCTCTGTTGGAAGCATGCAGTGTATAGGGCACTAGACTGAAAGTTAAGGGACCTGTATACTACTCTTGGCTTTGCCACTGACTTGCTGCGTGACTTGGGCATGTCATTTCACCTCTCACCTCCTGTCTGATCTATTGAGATTGTAAACTCTTCAGGACAGAAATTGTCTCTCATTACGGGTGAAATCTTGACCTTATTGAAATCACTAGGAGTTTTGACATTGACTTCAATGGGGCCAGGATTTCACCCTATATGTTTGTACATTGCCTAGCACAATGTGGCCTTTAGGTGCTACTATCATAATAATAATGAACTATAGGAAAAGGCTTTCTACAAGAAATGTTTTCTGCTCTTGAAACATGAACCTGCATGACCTTGGTGATGTGAGGCTTAATTAGTAATATCTGTAGTGTGTTTTGAAATCTGGAAGGTGTTGTAGCAGTGCAAAGTGCTATTCTACTAGTGATAACCACAAATAACATTCACTCCTTTGGCAGCATAATTACATTTTTTGTAAACTACAGCCGCTACGGGGGACAAATCACACCAACTTGAGCAAGTCTGGCATGCAGCCCTGCAGAGGGCAGCAGTACACAGACACTGCAGGATACTGGCTAAGAATTTCGGTAGTGATTTATGGTCCTAACCTGAGACACCTTACGGGGAGCTGATTTCCAGTGGGTAAGTGCTGAAGACCTTTTGAAAAACAAGCTCCTTTTAAGGTGTTTCAAGTTAGTCACCAAACTGAAGCAGCCCAAATTAATCGTCACTTCTGAAAATCTCAACCATAGTGTACTTAATTATGATATACAGTAATTTAGTAGTAACATCTTAATACTTTAATATCAGAGCATCATGTATTGGGATAGGCAAATAATAAACAACATCTTTCATTATCTCACATTTATGCAATTCCTTCTATCCAGAAATCTGCAGAAGTGCTTTACAAATGTAACAAACACCACATGTATATTATATCACCCAGCCACGAAATGTATTTAGTGGGGTGCAATGTAGTAACGTTTTTTATCGGGCTCCCCATATGACACAACAATTTATGACAAAGAGTGAAGAAAACATTTTTCCCATTCAAAACTACAGGAGATGTACGTTAGATAGAATGGAATGTTCTAAATTGGAAGTTGGCCAGATACTGGAATTAAAACTTCTCCACTTGCAAAATGCTCTTCAGTGAGGTCTGTATATGGCTATAAATGGTTGGGATGGCAATTTTGTATATCACCTGAAAGGTGGGGCTGGTTGCAGCACAGTGGCTGCCTTACCACCATTTTAGGGCATTAGACCAACACTGGCTCAAAGAGAAGAATAGCACCTGTTGAATCACCAATGTCACTTCCTCAAGCATGAGCATTTTGGAAGAGGAATTAGATGGCAATTCCGAAGCCAATAATTCACTTGATGTCATAACCAATGGGAATGTATTCTCCTACATGTAATCCAATCAGATTGCAATATGTATATTACATGGACTTTAAAATTGGATAATTGCTCTTTGCAATTAACCTGCTAGCACAGTCCTAAAGTGAATCAGCACAAATACATTATAATATGATGTACCTGCGACTAAACTGATTCCAACTTCCAGCAAGGAATGACAAATACCTTGAATTTTAACACAAATCTCTAGAAGGTTGTGGTTGAAGAATACTCATTTTTATCCAAAAGACTTTTTTCCCCCTCCATGTCTGGCATTCACAGACCCTAAGAACAAAATCGTCGAGAGTCACAATAAGTATGGCAGAGCTGTAATATCTTTTTTTGATGGCAAAATTTTGGAATTCCATAGCTGCGGAAACCACAGCATGCAGTTGCTTCAATAAATTGTTTTAAGGTAGCCCAGGAGTAATTTTCCCAGAAGGATTAGAGCGTTCATCGCTTTGCTATGTGAGGCTATTGCTTCCCTTTTTCTGCTTACCCATTCCTTCTGCCTTTTCCACTGGCAGATGTTATTAACGAAGGCTGTCCAAGGTGGCGACAAAGAAACACAAGTGAATTGTTTTCAAATTCAAATCATAGATGGTCTGCTCCTCTGCCAGTAGAGGGTGCAATCAGAGTAAACCTGGGTCTTCTACATGGTAATGCTGGGCATACTGTTTCTTTAGCTTGTTTGAGTAGGTCAAGAAATGTTAGTTTTTTCTCAAGTGTTCTCGGTAGTTTATAATCGTACAAGGCCTTTACAACACATGCATACCTAGTAGATTTACCCTGCAAGGAAGGCTTGTGGTGTCAAATACGCACTTGCAAGCTTGAGCGATAGTACAAGAATATTTTCCTAAACATTAAGGATAAAAAGCTGCATTTGCCTAGCAATGAAAAATTTATTTCTGTCAGATCAAATCGTGAGGTCTTTAATCAGTCTTCATTCAAGCAAGCTCCCACTGAAGTTAAAAAAGATATTTCTATTAAGGTTTTTGGAATATCAGTTATCCAACTGCCAAGATGATCCAAATTAAAAGTGGATTTTTATACTGGGGGTGCTTAGCAGGCATAAAGTACAAATGGATTTTAAGGTGCAAATCATAAAATGCTCAGCGGTGCTTGTCAGACAGAGACTTGAATAAGGGGAAGCTCCAAGACAGGTGCAAAACTTCCCACTGTGGGGGAGTTCTCCTTATAGAGATGCAATAGGCTCCCTTCTTGTGTGAACTGCCACTTCCTGTCGTTGATAGGAATGGGATGGAGCCACAATTACCCCAAAGGAGGGGCAAGAGTGGGGGAACTGGGCACACAGAAGCTTAGGGGTTGCAAACATGCTCAGCTATTGCTTGGGAGGTGCAAAGTGGAGACTTCTTGTTTCCCTGATCCTGGGGCACCCACATGGCAGGTGGGCACAACCTGGCTGTAAATGTGCAACACACCTTTAAGTCAGCATACTTTCTTGCCTGTTATTTGATACTTCAAGTGCCAGTATGACCATTTGGGCTCTGAAACTAAAAAGGCACACAATCTCAAGCCTTGAAATGCTGTTAATGATCTTTTTTCCCCTTTCCTCTGTTAAAATGAATCTGGAAGAAGTTTTAACAGTTAGCAACTTATTAATCTTAGGGGCTCAGCAAATGTTTCAAATAATTAAAAGTGTTTCTTGTACATTTTACTTTTAGCACAGAAACTCCTACAAATGTGAATACAACTTTGTAATTACCAAATGTGGTCTCTGTCGTATGACAACTTAGACATATTGACTTGCTCCTGATGAATAACAGTGGGTTAAAAAATGAGTGGCCCAAAATTGTTTTGTGAAAAACACACTATTAAACCTGTTCTGAGACAGTTTTATTAATACAGAATAGCAAAATCATTGTGTCCTCATGCAAGATTTGCTTAATTTATGGGAGTACAGAATGTGCCTGTTATTCATAAGTTACTATTTAAGATAATTAATCAGCCTCTTTTTTTCCCTAATAGAGAAAGTGACTCATTGATAAAAAAATTGGGACAGAAGCATACAACTCATACAGGAGGAGGAGGAGGAAGAGGAGGAGGAGGAGGAGGAGGAGGAGTCAGGCAAAAAGATGGAAATTGCTAGAATCCCAGATAACAGAATGCAGTGATAGAAAACACCGGGGAACATTTTTTAAAGCCAAAATTGCAGGTTGAATGCAATCACCATTTACACACAACATCTGTTATCAACGTATTGTGTTTCACCAGGGTATAAAGTCCACTGCAAATATTACTCTGTCATCCTATATCATTATTAATTGCTTATAGAGCACCATTAAAGTACATAGTGATGTACAGAGGACAATGAACATTTGCCAGCAGTTACCAAGGTAACTGCTAGGCTCTGGGCACAGCTGCCAACAGTTAGAAAAGTTTGGAATAGAGTACTCTCCTAATAACCTGGAGTCCGGGACTACCATTCTCCTACGTCTCTTGGAAGTTGAATACTCATCTTGAAGAATTTTAGCACTTACAGGGCCACATCATCTCCTATGTTGGGATTGCTTTATATTGCTCCAGTAACACAAATCTGCCTGAAACCAGATATCTAACTGACCACTGAAGGATCCCCCCCATCTAGGTTGGAGAGATCCTCCAGTGGCATAAACCTTCTGAAGTTGCTTCTACAGCCCTCCCCTTTGGGATTCTCAGTCAGTTGGATGAGAACGGGGGTCAATGATGGGGAATGTGGAGGGGTCACCTGGGGAGCAACAGGGCAGCTAGGCAGGCTGTGCACATGGAGGGGAATGCTGAGTGGGGAGAGATTAACATGAAACATTCAAAAATAATGGTGTGGGTTGTTTTTTTTCCAAAAAGCCAGTTGGGTTTCTACAGTGACTTGGGGGTACCTTGGGGAGGAATGTCACATTTTCCTGCCTTGCTTTGCCACCACAGGGGTTGCAAACTTAAAAAAATAAAGTAGTAAGGTGAGATTCTCATATTCACACGACTCCAGTACCTGGGGCTTGAAGAAGAACACAAACTATTGTGAGATTGGCAATGAAATTGGGAGAGCTGGTAACACTGGGTACCATGGGGGTACTTCTGGGCAAGGGAAGGGTGGTTCTGAGGGTGCTGGTGCAGGGAAAATATTCTCTCACCTTTTGTCTTGTCACTGCTTCCTCACCGTCCCCAGCTGCTGCTCTAGGGTGGCTGCAGTCCAGCAAGAACGAAAGCAAAGAAGCTGCCTGGCTGCTTGCAAAACAGGTGGCGCAGTGGCCAGAACCTGTGACGGGGGTCTCCAGGTGTGAGTGTCACGTGAGGATGGTGCGTTAATATGGGAGGGAACACGCTTATATTATATCTGTCATAAGCTTCCTAGTGTGCTTACTATGAACTAGATGTTTTCAAAAGCCGAAGCACAGTCAGATGGAGTTTGAGGGCTCATGTGGTTAACAAAAGTACTTTGAATCTACAGTGAAAGATTTCTTTGTTTTTGACAAACTATTTATTTAAAGACATGTGCAATGGGGTTGTCTACTTGACACCCAATATATCATCACCAACACCATTCCCTGCACCTCCTAGGTTTCCTAATCAAAGGGTTGACCAAGATTATCCCTTCTTAGCGAAGACGATCTGACTAAATCATATCCCAAGGTTTCAGGGTAAAATTATTATGGTAAATTTTAGAAGTGAACAACTTTTGCCTAGTAAGAACAGCACGAACCTTGTCAATTCATTTCACACATACACAGACAGCCATCAAATAGTAACAACTTCAGGTCAATATCAGCCTGGACCAGACACAGAAACAACTACCAATCTATCAAATGAAATGTCTTGAAAACTACCACCTATCCTCTCAGGCACCTTGTCCATCAAAGTGTGAAACAAACAGAGGAGAAGTTATGATCAATGATGCTCTGATGAATTATGAGTGTTTGTGACCAGTCCTGAAATGTGGATGTTGTCGTTTGATGATGTGGGGTTGTATTTCTGGAAATGATGTTGCGTAAATTGAGAAAACTGAAGCAATCGTGGAACAGGAAGTGTAACACAACATACTTCTACAATGCAAGGTCCCTTTGGGGAAACACCTGCTTGACAATGAGAACATTTTTCAAGAAGATAATGACCAAAATAGTCATCTTAACTTTATAGAATTGTTTTTTAAAAAAATAAGAGGTGTCTGGGGAACTAATTAGGATGAAGTAGCTCCCTGAATGTCAGGATTGTAATCCCCCTGAACAAGTAAACAATTTACTGACTAACTCAAGTGGAGATAGAATTCAAACAACAGCCAAAGGATGGCCCTCGGTGTGGCATGAATTTCAGGCACCAATGGGGAGCTCTGAAAAAGATGCCGAAAAGATAATAGAGGATGAAAAAGAAAAACTTGGATCATCTGACTTATTTTTGGACATGCATGTTTGCTGTGATAATTCTGGGTAATGCTTATGAATCATGGAAGTTTGTTATAATTAGATCTAATATATCTGTATGTCACTGTATTTCACAAAGGGCCAGAAATACAGTATATTGGAAAAACATAAACGCCAATGGCTGCTTATTTCCATCATTATAGTCCCTTAACCAATCTCCTTGCTCTGCTATGCTCTGTTCATAGTTGGGGAGCTTCTTATCCACTCACATTTGAGGATTTTGAGGGTCTTGGAGGTGACTAAATGTTGGATTTATGTGCCTAAAGTGACAGCTGGGTGGTTAAGTCCTTTTGTGGATGTAGCCCACAAATCATCTACCATTTCTGGTCTTGGACTACCTGCCCGAGGCACTATGTTCTCATTGCTTATGTTAAACATAAGAACACAATGGGCAAAAGACAGTGATTATGACTTTCCTGTTGTTTTAGTCTCCTGCAAAACCCTTAATAATATGGGTAGGCCATGTCTACAGTAGCTGAGGAAGCCTAGTTAGTACCGTACTAGCTAGAAGCTTCATAAAAAATTATTTTAGCTAATATGGTTTCCATGCTAGTGTGGACAAAGTCAGTGAGTTTTGAAAAAAGTATAACAATGTTTTTAATAGACTAATGGAATAAAATGAGCAAAGGAAAGAGTGACATTCCATGCACAAGAACTTCAGGATCCATTGCACAGACAGTCTAGGTCCCGTTGCTTAAACAATTTGATTTTGAGGTTCTGGCAGTCTTTGTTTGAGGGTGAAGAATCTCTTTAATATTAGGAGCTTATTTATATGGTTAAAGTGTTGTAAATTGCAGAGGAGGATTATATCTGAGGCTGATCAATACTGACAGTGCTTTATTAGCATAGTTAAAGTAACTTGATCATAAAATTACAGCATACAAAGCATTAATGTGTTGGGATGATGCAGAATTGGTCCAAACAATGCTAAGGCTATTAGTCCTTGTTTGTTGGGTGCAGTGCGGGGAATCTTTAAATGCCTTTTCGGTGAAACTGGTTAGATGTTAAAATGAGATGTTGTTTATCACTCCCATGTTAGCATAAAGTGCATGTGATTTATAACAGAAGTTATCTTGTGGGAATATTTAGAGGGTTTATAACATCTAGATATTATCCAAATGAAGATATATGTATTTTAAGGGCTAGGTCAGTTTCTGCTGGAGAGTTGTGACCACGTACAAAAGACCCACTTCCCTTTAACATCCGTTTTGTTAACAATCATTTCTCTCTCTGAACTGCTCTCCAGAGGAGACACTGAATGATGTTATTTTATCTTTGTTTCAAACTCTTAATTAGAAGGCCTGCTCAACATAGACAAAACTATTAAACACATTGTTAAAGGCACTATGTATGATGGGTTTAGATATAATGCCATTCCATGTTCTTTGTTGTTTTCGCTTTTATAATTTTAGAAAGGGCTCCTGTGCTGGGTGACTGAGGAAGTCTCAGGCTATGTCACATACACAGCTTGGCTCTGTCTAAGCTATCGCACTAAAAAGAGCATTGTGGCCACAGCGGCACATGTGCCAACTCGGGCTGGCCACCAGCAAATGTATCTAAGACTCAGGTTGCTAGCCACTGTGGCCACACTGCTATTTTCAGTGCGCTTGTTTGAGCATAACTAGCACACATACATCTACCTGAGCTGGGAATTACACCTGCGAGCTGCAGTGTAGACATAGTTTCTGTGATAATTGTCTTGGACCAAAGATCATTAGTTTACAAGGTGTTGTATTTATAGGTTCTTAGAGTCTGAATCTTCAAGTACTCTATAAGCAGTCATTCATGGAGTGCTTTCAGGATTGAAGCCTTAATTTGTCCATTGTCCTGTTGCTTAGTTACGTACACAATGCCATAACTACCCTTAAAGAAAGGCTACTGCATTTTGAATCCCAGATACACCAGAGACCATTATAAATTCTCTCCATAGAACACTGATGTCACTATAACACTATGGAAAATTACTATAAAAACAGAACTAAAATAACAGCCCTGTAGACAAAGAATGTTTATTAAAATAAATAAAAATAACAAATACATATAATTTTTATCATAATGCTGATTTATAGAGAGGTGATATAGCTTTGCTATTGCATACATCATGAGTGAAAGGAAAAAAATATAGTCACCTCTACTGGTAGGGGGGCATCTGAGCTATTAATCAGATAAGCCATCCAGACAAGAACAAAATATCTTAAATATTTAACAGTATTAAGTGTCATATTTGTATTATTCTCAAATGCGCTTCTATGCCCTGAAATGTCCCTAACGATACCTAGAGTTTGCATAAATTTAAAACAAGTTTTATTCCAACCGATAGGAAACATTGTTCTTTTAGATTATGGCTCAATGTCTTTAATGATTGCTTTAGACTACCCGCAACATAAGTCTTCAAAGATGGTACTTGATGGGAACAGGATACAAAATGAAAATTTGAAAGCAACCATAATACATGATATAGTTCTTTTATCTTCCTTCAAATTTAACACCTGATTGCTCTAGTGATACTATTTTGGAAGGCCTTGAAGACTTATGATGTTGGATGAAGATAAAATGGTGGTAACCTCAGATAAAGAAATTAAACCCTAGAATGGAATTTTGCTGCACCCTACTTTTATGGGACATAAAAATATTACCATTTATGTGTGAGAGGTATGTCCCAATTTCTCCTTGAAAAATTGTTTTGAATTGGCAAAGCAAAGCAGTAGAATTTTAGCATAGACTATTGTGATACAAATTTGTTTCAAATCCTACAACAGATTCTCAAATGCGATTAAACTCTGCAACCATAAAACATGCTGAAAATAAAATGAGCCAGCTTCATGTTACTTTAGCAGGCCTGGACACTGCTCTCTGCTGAAGATAGGAAAAGGCACATGTAGTTACACTATGCCAGCTAAATGGATAGTTTCAGTCAAGCATACCAGGACGAGCCAGTCTTCGCAATCTTACAACACTCTAACCAATTCTGAACATACCCAGATATAGACATTTCAAACATTTTCCCCCCAAGAAACCAGGTCAATTCTGGACAGCCCCAGTACCAGCAACAAAATTAAAGGCAATATCTTTAGTTAGTGTTGCCTAGTGAATAGAGCACTGGATTACAACTCAAGAGAACTGGGTTCTATTCCCTGCTCTGCCACTGGCCTGTGTGGGGCGACCTTGTGCCAGTCACTTGAGGTTTCTGTGCCTCCATTTCCCCATCTGCAAGGTGGGGATGATAACAACCTCCTTTGTAAAGCACTTTGAGATCTATGGATGAAAAGTGCTAAATATAAGGACTAGCTATTATTATTTCAATGATGATAGTCAAAGCATTTTGGTCTGATGCTAGAATTATAAAAATAATTATTTGGACCTGTGATGAGGTGTAAAAACCCCACATTGGGCAACAAAGGGCTAAGGGATTATTTTGGGCCCAGCCAGGCCTGCCTCATCACACATGCAGCAAATGGTCCATCAGACAGAGCATTTAAAAGAGAGAGAAACAGCTCATTTGGACGACAGCTGGAAAAGAGCAGACATGCAGCCCACAGCTCCTAGAGTCTCTGGCACAGTTGTTCCAGAAGGGCCCCACTTGAGAGAAGCAAGGACCCCCAGAAATAATCATAGAAAAGAAGTATCCCCCCCCTCCTTCCAGTGGATCCTGGACACTAGTAATCTCCCCACATCCTCCCTGCCAGTCATGGGTTGCAGCCTTGACCACTAGGCCACACTTCCCTACCAAACCCCAAGGGAGGCCGATTATAGAGCCTTAATTATGCCAACTGCTATACTCACCTAATGAATCCAAAAGGGAGGAACTTCTGCTGCCAACGAGGATTGACTCAGTGGCTGTCATACCTTAGAAATGCAAAGTTATCTCCCACATCATGTCAGAACTGTTGCACCACGTCTGTATTAAACACTGACTACATTCTTGCACGTACATTTGGCTAGTGCTTTGAAACATTCTTATCTCCACTGATCCACTCAGGCTGAGGCAGATCTGCTGCTGCGGCAAATGGGGCACTGCCCACTCATGTTAGAATGTAAAATCTGAGCAAAATAAATGTACCTTCCCCTTTGTTCTGCTTGTTCTTTGCCGCCGTTAACGTAACAGAATACTCTTTCAGATGGGTTAGTCTTGTGAGAGCCTCATGAATAGAACGTGCACACAATCCAGGATAGGATTCCAAGGGACAACAGCAGGACTTCACTGTGCAACCACGCAACTACAGCACAAATCTCATGTTCACTTCCAGTAGTTGCCACGTGATGTGAATTACAGAGCCTCATCAAACGGCTAGCCCTCATCTGCCATAGCTTACAGATCAAGACTATGCTCGTCAAATAAATAAAACAAAAGAAACCCCCTAACATCAGGCAATGTTCAAACATTACAGCAAGATAGGGCTGTAGACTTTCATTGAGTCCTTCTGGCTGGTTACAGAAGAAATTGATCAGTGGTTAACTTCTCATGTTGAGGAGTTTCATATTATGACCTAATAGATCACCATATACACCTATTTATACCCTTCAGCATCATAGATCTCTAATAGCCTAATCACTAATGGTAAGAGTTTTCCTATCTTTCACAGGGTATTCAACAGAGCTGGCTTATGTCAGCATTTTTGTTTCTTTTTTGACCATGGAAGCATTGGACATCCAAATTCATTATCGTCAAATCCTGAGAGCTACAGTGCTAGCTGGAGAAGAGCAATGGGCTCCTAAAAGACTGGAACAGGAACTCTGGAATTTCAGGGGGGAACCTGTGTGTTGCTTTGCCAATCTAGTGGGAGGGCTTCACCCTTTGGTGAATGCTTCTGGTGTAACAGGTGGTTGTTCAGGAACAGAGTCTGTACATTCTGTTTTTATCTGGCCTTCTCTTTCAAACTAGGGTGCAAGAAAACAACCTGTTATTGTGGACCTGCATATGGATAAGGAATAATATCAATAGGGCTTAGAGGCATGAAACATGGCTTACACTACCAGCGACACTGGCCTCTCCAAAGGGGCACATAGGGGCTAGGTAAGGTCTCACCCTCTTCCTTTCATGGCATATAGATGAGTGCCCATTTCACATTGGCAGCACTTCTGCTGCAATATAGGTTTCTCTGGAAGGCCTCAGAAGAAATTGTGTCATGGCACCTCCACACCTTCTTCTACTGTGGACTGGGACTCTATGCCACAATTTCTCCCTGACTGTCTAGGGTACCCATACTGACTTTATATCAATTGGAATTCTTGCATTAGTAGATAGGAGGAGATTCTTATCCCTCATGTTCATCTTGCTTCTATCTATAGAGAAATGCCATAGCCATTTTTCAGATATGTTTGCTGTGCAAGCAGCTCATCTGCCTCTGTATTGCCATATCCA
The DNA here is from genome assembly GCA_007922155.1 of Mesoclemmys tuberculata. Lineage (NCBI taxonomy): Eukaryota > Metazoa > Chordata > Testudines > Chelidae > Mesoclemmys > Mesoclemmys tuberculata. Next base: position 13,156,701 of record ML675649.1, read on the forward strand.
CTTTGATTTTTGTCAAAATAAAGGAAAGAATGACACTTGCCACCCTGTGACTCAACAAAGGGCACTAAGGCTTCATAAATCACAATGGCCTAATGAAGGTCAAGGGGGAAGGTATTTATATCTTTCTGCTGTAAAGCAAATAAATTGTGATAATATAATTAGGCACACATTATTATTGACATTTTTAAAGAGTTACAATGAATTTGAGCAATGCAGGCATGGAACCCACCACTTGCGAGTGCCCCCATCTGGTCAAATATGTCTGTGATCTTTAAACAGTCCTGGCCCTGGTGTTGGGCTGTATCCTCAGGGCTTCCTCGTTGGAGGCAATGGTTTTGTCCTCTTGGTCTCTTCAGGCCCCTGCTCGTCAACTGGGTCTCTTAACAGTTCAGTTCCCCTTCTGGGGGTTTATCTCCATCAAACTGTAGGCCACTTTCCCAGTGGCCTATGTGGGGGATCCATGCTCACCAACTACTCCAGTTTTCAGTCCAGAGACCCTAAGAATAGCAGCCACATGCCACCATGTCCCTTTAAAGAAACTGCTTTCAGTTACCTGAGCCACTTCCCTGCAGCCCCAGCCTTCGACAAAGCTTCACCCTTACCACAGGGTTCATCTAAAAGTTCAGGATCAGCAGCCAGCCAGGTCCAAGTCTTAGCTCCTGGGTCCCTGCCAGCACTGAGCTGTCCATGGTGCTGCAGTTCCCTTTGGTCAGCCAGAAGTACCATTGGCACTCCTTTGGCTAGAGAGAGTGTAGCGTGTCTTTGGCGCTGCACCTCCTTTTATATGGCCTACCTGGGCACAGATTGGCTGCTTCTCCTGCAGCCACTCTAAACTGCTTGGAGGACTCCTCTACTGCTCCTTTTCTCAGAAGGATGTGGCAGAACCCTGAGGCCTCCAGCAGGGGGCCTCTGGGCCTAGTCCACCCTGTCACAATGAGAAAAAGGAGAAACAAAATAAAAGACTATATGAGACAGACAAAGGCTTCTGTTTTCAAGAGTGTAAAGGGATTTCTGAAAACTTGTCAAAGGTAATCAACACCTAAATTTACACAGAAAACGTGAATTTTTCCTTCTTCCCTTCTCTGATCCGATATAATATTTCTATATATCATTTCTAAACTATACATCACATCTGAACTAACTAGTAACCTTCCCAGGCTTTTTGTTGTAATATATAGTATCATGCACACATGATGCAAATGTTATGCATCAAGCACAGATTTAACTATTGTAGTTGCTGCTGCCATGAAATGCACTGGAAAGCAAAGCAAAAGAAATGGTTACAGTCTGGAGCGCAAATTTCTACATATAGTGAAGGGAACAGAGCCTCTTTCTCTCTTTTTTTTTTTTAAAGAGGAATCATTGTTATTCAATGGCATTTACTCAGTAGGGCATTTACCTAACCACAAGGCAGGTGGAATTCTAGGACTGAAAAAATATATATTTTTCATGTAACCATTTTTTGCTTTTTCCTCCATGACATTTTCAAAGGTGTTATTATGGTCACTAATATTGCATATCAATAACAATTATCAAAACCCTAAATCCTAATTTTACAAAGTACTGCAAGGAAATTTTCTCATGCAACTCACATTGACTTTACCTGAAGTTTTGTGGGTAGAACCTCATACAACTGACATTTGGAAGACAAGTTTTAAGCTAAATAGAAAAATAAAATTGTGCTTCTGAGACAATGATCAATATGACAAAGGCAATTTAATATATGGTATGATTCTCCACCAAAGCAAACGTTGCACCATGATATCTTTCTTTTAGGAGGTATAGAAGAAGCAATGACTGACCCTGCAGTTAACCCACCCCTGGTCATCTCAAGCATTCTATCATTTTGCACACAAAGGAGAAAGCAAAATGCTCATCTTCTCAAATGCGCACATGCAACTAGCCCTGCTGCTTGATCGTTACATTGTTTAAAAAAAATATATTAATTTTTCTAAATACAACTAATATACCAAAATACCAGATTCATCATGATACACATAAAGAGGGTAGGGATAAAGGCAGAGGAGAGGAAGTGATATATCTATCTTCAGGATCTACGTTAATCACAGACCTCTAAAAATCCGCCCAAATTGCTTTGAATTTTTCTGTGGAATGCCAGCCATTGTTAGCTGCAAGGTTAGCCATATCACTAAGCTAGGGATCGAGTGGATCGATCGATTTAGTGGGGATTGATTTAGTGGGGATTGACTTTTCCATTTTTGCACTATTAATTTTTTAGCAACCAAAGCTGCACATTGGAACCATGCTGCCATGTTACCATGCAATCTCTAGGTATCAGGAATCTATCTAAAAATGACACTTAAGGGGAAGATCTCCAATTTAGCATCCAATATCAAACTGGTCCTTTGACCCACCTCATACTAGAAATTCCCAATATGGGGCACTCTCAAAACATGAGTCTATGTAGCACCAAAGGAGTTAAGTGTCCAATGGTGGTTAGCATTTATGAGGCTGATTACCATTAGCCTATGTGGAGACCAGTATATTTGAAAAAGCCCCTTTTGATGAATAAGCTGTAGTCTCAGGTCTATAGTTGCCTCTTTAACATTAGATAAAATTGTATTCCATTGGGTTGGAGATGGTTGTTTAACCAAATCTCTATTCCAAGCAATACACAAATTATTAACCTTTGGCAGAGTTTTTTGGGTCAGAAAATTACAGGATACTGCTGGCTGAGTATATCCAGGAAGTTTTCTCCAAAATAATAAAAAGTTCTAGAAGTTCTCTGCTTTGTTTGGCCTCCTGGAATACCATGACTATATTGATTTGTTCAGATGGCAATGGCTAAAGGTTCTAGAGGTAAATCAAACTGAGGAGGAGAAAGGGGGCAGTCCTGCACTGGGAGAGTTTGCTCATGCTTGGCCTCATTAACACATTCAATCATTGGGATGGTCAAGTTTCAGAGAACTTTTTGTAAAATTCAGTGGGGAATCGGTCTCTTCCGGGTTTTCTGACTTTCATTTCTTTTATAGCCTGAGTCAGTTCTGTGATTTCTAGAGGCGCATCTAAAAGTCCCCTCTAAGAGTCAGAGATCGGTGGCACGGACAAACCAGTAAATACAGTTATCTAGGGTATCCTTCCTCATTCCTTCTACAGCTAAATATAGTTTTGAATAAAACTGTTGAAACTGTTGTATAACATTTATTGCTACTACTGTGAATGCAGCAATCTTATTTCTGTCAGCCTTTCACTTAAGTCTGCATGCCAACAACTTGCCAGCTTTCTTACCAGATTCCCAGCAGTTTTGCTTCAAATAGAATAAAGCAAATTCAGCCTCTTGGGACAGACGTTTGTTGATTTCACATCCTAGATTGACAAGAGTTCTGAGTTTTTCTGGCAGGGGCATAGTCTATATCCAATGCCTTAATTTCCTTCACAAGGGTATTGATTCTATGTTCTCTCCATTTCCTTTTAAAGATGGCAAAAGAGATGATATAGCCTTTGATGAAGGCTTTAAAGTTTTCCCAAAGTGTGGCAGCTGATGAAGCGGTAGGGACATTTGTTTTTTAAAGAAGTTCTAACATCTGCTGGATAGAGTTAACAAATGATGTATCAAATGGTATAGTGGTATTTAATCTCCACGTTTCATTTGTGGTGGCATATCATGGGGGCCTAAAAGACATAGGAATAGGAGCATGGTCAGGTATAACAATAGAATCAATGCCACAACTAGTGACAGAACTGATCAAATCTTATGGCACTAAGAAATAGTCCAATCTTGAATATGTTGAATGAGCTGCAGGAAAAAAATCCCTATAATCTCTGGCTGTAGGTTCACTCATTTTCCCCACATGTTGTAAACCTAAATCAGATATGTATGTATGAAGTAACTGACAGGTATTTGTGTTTTTTATATGGTGATGGAGAAGATTTATCAAGGCCTGGGTCTAAGTTTCACTAAATTCTCCAGCTACAATAATAGGATGATGGCCTACGCCATTTATACTCATTAAAACATTTAGGAAAATATTTGGGATCATCCTGGTTTGGCCTGTAGGGATTAGCAAAAATGATTATAGAATTGCCTAGTTTAGTCTTGAGGACAGCAAATCTGCCCTCACTGTCAGACTTTATGCTCAGAATATTAACACTCAACTGTTTATGTACTAGTATAGAAATGCCCTCTCTTTAGAATTAAAACAACTAGAAATAGAGAGGCCTGCTCAATCTCTATGCAGTTTACAAGCTTCAAATTCTGTCAGACGTGTCTCCTGGAGCATGGCAATGTCAACATTCTCTTTTTAAAGCGTTGAGTATATATTTTTCTTTTAATACGGTTATTAAAACCCTTTATATTCCAGGAGACACATTTAATTACTGGAGACATCATGGTTAAAATATACTGGATAAAACAAAGTCGCTTTGTGAATAAATGAGAAATTGCAATTTTTCTTGAGCAACATACAGTTCTTGTATATCTAAGCAAAAGTTATATAATCCAGGGGTAGGGTGTCTCTTCCCAGTATGTGTTCTACAGGAGTGAAAAGAAATTCCCAGCATAGGAGGGTAACAGGTGGGGGCAGAAGGAGGAATTATATAAAGAAAAAACAAAATGGAAAAGATAATGGAGAGAGAAATACTCATTGTTTAAAATACACACTTGACACCTAGAGGGAGTGGTCAGATCAGGTGAAACTTGGAGATCCTCATAGGCCAGATATTACAACTATAGTAATCACCTATTGCCTGATACATTAGTTCACACAAGGTATTTATTAAAATATTTCAAGTCCATCTTCCTGAACAGTTTTTTGTTTGGTTAAAAGCTGCCCTCATTGCAACAATAACACAGCCATAATCTTGAAAGAGCAGTATTTGAATTCCTCGTTTTCCCCATAGCAGCTCCTTTCTTTTCCTCTGGATTTCTGCAGTATGAGCTTCTTAGTGGTAAACTTCAGAAATTTCACAATCAATGCTCTAGGGCTGACCTCCTGGAGCTGGCTGGCGGGGGAGTGGAGGGGGGTAAGGTCCTGGTGTGCCCATTCTATAGAAAAACAAAAAAACTACCAGCAGATCCAACAATTTAGTTAAGAGTTTAGGGAAAAATTCAGAGGATTTACCTTTCCCTATTCCCTCAAGGACATCCACAATCCTCATAAGCAGCTTTCTAGATCAATTAGCTTGGTCTTAATAGTCTTGACATCATTACAGTTCTTCATAAGCTATAATTTGTTCCCTCTGAAATCATCTTTCACTTCAGTAATTCTGTGTTCCGCTTCACCCACCCGTCTGGCCAGCTTGTGGTATGCTCTGAATCTCAGGCATGGTGGACTGTAGGGTAAAAACTATAGATTTAATTTCAGCAGTATCTGTGGCCACCTGTTGTACTACACTCATCAGCTGCATTCCATCAGCTCCAGCACCATTTTGTTCATAGAAGGAGAGGAGGCAGATCTCCTCTGGGATTTTTTTGGTATTTTCAGATTCGGAGAGGAGGATGCATCACTAAATGGCATCTTGAGGTGTTTTGATAGTCTTGGGTTGGATGGTGGGGTTTAGGGGATGATGTTTGGGGATTCCCTGTGGGCTGCTTCAGAGCTCAAGAAACCTGCATCCACCTTGGTTGCAATGCTCTCTGATGTACTGACCTCCATATTTATAAAAGCTAGTGAAACTCCATGTCTGTCATCAGAGCCAGACAATAGTACCACATATCAGTTAATGCTCCTAAAAGTTCTACTCTTTTCACTCTTAGGATAAAGGAAATGTTCACATGTACTGCTGTTGAAAGATGGGCAAGTTAAGGACAGGACTGTAAAATAAAACTCTCTGTTCGAAGCCAGAGTAACACTGGCAGTAAGAACTGGTATCTTCTAAAAGCTCAAATAAGACTGCCAAAATGATTACATATGTAGCCTCAGTGGAATGTAAATCCAAATCTATTGTTCTAAAGAGTAAGTGTAATCACTAGTTCATCTCCATTTAAGTGATATATTGGGATAGGAGAAACACCACAGTGTTGGTAGTTGCACAAACAGATATTTAAGACTGGTAGCATTTTATGCAAACTACCAATTAAACTACTAGGAAAGTACCAAAAATGGAGTAAAAGTAATTAAATAATGGACCCCAGATTGCATAATAAGTCTTCCAAAGCACAAAAACAATGCCAAAAGGTAACATAGATTCAGTAGCATTTGAAAATCTTTGGCATTATGGGTTCTTCAAGTGTCATACTCTGATCTCTTTTATGCGCACCTGCAAAACATATAGCAATTTTTATTTCAGGAACAATCCATTATGATATTAAACTTGAATTCAACATACACAGTAAGGTCATGATCCCATTGGTGAAAAAAAAATGGGTGCATATTACAGGCTGCTTCATATAAGTCTTAAATCTCCTGACCCACTAAAAATTTCGACATTTTTTAAAAGGCTCCTTGCATGTTATAAAGAGCAGAACTGGCATTCGAGAGGACTGTTTTCCATTACCTCTCCAAATAGTTTGTTTCATGCAAGCTTTGATTTTTGCAACTCTTCTGATAATATTATACTGAACAGTCCACAGCAGTGCTCTGGTGTCAAAGCAGAATTTAGTCTTTTGGGTCAAATGCTAGAACACAAGTAAATACCGTGGGCTAAGCAAGGAGTGTGATATACCTGCAGCCAACTACAGTGACTTAATAACCCTTGGAATCACTTGAATTTTACCCAGTATTTGCCAATTTGAGTCATACCATAGACCTTTACTACTGTTGTAGTCAATATATCTTTATAACAACTCATTTTTTACAAGATAAATCACCATATCCAGAGCTGAATAAATGCTGAGGATGAAGGCCAAAGTGATGTAGCTCAGGAAATGACTATTACTGAGTTAGCAGGAATGGATCTTAAGTTAATACTGCATGTAAATACTTCATTAAATATTCACAATGAAAAGTAAAGAAAGAAAAACTACAAAAATGGACTGTCCAAATGCTGAAGGATACATTATTTTAAGAAAAATACTTTAACCCTTTGGCTCTTCCTTCTCATTTTCCTTCTTTCTACCCCATTATCTCCTTTTCTCAGCCCTTGTAAGGCAGCAACCTCTTCATCCCAGAAGAGTTGAGATATTTTTTCTTGTTTACATTGTGTTTCTGGAGGGAGGGGCTGGGAGTCTTCCAATAAAAAACAAACAATATAAGCACAAATACATCACAGTTATTCTGGGGACAAGAACCTCGCTGGCCTAAGAGGAGAGAAGAAGGATAGGAGAAAAAGAAAGGAAATGAGTCAAAGGCTTTTACAAGTTATTATTAAGCCCCCTTCTTTATTTTCTGGTGCAAGAGTTTTATTCTCTCTCTCATAAATACTGGTGTTTCCTTCTGCTTCAGATGAAAGGACTGAGAAATAGGGGGTGTGGGTGCTTATTTGATGCTGCCAAATTCTGAAAGACACAGTAGAAAGATCTGCATGTGCATTCTTTGTGGTTCTTGAGAAATAACCGGACAGTGATTGTGTAGTTCAAACCCCACAACCAACCAGAGGGCAGGAAAATGCACAGACGAGTCAAAACTGTATGTATGGCTCAGTAGCCAAAAAGCATCCTCTGGTACTCTAACTTGCTGAGGCAATTCTACGTTAGTATCATGAACCAACAATGTGAAGAAAATGCTGGGTACTGAAGGACAGAAATATTTACCAATGTAAGGTTATATCATATAGTCATAGAGGTTGATATATTTGTTTAATAGAACCTAATCCTGAGGTCCTTACTTGGTTTTTACTTAGTCTTTCCTCAGGCAAAATTCCCACTGATCTCACTATGGCGGTATCACATTAATACAAATTAAGGTCCCTACTTTATGCTTCCTTCCACATCTGCAAAAGGAGGTGAGCCTGCTTCTACTCCAGGGAGATGGGGAGATTCCACCTATGTGGCATGTTCCTACTTGCCTCCAATCCTTCTATTGTGGATCTACAAATTTAGAGTGGGGTATTGAGCTAGAGTCCCCTGGTGACAAAGCCAATACCCCTTGTGTTCTATGGACCTCAGGACATCTGCGTGCAGAACCACAAAATGTCCTCAAGGAGAGACAGTTCTAAATAAGAAATGGGGGCCTAATTCTGACCCCATTTACAGTGATGTAAATCAGAACTAATTCCATTGCACTCAGTAGAGTTACGCTGGTGTTAAACTGATAAAAGTGTGATCAAAATTAGTTTCTGAGTGAGGCCACTGAGATTTAGCCACTACATAACAATCCATTGCTATTATTATGAAAACTATAGTAAAGGCCACTCCATGAATTAAACTACTAAGTGAATGATAAAGGAGGGGGGAAGGTATAATTTATAAATAAAAGCTTAAGAAAGGATTTTTAAATCACTTGTAAAATTAGACATGCAACTCCCATTGCGATGGATGGGAGCTGTGCCAAAAGGGTTGTACCTAAGAGAAAAAGACAGTTTGGAACTGATAAATGGAAATATTTCTTTACACAATGTATAATTAATTGGTGGAATTCACTTTCACAACACAATACTAAGGCAAGTAGTTTAGTAGGCTGTAAAAAGATCCTAGGTACCTTAGGAACATGAATAAATGCAATGTATCATAGATAGTTACCCTAAAATACCACATTTGTCCACACTAATGACAGAGGAAAATGAATCTCATTGTTCAGGATGTAGGATAATCACCCACAGGGGTATGGAGAAGGAATTTTCCCAAAAAATAAATGTTCACAATTTGGCTAAGCAAAAAATTGGATGATGGGAGAATTTCACCTTTCCCCAGAGCATTGGATAATGGGTTGGCATTGATCTTGATGTGCTATTTTGAGTGTTATGTGCCTATAGACAAGATATGTATTTTCCAAGGTACGATTAAAGAAATTGAGCAGAAGATATATCAAGTTAATTCACAGTTCATAGAAGGAACCTTTGATATGTTGAAGACAAAATTAGTAACTAATTGGCTACCAAAACTACCTGTGAGAGAAAGCATAGGCTTTGTAGATGGTTAAGAGATAAGCTGGCATCAGAGATTTAGTGAGTAGTTGAATGGGCTACTAACATTGAATATTCTTTTTATACCACAGGACTTAATGAGTAGGGTTACAAAATAAATCATCAATAATTCATGACAAAGAATTAATTTGACCGTGAAAGTGACAGAATCAGAAAGAAATACAAAAGTGCGGGAGAGGTGAGGAGGAGGGACAAAAAGTTTATTCCACCTTTTCGGAAAGAAAAACATGAGACAAGGCAAGTTTTGCTTCTATCAGAATAATAGTAGCACTAAGACTGCAGGGCATGAGAGCAATTGCATACTGTAGCTGTACCCATCAGGTGGGAAAATAAGTTCCATTACAGGCCTTTGTCTCTATATGCTTGTGATATTCTGTAACATTCAGCTTTAGGGCTGAAATTTTCTTTGCTTGGTCTCTGCTTGCCAGGATGTTTTGGGGACAGACTGAAGAAATTAATATTATGTGTTTGAGTCTTCAGATATAAATCTTTTTGAGCGTCTTCAGTGACACCTTCTAAGAGTTTAGCAAAAATTACTGAAGCCCCGATCCGCTGGTGACATCAGTGCACATTTTGTCTACCTATGCTCACAGGCACAATGTTGATTGCAAATGTTTCACTGAAATCCCCCAACACCTGAATGCCAGGAACAAGAAAAAAACCACAGGAGTGAAAATCCTCTGCAGATCCTGCGGTTTTATGGTTTGGGTTATTCTATGCCATGTTTTTTGAATTTAATATGTATTTCAAAATATATGTCACACAACTAAACTGGGATACTGGGGCCTCATCCTTAGGGACAGATTCACTATTACACTGCATTCTGTGTACAAAAAGGGGTTTAAATGCTTCTATATCATAATGGTTATAGTTTACACGCTTTGCACTAGTATAAATGACTAAATAAGTTAATGGCAACTGAATATAATGCATCCTATGATGAGTACACCCTGATTTCAATGAGGACAAAATCTGTATTTTATACCATACTCGTTACCATGGTATTTTACAGTCATCATGCACAAAACCTTTCAAATTTTGCCAGAGATGACTTTACCTCAGTTTTTGCAGTAGCCCCCATATAGCTAATGTTATTTAATGATTAAGGCACTAGGAAAGCTTAATGCATAATGACTATACTTTTCCCCCCCTAGAATAAGAATGGATTAGTAAGAAGAGATAGTGTTTCCTTATAGGCTATTGTAGATTTAGAAAACAAGCCATGTATAATATACTCAAGATATACATCAGAACATTTTCAAAGGAAACAAGCACAAAAATAATGGACTTGTAAAAAGGTGGGTTCTGAAGGAGTGATCTTAAGAAAATGGATGGGACTTAAATAGAATCTAGAAAATCAAGTATAGTAAAGGAAAGATATTACAATCTATGCTTGTATCTACAGTGCATGTCACAAATGAGAACAGAAGCCAAGGTGAGGCAGCAAAGGAGGACGAAAACACTATCAAGGATAAAATGACAGCATTAAAAGCTAAGGAGAACCTGGGAAACAGAAGGATTATGTAAATTATAACAAGAGCCTGAGGCAATCAAAAACACTTGAGGAAGCCAAATTGAAAAATGAGCATCAAATAGTGCAGAACATCTCAACTAATACCAAAAGATATTTTAAGCATAATTATACACTTAGCAACTGACAGGAGAGAAAGGTGACGGAGTGTAAAGGAATAGGAAGGCTATATAGCAATTATTCCTGTACCTATCTTTAAAATTGAAGAGAGCAGACATTTGCCTAAGACTCAACATGCAGGAATGAAAGTGAAGAATTAAGGAACATGCAGTAATACCTAAACTGGCAATTAACTGGATTGTTGTTCTTAAAACTGATAAGAGACCAGAACCAGACAACATTCATCTGAAAGTACTACATGAAGTAAGCATAGTCATTGAAGAAGGTGTAATGAAAATTTATATTTAGTTCACTCATTTCTAGAGACTGGAGAAGAGCCAACCACACATGCAGCAAAGAATTACCAGTCACTTCATTTCCCATTAATTGTAGAGGAAGTCTTAGAAGACTGGTATGAGGGATCATGTGGTGGGTGAGCAGGGGAAATCTGGAAATGCAGAGTTTGATCGAGGACAGCTAATATTGTTTCAGGTCATGCCTCGGCAACTCAGACTTTATTGAGGCGATTACTGTCTGGACTGGCAAAGAGGATGTAGTAAATGTCAAAGATGTTGGTTATTTAGACTGTCAAAAACATTTGACAAAGCTCCACATCCAGAAGGAACTTACAAATGTTATAAACTAACAAGCAATACACTCCCATGCATTTTAGCAAGTTCTAAAATGTGCTTATTAAACCAGAGTCATTTTGGCATACTGCAGTTGACTAGCATATTTAATATAATAGACCAGGAAGCTCAAGGCACTTCAGCCTAGGTTCTCACAAGTACTTTATGCACCAAACTCCCACTGATTTCAATGGATTTGAGGAGTTGTGCCTTAGAAATCAAGATAACAGAAACCTAAGGAATATTTAAACTAGGTCTCCTAGGAAGGGACTAACAAGGCTTCCAGATTCAAATTCTGTATAGGGGTGAAGGGTTCTCTTGCTGAGTCACCCTAGGGTCAAATGCTAAAACCCTGTTTAGTCCTGCTGGCAGGTGGATTCAGCTAGCTCCAAGCAAGATATAAAAGTATGAGAAGGGCAGTTTGGAGACAAAGTCGGTCCTGGAGGGAAGCCCTAGGAGTGGCCCAAGCAAAGGAAGCAAGCTCAGGCTGTTTTGTTATTGTGTTTCCAATAGAGCTAGATGCCAACAAGAAGATATCTGAATATTAATCCTATATGTGTGTGTGCACACCTCGCTGGGGAGTCTGGATGCTAATTCTGGGTGGGTGTGCCCATTTGGGGAAAGGATAAAGGTTTCATCCACTCACAAGGAAAATACTTTGTAGAAATTAGCAATTGCAGATGAGCTAGCCTTTTATACTTGTATATATACTTTCTATAGTTGATATTTGTTGGTTTTATATCCTCATGGCCTGATCAGTACAGTGCATTTTTATGCCAGTCACCCAAGAGAATGTTGCCTGATTGCTAAAGTGGTATTTATTTTTATGGATTATATAATAATTTGAAAGGGTTCTGCCTCCAGATGAGGCACAGTAGTAGAATTGTCAATAAAATTAGGATCTTAGGGAATATATGAGAAACAGGTCACTGCACATTTTCTCTAAAATTGCTTAGCAAAACAACCAAGATCACAAACACTGTAACGTAGCAAAGGAGATACAGCCAATACAAAATAGATAGCGCTTGCATCCTCATATTGTCCTTTGTGGGGGACTCCAGAATATGATGGGCAATCTACATGTGGTCATCACCAACATGTCCAAAGTATCCCACTGCCCTCAGGGTGGGTCCTTACTTGTATAGGATGTTATGCTAAATGCCCACCATATCTTATACATATTCAATAACAGTTTCAACCTTTTTTCCTTATATGTACAGCCATACTTCAATAATATTGGGGTCCCTATCTTCAACAGGTCACCTTTTCTGTTCCCATTGTGTATTATTCCCATTTACTGTAATATTTATCTTGTGACTTAAGGTCAAACTACTGGTTAAAGACAACTCACCTCGTAACTACCTACTTCATCATTTTATGCCTAAATTATACTAAGCTAATTGTCATGCAGGCTTGAGGCCTGTAAACCCTTGTGTTACAGCTTTAAGAACATAAGAATGGCCATATTGAGTCAGACCAATGGTCTATCTAATCCTGTATCTTGTCTTCCGACAAGTGGCCAATACTAGGTGCTTCAGAGGGATTTATAAATGGCTCTTACTACTGGCTACAAGAAGGATATCACTCAGTTACAGCCCAGAAAACCTATTTTCACCTTCACGGACAGCTCTTATACATGGCTACAAATTCAGTTCATGATCACAGAGATTGGGAACATTTAAATCCTTCTCTACAGTTTAACAAAGCCCCAGGAGGGAGACTTCAATGGGGCAGGGAAGTGGAGGTGCCCAAGAGCTCTTCCCTCCCGTTCAGAATACTAGCAGATCACATAACTTCACATGGGGAAGACAGCATGCTGAGTGAGGCCTTTCAGAACTACTCTTGTCCCTTCAGAAGAAATTTGGAAGGCAGAATGCTTTTTTCCTCCCTCTCCCACACACTTCCCATAAGTGCAGTCATGAAGTTATGGGGAGGTATAGGAGTCCTGCAGTATGAATCCTGCTGAAATGTGAAAGGACAGTAAAAAGCCATGTGCTCTTCCTTCCACCCTACCCCCCCCCCGACACACACACATCCTGCAAATCTACACATGTCCACTTTAGAGCCGGATGCAGATGTAGATATCCGTGGACGATGTTTGCGGATTGGATGTGAATACAAATGTTCTATCTGCGCAGGTCTCTAGGTGTTAGCTCTTGTGTTTTACAGGTCCCGTGACATGCTTATGTACTTGCTCCCTTGTTTGCTCTGCCTTGCTGCTTGAATGCTGCACAACATGACTCTTCCCAGCTTAGCTGCCAGACATGCTCAGCTGAGACAGCCAGGAGTGCTATGGGGACAAGAGAAAGCGAGACAGAGAGATATGCTGAGTAACAACTAGGTGAGGAGGCAGAGAGAGAACACTAGCATGGCAGGAGAGGGGACTGATAGAAGAGGGGAACTAATCAATGGAGATGACGTGGAGTGGAGCCCCAAGAGAATGGAGAATGGAGAGGGGGAAGCTGAACAGGAAAAGAGGAGAGCGACTTGGTCTTAACAGGACTATTTGGGTGCTTAAAGTTATGCCTGTACTTATGTGCTTTATTGAATCTGGGCCAGAGCGCACAACACTTTACAGAATTAAGTGCTAGACTCAACTGATTTGAGCATGGCAGTAAGTCCAGGACTCTGTTTTGTTTCTTCCCATTCATTCAGATAGTTGAGGCATTATTTTAAGTAATCATTAGTCCTTCAATCTCTTCCACCCAACTTTTTCTATGACTACACTGTCATCCTGCTTGTCGGAGGGGAGTACTTTATAATACAAGATTTACAGTGCTTACAAATATCATTCACAGCTGTGTGCATCGGTGTTGATATGCCCTTTACACTGTCCCACTTGTGGATAGTCAGTAATCATAGCCACCGACGACTCTGAGACATTAATATTGAAAAGTACAAAGGTTCAATGAGATAATTTAAGGACTTAGACTAGTATCAGTGAAATGGGGTTTCTGTGACTGTAATGTCATAACCAGGCCAATGCTCCAAGGCTCAGTTTCAAGGGCATTTATCTGAAAACTTTCAGCATCAACACTGCAAACAGGGAAGAGGCAGCTAGTAACAGGCTGGCAACTGGAAGGCTGAGCTGCCCCAGGAAGTCAGAGAAGTTGAAGTCAGGTGACTGAGAAAGAGAAAAGTGTGACAGGCCTCAAGCAGGGCCCAAGCAAAACATTTTTGGGCCCAGTACAAACTTGTAACATGGGCCCCCTCCCACACACATACCACAATGCCTCATCCCATACGTACAATCTCATGAGCCATGAAATGTTTTTTCCTCATGGTAATGGGGGTTGCAGCCTGGGCCTGGCTCCCCAGGGCCTCTGGGCCCCGGTAAAGTGTACCCTTTCCCGCCTGCCCCATGTGGGGGCCCTGGCCTCAAGAACCAGGGGTAAGCTGGTTTCATCTTCTGGCTCTGCACCTTATTCCTGCACCCCACCCACGGCACGGGCTGCTGCCCAAGAACTGGATGTTTTAGCCACTTAGGATGTTGCAGTACAACATATAGTCTTTGACACTTACACCATCATCTTTTGAGATGGGCGGTTGCCATGTATAAAGTCATTACCAACTTCCTCATCTTCTAGGGATGGTTCTTATAAATGATGGAAAACACATGTCAAAAGGTTAAAAGGAAAAGACGCCAACTTTAAAAGGAAGTTTCAAATATCTTGCTAATCAGGAATGACTGGAAATGAAATGTAAAATTATAGAACATTTAAATGGTGTTTAGGTAAACTATTATGAGCCAAATCCTCAGCTGTTATAAATCATTATATCCCATTGACTTCAGGGAATTATGTCAATGACTCACCTGAGGATCTGACCCCTTATATTTGAAAGTTTAGCCGAGAATGATGAGGGGGTTTCTCAGACTATGCCAGAGCTTTTGAGTAGAGGAATGTGTAACTTGTAATGAATCAGGCCTACAATCTGTGCTGAAGTCTTTTGGTTTAAAAAAAAAAAGGGAGGGGACAAGCAAATAATTTAACCTTGTGGCAGAAAGAAATTGAAATAAGTTGCATCATAAAATATTTTTCTTGGAAACTAGAAGAGTATTTGAGACATCTCTGACTGAATTAAACAGAGAGAAAGCGCATGTTAATTTATTCATATGCAGGTTTGTTTTACTCATTTTCATTTAGATTAAACCCAAGGAAATTAGGAGACTGAATAAAACTATTTTAAAAGGTCCTGCAATATTTCCAAGACTTACTGTTGCTTTAGATGTTTCATCATCAAAACTCAGTACAATGGTTCAAAATAATGATGATTCCAGTGGAATACATAAAAATTATTAAGCTTTTCTTTCTTTCTTTCTTTCTTTTTTAAATAAAGCACATAAGAATGCAAATCAGGAATTGGTTGCTAAGTTTAAAATAATTTAGTACATCAAGAATTGAAGATGTTTAATTCTGCAAATGTATGATAATTTAACATAAATCATTCTTTAATTAATGTAAGGATTTACAGTGTGTTATGTTCTTTCCACAGGATTTTTGAAAGCACGACTCTGAGTGATCCACCTACATACTTTGTACCTTTTGAGGAGCCTTAGACCTACCATATTATGTCTTACTTAACCCTCATGATTCCACAGAACAGCCAGCAGGCTTCCAGCCAAGAAATATTGAAAATATCTGCCTTCAGAACCCATTAATTACAGCAGCCCTTAGTTGGACAGAGATGATGATGTTGAGCAATGCAAGGCATTATTGATCTCATTCTGAGCAGAATGTACCGCCCCAGAAGTACTCCCAGTCCTTGTCAAATTATGTGTGGCCATGAGCTGGCTGGGGAGAGGTAGGGGGGGTTGTTTTCTGTTATTGTTTTTTTTAAATGTTCACAAGGACTGGATGTAATCTTTTGACTGTGGAACACAAGCGATGCTTCATTCAGCAGAATAACAAAAGATCATTTGGCACCTGGCATCAAATACTCTTGCAAAAATCTGGTCTGAGAACCAAAGTGACGACGAATAAAATGCCAGCATCTGTGAATAAAATCATTGATGCTGAATGTTAAACAATCACAGAGCCAAACAGAAAGCAAACCCTTCTAAGAATGCTTCCATGAGCACCCAAAATTTAGGCATGGTTGAGCTGACTGCTTTTCAGATATTAAAAGAAAAATTGTGATGCACTGCTGAGTCTTGTCACTACACATCACCCATTTCCTTTATAATCACTTAGTACACTTGCCCATAGAGACCAGTGGGGGAAGAAAGAAAAGACAGCTGTAGTCTTAGGACCTTCCTGGCTGATCACCCAGATCAGGGAAAATCAGTATTTTCTGCATGAAGTGCTAATGGACTGAGATCACAGGTAAGAAACCATAACGTTTGGATCCAGTTCCAAAGCTTCTGATATTTCAGTCTCAGTTATCAGAAGCTACTTCTTTGAGTCTTTGGGAAAGTCACTTCTGTTTAAGCCTCCCCTCATCTGTAAAATGGAAATAACAACATGTGCCTGTCTGGCACGGGTTTGTGAGGATCAGAGTTTGTAAAACATTTTAAAGATGAATGATCTGATCCAATGTCCAGAGAAACCAATGGAAATTCTTTCATTGACTTCAGTCTTAAAAGTCTACAGTAAACATTAACTGTTCTCCACTTCAATTACGTGACTCATTATTGTTATTAATAATTCAATGAAAGAAAAAAATACCAAATTTCATCTCTCATGTACCTGAACATGAATAACTGTGAATTGTATTTTTATTATTTTATAAGTATGTGCAATTATTTAAATGTGCCATAATATATTATGACTAAAGTCAAATATACACTATGTATAATTGTTTGTTTATGTTCAGTTGTGCAAATTCCATCTTTCATTATGGTAAATCTCAATACTGTATTATTGCACATCCAAATATTACCAGAATCTTTTTGTTTCACACATCTTATTAAGAATAAAGAGTTTTGGTCAAGAGCAGGTATTTATAGGAGCTTATTTTCTACATGAGCTAAAATGTGTCTGATATGCAGCGATGCTTCCAGTGGTTTGGAATTGTTGGATAATTTCATGAGTGATCACATTTTAAATATAACATGAGTATTTACATCCCATCTAAAAATACATTTGGAGAATCCAAATATCACCAAAAGCATCTACTTAAATATTTCCTATTTCAATAGCAAGTTTATCAAATATTTCCTACAAAAGATTTCAAAGGATATTAACATACATGTGCCACATTACTCTTCTGATAGATATGCAAACAAGCAGACATGGAGAAAAATTAATATGAGTCAATGATGGCAGCAATGCTATTAATCTATATAGCCAATAAACCTCCAGCAGCACCTGCTCCATTGCAGTAAATTCCTTAAAATAAGGCACCAGATTAAGGCCAGGATTGACTACCCTGACCCCAAATCCCCTAAACTGATTTGTATGTGAGGAACTGAAAGCCTAGCACAGGACCACTTCACTTTTGCCCACACATTTAGATACTACCTCCACTCAAACCCTAAGCAAGACTCAGCCTTACCTTATCCGTCCTTGTCCTTGGGTTTGAGGTTATCTGTATTGTCCCCTGACAACAAAACCACCTCATTGGATCACTGCTCTGCCCCCGCAAGTCCTCTGCCCCCCCTGTCAAGATGGGGAAAGACTCTCACTTCTCCCCAACTACATGGAGCCCCATACAGATCAGAGAATTCAAGAGGAAAGGGCCAAGATATTTCATGAGTTCGGCTTTCCTCCCTAACTTCTTTCTCCCAGTGGCAATTGCCTTCTTCTATCTGATGGATGAGAAAGACCAATCAGTTATCTACTCCAGTGAGCAGAGTGCCATACAGAATCAAGAATGCAAGATTTACCATGCTGCATGTATTATTAATTAAACATCAGTGTGCACAGGAATCCATGTGCTCTCTTTGTGACACGTAAGCTACTTTTACATTAAGAACCCAGTCCTTATCCTATCATCATTGCTCAGGCAAAAATCCAACTGACATTAGTGGGTGATTTGCTTTGAGGACTGCAGCATCAGGTTGTATCTCAGGAATACTGTAATTTACAACCTTTCTCAACAAAAATATTTTAACTTCTGAATAATATATTCTCAGGAGCATCTCTTGAAATGACTCTACTCAGTTTTGAATGCACACTTCTGTGCTGAACTGAAACGTGCCCACTTATACTCAGGAAAAGAAAAAGTTAAAGTTGGGAGAAAGTGCTTATTCTGGTATTTGCACTGAATGCAAAGTATTCTGTAATTTAAATATAAAATTTGCTCTTAATAATATCCAATATTAGAATAATATTCATTTCCAAAGCACTAGTTGTCAACTGAGAGTCAATTGAACTTTAAACAAATAGCTCTTTGTACTTTAAGATGTTGTTACCCTATAAAATTTTGTGATTTGAATGATTAAATAATTATTACTTACCACTTATACTACATAGCCTACCTTATATCTTCAAAGTATAAGCATTAATTAATCCTCACTGCTCACCCTGTAAAATAGCTTTATTATCCCAGTTTTACAGACTGAGAAACTGAGACACGTAGTCAAGTGCTGAATTTTTATGCACCCAAAATCAGTGGAAGTTTCAGTTGCACAAAACATGTGGAATCACATCTGAAGAATGTGTTTTTTGAGGCCAGAGTAATTCCCAATACAATATTCTATCACCTGGACAATATTACCTCTTACAGCAGCCTTAATGAGGGCATTTAGTAAATGAAGATGTTACCTATCTTTGATATCTGTTTCCCTCATGCAAGATCATTGTTTTGGGAGATGGCAGAGTGTAGTCAAATTTATTAATAAAAATATTGTTTTAATCAGTAATTCATGGTAGCCTCTGGAACACCAATAAATTCATGAGAGGAAAAAAACCCAAAAAGAATAATGTAAGCTAAAGAAGATCAAAAGAAACCAAGACAGCAATTAATTTAATCCATTTTTAGAAGCAATTGCCTTTGTACCTTAATCCAAAATTTAATGAGTATTACTTCTGCAGCATGTAAAAAAGCTTTCTTCTTTTTCTTAATTGATTTGTAAACGCAGTAGGAAAAGTGTATCTGAAGTTCAGTAACCTTGATAGTTGAAATAGATGGAGCACACTGTGGGCCTAATGTACAAGAAGACTTCACACCCTTGAAATCTAACTGTGAAATCGATTTCCTCTTCACTAAAACTCATAGGCAGTATGTATAAATTTTCCAACCTCAATTATACTTCTTAGACACTCAAACTCTTATAATAATTGGTATTTTAAATCCTAATTTTTCATCTTCTGATTCAGCTGTTCAAGCAGCTGAGAGACTAAGGATGTTAGCCAGATGAGTTAAGTGGAGAAAAGTGGGGAGGTAAGGTTGGGTTTGTTTATCTCTCTGTTACTTGCAGGTCCTCTACATGGAAGAACCCACAATGGGAGGAAAACAGTGCACTGCCCTCACTACTAGCTCTTCCTCTACCTGCACCTTGTGCAGATTTCCATGTCTATGCCAAAGAAAGTCAGACTCAGGGAACCACCCATGTGAGAGGTATCTGTTGGGGGAGTCCCTCAGAAAGCAGGTAAGAGAGCTGCATGAGGAGAAAGTTCATCCGCTTAGCATCTGGGAGCACAAGGACTTCATTGACAGGATGCCCATGGAGATGTTCAGGAGGAAGAATGCTAGGCAAATAGAGAATACTACAGCAGCACCCATGGAGGAAGGAGAAGCAGCTGCTCTGCAGGGAGGACACTGGCTACTGGCCACCTCTGGCAGCAGACTGTGCTCCACCCTCCCCCTCCCCACTCATCTATCAGGGATAAGAACCAGCAAGCTGTATTAGCAAGAGGAGGAGCAGACCCCAATAGCTGTGGGAGGGAAAGGAGGCACCTATCATCCTGGCTAGGAGGTGCCTGGCCACCACACTAAGAGAAGGAGATGTAGAGTGGTGGTGGTTCCCCAGCTGAGGAGGATGAGGGCATCCATCTGTTAACCTGACTTGATGTCCTGAGAGGTGTGCTGCCTACCTGAAAGCAGCATTCAAGATGATATGGAAAGGTTGCTGAGGTTCATCCATCCCTCTTTATCCTCTTCTGCATGATGCTCACCCTCTTGGGCACTAGTGATATTACCATAGGAACCTGAGAAGATCAGTGGTGACTAAAGGGTTCTGAGAGTGAGGGAGAAGGGGTTAGGTGGTGTTCTCATAAATCCTCCCATTTAAGGGTAAGGACGCATGGCAGTGGGACACACATCCTGGAGATGAATGCCTGGCTGCACAGATGGTGTTGACAGGAAGCCTTTGCCTCCCTTGAGCACAGGATGCTGTTCTGGGAAGGAGGACTTCTGAGCAGAGATGGGGACCAAGAAGGAGAAGAGCATCTTCAGATACCAATTTATCAACTCAGAGTGGCTTTAAACTAGATTCAAAGGAGGCAGAGGACAAAAGCTACAGGAAAGTATGTACAAAGGAGAGCTAGATGTTGGGGGGGGAAATGGAAAGTTACAATAGGGTATTAGGATCAACAAAAGGGGGAATCTGCTCAATATCTTAGATATTTATACACAAATGCAAAGAGTGTGGGGAATAAACAGGAAGAACTGGAGGTATTAGTATATAAGCTAAATTATGACTTAACTGGTAACATAGAGACTTGGTGGGACGGTAATATTGGTATAATGGGAAGGACAGACTGACTTGTTCAGGAAGGATAGGCAGGGAAAAAAGGAGGAAGTGTTGCATTATACAACAAGAATATATACATTTGTTCTGAAGTCCAGAAGGAGGTGAGAAGCAGACTAATTGAATGTTTCTGCATGAAGATAAAAGAAAAAAAAACCAGAGGTGACTTCATGGTAACAGATCTACGATAGACAACCATAATCACGAAGAGGAGGTGGATGAAGCATTTCTGTAATAAGCAACAGAAATATCCAAAACACAAGACCTGGTGGTAATGGGGAACTTTAATTACCCAGATATCTGTTGGTAAAGTAACATACCAAAACACAAAAAAATGCCCAGAACATTCTTGGAATGTATTGGGGACAACTTTTTATTGCAGGAAGTGGAGTAAGTAACCAGGGAGACAGTCATTTTAAACTTTGGTTCTGACCAACAGGGAGCAAGCGATTGCAAATCTGAAGATGGAAGGTGGTTTGGGTGAAAGTGATCATGCAATGATAGTTTTCCTGATTCTAAGGAAAGGAAGTAGTGAGAGCAGCAGAATAAGAACAATGGACTTCAAAAAACAGACTTCATCAAAATCAGAGAATTGATAGGTAAGGTTGCATGGGAAGAAAATCTAAATATAAAAGAGTGCAGCAGAGCTGGCAGTTTCTCAGTGAGACAATATGAAATGCACAACTGTCAGTGATCCCAATGCAAAAGAGAGATAGGAAGAATAGTAAGAGGCCAATATGGCACAATTAGGAGCTCTTTATTGAACTGAAATAAAAAAGGATGCCTATAGCAGTAGTTGTCAACCGGGGTACATCAACTCATCTAGATATTTGCCTAGTTTCACAACAGGCTACAAAAAAGCTCTAGCGAAGTCAGAACAAATGAAAATTTCATACAGACAATGACTTGTTTTACTACTTTATATACTATTCACTGAAATGTAAATCGAGTATAAATATATTCCAATTGATTTATTTTATAACTATATGGTAAGCATGAGAAAGTAAGCAATTTTTCAGTAATAGTGTGCTGTGACACTTTTGTGGTTTTTGTCCAATTTTTTAAGCAAGTAGTTTAGTTTTAAAGTGAAGTAAAACTTGGGAGATACACAAGACAAATCCGACTTCTGAAAGGGGTAAAGTAGTCTGGAAACTTTGAGAGCCACTGACCTATAGAAAGTGGAGACATGGACAAATTCTAGGGATGAGAACAAAATAATAGCACAAGCATATAAGGACAAAATCAGTAATGCTATGGCACAAAATGGGTTACACCTAGCAAGGGACATAAAAAGTATAAGAAGAAGGTCTTCAAATACATGAGAAGCAAGAGAAAGTCAAAGGAAACAGTAGACCCTCTACTTAGAAGGGAAAGAGAGCTAATAGCAGATGACATCAAGAAGGCTGAGCTATTTGATGCCCATTTTGCTTCACTCTTCACTAGCGAGGTTAATTGTGACCAGATGCTTAACACAATTAACATTAACAAGGGGGAAGGAACACAAGACAGAATAGGGAAAGAAAAGGCTGAAGACCATTTAAATAAGCTAGATGTATTCAAATTGGAAGTACATGACAAAATTCACTGTAGGTTACTTAAGGAACTAGTTGAAGCAATCTCACAACCATTAGCAATTATCTTTGAGAACTCACTGAGGATAGGTGAGGTCCCATAGGACTGGAAAAAGGCAATATAGTACCTGACAAAGTGGGTTGCAGCCCATTAAAGTTTATGCCTGCAGAAATTAAATTTGTTAGTCTTTAAAGTGCTACAGGACTCTTGATGTTTTTGTTTTTAAAGAGGGGATCAAACAGGACCAAGGGAATTATAGATCAGTCAGTTTTACTTCAATACCTGGAAAGATATTGGAATGAATTATTACAATCAATTTGTAAGCACCTAGAGGCTAATAGGCTACCAAGTAATAGTCAACATGGATTTGTCAAGAACAAATCATGCCACACCAACCTAATGTCCTTTGACAGTAACTGGCATAGTGGATAGGGAGAAATCGTAGTTCTGATACATTTTGGTTTTAGTAAATCTTTTGATGTAATCCCATGACATTCTCACAAGCAAGCTAGGGAAAATACAGCCTAGATGTAATTACTATAAAGTAATGCAACCATCATTGGCTGAAAGATCACACTCAGAGTAGTTATCCATCATTCACTGTCAAACTGGGTGGAGATGGGGGGATGGCATATCTAGCAGGGTCTTGAAAGGATCAGGCCTAGGTCTAGTACTATTCAACATTTTAATTTAAAAAATTTTGATAATGGCATGAAGAGTATGCTTATAACATTTGCAGATGACCCAAAGTTGAGGGGTGGTGGTAAGCACTTTGGTGGACAGGATTAGAATTCAAACTGAATTGGTCTGTGTCATGCAGACTGGATTGGGGGGTGGGGGAGGCATTTGTGTTGTTTGACATTAATATGTCAAAATCATAAGGATTCATGTAAGACATGCCATGTCAGGTACTGTCAGAAAGGTTATTATATGCTGAATAAGATGATAATATTTGTGTTCATGTGTACTATGTGTGAGAAAAGTTATGGAGATCTTTGAGATACCTGTATTTCAAACTGTGCTGTAGAACACACACCCCAGACAGAGAGGCCACAGGACAATAGCCCACTTAATGGCCCATCAGGACCTTTGTAGAAGCCAAAGGCCTAGGAAGAAACTAAAGGCATACCTGAAGAGCTACCAGCATTGGCTCATGTGACTCTGGACTCCATTCGGGTTCCTGTAAAGTTCCACAAGCCACATGGCCAGAGGCAGAGGGTATATAAGGTCAAACCACAGAAACCATTTTGTCTTTGTTCCTGTCCAGCTGCGGACACACCTCTGGATCAACACACTTTGCAACTGAACTGAAGGACTTAGACCTATCCAGGTACTGGATGTATACCAGAGGGACTATACAAGCCTGCAACTCCACAATTGTTCTAGAAACCTGATATATATGGACTTTTAAATCAGTTGTATATATCTGATTGCTTTAAGCCTTTAACACTTCTCTTACTGTTTGTTTTTCTTTTATTAATAAGCCTTTAGTTTTAGTTACTAAAGGATTGGCTGGCAGCGTGGTATTTTGGGTAAGATCCAAACTTATAGTGAACTGGTACTGTGGCTGGTCCTTTGGGATCAGAGGGAATCTTTTGAGTAAAGAGCATAGAGTTTAAATGACTGGTCTCTTTACTGGACCTAGTGGCAGTTTGGGAGCCAGAGACTGATATGCAGTAAAGGGGGCTGTGTGTATTTGCACAGTGGCTTCTTGATAACCAGTGTGGGGGAATCAAAAGCACTCTTTGTGGCTGGTTGGGAAGTCTAACTTGAGTGTCACCCACCAGTGCTTGGAGAATTTGCTTTCCTTTTACAGCCTGCCCTGACCTTGGCATTATCAGTGGGCTACCCTGGGCATGGGCGGGTCACAGTCTGAAATCAAGAAGATGAAATTTTATCAAGACAAGTGCAAAATACTACACTTGGGAATGAAAAGTCAAATGCACAACTACCAAATGGTGAATATTTGGCTGGGAGGAAGTACTGCTGAAAAAGATCTGGGGTTATAGTGGTTCACAAATTGAATATGAGCCAACAGTGTGATGCAGTTGCAAAAAGAGGTTAATATTCTTGGAGGTTTTAACAGGATATGTAAGACACGGGAGTTAATTATCCCTTGTCTACTTGGCACCGGTGAGGCTTCAGCTGGAATATTGTGTCCAGTTT
Source organism: Mesoclemmys tuberculata (assembly GCA_007922155.1). NCBI lineage: Eukaryota > Metazoa > Chordata > Testudines > Chelidae > Mesoclemmys > Mesoclemmys tuberculata. Next base: position 13,181,314 of record ML675649.1, read on the forward strand.
TGGACCTCATGCTTTAGGAAAGATGTAGGCAAATTGAAGAGAATATTGAGGAGAATTAAAAAGGTTTAGAAAACTTGACCTGTGAGGAAAGGCTAAAAAAACCTGGGTATTTTTAGTCTTGAGAAAAGAAGACTGAGGGAGGACCTGGTAACAGTCTTGTTATATGATAAGGGCTGTTACAAAGAGGACAGTGATGAATTGTTCTCCATATGTATTGAAGGTACAACAAGGAAAAGGTTTCTAACTATACAGATAGCTAAGTACTGGGATAGGCTTCCAAAGGAGGTTGTGGAGTCCAGTCATTGGAGGTTTTTAAGAAGAGGTTAGACAAACCCCTGTCATTGATGGGCTAAGGTCCTGCCTCACCACAGGGGAGCACTTAAGGTCCTTTCCAGCCAGACTTTCCTGTAACTCTGGCCCAGTCTACACTAACCTTTGCGATTCGACAGCAGTCGACGGGAGATATGCAAGTGACGTAAATCACTTGCGTATCTCCCGTTGACTTTGCAGCGTCTCCTCTTCGTGGTGTCCATACTGCGTTGCGTCGAAGGGAACAGCGCTCCCTTTGATGCAGCACTACTCCATTTACCGGGGTGGTTTTCCTGCATCGCTTGCTGGATCAACTGAGCACATCTATACAGACCGCTCAGTCTATCCAGAGGAATCGATGTGACGGCAGTGAATTTGCCGCCGTCAGTGGAGACCCAGCCTCTGTAATTCTCATTGATCCCATTTCATGGCACCTACATTGGCTTCTAATGATATTAAAAAAGATGGCCAATGGAATTAATTCCTTTGAGCAGTTTAACTGTCACATTCTTCCCCTCAGATACCCAGCTTGGCATCTCTTAGATGCCAGATGAGCAAGGAAAAGATCTTAGATTACTACTGGCACAAGTTTTCTAAACAGCATTATAATACAGTAGTTCAAGGTCAAGGGATTAAAGGTCCAAAGGGTAAAAATAATGGAGTTGGATGGTGTGAGAAAGAAGGGAGGAAGTATAGTGGCTCACATCTAATATCAGAAAGAGAATTATTTCAAATGAATATGTTAAGTCTAGCAGGAACCAGGTTTACATTTCATTTTTGTCCCTTAAGGAAAGATTTAGCTTAGTGTTGTTCAATATGTAAATTCTAGTTACAGTTTAATGCGATTCTTACAAAATATTCTATTAACACTAAAGGCCATGTTCAAGGATTGTACTTACATATGTTGTTATTCCGTTATCATCAGGGATCTTTTATGCTCCTGCATGAGTTTCTCAGCTAAATCATCCTAAGGCATACAAATTATGAGATTGCTTACCTGCACTTCTAGGAAATTAACTCATGTATTTTACCACTATCTACTCACACTCTATTGCCAGGTGTCAACACCTTTGTAAGTAAACACACAAATCCATCTTATGTGTATTGTTTGGGTCCTCAGTGACTCAAATATAGAATTCAAACACACTAACATGAATATACTTTGTGTGAGAACAGCCTCCTTGCTCCTTCCCTATTATCACATATCAAACCTAGTTTATTTTATGGAGGAGTTGAGCTACACCGTGGCCCTTTCATACTTGCATGATTTTCAAACTGAAGAGGTGCTGTAGTATGAGATTGCATACATGAGTCTCATGTCCCTGCAAACAATCAGCATTACGACATGTGATGCTGCATTGTCCTGTGTAACATTATAATGACACGATACGCGTAGTACTGAATTGGTGTCGTGCAGGGTTACATAGGTACCACATGGCGTTACTGTTTAATGGTTAATGCACTTGTATATTCTGAGGCTGGTGTTGGGATTGATGCAGAGCTTCAGGATTTATTTTCTTCGTTTCCCAGTTTTCCCATGTTCTGCTACAATGAGCAGGGTGGATAAAATTGATTATAAAAAAAATTCAGAGTTAAAAAACCCAACAGATCATATATTTTATTTAATTTAAATACATTGTGCTTTTTTAAAAATAAACCTGTTTAAAATTACATTTGAAAGTATGACAGCTTATATTGCAGCCTAATATTACTATGATTTATTGACATCATTTAAATAAATAAATAAGTGCTGCATTAATGAGACCTATAAGTTTTAGTGAGCATTGCCTTTTTGATTATATACAGAATTGGGGAAAGACACCTTTCGAGGTCAATTGAAGATATATAAGTATGTCACAATGTCATGTATTTATAGTATTTGCAGTCTTTTACAATTTAGCAAATGTTGGTATCACATTTTTCCAAATGTCAAGACTTTCACTTTCTGTTGCACAGAAAAGCTTTTGCCTTAATTAGTGTCGGTTTCAGTTTAAATAGAAGCTGCAGAGAATGCTTTCTTCATTTGGCCTAGTTCATGCTTGAAAAACCCACTGAGAGTTGAAAAAAGCAGGAAAGCTAGCTTTCTTCTCCAATCAATGAATAAAAACCAAGTGATTTCAATAGGAGGTAGGTACCTAAGCTGCTTAGGTACTACTGAAAATCTCACTAGGCCACCTATCTGCAATTTAGCACCTAAATGTCTTTGAACATCTGGCCCATCATGACCAGAAACAATCCATCAGTTGATTGACTGAAGTTAATACTTCCTTTGTTCAATCAATCAGTTAGTTTTCAATGCAAAATATGTTTTGATAAACTTAAATTTTTCTCCTTAACATATCCAGCACAGTTAAGGTAGCTTTATTTAACCAACAAACAACAGTTTAAAAAAATGCTGGTTTTATATATTTTATTTGAATTCCAATTTTCATCCAAATGCTGCTCAACACTAATCCTGAGTAAAGAAAAAATCATCATCTAGTAAATAAGAAATACACCATTCACCATTTTCTAACATCATAAAATGTGAAAATTAGTAAACTAAGCTATATAATTGCACATAGATATAGAGTATCATATTATGTGCAAAGGCTATATTTGATTGCAAATCAAAATGTTTGACCATTATGCCAACCAATGAGAATGAACTGAACCCTTTATAACTAAAGAGCACTAATGCAAGACAAGATTAAAATCAATCATTTAGATCAAGGTTTCCTGATTGCTGATTTAAATGATGATTTAAATCAATCCACACTGCTTGTGAGCCACTGAACATACCTCTTGCATTCTTAGCGCTGTGGTATGGACATCAATGTTCTTTTAGGAAGGGAAATTTGAGTGTCCCTAACAGTATCCTCAGGAAGACGATCCTTACACAGATCTTGAAAGCTTGACTCTCTCCCCAACAGAAGTTGGTCCAATAAAACAAGGTTACTTACCAGTAACTGTTGTTCTTCGAGATGTGTTGCTCATATCCATTCCAATATAGGTGAGTACACACCACCGTGCACAGGTTCCCGGAACTTTTTTCCCCTGAGGAGACCCCATAGGGTCGGCTCACGTGCCCCCTGTAGTACTGCGCTCATGCCACGGTACATAAGGCACTGCCGACTGTACGGCCCCTCAGTCCCTTCTTTCTGCCAACTCCAACAGCAGGGATGGAGGGTGGGTGTGGAATGACTATGAGCAACACATCTCGAAGAACAACAGTTACTGGTAAGTAACCTTGTTTTCTCCTTTGAGTGATTGCTCATATCCATTCCAGTATACCTGATTAAAAAGCAATACCTTGGAGGTGGGTAGGAGTTATCGGTGAGCTGCCTGCAGCACAGCTCTGCTGAACCCCGCATCCTCCCTCGCCTGCTGAACGATGGCGTAGTGGGACATAAAGGTGTGAACCGACGACCAGGTGGCAGCTTTGCAGATGTTCTGCAGGGGCACTTTCTCTAGGAAGGCTGTCGACGAGGAATGGGCTCTGGTTGAGTGGACTGTGAGAACCCCTGGGAGTGGTACATCCTTCATAGCTGCTTATAGCAGCACTTGATGCAGAAGGTGATCCATTTGGAGATGTGGACAGGGGATCCTTTCATCTGGTCTGCCACTGAAACAAAGAGCTGTGTCGTCTTCCGGAAGGGTCTCGTCCTGTTGATGTAGTAAGCCAGGGCTTGCCTCATATCCAAGGAATGTCACCTCTGCTCCTCCTCTGAACTGTGTGGTTTGGGAAAGAACACGGGGAGGAAGATCTCTTGATTATAATGGAACTGGGAGACCACCTTGGGCAGGAAAGCTGGGTGTCCCTGCACCCCATAGTCACCAAAGAGGGAATCCTCCTCCTCTGATAGCTCCTTGACCTCCAAGTTCAGATTGGAGGCCACCCTTTTCACCAGCTCCTGGTGCACCTTAAAGTCTCTCAAGGGCGCCCTATGGTCCCTGGAAGTTGCTTCATCTGGGGAAGAGGTGGAGGACTGTAGGTGCCTGCCACTCTTACGAGGCACTGTCGAAGGTCCCTCCCCTGGGTCCAATTCCTCCTCCAAGGAATGGCCCTCATGCTCCTTATCTGGTGCAGGAGGCATCGAGCAAGCACCTGACAATGAGACCAACACAGTGCCCTGACCCATCTGAGCCCCCCATTGGCCCCAATAAGGCCATTGCCAGAGATCCTGAGGCCACCCCGGTGCCAGTATCAGGACCAACTAGTGTGCCACCTGGGGGCATTTTTGGGACTCCTGAGTCTCCCTGCTTCTCAGGGGACTCAAGTCCTTGGAGCGGTGATCTCGGCTCCAGCTCCGGCTTTTGCTCCTCTGCACTGGGGACCAGCCCCTTGAGGATCTCGAGGATGACGAGGAATGCCAGTGTCGACAGAAGCGGTGCCATGAAGAGGTGCGCTCCAAAGAGCTAGACAACGACCGATGTCTCAGCACCAACGACTTCCAGTGCCATTTACCCTTGGGGGAGCGTGAGCGGTGTTGTCGGGAGCCACGCGGTGCTGAGCCTGACTCTGGCGACTTGGATTTGTGGTGTGGTGCCAGGGAGTCTGCCGGTGCTGGGTTCTGTGTTGGCGACTGGGCTCAGTGCCATCTAGAAGAATGGCTCAGTGCTGGGGACTGTGAGCCAGAGCTTTCTTTGTGGCGCAAGGCATCCCTCAAGCAGTGTCACTGTGAGCGGGATGCCTCCAGTGCCGGGGACTGACCTCGGTGCTGGGGGGAGGATTCACTCGATAAGGATGACTCGGAGCTTGAAGGGGAGCTTCCACGCTTTACCCTCAGTTACTCCCAGTGGGAGTCTCCAGTGGGAGACTTCCCTTAGCAAGGGTCTCCACTAGCCTCCTAGGGGACCCAATGCAGGCTTACCCCAAGACACCAGCCCCTTCCCCCTCGGCCAAGGGGGGACAGAGGCGTGGGCAAGACCATCAGGGCCCTTGCCACCTGGGAAGCCTCTGGTGTCAATGGCACCTGCAGGGGTGCTCCCCCACTCCCAGGAGTCGGGGGAGGCTCCCTGCAAGGAGAGGCAGGTACCAGAGCAAGCTCGACGGGCCATGGCTGGTGCACCTCCGCACTGGACCCCGCCGGTGTCGACGGCACATGGGAGCGAGCATGCACCACGCACTGTCTTCTCTTCGTTTTTGGTACCGGAGACGCTGGACGTCGGGATGGCTCCAGTGCCAACAGGACGCCCTGCACTGAGGAGACACTTGGTGCCAACATGGAGCATGGCGGTTCAGAAGCAGGTCGAAGCGCCTCTTCCATGAGGATGGCTTGAAGTCTAATGACCCGCTCTTTCTGAATCTGGAGCTTGAAAGCCTGACAAATTCTACACTTCTCCCTCCAATGCTGCTCTCCCAGGCACTTGAGGCAGCGATCATGAGGGCCACTGATCAGGAAAGCCTTGCCACAAGTGGTGCAAGGCTTGAAGCCAGATGATCCGGGCATGGCCAGGCCACTTGCTGAGCCCCTAAGGGCTCCTATCTAACCTTTTAACTAACTACACTTAATAACACTATACTTGTAAGAGCAAGGGTTGTTCCAGTAAGTGTCACGGGCAGAAAGAAGGAACTGAAGGGCCTTAGGGTTGGCAGTGCCTTATGTATCACGGCATGAGTGTGATACTCCAGGGGGCACCCGAGCCGACCCTATGGGGTCTGCTAAAGGGAAAAAAGTTCCGGGAACCCATGCATGGTGGCGTGCACTCACCTATATTGGAAGGGATATGAGCAATCACTCGAAGGAGAAAAAAGATATTACCACCTCCATCTTGTCTCACTTTCTGGTAATCACCAAACCATCCATTTACATTTAAGGGAATAATCCCGTAAGTATATAGCAAATGTCAGTCTGACACTTGTACTGGAAAGGAAAAATCACCCCCAAAAACATAAATATTTAAAGAAACTGCTTTATTCATAGATTTTGGGTTTTACTTTTCTGCAAATATATTTTAATCAACAGATTTTCTGTTCTCTTTGTTCTCCACAGTAGTTGACTACTGATGAATTACCTTAGCACTTACACATTTTTGGTTAGTTAAAAGAAAATAAATCCTATCATATTAGCCCTAATTCTGGGCATTTTCTCTGCCTTATCCCTATTCCGCTTACTCAGGTCCTGGAAGACATGACATAAAATAAGAAAACAAACAACCAAGCTCACACACACACATCTCAGAATTGAATGAAAGTTTTCTCATTGATTTCAACTGAAGCAGTATCAGTCCCCCAACTATCATAACTTATTTAATAAACTAGATAGTATAACAAATACCTGCATCTCCTACATATCTCAGCTGGTCTCAATATTTCATTGAAACCGAACCCAGGAGCTCTCAGTTCCTTTGCTTTCTCCAGTGCAGCATGGGAGGGTAAAGGGATGAGCAAGATAAAAATGAGCTGTAAACAGAAAAAAGTGACTCTGGGGTTTGAGGCTAAGGTTGTTTGTAGCTGTCTCCTCTCACATTAAATATATGGATGTTGTTCTCATTCCAAAAATCTATTTCATTTATGCTTGTTGAGGCTTCCAGCTCCAATAAATACATTTATTTTACAACTGTGGTTTAACTTCTGTGGGATTTTGTGCTACACCACAAATGAGTATTTTACACAGTCCAGACACAAACCAGAGTTACTGTGCCCTGTATGTTTGACATTTTGGATGCTTTAAGAAAGGCTGAATACCAGGAAACGCTACTTGATAGTAAGAGCTATTAGATTGTGGAAGTTTCCTAAGGAAAATGGTGGAAACCCCATCTCTTAGCACAATTAAAATGAGACTGGAGAAAGCATGAATGAATGTACAATAGGGTACACTACTGAGCAGGTAAAGAGATTGAATAGATGAACTATTATGTCTTCTTTATGCCTAGATTCATTGATCTGTGTCACCCAGAATGATGCCTCAAATCTATATGCAACTACATATTCTATATGAACCCATGCATATTTTTGACAATGAAAAGATGGAAATGCTTTCTCTCAGGACTAATTTTGCCCCTAAATACACTATTTAAATCTGATGTAACTCCACTGACTTGAATGGTAGTACTCCAGATTTACACCTGCATAACTGAAAG